>OZ038389.1:45979544-46579544 GCA_964036045.1 Eutreptiella sp. 'Long Island Sound 2002' | reverse complement strand
CACCTCGTGCAATTTCCCCCCGCTTGTTCAAATCCCCCCCGCAGGGGGCTGGCTTCTGTGGGGGTCGGGGTGTTGGGGGCCCCTGACCCCGCGCCAGAAGCAGTGACCAACTACCACGTTACGCCACCCCCCCCCCCTGGAAGACAGCCCTTCTCAAAACCCTGCAATGCAGCCCCTTAAAATGATCGCAATGGAATTCTAAGAACGCGACTTTTCTTCTTTTTGGCCGATAATGGTGATTTTGGTGAATTAGGACTGCTTTAAGCAGCTTTTCGGGCAGTCTCCGAAAATTTGGGGCGGAATTCCGTATTGGCTCTTGCTTGCGAAGTTACATCATGTTGTAGCCCCTTAAAATGACCGGCTCGGGCCAAAAAGTCAGAAAAGCAACCTATTTGGCCAAGTCAGGTACCTTTTTGATGATTTACGGTGAATTTTGTGCGTTTTTAGGCAGTTTTTTGCCATTTTTTTCGCCATATTTGGCATGTATACTTGCTGCCCATCTGGCAAGCCTTTTCTTCCAATAGGGCAACCATATTGTGCAAAAGGCAGGAGGCAGCACCCGCTAGGCTACGTTTTTGTGGGGCTTGGCCCACAAAAACGGAGCCTAGCGGCCGGCGCTGGCGCCGTTGCTCCCGTGTTTTCATGGTTTTCTCCTTCTCCGCCTTTGAATGGTCTTTTTGCCTTTGTGCTCCTTGTCCTCTCCGTTCTCATCTGAACACCCCTGCGACCCCACCTCGTGCAACTTTCCCCCGCTTGTTCAAATCCCCCCCGCAGGGGGCTGGCTTCTGTGGGGGTCGGGGTGTTGGGGGCCCCTGACCCCGCGCCAGAAGCAGTGACCAACTACTACGTTACGCGACCCCCCCCCCCTGGAAGACAGCCCTTCCCAAAACCCCGCAATGCAGCCCCTTAAAATGATCGCAATGGAATTCTAAGAACGCGACTTTTCTTCTCTTTGGCCGATGATGGTCGTTTTGGTGAATTGGGACCGTTTTAAGCAGTTTTTCGGGCAGTCTCCGAAAATTTGGGGCTGAATTCCGTATTGGCTCTTGCTTGCGAAGTTACATCATGTTGTAGCCCCTTAAAATGACCGGCTAGGGCCAAAACGTCGGAAAAGCAACCTAATTGGCCAAGTCAGGTACCTTTTTGATGATTTACGGTCAATTTTACGCGTTTTTTGGCAGTTTTTTGCCATTTTTTTCGCCATATTTGGCATGTATACTTGCTGCCCATCTGGGAAACCTTTTCTGCTAACGGGGCAACCATATTGTGCAAGAGGCAAGAGGCAGCACCCGCTAGGCTACGTTTTTGTGGGGCTTGGCCCACAAAAACGGAGCCTAGCGGCCGGCGCTGGCGCCGTTGCTCCCGTGTTTTCATGGTTTTCTCCTTCTCCGCCTTTGAATGGTCTTTTTGCCTTTGTGCTCATGGTCCTCCCCGTTCTCATCTGAGCATCCGTGCGACCCCACCTCGTGCATCTTTCCCCCGCTTGTTCAAATCCCCCCCGCAGGGGGCTGGCTTCTGTGGGGGTCGGGGTGTTGGGGGCCCCTGACCCCGCGCCAGAAGCAGTGACCAACTACTACGTTACGCCACCCCCCCCCCCTGAAAGACAGCCCTTCTCAAAACCCTGCAATGCAGCCCCTTAAAATGATCGCAATCGAATTCTAAGAACGCGACTTTCCTTATTTTTGGCCGATGATGGTGGTTTTTGTGAATTAGGACCGTTTTAAGCAGTTTTTTGGGCAGTCTCCGAAAATTTGGGGCTGAATTTGGTATTGGCTCTTGCTTGCGAAGTTACATCATGTTGTAGCCCCTTAAAATGACTGGCTTGGGGCAAAATCTTCAAAAATCAACCTCATTGGCCAGAAATGGTGCCATTTGGATGATTTACGGCCAACTTTGTGCATTTTTTGGCAGTTTTTTGCCATAGTTTTGCCATATTTGGCATGTATACTTGCTGCCCATCCGACAAGGCTTTTTGACCCATGGGGCAACCATAGTGGGCAACAAGCATTAGGCAGAATCCGCTAGGCTCCGTTTTTGTGGGGCTTGGCCCACAAAAACGGAGCCTAGCGGCCGGCGCTTGCGCCGTTGAACCCGTTTTTTTCACGTTTTTCTTCTTCTCCGCTTCTGCATGGTTCTTTTTGCCTTTGTGTTCTTTGTCTTCCGTTGTCATGCAGACCGTTGCCGTGCGACCCCGCCTCGTGCAACTTTCCCCAGCTTGTTCAAATCCCCCCCGCAGGGGGCTGGCTTCTGTGGGGGTCGGGGTGTTGGGGGCCCCTGACCCCGCGCCAGAAGCAGTGACCAACTACTACGTTACGCCACCCCCCCCCCCTGGAAGACAGCCCTTCTCAAAACCCTGCAATGCAGCCCCTTAAAATGATCGCAATGGAATTCTAAGAACGCGACTTTTCTTCTTTTTGGCCGACGATGTTCGTTTTGGTGAATTAGGACTGTTTTAAGCAGTTTTTCGGGCAGTCTCCGAAAATTTGGGGCTGAATTCCGTATTGGCTCTTGCTTGCGAAGTGACATCATGTTGTAGCCCCTTAAAATGACCGGCTCGGGCCAAAACGCCAGAAAAGCAACCTCATTGGCCAAGTCAGGTACCTTTTTGATGATTTACGGTCAATTTCGTGCGTTTTGTGGCAGTTTTCTGCCATTTTTTTCGCCATATTTGGCATGTTTACTTGCTGCCCATCTGGCAAGCCTTTTTTGCCAATGGTGCAACCATATTGTGCAAGAGGCACGAAGCAGCACCCGCTAGGCTACGTTTTTGTGGGGCTTGGCCCACAAAAACGGAGCCTAGCGGCCGGCGCTGGCGCCGTTGCTCCCGTGTTTTCATGGTTTTCTCCTTCTCCGCCTTTGAATGGTCTTTTTGCCTTTGTGCTCCTTGTCCTCCCCGTTCTCATCTGAGCACCCGTGCGACCCCACCTCGTGCAATTTCCCCCCGCTTGTTCAAATCCCCCCCGCAGGGGGCTGGCTTCTGTGGGGGTCGGGGTGTTGGGGGCCCCTGACCCCGCGCCAAAAGCAGTGACCAACTACCACGTTACGCCACCCCCCCCCCCTGGAAGACAGCCCTTCTCAAAACCCCGCAATGCAGCCCCTTAAAATGATCGCAATGAAATTCTAAGAACGCGACTTTTCTTCTTTTTGGCCGACGATGCTCGTTTTGGCGCATTAGGGTCGTTTTAAGCAGTTTTTCGGGCAGTCTCCGAAAATTTGGGGCTGAATTCTGTATTGGCTCCTGCTTGCGAAGTTACATCATGTTGTAGCCCCTTAAAATGACCGGCTCGGGCCAAAACGCCAGAAAAGCAACCTAATTGGCCAAATCGGGTGCTGTTTCGATGATTTACAGTCAATTTTGTGCGTTTTTTGGCAGTTTTCTGCCATTTTTTTCGCCATATTTGGCATGTATACTTGCTGCCCATCTGGCAAGCCTTTTTTGCCAATGGTGCAACCATGTTGTGCAAGAGGCACGAAGCAGCACCCGCTAGGCTACGTTTTTGTGGGGCTTGGCCCACAAAAACGGAGCCTAGCGGCCGGCGCCGGCGCCGTTGCTCCCGTGTTTTCATGGTTTTCTCCTTCTCCGCCTTTGAATGGTCTTTTTGCCTTTGTGCTCCTGGTCCTCCCCGTTCTCATCTGAGCATCCGTGCGACCCCACCTCGAGCATCTTTCCCCCGCTTGTTCAATTCCCCCCCGCAGGGGGCTGGCTTCTGTGGGGGTCGGGGTGTTGGGGGCCCCTGACCCCGCGCCAGAAGCAGTGACCAACTACTACGTTACGCGACCCCCCCCCCCTGGAAGACAGCCCTTCTCAAAACCCTGCAATGCAGCCCCTTGAAATGATCGCAATGGAATTCTAAGAACGCGACTTTTCTTCTCTTTGGCCGACGATGCTCGTTTTGGTGAATTAGGGTCGTTTTAAGCAGTTTTTCGGGCAGTCTCCGAAAATTTGGGGCTGAATTCCGTATTGGCTTTTGCTTGCGAAGTTACATCATGTTGTAGCCCCTTAAAATGACCAGCTCGGGCCAAAACGTCAGAAAAGCAACCTAATTGGCCAAATCAGGTGCCTTTTTGATGATTTACCGTCAATTTTGTGCGTTTTTTGGCAGTTTTCTGCCATTTTTTCCGCCATATTTGGCATGTATACTTGCTGCCCATCTAGCAAGCCTTTTTTGCCAATGGTGCAACCATATTGTGCAAGAGGCACGAAGCAGCACCCGCTAGGCTTCGTTTTTGTGGGGCTTGGCCCACAAAAACGGAGCCTAGCGGCCGGCGCTGGCGCCGTTGCTCCCGTGTTTTCATGGTTTTCTCCTTCTCCGCCTTTGAATGGTCTTTTTGCCTTTGTGCTCCTTGTCCTCCCCGTTCTCATCTGAGCATCCGTGCGACCCCACCTCGTGCAATTTCCCCCCGCTTGTTCAATTCCCCCCCGCAGGGGGCTGGCTTCTGTGGGGGTCGGGGTGTTGGGGGCCCCTGACCCCGCGCCAGAAGCAGTGACCAACTACTACGTTACGCCACCCCCCCCCCCTGAAAGACAGCCCTTCTCAAAACCCTGCAATGCAGCCCCTTAAAATGATCGCAATCGAATTCTAAGAACGCGACTTTTCTTCTTTTCGGCCGATGATAGTCGTTTGGGTGAATTAGGACCGTTTTAAGCAGCTTTTCGGGCAGTCTCCGAAAATTTGGGGCTGAATTCCCAATTGGCTCTTGCTTGCGAAGTTACATCATGTTGTAGCCCCTTAAAATGACCAGCTCGGGCCAAAACGTCCGAAAAGCAACCTCATTGGCCAAATCTGGTGCCGTTTTGACGATTTACGGTCAATTTTGTGCGTTTTTTGGCAGTTTTTTGCCATATTTGGCATGTATACTTGCTGCCCATCTGGCAACCCTTTTCTGCCAATAGGGCAACCATATTGTGCAAAAGGCAGGAGGCAGCTCCCGCTAGGCTACGTTTTTGTGGGGCTTGGGCCCACAAAAACGGAGCCTAGCGGCCGGCGCTGGCGCCGTTGCTCCCGTATTTTCATGGTTTTCTCCTTCTCCGCCTTTGAATGGTCTTTTTGCCTTTGTGCTCCTTGTCCTCCCCGTTCTCATCTGAGCACCCGTGCGACCCCATCTCGTGCAATTTCCCCCCGCTTGTTCAAATCCCCCCCGCAGGGGGCTGGCTTCTGTGGGGGTCGGGGTGTTGGGGGCCCCTGACCCCGCGCCAGAAGCAGTGACCAACTACTACGTTACGCCACCCCCCCCCCCTGGAAGACAGCCCTTCTCAAAACCCCGCAATGCAGCCCCTTAAAATGATCGCAATGAAATTCTAAGAACGCGACTTTTCTTTTTTTTGGCCGACGATGCTCGTTTTGGCGCATTAGGGTCGTTTTAAGCAGTTTTTCGGGCAGTCTCCGAAAATTTGGGGCTGAATTCTGTATTGGCTCCTGCTTGCGAAGTTACATCATGTTGTAGCCCCTTAAAATGACCGGCTCGGGCCAAAACGCCAGAACAGCAACCTAATTGGCCAAATCGGGTGCTGTTTCGATGATTTACAGTCAATTTTGTGCGTTTTTTGGCAGTTTTCTGCCATTTTTTTCGCCATATTTGGCATGTATACTTGCTGCCCATCTGGCAAGCCTTTTTTACCAATGGTGCAACCATGTTGTGCAAGAGGCACGAAGCAGCACCCGCTAGGCTACGTTTTTGTGGGGCTTGGCCCACAAAAACGGAGCCTAGCGGCCGGCGCTGGCGCCGTTGCTCCCGTGTTTTCATGGTTTTCTCCTTCTCCGCCTTTGAATGGTCTTTTTGCCTTTGTGCTCCTTGTCCTCCCCGTTCTCATTTGAGCACCCGTGCGACCCCACCTCGTGCAATTTCCCCCCGCTTGTTCAAATCCCCCCCGCAGGGGGCTGGCTTCTGTGGGGGTCGGGGTGTTGGGGGCCCCTGACCCCGCGCCAGAAGCAGTGACCAACTACCACGTTACGCCACCCCCCCCCCCTGGAAGACAGCCCCTCTCAAAACCCTGCAATGCAGCCCCTTAAAATGATCGCAATGGAATTCTAAGAACGCGACTTTTCTTCTTTTCGGCCGATGATGGTGGTTTTGGTGAATTAGGACCGTTTTAAGCAGCTTTTCGGGCAGTCTCCGAAAATTTGGGGCTGAATTCCGTATTGGCTCCTGCTTGCGAAGTTACATCATGTTGTAGCCCCTTAAAATGACCAGCTCGGGCCAAAACGTCAGAAAAGCAACCTCATTGGCCAAATCTGGTGCCGTTTCGATGATTTACGGTCAATTTTGAGCGTTTTTTGGCAGTTTTCTGCCATTTTTTTCGCCGTATTTGGCATGTATACTTGCTGCCCATTTGGCAAGCCTTTTTTGCCAATGGGGCAACCATATTGTGCAAAAGGCAGGAGGCAGTTCCCGCTAGGCTACGTTTTTGTGGGGCTTGGCCCACAAAAACGGAGCCTAGCGGCCGGCGCTGGCGCCGTTGCTCCCGTGTTCTCATGGTTTTCTCCTTCTCCGCCTTTGAATGGTCTTTTTGCCTTTGTGCTCCTTGTCCTCCCCGTTCTCATCTGAGCACCCGTGCGACCCCACCTCGTGCAATTTCCCCCCGCTTGTTCAAATCCCCCCCGCAGGGGGCTGGCTTCTGTGGGGGTCGGGGTGTTGGGGGCCCCTGACCCCGCGCCAGAAGCAGTGACCAACTACCACGTTACGCCACCCCCCCCCCCTGGAAGACAGCCCTTCTCAAAACCCCGCAATGCAGCCCCTTAAAATGATCGCAATGGAATTCTAAGAACGCGACTTTTCTTTTTTTTGGCCGATGATGGTCGTTTTGGTGAATTAGGACCGTTTTAAGCAGTTTTTCGGGCAGTCTCCGAAAATTTGGGGCTGAATTCTGTATTGGCTCTTGCTTGCGAAGTTACATCATGTTGTAGCCCCTTAAAGTGACCGGCTCGGGCCAAAACGTCAGAAAAGCAACCTCATTGGCCAAATCTGGTGCCGTTTTGATGATTTATGGTCAATTTTGTGCGTTTTCCGGCAGTTTTCTGCCATTTTTTTCGCCATATTTGGCATGTATACTTGCTGCCCATCTGGCAAGCCTTTTTGGCCAATGGTGCAACCATATTGTGCAAGAGGCACAAAGCAGCACCCGCTAGGCTTCGTTTTTGTGGGGCTTGCCCCACAAAAACGGAGCCTAGCGGCCGGCGCTGGCGCCGTTGCTCCCGTGTTTTCATGGTTTTCTCCTTCTCCGCCTTTGAATGGTCTTTTTGCCTTTGTGCTCCTTGTCATCCCCGTTCTCATCTGAGCACCCGTGCGACCCCACCTCGTGCAATTTCCCCCCGCTTGTTCAAATCCCCCCCGCAGGGGGCTGGCTTCTGTGGGGGTCGGGGTGGTGGGGGCCCCTGACCCCGCGCCAGAAGCAGTGACCAACTACTACGTTACGCGACCCCCCCCCCCTTGGAAGACAGCCCTTCTCAAAACCCTGCAATGCAGCCCCTTAAAATGATCGCAATCAAATGCTAAGAACGCGACTTTTCTTCTTTTTGGCCGACGATGGTCGTTTTGGTGAATTAGGACTGTTTTAAGCAGTTTTTCGGGCAGTCTCCGGAAATATGGGGCTGAATTCCCAATTGGCTCTTGCTTGCGAAGTTACATCATGTTGTAGCCCCTTAAAATGACCCGCTCGGACCGAAATGTCAGAAAAGCAACCTCATTGGCCCAATCTGGTGCCGTTTTGACGATTTACGGTCAATTTTGTGCGTTTTTTGGCAGTTTTTTGCCATATTTGGCATGTATACTTGCT
Source organism: Eutreptiella sp. 'Long Island Sound 2002' (assembly GCA_964036045.1). Taxonomy (NCBI): domain Eukaryota; phylum Euglenozoa; class Euglenophyceae; order Eutreptiales; family Eutreptiaceae; genus Eutreptiella; species Eutreptiella sp. 'Long Island Sound 2002'. The sequence continues at coordinate 46,571,770 of OZ038389.1, read as the reverse complement.
GCCCATCTGGCAACCCTTTTCTGCCAATAGGGCAACCATATTGTGCAAAAGGCAGGAGGCAGCTCCCGCTAGGCTACGTTTTTGTGGGGCTTGGGCCCACAAAAACGGAGCCTAGCGGCCGGCGCTGGCGCCGTTGCTCCCGTATTTTCATGGTTTTCTCCTTCTCCGCCTTTGAATGGTCTTTTTGCCTTTGTGCTCCTTGTCCTCCCCGTTCTCATCTGAGCACCCGTGCGACCCCATCTCGTGCAATTTCCCCCCGCTTGTTCAAATCCCCCCCGCAGGGGGCTGGCTTCTGTGGGGGTCGGGGTGTTGGGGGCCCCTGACCCCGCGCCACAAGCAGTGACCAACTACTACGTTACGCGACCCCCCCCCCTGGAAGACAGCCCTTCTCAAAACCCTGCAATGCAGCCCCTTAAAATGATCGCAGTCGAATTCTAAGAACGCGACTCTTCTTCTTTTTGGCCGATGATGTTCGTTTTGGTGAATTAGGACGGTTTTAAGTAGTTTTTGGGGCAGTCTCCGGAAATTGGGGTTGAATTCCGTATTGGCTCTTGCTTGCGAAGTTGGAGCATGTTGTAGCCCTTTAAAACGACTGGCTCGGGCCAAAACGTCGGAAAAGCAACCTCATTGGCCAAATCTGGTGCCGTTTTCATGATTTACGGTCAATTTTGAGCATTTTTTGGCAGTTTTTTGCCATATTTTTCGCCATATTTGGCATGTATACTTGCTGCCCATCTGGCAAGCCTTTTCCGCGGACGGGGCAACCATATTATGCAAGAGGCACGAAGCAGCACCCGCTAGGCTACGTTTTTGTGGGGCTTGGCCCACAAAAGCGGAGCCTAGCGGCCGGCGCTGGCGCCGTTGCTCCCGTGTTTTCATGGTTTTCTCCTTCTCCGCCTTTGAATGGTCTTTTTGCCTTTGTGCTCCTTGTCCTCCCCGTTCTCATTTGAGAACCCGTGCGACCCCACCTCGTGCAACTTTCCCCCGCTTGTTCAATTCCCCCCCGCAGGGGGCTGGCTTCTGTGGGGGTCGGGGTGTTGGGGGCCCCTGACCCCGCGCCAGAAGCAGTGACCAACTACTACGTTACGCCACCCCCCCCCCCTGGAAGACAGCCCTTCTCAAAACCCTGCAATGCAGCCCCTTAAAATGATCGCAATCGAATTTTAAGAATGCGACTTTTCTTATTTTTGGCCGATGATGTTCGTTTTGGTGAATTAGGACCGTTTTAAGCAGTTTTTCCGGCAGTCTCCGAAAATTTGGGGCTGAATTCAGTATTTGCTTCTGCTTGCAAAGTTACATCATGTTGTAGCCCCTTAAAATGACTGGCTCGGGCCAAAACGTCAGAAAAGCAACCTCATTGGCCAAATCTGGTGCGGTTTCGATGATTTAGGGTCAATTTTGAGCATTTTTTGGCAGTTTTCTGCCATTTTTTTCGCCATATTTGGCATGTATACTTGCTGCCCATCTGGCAATCCTTTTTCTGCCAATAGGGCAACCATATTGTGCAAAAGGCAGGAGGCAGCTCCCGCTAGGCTTCGTTTTTGTGAGGCTTGGCCCACAAAAACGGAGCCTAGCGGCCGGCGCTGGCGCCGTTGCTCCCGTGTTTTCATGGTTTTCTCCTTCTCCGCCTTTGAATGGTCTTTTGCCTTTGTGTTCCTTGTCCTCCCCTTTCTCATCTGAACACCTGTGCGACCCCACCTCGTGCAACTTTCCCCCACTTGTTCAAATCCCCCCCGCAGGGGGCTGGCTTCTGTGGGGGTCGGGGTGTTGGGGGCCCCTGACCCCGCGCCAGAAGCAGTGACCAACTACTACGTTACGCGACCCCCCCCCCCCTGGAAGACAGCCCTTCTCAAAACCCTGCAATGCAGCCCCTTAAAATGATCGCAATTGAATTCTAAGAACGCGACGCTTCTTCTTTTTGGCCGACGATGTTCGTTTTGGTGAATTAGAACCGTTTTAAGCAGTTTTTCGGGCAGTCTCCGAAAATTTGGGGCTGAATTCTGTATTGGCTCTTGCTTGCCAAGTTACATCATGTTGTAGGCCCTTAAAATGACTGGCTCGGGCCAAAACGTCAGAAAAGCAACCTCATTGGCCACATCTGGTGCGGTTTTGATGATTTACGGTCAGCTTTACGCGTTTTTTGGCAGTTTTTTGCCGTTTTTTTCGCCATATTTGGCATGTATACTTGCTGCCCATCCTGAAAGCCTTTTCTGCCAATAGGGCAACCATGTTGTGCAAAAGGCAGGAGGCAGCTCCCGCTAGGCTACGTTTTTGTGGGGCTTGGCCCACAAAAACGGAGCCTAGCGGGTGCTGCTTCGTGCCTCTTGCACAATATGGTTGCACCATTGGCAAAAAAGGCTTGCCAGATGGGCAGCAAGTAAACATGCCAAATATGGCGAAAAAAATGGCAGAAAACTGCCACAAAACGCACAAAATTGACCGTAAATCATCGAAACGGCACCAGATTTGGCCAATGAGGTTGCTTTTCTGGCGTTTTGGCCCGAGCCGGTCATTTTAAGGGGCTACAACATGATGTAACTTCGCAAGTAAGAGGCAATACGGAATTCAGCCCCAAACTTTCGGAGACTGCCCGAAAAACTGCTTAAAACGGTCCTAATTCACCAAAACGAACATCGTCGGCCAAAAAGAAGAAAAGTCGCGTTCTTAGAATTCCATTGCGATCATTTTAAGGGGCTGCATTGCAGGGTTTTGGGAAGGGCTGTCTTCCAGGGGGGGGGGGTCGCGTAACGTAGTAGTTGGTCACTGCTTCCGGCGCGGGGTCAGGGGCCCCCAACACCCCGACCCCCACAGAAGCCAGCCCCCTGCGGGGGGGATTTGAACAAGCGGGGGAAAGTTGCACGAGGTGGGGTCGCACGGGTTCTCAAATGAGAACGGGGAGGACAAGGAGCACAAAGGCAAAAAGACCATTCAAAGGCGGAGAAGGAGAAAACCATGAAAACACGGGAGCAACGGCGCCAGCGCCGGCCGCTAGGCTCCGCTTTTGTGGGCCAAGCCCCACAAAAACGGAGCCTAGCGGGTGCTGCCTTCTGCCTCTTGCATAATATGGTTGCCCCGTCCGCGGAAAAGGCTTGCCAGATGGGCAGCAAGTATACATGCCAAATATGGCGAAAAATATGGCAAAAAACTGCCAAAAAATCCTCAAAATTGACCGTAAATCATCCAAACGGCACCAGATTTGGCCAATGAGGTTGCTTTTCCGACGTTTTGGCCCGAGCTGGTCATTTTAAGGGGCTACAACATGCTCCAACTTCGCAAGCAAGAGCCAATACGGAATTCAGCCCCAATTTCCGGAGACTGCCCCAAAAACTACTTAAAACCGTCCTAATTCACCAAAACGAACATCATCGGCCAAAAAGAAGAAAAGTCGCGTTCTTAGAATTCGACTGCAATCATTTTAAGGGGCTGCATTGCAGGGTTTTGAGAAGGGCTGTCTTCCAGGGGGGGGGGGTGGCGTAACGTAGTAGTTGGTCACTGCTTCTGGCGCGGGGTCAGGGGCCCCCAACACCCCGACCCCCACAGAAGCCAGCCCCCTGCGGGGGGGAATTGAACAAGCGGGGGGAAATTGCACGAGGTGGGGTCGCACGGGTTCTCAAATGAGAACGGGGAGGACAACGAGCACAAAGGCAAAAAGACCATTCAAAGGCGGAGAACGAGAAAACCATGAAAACACGGGAGCAACGGCGCTAGCGCCGGCCGCTAGGCTCCGTTTTTGTGGGCCAAGCCCCACAAAAACGTAGCCTAGCGGGTGCTGCCTCTTGCCTCTTGCACAATATGGTTGCACCATTGGCAAAAAAGGCTTGCCAGATGGGCAGCAAGTATACATGCCAAATATGGCGAAAAAAATGGCAAAAAACTGCCAAAAAACGCACAAAATTGACCGTAAATCATCGAAACGGCACCAGATTTGGCCAATTAGGTTGCTTTTGTGACGTTTTGGCCCGAGCCGGTCATTTTAAGGGGCTACAACATGATGTAACTTCGCAAGCAAGAGCCAATACAGAATTCAGCCCAAAATTTTCGGAGACTGTCCGAAAAACTGCTTAAAACGGTCCTAATTCACCAAAACAGACGTCGTCGGCCAAAAAGAAGAAGAGTTGCGTTCTTAGAATTCGATTGCGATCATTTTAAGGGGCTGCATTGCGAGGTTTTGAGAAGGGCTGTCTTCCAAGGGGGGGGGGTCGCGTAACGTGGTAGTTGGTCACTGCTTCTGGCGCGGGGTCAGGGGCCCCCAACACCCCGACCCCCACAGAAGCCAGCCCCCTGCGGGGGGGATTTGAACAAGCGGGGGGAAATTGCACGAGGGCATATTTGGCATGTATACTTGCTGCCCATCTGGCAAGCCTTTTTTGCCAATGGTGCAACTATATTGTGCAAGAAGCACGAAGCAGCACCCGCTAGGCTACGTTTTTGTGGGGCTTGGCCCACAAAAACGGAGCCTAGCGGCCGGCGCTGGCGCCGTTGCTCCCGTGTTTTCATGGTTTTCTCCTTCTCCGCCTTTGAATGGTCTTTTTGCCTTTGTGCTCCTTGTCCTCCCCGTTCTCATCTGAGCACCCGTGCGACCCCACCTCGTGCAATTTCCCCCCGCTTGTTCAAATCCCCCCCGCAGGGGGCTGGCTTCTGTGGGGGTCGGGGTGTTGGGGGCCCCTGACCCCGCGCCGGAAGCAGTGACCAACTACTACGTTACGCGACCCCCCCCCCCTGGAAGACAGCCCTTCTCAAAACCTCGCAATGCAGCCCCTTAAAATGATCGCAATGGAATTCTAAGAACGCGACTCTTCTTCTTTTTGGCCGACGACGTCTGTTTTGGTGAATTAGGACCGTTTTAAGCAGTTTTTCGGACAGTCTCCGAAAATTTTGGGCTGAATTCTGTATTGGCTCTTGCTTGCGAAGTTACATCATGTTGTAGCCCCTTAAAATGACCGGCTCGGGCCAAAACGCCAGAAAAGCAACCTCATTGGCCAAATCTGGTGCCGTTTCGATGATTTACGGTCAATTTTGTGCGTTTTTTGGCAGTTTTTTGCCATTTTTTTCGCCATATTTGGCATGTATACTTGCTGCCCATCTGGCAAGGCTGTTTTGCCAATGGTGCAACCATATTGTGCAAGAGGCAAGAGGCAGCACCCGCTAGGCTACGTTTTTGTGGGGCTTGGCCCACAAAAACGGAGCCTAGCGGCCGGCGCTAGCGCCGTTGCTCCCGTGTTTTCATGGTTTTCTCGTTCTCCGCCTTTGAATGGTCTTTTTGCCTTTGTGCTCGTTGTCCTCCCCGTTCTCATCTGAGCACCCGTGCGACCCCACCTCGTGCAATTTCCCCCCGCTTGTTCAAATCCCCCCCGCAGGGGGCTGGCTTCTGTGGGGGTCGGGGTGTTGGGGGCCCCTGACCCCGCGCCAGAAGCAGTGACCAACTACTACGTTACGCCACCCCCCCCCCCCTGGAAGACAGCCCTTCTCAAAACCTCGCAATGCAGCCCCTTAAAATGATCGCAATGGAATTCTAAGAACGCGAATTTTCTTCTTTTTGGCCGATGATGGTGGTTTTTGTGAATTAGGACCGTTTTAAGCAGTTTTTTGGGCAGTCTCCGAAAATTTGGGGCTGAATTTGTTATTGGCTTCTGCTTGCGAAGTTGCAGCATGTTGTAGCCCCTTAAAATGACCGGCTTGGAGCAAAATCTTCAAAAATCAACCTCATTGGCCAAAAATGGTGCCATTCGGATGATTTACAGCCAACTTTGTGCATTTTTTGGCAGTTTTTTGCCATAGTTTTGCCATATTTGGCATGTATACTTGCTGCCCATCCGACAAGGCTTTTTGACCCATGGGGCAACCATAGTGGGCAACAGGCATTAGGCAGAATCCGCTAGGCTCCGTTTTTGTGGGGCTTGGCCCACAAAAACGGAGCCTAGCGGCCGGCGCTTGCGCCGTTGAACCCGTTTTTTCATGTTTTTTTTCTTCTCCGCTTCTGCATGGTTCTTTTTGCCTTTGTGTTCTTTGTCTTCCGTTGTCATGCAGACCGTTGCCGTGCGACCCCGCCTCGTGCAACTTTCCCCAGCTTGTTCAAATCCCCCCCGCAGGGGGCTGGCTTCTGTGGGGGTCGGGGTGTTGGGGGCCCCTGACCCCGCGCCAGAAGCAGTGACCAACTACTACGTTACGCCACCCCCCCCCCCTGGAAGACAGCCCTTCTCAAAACCCCGCAATGCAGCCCCTTAAAATGATTGCAATCGAATTCTAAGAACGTGACTTTTCTTTCTTTTGGCCGACGATGGTCGTTTTGGTGAATTAGGACCGTTTTAAGCAGTTTTTCGGGCAGTCTCCGAAAATTTGGGGCTGAATTCCGTATTGGCTTTTGCTTGCGAAGTTACATCATGTTGTAGCCCCTTAAAATGACCGGCTCGGGCCAAAACGTCAGAAAAGCAACCTAACTGGCCAAATCAGGTGCCGTTTCGATGATTTACGGTCAATTTTGTGCGTTTTTTGGCAGTTTTCTGCCATTTTTTCCGCCATATTTGGCATGTATAATTGCTGCCCATCTGGCAAGCCTTTTTGCCAATGGTGCAACCATGTTGTGCAGGAGGCACGAAGCAGCACCCGCTAGGCTTCGTTTTTGTGGGGCTTGGCCCACAAAAACGGAGCCTAGCGGCCGGCGCTGGCGCCGTTGCTCCCGTGTTTTCATGGTTTTCTCCTTCTCCGCCTTTGAATGGTCTTTTTGCCTTTGTGCTCCTTGTCCTCCCCGTTCTCATCTGAGCAACCGTGCGAGCCCACCTCGTGCAATTTCCCCCCGCTTGTTCAAATCCCCCCCGCAGGGGGCTGGCTTCCGTGGGGGTCGGGGTGTTGGGGGCCCCTGACCCCGCGCCAGAAGCAGTGACCAACTACTACGTTACGCGACCCCCCCCCCCTGGAAGACAGCCCTTCTCAAAACCCTGCAATGCAGCCCCTTAAAATGATCGCAATGGAATTCTAAGAACGCGACTTTTCTTCTCTTTGGCCGATGATGGTGGTTTTTGTGAATTAGGACCGTTTTAAGCAGTTTTTCGGGCAGTCTCCGGAAATTTGGGGCTGAATTTGGTATTGGCTTCTGCTTGCGAAGTTGCACCATGTTGTAGCCCCTTAAAATAACCGGCTTGGGGCAAAATTTTTCAAAAATCAACCTCATTGGCCAAAAATGGTGCCATTCGGATGATTTACGGCCAACTTTGTGCATTTTTTGGCAGTTTTTTGCCATAGTTTTGCCATATTTGGCATGTATACTTGCTGCCCATCCGACAAGGCTTTTTGACCCATGGGGCAACCATAGTGGGCAACAAGCATTAGGCAGAATCCGCTAGGCTCTGTTTTTGTGGGGCTTGGCCCACAAAAACGGAGCCTAGCGGCCGGCGCTTGCGCCGTTGAACCCGTTTTTTTCGAGTTTTTCTTCTTCTCCGCTTCTGCATGGTTCTTTTTGCCTTTGTGTTCTTTGTCTTCCGTTGTCATGCAGACCGTTGCCGTGCGACCCCGCCTCGTGCAACTTTCCCCAGCTTGTTCAAATCCCCCCCGCAGGGGGCTGGCTTCTGTGGGGGTCGGGGTGTTGGGGGCCCCTGACCCCGCGCCAGAAGCAGTGACCAACTACTACGTTACGCCACCCCCCCCCCCTGGAAGACAGCCCTTCTCAAAACCCTGCAATGCAGCCCCTTAAAATGATCGCAATGGAATTCTAAGAACGCGACTTTTCTTCTTTTTGGCCGACGATGTTCGTTTTGGTGAATTAGGACCGTTTTAAGCAGTTTTTCGGGCAGTCTCCGAAAATTTGGGGCTGAATTCCGTATTGGCTTTTGCTTGCGAAGTTACATCATGTTGTAGCCCCTTAAAATGACCGGCTCGGGCCAAAACGTCACAAAAGCAACCTAATTGGCCAAATCAGGTGCCTTTTTGATGATTTACCGGCAATTTTGTGCGTTTTTTGGCAGTTTTCTGCCATTTTTTCCGCCATATTTGGCATGTATACTTGCTGCCCATCTAGCAAGCCTTTTTTGCCAATGGTGCAACCATATTGTGCAAGAGGCACGAAGCAGCACCCGCTAGGCTTCGTTTTTGTGGGGCTTGGCCCACAAAAACGGAGCCTAGCGGCCGGCGCTGGCGCCGTTGCTCCCGTGTTTTCATGGTTTTCTCCTTCTCCGCCTTTGAATGGTCTTTTTGCCTTTGTGCTCGTTGTCCTCCCCGTTCTCATCTGAGCACCCGTGCGACCCCACCTCGTGCAATCTCCCCCCGCTTGTTCAAATCCCCCCCGCAGGGGGCTGGCTTCTGTGGGGGTCGGGGTGTTGGGGGCCCCTGACCCCGCGCCAGAAGCAGTGACCAACTACTACGTTACGCCACCCCCCCCCCCTGGAAGACAGCCCTTCTCAAAACCCTGCAATGCAGCCCCTTAAAATGATCGCAATGGAATTCTAAGAACGCGACTTTTTTTCTTTTCGGCCGACGATGTTCGTTTTGGTGAATTAGGACCGTTTTAAGCGGTTTTTTGGGCAGTCTGCGGAAATTTGGGGCTGAATGCCTTAGTGGCTCATGCTTGCGAGGTTACATCATGTTGTAGCCCCTTAAAATGACCGGCTCGGGCCAAAACGTCAGAAAAGCAACCTCATTGGCCAAATCTGGTGCCGTTTCGATGATTTACGGTCAATTTTGTGCGTTTTTAGGCAGTTTTCTGCCATTTTTTTCGCCATATTTGGCATGTATACTTGCTGCCCATCTGGCAAGCCTTTTCTGCCAATGGTGCAACCATATTGTGCACGAGGCACGAAGCAGCACCCGCTAGGCTACGTTTTTGTGGGGCTTGGCCCACAAAAACGGAGCCTAGCGGCCGGCGCTGGCGCCGTTGCTCCCGTGTTTTCATGGTTTTCTCCTTCTCCGCCTTTGAATGGTCTTTTTGCCTTTGTGCTCCTTGTCCTCCCCGTTCTCATCTGAGCACCCGTGCGACCCCACCTCGTGCAATTTCCCCCCGCTTGTTCAAATCCCCCCCGCAGGGGGCTGGCTTCTGTGGGGGTCGGGGTGTTGGGGGCCCCTGACCCCGCGCCAGAAGCAGTGACCAACTACTACGTTACGCGACCCCCCCCCCCCTGGAAGACAGCCCTTCTCAAAACCCCGCAATGCAGCCCCTTAAAATGATCGCAATGAAATTCTAAGAACGCGACTTTTCTTCTTTTTGGCCGACGATGGTCGTTTGGGCGCATTAGGGTCGTTTTAAGCAGTTTTTCGGGCAGTCTCCGAAAATTTGGGGCTGAATTCTGTATTGGCTCTTGCTTGCGAAGTTACATCATGTTGTAGCCCCTTAAAATGACCGGCTCGGGCCAAAACGCCAGAAAAGCAACCTAATTGGCCAAATCGGGTGCTGTTTCGATGATTTACAGTGAATTTTGTGCGTTTTTTGGCAGTTTTCTGCCATTTTTTTCGCCATATTTGGCATGTATACTTGCTGCCCATCTGGCAAGCCTTTTTTGCCAATGGTGCAACCATGTTGTGCAAGAGGCACAAAGCAGCACCCGCTAGGCTACGTTTTTGTGGGGCTTGGCCCACAAAAACGGAGCCTAGCGGCCGGCGCTGGCGCCGTTGCTCCCGTGTTTTCATGGTTTTCTCCTTCTCCGCCTTTGAATGGTCTTTTTGCCTTTGTGCTCCTTGTCCTCCCCGTTCTCATCTGAGCACCCGTGCGACCCCACCTCGTGCAATTTCCCCCCGCTTGTTCAGATTGGCCCCCCCGGCCCGCCGTGCCACATGCGCGGAGAGGGGGAGGGGCCCCCTCCGCACAAGTCACAGCCCACCTCCAACCCCCTATAATAGGGAACCCCCTATCGTCAAAATTCCGGTTCTATCACCCCTACACACTTACCCCTCAAAATGACCGCCTCGACGTGGCGATCACGCCGTGCTTCTTCGTTTATGTCATCTATGTTCGTTTTAAATAGTTAGGAGCCCTTGAAGTTGGTAGTGTGTAACCAAGGATCCAAGAATTCCTGTATGTGTAGGGACCGGATTTGAGGTTGCGCAACCAAAGTTAATATGCAAACTGATGTAATGTATGAATCTCAGGGCTTAAATCGTAAAAAATCGAATCATAAGGTTAATTAATTTCTAGCACTGGCGACAAACTCGCAGCACTTCAATAAATTCTGGTTGGCAAAAATAAAAGGTGAGTGATTGTCATTTGCGGTCAAAAAGAAAAATATGTTCCTTTATATTGCGGTCGTGGCTTTGCTCTTCGCGTTTCGTTTCGTGTTGGCTGTCTGCTGTTTGCTCTTTGCCGTGCCCACTCCAGCCGCTGACATGAAGGTCGCAGACGAGCCGCAACCGTTGTTGACCACTGCCGGCGGCTACTGGTGTGATGCCCGGAGTTGATTTGGTGTGTTTCGTTTTGCAGGGGTGAATGCATGCAGATTCAGATGGAGTTTGTCGATTTGGTTTTGCGCGTGCATGCTTGCCTGCAATCCGTGCCCTGCTTGGTTGGTTCGCTGGAGCTTGCTTGTGTGTGCCCCGTTTGAGTTTGATTTCGCATTAGAGTGCACCGACACACAAATCACACAAAAACGGCGCGCTGACACTCAAGTGGCACAGTTGAGACAATCATTGCGCGCTGATACACGCATGGCACACACACAGCGCGCGCTGGACACACAAGTTACACACACTTTGCGCGGTGACACAGAGATCACACACACACAGTGCACTGCCACACAAATGACACACACACACAGCGCGCTGACACATGACACGCGCCAGCACACAAATGATACACAGCCAGCGCTCGCCGGACACACAGTGACACACCCAGCGCGAGCCGGACACACAAACACACACCCAGCGCGCCGCAAACACACTATCCCACACCCAACGCGCGCCGGACACACCATTACACACCCAGCGCGCGGCAAACACACTATCACACACCCAGCGCGCGACAAACACACAATGACACACCCAGCGCGGCGAACACACCATCACACACCCAGCGCGCGCCGGACACACAATCACACACGAGTGTGTCTTTTGTGTCAGCGCGCAGTGTGTGTGTCGGCGCGCTGTGTGTGTGATCTGTGTGTCAGCGCGCAAGGTGTTAGTGTGTTTGCCATGCGCTGGGTGTGTGATTGTGTGTTTGCCGCGCGCTGGGTGTGTGATTGTGTGTTCGCCGCGCGCTGGGTGTGTGATAGTGTGTTCGCCACGCGCTGGGTATGTCATTGTGTGTTCGGCGCGCGCTGGGTGTGTGATAGTGTGTTCGCCGCGCGCTGGGTATGTCATTGTGTGTTCGGCGCGCGCTGGGTGTGTGATTGTGTGTTTGCAGCGCGCTGGGTGTGTCGCTGTGTGTCTGGCGAGTGCTGGGTGTGTGTCTTTTGTGTGTTGGCGCGCTGGGTGTGTGTCATTGGTGTGTTAGAGCGCTGTGTGTGTGTATTAGTGCACTGTGTGTGTGTCTTTTCTGTGTCAGCGCGCAATGTGTGTGTCATTTGTCCTGTCTGTCATTTGTGAATGTGTGTGTCATTTGTGAATGTGTTTGTCATTTGTGAATGTGTGTGTCGTTTGTGTCTGCCTTTTTGCCATCTGTGTGTCATTTGTGTGATGTGTTTTGTTTTTGCTCCACTGAAAGCAGAGATTGTTTTTTTTCGAAACAAAAGGCTTTTTGTCAATGTTCATGAGAGAAAGCAGTAAAATTTGGTGACAGGGGGAGCATTGTACATTTTCATTTAGAAACAACAACAACGTTGGATGGCAGGGAATAAGTGAAAGGGGCGGAATGATCAAATACATTCATGGCAAGTGCAATGTCACAGAAACATTGTTTCTACAAACAACGCTGTAAAACAGATCAAGTGCATGATTTTGATTCCCATCGGGCAGTTGGTGAAGAAACTGGTTTTGCACCCCCAAGCTTAGGAGTGGCGTGCACATTGCTGGTTTTGCTTTGCATAACCTCATGAAGATTTTTAGCCAATTTGACCATCTTTTTATGGCATGTTTAGTTGTAGTTCACGTTCCGGCAACTTTTGCCCTAGCTAGGGGAAAACTAACTAGTCCACCACTCCCCCCCCCCCCCGCCTTCGCCGGGAGGGGGAACACAATAAGAGAGGGGGGGAGGATGCGATGGTGCATGGCACCATTGCATCCACTCAAGTATCCACTCACTCATCGCATCCACTCAGGTATCCATTCACTTACCTCAGGAAATTGCGTGACTGGGGGGGGGGTGGGGGGTCCTGCATGCTCTGAGGGGCGGGAGGGGGGTGTGTGGGGTAGCTACCACAGGTGGATAAAAGCCATGCTGTTTGTTGTCAAGTGGGGTACGTGGTGGTAAGGGTTCGGCTGAACGGCAAGGTGCACAAGTTGTGGGGCAGCGTCGGTTGGAAGAGAAAGAGCATGCCACATTTGTGTGCCAATTTTCCAATTTGTTGACTCTCAATGGCCTTTTGGTGCAGGTATGCGGTGAACAACTTCATACATATGTATTGCCAACATTTTTAAATGGGCAAACAATGAGGGCCAACATGTTTGCCGGGCAATTTGTGTTGTTTTGCGGCACCAAACAACCGTTGTTTTTCGGGCAAAAGGCAAAGGCACCCTCGCCCCCTCCCCCCCCCCCGTCGCTTACCCAAAGGGGCATCGAGTGGGAAGCGCCCCACAGGTATTTTGCTACGCAAAGGTTTCAACATTTATGGCACCTATTTGTTTGCCATACAGCCATCACTTGCCACAAGGTGGCCCCTACATTGCTCTCACCATCTTTGGCCCTAATGTTAGGCTCAACAACATAGCCCGAACATTGCTTTGAAAATATTTCCCCCAAACGTACAAGGAAACAAAGGGCTGTCCGTGGTATGTATCACCTCCAAAAACAACCTCCCCAATGCAGATTGCCCACCCTCTAGACCACCGCCTTCATCCCCTTGTTCAAATCCCCCCCGCAGGGGGTTGGCTTCTGTGGGGGTCGGGGTGTTGGGGGCCCCTGACCCCGCGCCAGAAGCAGTGACCAACTACTACGTTACGCGACCCCCCCCCCCTGGAAGACAGCCCTTCTCAAAACCCCGCAATGCAGCCCCTTAAAATGATCGCAATGGAATTCTAAGAATGCGACTTTTCTTCTTTTAGGACGATGATGGTCGTTTTGGTGAATTAGGACCGTTTTAAGCAGCTTTTCGGGCAGTCTCCGAAAATTTGGGGCTGAATTCTGTATTGGCTCTTGCTTGCGAAGTTACATCATGTTGTAGCCCCTTAAAATGACCGGCTCGGGCCAAAACGTCAGAAAAGCAACCTAATTGGCCAAGTCAGGTGCCTTTTTGATGATTTACGGTGAATTTTGTGCGTTTTTTGGCAGTTTTTTGCCATTTTTTTCGCCATATTTGGCATGTATACTTGCTGCCCATCTGGCAAACCTTTCTGCCAACGGGGCAACCATATTGTGCAAGAGGCAAGAGGCAGCACCCGCTAGGCTACGTTTTTGTGGGGCTTGGCCCACAAAAACGGAGCCTAGCGGCCGGCGCTGGCGCCGTTGCTCCCGTGTTTTCATGGTTTTCTCCTTCTCCGCCTTTGAATGGTCTTTTTGCCTTTGTGCTCCTGGTCCTCCCCGTTCTCATCTGAGCATCCGTGCGACCCCACCTCGTGCATCTTTCCCCCGCTTGTTCAATTCCCCCCCGCAGGGGGCTGGCTTCTGTGGGGGTCGGGGTGTTGGGGGCCCCTGACCCCGCGCCAGAAGCAGTGACCAACTACTACGTTACGCCACCCCCCCCCCCTGAAAGACAGCCCTCCTCAAAACCCCGCAATGCAGCCCCTTAAAATGATCGCAATGGAATTCTAAGAACGCAACCCTTCTTTTTTTTGGCCGACGATGGTCGTTTTGGTGAATTAGGACCGTTTTAAGCAGTTTTTCGGGCAGTCTCCGAAAATTTGGGGCTGAATACCGTATTGGCTCTTGCTTGCAAAGTTACATCATGTTGTAGCCCCTTAGAATGACCGTCTCGGGCCAAAACGTCAGAAAAGCAACCTCATTGGCCAAATCTGGTGCCGTTTTGATGATTTAGGGTCAATTTTGAGCGTTTTTTGGCAGTTTTCTGCCATTTTTTTCGCCATATTTGGCATGTATACTTGCTGCCCATCTGGCAATCCTTTTCTGCCAGTAGGGCAACCATATTGTGCAAAAGGCAGGAGGCAGCACCCGCTAGGCTACGTTTTTGTGGGGCTTGGCCCACAAAAACGGAGCCTAGCGGCCGGCGCTGGCGCCGTTGCTCCCGTGTTTTCATGGTTTTCTCCTTCTCCGCCTTTGAATGTTCTTTTGCCTTTGTGTTCCTTGTCCTCCCCTTTCTCATCTGAACACCCGTGCGACCCCACCTCGTGCAACTTTCCCCCACTTGTTCAAATCCCCCCCGCAGGGGGCTGGCTTCTGTGGGGGTCGGGGTGTGAGGGGCCCCTGACCCCGCGCCAGAAGCAGTGACCAACTACTACGTTACGCCACCCCCCCCCCCTGGAAGACAGCCCTTCTCAAAACCCTGCAATGCAGCCCCTTAAAATGATCGCAACCGAATTCTAAGAACGCGACTTTTCTTCTTTTTGGCGGACGATGGTCGTTTTGGTGAATTAGGACTGTTTTAAGCAGTTTTTCGGGCAGTCTCCGAAAATTTATGGCTGAATTCGGTATTGGCTCCTGGTTGCGAAGTTACATCATGTTGTAGCCCCTTAAAATGACCGGCTCGGGCCAAAACGTCAGAAAAGCAACCTCATTGGCCACATCTGGTGCGGTTTTGTTGATTTACGGTCAATTTTAAGCGTTTTTTGGCAGTTTTCTGCCATTTTTTTCGCCATATTTGGCATGTATACTTGCTGCCCCTCTGGCAAGCCTTTTTTGCCAATGGTGCAACCATATTGTGCAAGAGGCACGAAGCAGCATCCGCTAGGCTACGTTTTTGTGGGGCTTGGCCCACAAAAACGGAGCCTAGCGGCCGGCGCTGGCGCCGTTGCCCCCGTGTTTTCATGGTTTTCTCGTTCTCCGCCTTTGAATGGTCTTTTTGCCTTTGTGCTCCTTGTCCTCCCCGTTCTCATCTGAGCACCCGTGCGACCCCACCTCGTGCAACTTCCCCCCGCTTGTTCAATTCCCCCCCGCAGGGGGCTGGCTTCTGTGGGGGTCGGGGTGTTGGGGGCCCCTGACCCCGCGCCAGAAGCAGTGACCAACTACTACGTTACGCCACCCCCCCCCCCTGGAAGACAGCCCTTCTCAAAACCCTGCAATGCAGCCCCTTAAAATGATCGCAATCGAATTCTAAGAATGCGACTTTTCTTTTTTTTGGCCGACGATGGTCGTTTTGGTGAATTAGGACCGTTTTAAGCAGTTTTTCGGGCAGTCTCCGAAAATTTGGGGCTGAATTCCGTATTGGCTTTTGCTTGCGAAGTTACATCATGTTGTAGCCCCTTAAAATGACCGGCTCGGGCCAAAACGTCAGAAAAGCAACCTAATTGGCCAAATCAGGTGCCTTTTTGATGATTTACCGTCAATTTTGTGCGTTTTTTGGCAGTTTTCTGCCATTTTTTCCGCCATATTTGGCATGTATACTTGCTGCCCATCTAGCAAGCCTTTTTTGCCAATGGTGCAACCATATTGTGCAAGAGGCACGAAGCAGCACCCGCTAGGCTTCGTTTTTGTGGGGCTTGGCCCACAAAAACGGAGCCTAGCGGCCGGCGCTGGCGCCGTTGCTCCCGTGTTTTCATGGTTTTCTCCTTCTCCGCCTTTGAATGGTCTTTTTGCCTTTGTGCTCCTTGTCCTCCCCGTTCTCATCTGAGCACCCGTGCGACCCCACCTCGTGCAATTTCCCCCCGCTTGTTCAAATCCCCCCCGCAGGGGGCTGGCTTCTGTGGGGGTCGGGGTGTTGGGGGCCCCTGACCCCGCGCCAGAAGCAGTGACCAACTACTACGTTACGCCACCCCCCCCCCCTGGAAGACAGCCCTTCTCAAAACCCTGCAATGCAGCCCCTTAAAATGATCGCAATGGAATTCTAAGAACGCGACTCTTCTTCTTTTTGGCCGATGATGGTGGTTTTTGTGAATTAGGACCGTTTTAAGCAGTTTTTCGGGCAGTCTCCGAAAATTTGGGGCTGAATTTGGTATTGGCTTCTGCTTGCGAAGTTGCACCATGTTGTAGCCCCTTAAAATAACCGGCTTGGGGCAAAATTTTTCAAAAATCAACCTCATTGGCCAAAAATGGTGCCATTCGGATGATTTACGGCCAACTTTGTGCATTTTTTGGCAGTTTTTTGCCATAGTTTTGCCATATTTGGCATGTATACTTGCTGCCCATCCGACAAGGCTTTTTGACCCATGGGGCAACCATAGTGGGCAACAAGCATTAGGCAGAATCCGCTAGGCTCTGTTTTTGTGGGGCTTGGCCCACAAGAACGGAGCCTAGCGGCCGGCGCTTGCGCCGTTGAACCCGTTTTTTTCGAGTTTTTCTTCTTCTCCGCTTCTGCATGGTTCTTTTTGCCTTTGTGTTCTTTGTCTTCCGTTGTCATGCAGACCGTTGCCGTGCGACCCCGCCTCGTGCAACTTTCCCCAGCTTGTTCAAATCCCCCCCGCAGGGGGCTTGCTTCTGTGGGGGTCGGGGTGTTCGGGGCCCCTGACCCCGCGCCAGAAGCAGTGACCAACTACTACGTTACGCGACCCCCCCCCCCTGGAAGACAGCCCCTCTCAAAACCCCGCAGTGCAGCCCCTTAAAACGATCGCAATGGAATTCCAAGAACGCGACTTTTCTTCTTTTTGGCCGATGATGGTCGTTTTGGTGAATTAGGACCGTTTTAAGCAGCTTTTCGGGCAGTCTCCGAAAATTTGGGGCTGAATTCCGTATTGGCTCTTGCTTGCGAAGTTACATCATGTTGTAGCCCCTTAAAATGACCGGCTCGGGCCAAAACGTCAGAAAAGCAACCTAATTGGCCAAGTCAGGTGCCTTTTTGATGATTTACGGTGAATTTTGTGCGTTTTTAGGCAGTTTTTTGCCATTTTTTTTGCCATATTTGGCATGTATACTTGCTGCCCATCTGGCAAACCTTTTCTGCCAACGGGGCAACCATATTGTGCAAGAGGCAAGAGGCAGCACCCGCTAGGCTACGTTTTTGTGGGGCTTGGCCCACAAAAACGGAGCCTAGCGGCCGGCGCTGGCGCCGTTGCTCCCGTGTTTTCATGGTTTTCTCCTTCTCCGCCTTTGAATGGTCTTTTTGCCTTTGTGCTCCTGGTCCTCCCCGTTCTCATCTGAGCATCCGTGCGACCCCACCTCGTGCATCTTTCCCCCGCTTGTTCAAATCCCCCCCGCAGGGGGCTGGCTTCTGTGGGGGTCGGGGTGTTGGGGGCCCCTGACCCCGCGCCAGAAGCAGTGACCAACTACTACGTTACGCCACCCCCCCCCCCTGGAAGACAGCCCTTCTCAAAACCCTGCAATGCAGCCCCTTAAAATGATCGCAATGGAATTCTAAGAACGCGACTTTTCTTCTTTTTGGCCGATGATGGTGGTTTTGGTGAATTAGGACCGTTTTAAGCAGTTTTTTGGGCAGTCTCCGAAAATTTGGGGCTGAATTTGTTATTGGCTTCTGCTTGCGAAGTTGCAGCATGTTGTAGCCCCTTAAAATGACCGGCTTGGAGCAAAATCTTCAAAAATCAACCTCATTGGCCAAAAATGGTGCCATTCGGATGATTTACAGCCAACTTTGTGCATTTTTTGGCGGTTTTTTGCCATAGTTTTGCCATATTTGGCATGTATACTTGCTGCCCATCCGACAAGGCTTTTTGACCCATGGGGCAACCATAGTGGGCAACAAGCATTAGCCAGAATCCGCTAGGCTCTGTTTTTGTGGGGCTTGGCCCACAAAAACGGAGCCTAGCGGCCGGCGCTTGCGCCGTTGAACCCGTTTTTTCATGTTTTTTTTTTTCTCCGCTTCTGCATGGTTCTTTTTGCCTTTGTGTTCTTTGTCTTCCGTTGTCATGCAGACCGTTGCCGTGCGACCCCGCCTCGTGCAACTTTCCCCAGCTTGTTCAAATCCCCCCCGCAGGGGGCTGGCTTCTGTGGGGGTCGGGGTGTTGGGGGCCCCTGACCCCGCGCCAGAAGCAGTGACCAACTACTACGTTACGCGACCCCCCCCCCCTGGAAGACAGCCCTTCCCAAAACCCCGCAATGCAGCCCCTTAAAATGATCGCAATGGAATTCTAAGAACGCGACTTTTCTTTTTTTTGGCCGATGATGGTCGTTTTGGTGAGTTAGCGGCGTTTTAAGCAGTTTTTCGGGCAGTCTCCGAAAATTTGGGGCTGAGTTCCGTATTGGCTCTTGCTTGCGAAGTTACATCATGTTGTAGCCCCTTAAAATGACCGGCTCGGGCCAAAACGTCGGAAAAGCAACCTAATTGGCCAAGTCAGGTGCCTTTTTGATGATTTACGGTCAATTTTACGCGTTTTTTGGCAGTTTTTTGCCATTTTTTTCGCCATATTTGGCATGTATACTTGCTGCCCATCTGGCAAACCTTTTCTGCTAACGGGGCAACCATATTGTGCAAGAGGCAAGAGGCAGCACCCGCTAGGCTACGTTTTTGTGGGGCTTGGCCCACAAAAACGGAGCCTAGCGGCCGGCGCTGGCGCCGTTGCTCCCGTGTTTTCATGGTTTTCTCCTTCTCCGCCTTTGAATGGTCTTTTTGCCTTTGTGCTCCTGGTCCTCCCCGTTCTCATCTGAGCATCCGTGCGACCCCACCTCGTGCATCTTTCCCCCGCTTGTTCAAATCCCCCCCGCAGGGGGCTGGCTTCTGTGGGGGTCGGGGTGTTGGGGGCCCCTGACCCCGCGCCAGAAGCAGTGACCAACTACTACGTTACGCCACCCCCCCCCCCTGGAAGACAGCCCTTCTCAAAACCCCGCAATGCAGCCCCTTAAAATGATCGCAATCGAATTCTAAGAACGCGACTTTTCTTCTTTTTGGCCGACAATGGTCGTTTTGGTGAATTAGGACCGTTTTAAGCAGTTTTTCGGGCAGTCTCCGAAAATTTGGGGCTGAATTCCGTATTGGCTTTTGCTTGCGAAGTAACATTGTGTTGTAGCCCCTTAAAATGACCGGCTCGGGCCAAAACGTCAGAAAAGCAACCTAACTGGCCAAATCAGGTGCCGTTTCGATGATTTACGGTCAATTTTGAGCGTTTTTTGGCAGTTTTCTGCCATTTTTTTCGCCATATTTGGCATGTATACTTGCTGCCCATCTGGCAAGCCTTTTTGCCAATGGTGCAACCATGTTGTGCAAGAGGCACGAAGCAGCACCCGCTAGGCTTCGTTTTTGTGGGGCTTGGCCCACAAAAACGGAGCCTAGCGGCCGGCGCTGGCGCCGTTGCTCCCGTGTTTTCATGGTTTTCTCCTTCTCCGCCTTTGAATGGTCTTTTTGCCTTTGTGCTCCTTGTCCTCCCCGTTCTCATCTGAGCAACCGTGCGAACCCACCTTGTGCAATTTCCCCCCGCTTGTTCAAATCCCCCCCGCAGGGGGCTGGCTTCTGTGGGGGTCGGGGTGTTGGGGGCCCCTGACCCCGCGCCAGAAGCAGTGACCAACTACTACGTTACGCGACCCCCCCCCCCCCTGGAAGACAGCCCTTCTCAAAACCCTGCAATGCAGCCCCTTAAAATGATCGCAATGGAATTCTAAGAACGCGACTTTTCTTTTTTTTGGCCGACGATGCTCGTTTTGGCGCATTAGGGTCGTTTTAAGCAGTTTTTCGGGCAGTCTCCGAAAGTTTGGGGCTGAATTCCGTATTGCCTCTTACTTGCGAAGTTACATCATGTTGTAGCCCCTTAAAATGACCGGCTCAGCCCAAAACGCCAGAAAAGCAACCTCATTGGCCAAATCTGGTGCCGTTTCGATGATTTACGGTCAATTTTGTGCGTTTTGTGGCAGTTTTCTGCCATTTTTTTCGCCATATTTGGCATGTTTACTTGCTGCCCATCTGGCAAGCCTTTTTTGCCAATGGTGCAACCATATTGTGCAAGAGGCACGAAGCAGCACCCGCTAGGCTACGTTTTTGTGGGGCTTGGCCCACAAAAACGGAGCCTAGCGGCCGGCGCTGGCGCCGTTGCTCCCGTGTTTTCATGGTTTTCTCCTTCTCCGCCTTTGAATGGTCTTTTTGCCTTTGTGCTCCTTGTCCTCCCCGTTCTCATCTGAGCACCCGTGCGACCCCACCTCGTGCAATTTCCCCCCGCTTGTTCAAATCCCCCCCGCAGGGGGCTGGCTTCTGTGGGGGTCGGGGTGTTGGGGGCCCCTGACCCCGCGCCAGAAGCAGTGACCAACTACTACGTTACGCCACCCCCCCCCCCTGGAAGACAGCCCTTCTCAAAACCCTGCAATGCAGCCCCTTAAAATGATCGCAATGGAATTCTAAGAACGCGACTCTTCTTCTTTTTGGCCGATGATGGTGGTTTTTGTGAATTAGGACCGTTTTAAGCAGTTTTTCGGGCAGTCTCCGAAAATTTGGGGCTGAATTTGGTATTGGCTTCTGCTTGCGAAGTTGCACCATGTTGTAGCCCCTTAAAATAACCGGCTTGGGGCAAAATTTTTCAAAAATCAACCTCATTGGCCAAAAATGGTGCCATTCGGATGATTTACGGCCAACTTTGTGCATTTTTTGGCAGTTTTTTGCCATAGTTTTGCCATATTTGGCATGTATACTTGCTGCCCATCCGACAAGGCTTTTTGACCCATGGGGCAACCATAGTGGGCAACAAGCATTAGGCAGAATCCGCTAGGCTCTGTTTTTGTGGGGCTTGGCCCACAAAAACGGAGCCTAGCGGCCGGCGCTTGCGCCGTTGAACCCGTTTTTTTCGAGTTTTTCTTCTTCTCCGCTTCTGCATGGTTCTTTTTGCCTTTGTGTTCTTTGTCTTCCGTTGTCATGCAGACCGTTGCCGTGCGACCCCGCCTCGTGCAACTTTCCCCAGCTTGTTCAAATCCCCCCCGCAGGGGGCTGGCTTCTGTGGGGGTCGGGGTGTTGGGGGCCCCTGACCCCGCGCCAGAAGCAGTGACCAACTACTACGTTACGCGACCCCCCCCCCCTGGAAGACAGCCCTTCTCAAAACTCTGCAATGCAGCCCCTTAAAATGATCGCAATGGAATTCTAAGAATGCGACTTTTCTTCTTTTTGGCCGACGATGCTCGTTTTGGCGCATTAGGGTCGTTTTAAGCAGTTTTTCGGGCAGTCTCCGAAAATTTGGGGCTGAATTCTGTATTGGCTCCTGCTTGCGAAGTTACATCATGTTGTAGCCCCTTAAAATGACCGGCTCGGGCCAAAACGCCAGAAAAGCAACCCAATTGGCCAAATCGGGTGCTGTTTCGATGATTTACGGTCAATTTTGTGCGTTTTTTGGCAGTTTTCTGCCATTTTTTTCGCCATATTTGGCATGTATACTTGCTGCCCATCTGGCAAGCCTTTTTTGCCAATGGTGCAACCATGTTGTGCAAGAGGCACGAAGCAGCACCCGCTAGGCTACGTTTTTGTGGGGCTTGGCCCACAAAAACGGAGCCTAGCGGCCGGCGCTGGCGCCGTTGCTCCCGTGTTTTCATGGTTTTCTCCTTCTCCGCCTTTGAATGGTCTTTTTGCCTTTGTGCTCCTTGTCCTCCCCGTTCTCATCTGAGCACCCGTGCGACCCCACCTCGTGCAATTTCCCCCCGCTTGTTCAAATCCCCCCCGCAGGGGGCTGGCTTCTGTGGGGGTCGGGGTGTTGGGGGCCCCTGACCCCGCGCCAGAAGCAGTGACCAACTACTACGTTACGCCACCCCCCCCCCCTGGAAGACAGCCCTTCTCAAAACCCTGCAATGCAGCCCCTTAAAATGATCGCAATGGAATTCTAAGAACGCGACTTTTCTTCTTTTTGGCCGATGATGGTCGTTTTGGTGAATTAGGACCGTTTTAAGCGGTTTTTCGGGCAGTCTACGGAAATTTGGGGCTGAATTCCGTATTGGTTCCTGCTTGCGAAGTTGCACCATGTTGTAGCCCCTTAAAATGACTGGCTCGGGCCAAAACGTCGGAAAAGCAACCTCGATGGCCAAATCTGGTGCCGTTTTCATGTTTTACGGTCACTTTTGAGCGTTTTTTGGCAGTTTTTTGCCATATTTTTTGCCATATTTGGCATGTGTACTTGCTGCCCATCTGGCAAGCCTTTTCCGCCAATGGGGCAACCATATTGGGCAAGAAGCAGGAGGCAGCACCCGCTAGGCTCCGTTTTTGTGGGGCTTGGCCCACAAAAACGGAGCCTAGCGGCCGGCGCTGGCGCCGTTGATCCCGTGTTTTCATGGTTTTCACCTTCTCCGCCTTTGAATGGTCTTTTTGCCTTTCTGTTCTTGTCCTCCCCGTTCTCATCTGAACACCCGTGCGACCCCACCTCGTGCAACTTTCCCCCACTTGTTCAAATCCCCCCCGCAGGGGGCTGGCTTCTGTGGGGGTCGGGGTGTTGGGGGCCCCTGACCCCGCGCCAGAAGCAGTGACCAACTACTACGTTACACCACCCCCCCCCCCTGGAAGACAGCCCTTCTCAAAACCCTGCAATGCAGCCCCTTAAAATGATCGCAATCGAATTCTAAGAACGCGACTTTTCTTCTCTTTGGCCGACGATGGTCGTTTTGGTGAATTAGGACCGTTTTAAGCAGTTTTTCGGGCAGTCTCCGAAAATTTGGGGCTGAATTCCGTATTGGCTTTTGCTTGCGAAGTTACATCATGTTGTAGCCCCTTAAAATGACCGGCTCGGGCCAAAACGTCAGAAAAGCAACCTAATTGGCCAAATTAGGTGCCTTTTTGATGATTTACCGTCAATTTTGTGCGTTTTTTGGCAGTTTTCTGCCATTTTTTCCGCCATATTTGGCATGTATACTTGCTGCCCATCTAGCAAGCCTTTTTTGCCAATGGTGCAACCATATTGTGCAAGAGGCACGAAGCAGCACCCGCTAGGCTTCGTTTTTGTGGGGCTTGGCCCACAAAAACGGAGCCTAGCGGCCGGCGCTGGCGCCGTTGCTCCCGTGTTTTCATGGTTTTCTCCTTCTCCGCCTTTGAATGGTCTTTTTGCCTTTGTGCTCCTTGTCCTCCCCGTTCTCATCTGAGCACCCGTGCGACCCCACCTCGTGCAATTTCCCCCCGCTTGTTCAAATCCCCCCCGCAGGGGGCTGGCTTCTGTGGGGGTCGGGGTGTTGGGGGCCCCTGACCCCGCGCCAGAAGCAGTGACCAACTACCACGTTACGCCACCCCCCCCCCCTGGAAGACAGCCCTCCTCAAAACCCTGCAATGCAGCCCCTTAAAATGATCGCAATCGAATTCTAAGACTGCGACTTTTCTTCTCTTTGGCCGACGATGGTCGTTTTGGTGAATTAGGACCGTTTTAAGCAGTTTTTCGGGCAGTCTCCGAAAATTTGGGGCTGAATTCCGTATTGGCTTTTGCTTGCGAAGTTACATCATGTTGTAGCCCCTTAAAATGACCGGCTCGGGCCAAAACGTCAGAAAAGCAACCTAATTGGCCAAATCAGGTGCCTTTTTGATGATTTACCGTCAATTTTGTGCGTTTTTTGGCAGTTTTCTGCCATTTTTTCCGCCATATTTGGCATGTATACTTGCTGCCCATCTAGCAAGCCTTTTTTGCCAATGGTGCAACCATACTGCGCAAGAGGCACGAAGCAGCACCCGCTAGGCTTCGTTTTTGTGGGGCTTGGCCCACAAAAACGGAGCCTAGCGGCCGGCGCTGGCGCCGTTGCTCCCGTGTTTTCATGGTTTTCTCCTTCTCCGCCTTTGAATGGTCTTTTTGCCTTTGTGCTCCTTGTCCTCCCCGTTCTCATCTGAGCACCCGTGCGACCCCACCTCGTGCAATTTCCCCCCGCTTGTTCAAATCCCCCCCGCAGGGGGCTGGCTTCTGTGGGGGTCGGGGTGTTGGGGGCCCCTGACCCCGCGCCAGAAGCAGTGACCAACTACTACGTTACGCCACCCCCCCCCCCTGGAAGACAGCCCTTCTCAAAACCCTGCAATGCAGCCCCTTAAAATGATCGCAATCGAATTCTAAGAACGCGACTTTTCTTCTCTTTGGCCGACGATGGTCGTTTTGGTGAATTAGGACCGTTTTAAGCAGTTTTTCGGGCAGTCTCCGAAAATTTGGGGCTGAATTCCGTATTGGCTTTTGCTTGCGAAGTTACATCATGTTGTAGCCCCTTAAAATGACGGGCTCGGGCCAAAACGTCAGAAAAGCAACCTCATTGGCCAAATCAGGTGCCTTTTTGATGATTTACCGTCAATTTTGTGCGTTTTTTGGCAGTTTTCTGCCATTTTTTTCGCCATATTTGGCATGTATACTTGCTGCCCATCTAGCAAGCCTTTTTTGCCAATGGTGCAACCATATTGTGCAAGAGGCACGAAGCAGCACCCGCTAGGCTTCGTTTTTGTGGGGCTTGGCCCACAAAAACGGAGCCTAGCGGCCGGCGCTGGCGCCGTTGCTCCCGTGTTTTCATGGTTTTCTCCTTCTCCGCCTTTGAATGGTCTTTTTGCCTTTGTGCTCCTTGTCCTCGCCGTTCTCATCTGAGCACCCGTGCGACCCCACCTCGTGCAATTTCCCCCCGCTTGTTCAAATCCCCCCCGCAGGGGGCTGGCTTCTGTGGGGGTCGGGGTGTTGGGGGCCCCTGACCCCGCGCCAGAAGCAGTGACCAACTACTACGTTACGCGACCCCCCCCCCCTGGAAGACAGCCCTTCTCAAAACCCCGCAATGCAGCCCCTTAAAATAATCGCAATCGAATTCTAAGAACGCGACGTTTCTTCTTTTGGGCCGATGATGGTCGTTTTGGTGAGTTAGCGGCGTTTTAAGCAGCTTTTGAGGCAGTCTCCGAAAATTTGGGGCTGAATTCCGTATTGCCTCTTGCTTGCCAAGTTACATCATGTTGTAGCCCCTTAAAATGACCGGCTCGGGCCAAAACGTCAGAAAAGCAACCTAATTGGCCAAGTCAGGTGCCTTTTTGATGATTTACGGTGAATTTTGTGCGTTTTTAGGCAGATTTTTGCCATTTTTTTCGCCATATTTGGCATGTATACTTGCTGCCCATCTGGCAAACCTTTTCTGCCAACGGGGCAACCATATTGTGCAAGAGGCAAGAGGCAGCACCCGCTAGGCTACGTTTTTGTGGGGCTTGGCCCACAAAAACGGAGCCTAGCGGCCGGCGCTGGCGCCGTTGCTCCCGTGTTTTCATGGTTTTCTCCTTGTCCGCCTATGAATGGTCTTTTTGCCTTTGTGCTCCTGGTCCTCCCTGTTCTCATCTGAGCATCCGTGCGACCCCACCTCGTGCATCTTTCCCCCGCTTGTTCAGATTGGGCCCTCGGCCCGCCTTGCCACATGCGCGGAGAGGGGGAGGGGCCCCCTCCGCACAAGTCACTGGCCACCTCTCAACCCCCTATAATAGGGAACCCCATGTGTCGATTACGGCGGTTCTAACAACCCTGCACACTTACCCCTCAAAATGACCGCCTCGACGTGGCGATGATGCCGTTTACCTTGGTTTCCGTCATCTATGGTCGTTTTAAATAGTTAGGAGCCCTTGAAGGTGGTAGTTTGTAAGCAAGGATCCAAGAATTCCTGTATGTGTAGGGATCGGATTTAAGGGTGCGCGACCAAAGTTAATATGCAAACTGATGTAATGTATGAATCTCAGGGCTGAAATCGTAAAAAATCGAATCATAAGGTTAATTAATTTCTAGCACTGGCGACAGCGCCCTTGGCGGCGGCGCAAACTCGCAGCACTTCAATAAATTCTGGTTGGCAAAAATAAAAGGTGAGTGATTGTCATTTGCGGTCAAAAAGAAAAATATGTTCCTTTATATTGCGGTCGTGGCTTTGCTCTTCGTGTTTCGTTTCGTGTTGGCTGTTTGCTGTTTGCTCTTTGCCGTGCCCACTCCAGCCGCTGACATGAAGGTCGCAGACGAGCCGCAACCGTTGTTGACCACTGCCGGCGGCTACTGGTGTGATGCCCGGAGTTGATTTGGTGTGTTTCGTTTTGCAGGGGTGAATGCATGCAGATTCAGATGGAGTTTGTCGATTTGGTTTTGCGCGTGCATGCTTGCCTGCAATCCGTGCCCTGCTTGGTTGGTTCGCTGGAGCTTGCTTGTGTGTGCCCCGTTTGAGTTTGATTTCGCATTAGAGTGCACCGACACACAAATCACACAAAAACGGCGCGCTGACACTCAAGTGGCACAGTTGAGACAATCATTGCGCGCTGATACACGCATGGCACACACACAGCGCGCGCTGGACACACAAGTTACACACACTTTGCGCGGTGACACAGAGATCACACACACACAGTGCACTGCCACACAAATGACACACACACACAGCGCGCTGACACATGACACGCGCCAGCACACAAATGATACACAGCCAGCGCTCGCCGGACACACAGTGACACACCCAGCGCGAGCCGGACACACAAACACACACCCAGCGCGCCGCAAACACACTATCCCACACCCAACGCGCGCCGGACACACCATTACACACCCAGCGCGCGGCAAACACACTATCACACACCCAGCGCGCGACAAACACACAATGACACACCCAGCGCGGCGAACACACCATCACACACCCAGCGCGCGCCCGACACACAATCACACACGAGTGTGTCTTTTGTGTCAGCGCGCAGTGTGTGTGTCAGCGCGCAGTGTGTGTGTCGGCGCGCTGTGTGTGTGATCTGTGTGTCAGCGCGCAATGTGTTAGTGTGTTTGCCGCGCGCTGGGTGTGTGATTGTGTGTTTGCCGCGCGCTGGGTGTGTGATTGTGTGTTCGCCGCGCGCTGGGTGTGTGATTGTGTGTTCGCCGCGCGCTGGGTGTGTCACTGTGTGTCTGGCGCGCGCTGGGTGTGTGATAGTGTGTTCGCCGCGCGCTGGGTATGTCATTGTGTGTTCGGCGCGCGCTGGGTGTGTGATAGTGTGTTCGCCGCGCGCTGGGTGTGTGATTGTGTGTTTGCAGCGCGCTGGGTGTGTCGCTGTGTGTCTGGCGAGTGCTGGGTGTGTGTCTTTTGTGTGTTGGCGCGCTGGGTGTGTGTCATTGGTGTGTTAGAGCGCTGTGTGTGTGTGTTAGTGCACTGTGTGTGTGTCTTTTCTGTGTCAGCGCGCAATGTGTGTGTCATTTGTCCTGTCTGTCATTTGTGAATGTGTGTGTCATTTGTGAATGTGTTTGTCATTTGTGAATGTGTGTGTCGTTTGTGTCTGCCATTTTGCCATCTGTGTGTCATTTGTGTGTCTGCCTTTTGCCATCTGTGTGTCATTTGTGTGATGTGTTTTGTTTTTGCTCCACTGAAAGCAGAGATTCTTTTTTTTCGAAACAAAAGGCTTTTTGTCAATGTTCATGAGAGAAAGCAGTGGTGACAGGGTTTGGTGACAGGGGGAGCATTGTACATTTTCATTTAGAAACAACAACGTTGGATGGCAGGGAATAAGTGAAAGGGGCGAAATGATCAAATACATTGATGGCAAGTGCAGTGTCACAGAAACATTGTTTCTACAAACAACGCTTTAAAACAAATCAAGTGCATGCTTTTGATTCCCATCGGGCAGTTGGTGAAGAAACTGGTTTTGCACCCCCAAGCTTAGGAGTGGCGTGCACATTGCTGGTTTTGCTTTGCATAACCTCATGAAGATTTTTAGCCAATTTGACCATCTTTTTATGGCATGTTTAGTTGTAGTTCACGTTCCGGCAACTTGTGCCCCAGCTAGGGGAAAACTAACTAGTCCACCACTCCCCCCCCCCCCCCGCCTTCGCTGGGAGGGGGAAAACAAAAAGAGAGGGGGGGTGGATGCGATGGTGCATGGCACCATCGCATCCACTCAAGTATCCACTCACTCATCGCATCCACTCAGGTATCCATTCACTTACCTCAGGAAATTGCGTGACTTGGGGGGGGGGCGGGGTCCTGCATGCTTTGAGGGGCGGGAGGGGGGTGCGTGGGGTAGCTACCATAGGTGGATAAAAGCCATGCTGTTTGTTGTCAAGTGGGGTACGTGGTGGTAAGGGTTCGGCTGAACGGCAAGGTGCACAACTTGTGGGGCAGCGTCGGTTGGAAGAGAAAGAG
The DNA here is from genome assembly GCA_964036045.1 of Eutreptiella sp. 'Long Island Sound 2002'. Classification (NCBI taxonomy): domain Eukaryota; phylum Euglenozoa; class Euglenophyceae; order Eutreptiales; family Eutreptiaceae; genus Eutreptiella; species Eutreptiella sp. 'Long Island Sound 2002'. Next base: position 46,543,677 of record OZ038389.1, on the reverse strand, counting down.
TATGCCACATTTGTGTGCCAATTTTCCAATTTGTTGACTCTCAATGGCCTTTTGTTGCAGGCATGCGGTGAACAACATGCATACATATGTACTGCCAACATTTTTAAATGGGCAAACAATGAGGGCCAACATGTTTGCCGGTCAATTTGTGTTGTTTTGCGGCACCAAACAACCGTTGTTTTTCGGGCAAAAGGCAAAGGGACCCCCCCCCCCCCGGGTGGCTTACCCAAAGGGGCATCGAGTGGGGAGCGCGCCACAAGTATTTTGCTACGCAAAGGTTTCAACATTTATGGCACCTATTTGTTTGCCATACAGCCATCACTTGCCACAAGGTGGCCCCTACATTGCTCTCACCATCTTTGGCCCGAATGTTAGGCTCAACAACATAGCCCGAACATTGCTTTGAAAATATTTCCCCAAAACGTACAAGGAAACAATGGGTTTCCGTGGTATGTATCACCTCTAAAAACAACCCCCCCAATGCACATTGCCCAGCCTCTAGACCACCGCCTTCATCCCCTTGTTCAAATCCCCCCCGCAGGGGGCTGGCTTCTGTGGGGGTCGGGGTGTTGGGGGCCCCTGACCCCGCGCCAGAAGCAGTGACCAACTACTACGTTACGCGACCCCCCCCCCCTGGAAGACAGCCCTTCTCAAAACCCCGCAATGCAGCCCCTTAAAATGATCGCAATGGAATTCTAAGAACGCGACTTTCCTTCTTTTTGGCCGATGATGGTCGTTTTGGTGAATTAGGACTGTTTTAAGCAGTTTTTCGGGCAGTCTCCGAAAATTTGGGGCTGAATTCTGTATTGGCTCTTGCTTGCGAAGTTACATCATGTTGTAGCCCCTTAAAATGACCGGCTCGGGCCAAAACGTCAGCCAAGCAACCTCATTGGCCAAATCAAGTGCTGTTTCGATGATTTACGGTCAATTTTGTGCATTTTTTGGCAGTTTTTTGCCATTTTTTCCGCCATATTTGGCATGTATACTTGCTGCCCATCTGGCAAGCCTTTTTTGCCAATGGTGCAACTATATTGTGCAAGAAGCACGAAGCAGCACCCGCTAGGCTACGTTTTTGTGGGGCTTGGCCCACAAAAACGGAGCCTAGCGGCCGGCGCTGGCGCCGTTGCTCCCGTGTTTTCATGGTTTTCTCCTTCTCCGCCTTTGAATGGTCTTTTTGCCTTTGTGCTCCTTGTCCTCTCCGTTCTCATCTGAGCACCCGTGCGACCCCACCTCGTGCAATTTCCCCCCGCTTGTTCACCTCCCCCCCCATGGGGGGCTTTTAATTGGGGGGCCGGGGAATGGGGCCCCGCCCCCCTCTAAAAGCAGTCCTTATGCCATTATATACGATCCGCGCGCCGAAATGAAACATATCCCAAAAGTGTACGACGCAGCCCCTCTAAATGACCGCCTCAAAGAGCTGATTCGCGCCGTCATATTTGTTTCGATCAATCATGGCAGTTCTGCAAAGTTAGGACGTTTACAAGGTTTTCACTTCTTTACCAGCATCCACTAATTCCATATAAGCTAGGGATGCGATTTAAAGGTGCACTAGCAAAGTTGAGGTGCCCAACAACACTATATATAAGCCACAGGCCCCAAATCTCAAGAAATCTATTTGACATATTATTTATTTGCTGTGCACGCGTGCATTTTGCAGTCGCCGGCATTTGCGATCTTTCATTTTGACTGTCCAAGGTGAAATCGGGCTACAATGCACGAAATTTCGATCTAAGGACAAATTTAGAAATGATTCTAAAAGCCTCGTCTTGCTGTTTGATTGAGAAACCGCCGTCATTTTGTTTTAGCACCGCTTTTCGATTTGACGGTTTTCAGCGCACTCAGCCGCCTTTCTAAGCTCAAAAATGAAAAAAACAGCCCCAAATTGACCGAAATTGCCCTTAATTTCGTCAAAATCCGATACCATAGGCCCGAGTTATGAATATGTCAACTGTATGCTATTTGCACTTTGTGTCGCTAATCTTGCCCAATGCACCTCCCCTGTCCTTGCGCTGCTAGCTTAAACATAAGGCAAAGGAGTGTTTTTGCATTTGTTTGTCACCGCCCGGTTCCATTTCCGACATAGAAAGGTGACCCGAAAATGGCTCAAAACGTAATAAGGCTTTTCTTTTGATGGTGCTTCGCACCAGCAAAGGAAAAGCCACACCAAGCACGAAAGACGAAGGATTCATTTAACCTTACTTTTCCACACCCTCCGCAACATATCATGTATCATTGCTTCATTGAAATTTCCTCAACATGCTCATCGTTCTTTGTTATCAATAGCTGATCATGCACGTGCATATTGTGCAATCTGAATTCGTCGTCCGACAGATACCCTTCAGAGGCGATGGCAGCCCGCACACTGCCTTTCCCCATCTCCTGGAGCCCCCCTCCGCTTGTTCAAATCCCCCCCGCAGGGGGCTGGCTTCTGTGGGGGTCGGGGTGTTGGGGGCCCCTGACCCCGCGCCAGAAGCAGTGACCAACTACTACGTTACGCGACCCCCCCCCCCTGGAAGACAGCCCTTCTCAAAACCCTGCAATGCAGCCCCTTAAAATGATTGCAATCGATTTCCGAGAACGCGACTTTTTTCCTTTTTGGCCGATGATAGTCGTTTTGGTGAATTAGGATCGTTTTAAGCTGTTTTTCGGGCAGTCTCCGCAAATATGGGGCTGAATTTGGTATTGGCTCCTGCTTGCGAAGTTGCACCATGTTGTAGCCCCTTAAATTGACCAAACCAGGCCAAAACGTCGGAAAAGCAACCTCGATGGCCAAATTTGGTGCCACTTTGGTGATTTACGGTTAATTTTGCACGTTTTTTGGCAGTTTTTTGCCACATTTTTCGCCATATTTGGCATGTATACTTGCTGCCCATCTGGCAAGCCTTTTCCGCCGATGGGGCAACCATATGGGGCAAGAAGCAGGACGCAGCACTGGCTAGGCTCCGTTTTTGTGGGGCTTGGCCCACAAAAACGGAGCCTAGCGGCCGGCGCTGGCGCCGTTGATCCCGTGTTTTCATGGTTTTCACCTTCTCCGCCTTTGAATGGTCTTTTTGCCTTTGTGTTCTTGTCCTCCCCGGTCTCATCTGAACACCTGTGCGACCCCAACTCGTGCAACTTTCCCCCACTTGTTCAAATCCCCCCCGCAGGGGGCTGGCTTCTGTGGGGGTCGGGGTGTTGGGGGCCCCTGACCCCGCGCCAGAAGCAGTGACCAACTACTACGTTACGCGACCCCCCCCCCCTGGAAGACAGCCCTTCTCAAAACCCCGCAATGCAGCCCCTTAAAATGATCGCAATGGAATTCTAAGAACGCGACTCTTCTTCTTTTTGGCCGATGATGGTCGTTTTGGTGAATTAGGACCGTTTTAAGCAGTTTTTCGGGCAGTCTCCGAAAATTTGGGGCTGAATTTGGTATTGGCTTCTGCTTGCGAAGTTACATCATGTTGTAGCCCCTTAAAATGACCGGCTCGGGCCAAAACGCCAGAAAAGCAACCTAATTGGCCAAATCGGGTGCTGTTTCGATGATTTACAGTCAATTTTGTGCGTTTTTTGGCAGTTTTCTGCCATTTTTTTCGCCATATTTGGCATGTATACTTGCTGCCCATCTGGCAAGCCTTTTTTGCCAATGGTGCAACCATGTTGTGCAAGAGGCACGAAGCAGCATCGCTAGGCTACGTTTTTGTGGGGCTTGGCCCACAAAAACGGAGCCTAGCGGCCGGCGCTGGCGCCGTTGCTCCCGTGTTTTCATGGTTTTCTCCTTCTCCGCCTTTGAATGGTCTTTTTGCCTTTGTGCTCCTTGTCCTCCCCGTTCTCATCTGAGCACCCGTGCGACCCCACCTCGTGCAATTTCCCCCCGCTTGTTCAAATCCCCCCCGCAGGGGGCTGGCTTCTGTGGGGGTCGGGGTGGTGGGGGCCCCTGACCCCGCGCCAGAAGCAGTGACCAACTACTACGTTACGCCACCCCCCCCCCCCTGGAAGACAGCCCTTCTCAAAACCCTGCAATGCAGCCCCTTAAAATGATCGCAATGAAATTCTAAGAACGCGACTTTTCTTCTTTTTGGCCGACGATGCTCGTTTTGGCGCATTAGGGTCGTTTTAAGCAGTTTTTCGGGCAGTCTCCGAAAATTTGGGGCTGAATTCTGTATTGGCTCCTGCTTGCGAAGTTACATCATGTTGTAGCCCCTTAAAATGACCGGCTCGGGCCAAAACGCCAGAAAAGCAACCTAATTGGCCAAATCGGGTGCTCTTTCGATGATTTACAGTCAATTTTGTGCGTTTTTTGGCAGTTTTCTGCCATTTTTTTCGCCATATTTGGCATGTATACTTGCTGCCCATCTGGCAAGCCTTTTTTGCCAATGGTGCAACCATGTTGTGCAAGAGGCACGAAGCAGCACCCGCTAGGCTACGTTTTTGTGGGGCTTGGCCCACAAAAACGGAGCCTAGCGGCCGGCGCTGGCGCCGTTGCTCCCGTGTTTTCATGGTTTTCTCCTTCTCCGCCTTTGAATGGTCTTTTTGCCTTTGTGCTCCTTGTCCTCCCCGTTCTCATCTGAGCACCCGTGCGACCCCACCTCGTGCAATTTCCCCCCGCTTGTTCAAATCCCCCCCGCAGGGGGCTGGCTTCTGTGGGGGTCGGGGTGTGAGGGGCCCCTGACCCCGCGCCAGAAGCAGTGACCAACTACTACGTTACGCCACCCCCCCCCCCTGGAAGACAGCCCTTCTCAAAACCCTGCAATGCAGCCCCTTAAAATGATCGCAACCGAATTCTAAGAACGCGACTTTTCTTCTTTTTGGCGGACGATGGTCGTTTTGGTGAATTATAACCGTTTTAAGCAGTTTTTCGGGCAGTCTCCGAAAATTTATGGCTGAATTCCGTATTGGCTCCTGCTTGCGAAGTTACATCATGTTGTAGCCCCTTAAAATGACCGGCTCGGGCCAAAACGTCGGAAAAGCAACCTCATTGGCCACATCTGGTGCTGTTTCGATGATTTACGGTCAATTTTAAGCGTTTTTTGGCAGTTTTCTGCCATTTTTTTCGCCATATTTGGCATGTATACTTGCTGCCCCTCTGGCAAGCCTTTTTTGCCAATGGTGCAACCATATTGTGCAAGAGGCACGAAGCAGCATCCGCTAGGCTACGTTTTTGTGGGGCTTGGCCCACAAAAACGGAGCCTAGCGGCCGGCGCTGGCGCCGTTGCCCCCGTGTTTTCATGGTTTTCTCGTTCTCCGCCTTTGAATGGTCTTTTTGCCTTTGTGCTCCTTGTCCTCCCCGTTCTCATCTGAGCACCCGTGCGACCCCACCTCGTGCAACTTCCCCCCGCTTGTTCAAATCCCCCCCGCAGGGGGCTGGCTTCTGTGGGGGTCGGGGTGTGAGGGGCCCCTGACCCCGCGCCAGAAGCAGTGACCAACTACTACGTTACGCCACCCCCCCCCCTGGAAGACAGCCCTTCTCAAAACCCTGCAATGCAGCCCCTTAAAATGATCGCAACCGAATTCTAAGAACGCGACTTTTCTTCTTTTTGGCGGACGATGGTCGTTTTGGTGAATTAGGACCGTTTTAAGCAGTTTTTCGGGCAGTCTCCGAAAATTTATGGCTGAATTCCGTATTGGCTCCTGGTTGCGAAGTTACATCATGTTGTAGCCCCTTAAAATGACCGGCTTGGGCCAAAACGTCAGAAAAGCAACCTCATTGGCCACATCTGGTGCGGTTTTGTTGATTTACGGTCAATTTTAAGCGTTTTTTGGCAGTTTTCTGCCATTTTTTTCGCCATATTTGGCATGTATACTTGCTGCCCCTCTGGCAAGCCTTTTTTGCCAATGGTGCAACCATATTGTGCAAGAGGCACGAAGCAGCATCCGCTAGGCTACGTTTTTGTGGGGCTTGGCCCACAAAAACGGAGCCTAGCGGCCGGCGCTGGCGCCGTTGCCCCCGTGTTTTCATGGTTTTCTCGTTCTCCGCCTTTGAATGGTCTTTTTGCCTTTGTGCTCCTTGTCCTCCCCGTTCTCATCTGAGCACCCGTGCGACCCCACCTCGTGCAACTTCCCCCCGCTTGTTCAATTCCCCCCCGCAGGGGGCTGGCTTCTGTGGGGGTCGGGGTGTTGGGGGCCCCTGACCCCGCGCCAGAAGCAGTGACCAACTACTACGTTACGCGACCCCCCCCCCCTGGAAGACAGCCCTTCTCAAAACCCTGCAATGCAGCCCCTTAAAATGATCGCAATGGAATTCTAAGAACGCGACTTTTCTTTCTTTTGGCCGATGATGTTCGTTTTGGTGAATTAGGACCGTTTTAAGCGGTTTTTCGGGCAGTCTACGGAAATTTGGGGCTGAATTCCGTATTGGTTCTTGCTTGCGAAGTTGCACCATGTTGTAGCCCCTTAAAATGACTGGCTCGGGCCAAAACGTCGGAAAAGCAACCTCGATGGCCAAATCTGGTGCCGTTTTCATGTTTTACGGTCACTTTTGAGCGTTTTTTGGCAGTTTTTTGCCATATTTTTTGCCATATTTGGCATGTGTACTTGCTGCCCATCTGGCAAGCCTTTTCCGCCAATGGGGCAACCATATTGGGCAAGAAGCAGGAGGCAGCACCCGCTAGGCTCTGTTTTTGTGGGGCTTGGCCCACAAAAACGGAGCCTAGCGGCCGGCGCTGGCGCCGTTGATCCCGTGTTTTCATGGTTTTCACCTTCTCCGCCTTTGAATGGTCTTTTTGCCTTTCTGTTCTTGTCCTCCCCGTTCTCATCTGAACACCCGTGCGACCCCACCTCGTGCAACTTTCCCCCACTTGTTCAATTCCCCCCCGCAGGGGGCTGGCTTCTGTGGGGGTCGGGGTGTTGGGGGCCCCTGACCCCGCGCCAGAAGCAGTGACCAACTACCACGTTACGCCACCCCCCCCCCCTGGAAGACAGCCCTTCTCAAAACTCTGCAATGCAGCCCCTTAAAATGATTGCAATCGAATTCTAAGAACGCGACTTTTCTTCTTTTTGGCCGACGATGGTCGTTTTGGTGAATTAGGACCGTTTTAAGAAGTTTTTCGGGCAGTCTCCGAAAATTTGGGGCTGAGTTCCGTATTGGCTCTTGCTTGCGAAGTTACATCATGTTGTAGCCCCTTAAAATGACCAGCTCGGGCCAAAAAGTCAGAAAAGCAACCTCATTGGCCAAATCGGGTGCCGTTTCGATGATTTACGGTCAATTTTGTGTGTTTTTTGGCAGCTTTTTGCAATATTTTTCGCCATATTTGGCATGTATACTTGCTGATCATCTGGCAAGCCTTTTTTGCCAATGGTGCAACCATATTGTGCAAGAGGCACGAGGCAGCACCCGCTAGGGTACGTTTTTGTGGGGCTTGGCCCACAAAAACGGAGCCTAGCGGCCGGCGCTTGCGCCGTTGAACCCGTTTTTTCATGTTTTTTTTTTTCTCCGCTTCTGCATGGTTCTTTTTGCCTTTGTGTTCTTTGTCTTCCGTTGTCATGCAGACCGTTGCCGTGCGACCCCGCCTCGTGCAACTTTCCCCAGCTTGTTCAAATCCCCCCCGCAGGGGCCTGGCTTCTGTGGGGGTCGGGGTGTTGGGGGCCCCTGACCCCGCGCCAGAAGCAGTGACCAACTACTACGTTACGCGACCCCCCCCCCCTGGAAGACAGCCCTTCTCAAAACCCCGCAATGCAGCCCCTTAAAATGATCGCAATGAAATTCTAAGAACGCAACTTTTCTTCTTTTTGGCCGACGATGCTCGTTTTGGCGCATTAGGGTCGTTTTAAGCAGTTTTTCGGGCAGTCTCCGAAAATTTGGGGCTGAATTCTGTATTGGCTCCTGCTTGCGAAGTTACATCATGTTGTAGCCCCTTAAAATGACCGGCTCGGGCCAAAACGCCAGAAAAGCAACCTAATTGGCCAAATCGGGTGCTGTTTCGATGATTTACAGTCAATTTTGTGCGTTTTTTGGCAGTTTTCTGCCATTTTTTTCGCCATATTTGGCATGTATACTTGCTGCCCATCTGGCAAGCCTTTTTTGCCAATGGTGCAACCATGTTGTGCAAGAGGCACGAAGCAGCACCCGCTAGGCTACGTTTTTGTGGGGCTTGGCCCACAAAAACGGAGCCTAGCGGCCGGCGCTGGCGCCGTTGCTCCCGTGTTTTCATGGTTTTCTCCTTCTCCGCCTTTGAATGGTCTTTTTGCCTTTGTGCTCCTTGTCCTCCCCGTTCTCATCTGAGCACCCGTGCGACCCCACCTCGTGCAATTTCCCCCCGCTTGTTCAAATCCCCCCCGCAGGGGGCTGGCTTCTGTGGGGGTCGGGGTGTTGGGGGCCCCTGACCCCGCGCCAGAAGCAGTGACCAACTACTACGTTACGCGACCCCCCCCCCCTGGAAGACAGCCCTTCTCAAAACCCTGCAGTGCAGCCCCTTAAAATGATCGCAATGGAATTCTAAGAACGCGACTTTTATTCTTTTTGGCCGATGATGGTCTTTTTGTTGAATTAGAACCGTCTTAAGCAGCTTTTCGGGCAGTCTCCGAAAATTTGGGGCTGAATTCCGTATTGGCTCTTGCTTGCGAAGTTACATCATGTTGTAGCCCCTTAAAATGACCGGCTCGGGCCAAAACGTCAGAAAAGCAACCTAATTGGCCAAATCAGGTGCCTTTTTGATGATTTACGGTGAATTTTGTGCGTTTTTGGGCAGTTTTTTGCCATTATTTTCGCCATATTTGGCATGTATACTTGCTGCCCATCTGGCAAGCCTTTTCTGCCAATAGGGTAACCGTATTGTGCAAAAGGCAGGAGGCAGCTCCCGCTAGGCTACGTTTTTGTGGGGCTTGGCCCATAAAAACGGAGCCTAGCGGCCGGCGCTGGCGCCGTTGATCCCGTGTTTTCATGGGTTTCTCCTTCTCCGCCTTTGAATGGTCTTTTTGCCTTTGTGTTCTTGTCCTCCCCGGTCTCATCTGAACACCCGTGCGACCCCACCTCGTGCAACTTTCCCCCGCTTGTTCAAATCCCCCCCGCAGGGGGCTGGCTTCTGTGGGGGTCGGGGTGTTGGGGGCCCCTGACCCCGCGCCAGAAGCAGTGACCAACTACTACGTTACGCCACCCCCCCCCCCTGGAAGACAGCCCTTCTCAAAACCCCGCAATGCAGCCCCTTAAAATGATCGCAATCGAATTCTAAGAATGCCACTTTTCTTCTTTTTGGCCGACGATGTTCGTTTTGGTGAATTAGGATCGTTTTAAGCAGTTTTTCGGGCAGTCTCCGAAAATTTGGGGCTGAATTCCGTATTGGCTTCTGCTTGCGAAGTTACATCATGTCATAGCCCCTTAAAATGACCGGCTCGGGCCAAAACGTCAGAAAAGCAACCTCATTGGCCAAATCTAGTGCCGTTTCGATGATTTACGGTCAATTTTGAGCGTTTTTTGGCAGTTTTCTGCCATTTTTTTCGCCATATTTGGCATGTATACTTGCTGCCCATCTGGCAATCCTTTTCTGCCAATAGGGCAACCATATTGTGCAAAAAGCAGGAGGCAGCTCCCGCTAGGCTACGTTTTTGTGGGGCTTGGCCCACAAAAACGGAGCCTAGCGGCCGGCGCTAGCGCCGTTGCTCCCGTGTTTTCATGGTTTTCTCCTTCTCCGCCTTTGAATGGTCTTTTGCCTTTGTGTTCCTTGTCCTCCCCTTTCTCATCTGAACACCCGTGCGACCCCACCTCGTGCAACTTTCCCCCACTTGTTCAAATCCCCCCCGCAGGGGGCTGGCTTCTGTGGGGGTCGGGGTGTTGGGGGCCCCTGACCCCGCGCCAGAAGCAGTGACCAACTACTACGTTACGCGACCCCCCCCCCCCTGGAAGACAGCCCTTCTCAAAACCCTGCAATGCAGCCCCTTAAAATGATCGCAATGGAATTCTAAGAATGCGACTTTTCTTCTTTATGGCCGATGATGGTCGTTTTGGTGAATTAGGACCGTTTTAAGCAGTTTTTCGGGCAGTCTCCGAAAATTTGGGGCTGAATTCCGTATTGGCTCTTGCTTGCGAAGTTACATCATGTTGTAGCCCCTTAAAATGACCGGCTCGGGCCAAAACGTCGGAAAAGCAACCTAATTGGCCAAGTCAGGTACCTTTTTGATGATTTACAGTCAATTTTACGCGTTTTTTGGCAGTTTTTTGCCATTTTTTTCGCCATATTTGGCATGTATACTTGCTGCCCATCTGGCAAACCTTTTCTGCTAACAGGGCAACCATATTGTGCAAGAGGCAAGAGGCAGCACCCGCTAGGCTACGTTTTTGTGGGGCTTGGCCCACAAAAACGGAGCCTAGCGGCCGGCGCTGGCGCCGTTGCTCCCGTGTTTTCATGGTTTTCTCCTTCTCCGCCTTTGAATGGTCTTTTTGCCTTTGTGCTCCTGGTCCTCCCCGTTCTCATCTGAGCATCCGTGCGACCCCACCTCGTGCATCTTTCCCCCGCTTGTTCAAATCCCCCCCGCAGGGGGCTGGCTTCTGTGGGGGTCGGGGTGTTGGGGGCCCCTGACCCCGCGCCAGAAGCAGTGACCAACTACTACGTTACGCGACCCCCCCCCCCTGGAAGACAGCCCTTCTCAAAACCCTGCAATGCAGCCCCTTAAAATGATCGCAATCGAATTCTAAGAACGCGACTTGTCTTATTTTTGGCCGACGATGTTCGTTTTGGTGAATTAGGACCGTTTTAAGCAGTTTTTCGGGCAGTCTCCGAAAATTTGGCGCTGAATTCCCTATTGGCTCTTGCTTGCGAAGTTACATCATGTTGTAGCCCCTTAAAATGACCGGCTCGGGCCAAAATGTCAGAAAAGAAACCTCATTGGCCAAATCTGGTGCCGTTTCGATGATTTAAAGTCAATTTTGAGCGTTTTTTGGCAGTTTTCTGCCATTTTTTTCGCCATATTTGGCATGTATACTTGCTGCCCATCTGGCAATCCTTTTCTGCCAATAGGGCAACCATATTGTGCAAAAAGCAGGAGGCAGCTCCCGCTAGGCTACGTTTTTGTGGGGCTTGGCCCACAAAAACGGAGCCTAGCGGCCGGCGCTGGCGCCGTTGCTCCCGTGTTTTCATGGTTTTCTCCTTCTCCGCCTTTGAATGGTCTTTTGCCTTTGTGTTCTTTGTCCTCCCCTTTCTCATCTGAACACCCGTGCGACCCCACCTCGTGCAACTTTCCCCCACTTGTTCAAATCCCCCCCGCAGGGGGCTGGCTTCTGTGGGGGTCGGGGTGTTGGGGGCCCCTGACCCCGCGCCAGAAGCAGTGACCAACTACTACGTTACGCCACCCCCCCCCCCTGGAAGACAGCCCTTCTCAAAACCTTGCAATGCAGCCCCTTAAAATGATCGCCATGGAATTCTAAGAACGCGACTTTTCTTCTTTTCGGCTGACGATGGTCGTTTTGGTGAGTTAGGACCGTTTTAAGCAGTTTTTCGGGCAGTCTCCGAAAATTTGGGGCTGAATTCCGTATTGCCTCTTATCTGCGAAGTTACATCATGTTGTAGCCCCTTAAAATGACCGGCTCGGGCCAAAACGCCAGAAAAGCAACCTCATTGGCCAAATCTGGTGCCGTTTCGATGATTTACGGTCAATTTTGTGCGTTTTGTGGCAGTTTTCTGCCATTTTTTTCGCCATATTTGGCATGTATACTTGCTGCCCATCTGGCAAGCCTTTTTTGCCAATGGTGCAACCATATTGTGCAAGAGGCACGAAGCAGCACCCGCTAGGCTACGTTTTTGTGGGGCTTGGCCCACAAAAACGGAGCCTAGCGGCCGGCGCTGGCGCCGTTGCTCCCGTGTTTTCATGGTTTTCTCCTTCTCCGCCTTTGAATGGTCTTTTTGCCTTTGTGCTCCTTGTCCTCCCCGTTCTCATCTGAGCACCCGTGCGACCCCACCTCGTGCAATTTCCCCCCGCTTGTTCAAATCCCCCCCGCAGGGGGCTGGCTTCTGTGGGGGTCGGGGTGTTGGGGGCCCCTGACCCCGCGCCAGAAGCAGTGACCAACTACTACGTTACGCGACCCCCCCCCCCTGGAAGACAGCCCTTCTCAAAACCCTGCAATGCAGCCCCTTAAAATGATCGCAATGGAATTCTAAGAACGCGACTTTTCTTTTTTTTGGCCGACGATGCTCGTTTTGGCGCATTAGGGTCGTTTTAAGCAGTTTTTCGGGCAGTCTCCGAAAGTTTGGGGCTGAATTCCATATTGCCTCTTACTTGCGAAGTTACATCATGTTGTAGCCCCTTAAAATGACCGGCTCGGGCCAAAACGCCAGAAAAGCAACCTCATTGGCCAAATCAAGTGCTGTTTCGATGATTTACGGTCAATTTTGTGCGTTTTGTGGCAGTTTTCTGCCATTTTTTTCGCCATATTTGGCATGTTTACTTGCTGCCCATCTGGCAAGCCTTTTTTGCCAATGGTGCAACCATATTGTGCAAGAGGCACGAAGCAGCACCCGCTAGGCTACGTTTTTGTGGGGCTTGGCCCACAAAAACGGAGCCTAGCGGCCGGCGCTGGCGCCGTTGCTCCCGTGTTTTCATGGTTTTCTCCTTCTCCGCCTTTGAATGGTCTTTTTGCCTTTGTGCTCCTTGTCCTCCCCGTTCTCATCTGAGCACCCGTGCGACCCCACCTCGTGCAATTTCCCCCCGCTTGTTCAAATCCCCCCCGCAGGGGGCTGGCTTCTGTGGGGGTCGGGGTGTTGGGGGCCCCTGACCCCGCGCCAGAAGCAGTGACCAACTACTACGTTACGCGACCCCCCCCCCCTGGAAGACAGCCCTTCTCAAAACCCCGCAATGCAGCCCCTTAAAATGATCGCAATGGAATTCTAAGAATGCGACTTTTCATCTTTATGGCCGATGATGGTCGTTTTGGTGAATTAGGACCGTTTTAAGCAGTTTTTCGGGCAGTCTCCGAAAATTTGGGGCTGAATTCCGTATTGGCTCTTGCTTGCGAAGTTACATCATGTTGTAGCCCCTTAAAATGACCGGCTCGGGCCAAAACGTCGGAAAAGCAACCTAATTGGCCAAGTCAGGTACCTTTTTGATGATTTACGGTCAATTTTACGCGTTTTTTGGCAGTTTTTTGCCATTTTTTTCGCCATATTTGGCATGTATACTTGCTGCCCATCTGGCAAACCTTTTCTGCTAACGGGGCAACCATATTGTGCAAGAGGCAAGAGGCAGCACCCGCTAGGCTACGTTTTTGTGGGGCTTGGCCCACAAAAACGGAGCCTAGCGGCCGGCGCTGGCGCCGTTGCTCCCGTGTTTTCATGGTTTTCTCCTTCTCCGCCTTTGAATGGTCTTTTTGCCTTTGTGCTCCTGGTCCTCCCCGTTCTCATCTGAGCATCCGTGCGACCCCACCTCGTGCATCTTTCCCCCGCTTGTTCAAATCCCCCCCGCAGGGGGCTGGCTTCTGTGGGGGTCGGGGTGTTGGGGGCCCCTGACCCCGCGCCAGAAGCAGTGACCAACTACTACGTTACGCCCCCCCCCCCCCCTGGAAGACAGCCCTTCTCAAAACCCTGCAATGCAGCCCCTTAAAATGATCGCAATGGAATTCTAAGAACGCGACTTTTCTTCTTTTTGGCCGATGATGGTGGTTTTGGTGAATTAGGACCGTTTTAAGCAGTTTTTTGGGCAGTCTCCGAAAATTTGGGGCTGAATTTGTTATTGGCTTCTGCTTGCGAAGTTGCAGCATGTTGTAGCCCCTTAAAATGACCGGCTTGGAGCAAAATCTTCAAAAATCAACCTCATTGGCCAAAAATGGTGCCATTCGGATGATTTACAGCCAACTTTGTGCATTTTTTGGCGGTTTTTTGCCATAGTTTTGCCATATTTGGCATGTATACTTGCTGCCCATCCGACAAGGCTTTTTGACCCATGGGGCAACCATAGTGGGCAACAAGCATTAGCCAGAATCCGCTAGGCTCTGTTTTTGTGGGGCTTGGCCCACAAAAACGGAGCCTAGCGGCCGGCGCTTGCGCCGTTGAACCCGTTTTTTCATGTTTTTTTTTTTCTCCGCTTCTGCATGGTTCTTTTTGCCTTTGTGTTCTTTGTCTTCCGTTGTCATGCAGACCGTTGCCGTGCGACCCCGCCTCGTGCAACTTTCCCCAGCTTGTTCAAATCCCCCCCGCAGGGGGCTGGCTTCTGTGGGGGTCGGGGTGTTGGGGGCCCCTGACCCCGCGCCAGAAGCAGTGACCAACTACTACGTTACGCGACCCCCCCCCCCTGGAAGACAGCCCTTCTCAAAACCGTGCAATGCAGCCCCTTAAAATGATCGCAATGGAATTCTAAGAACGCGACTTTTCTTTTTTTTGGCCGACGATGCTCGTTTTGGCGCATTAGGGTCGTTTTAAGCAGTTTTTCGGGCAGTCTCCGAAAGTTTGGGGCTGAATTCCGTATTGCCTCTTACTTGCGAAGTTACATCATGTTGTAGCCCCTTAAAATGACCGGCTCAGCCCAAAACGCCAGAAAAGCAACCTCATTGGCCAAATCTGGTGCCGTTTCGATGATTTACGGTCAATTTTGTGCGTTTTGTGGCAGTTTTCTGCCATTTTTTTCGCCATATTTGGCATGTTTACTTGCTGCCCATCTGGCAAGCCTTTTTTGCCAATGGTGCAACCATATTGTGCAAGAGGCACGAAGCAGCACCCGCTAGGCTACGTTTTTGTGGGGCTTGGCCCACAAAAACGGAGCCTAGCGGCCGGCGCTGGCGCCGTTGCTCCCGTGTTTTCATGGTTTTCTCCTTCTCCGCCTTTGAATGGTCTTTTTGCCTTTGTGCTCCTTGTCCTCCCCGTTCTCATCTGAGCACCCGTGCGACCCCACCTCGTGCAATTTCCCCCCGCTTGTTCAAATCCCCCCCGCAGGGGGCTGGCTTCTGTGGGGGTCGGGGTGTTGGGGGCCCCTGACCCCGCGCCAGAAGCAGTGACCAACTACCACGTTACGCCACCCCCCCCCCCTGGAAGACAGCCCTTCCCAAAACCCTGCAATGCAGCCCCTTAAAATGATCGCAATGGAATTCTAAGAACGCGACTTTTCTTCTTTTTGGCCGACGATGGTCGTTTTGGTGAATTAGGACCGTTTTAAGCAGCTTTTCGGGCAGTCTCCCAAAATTTGGGGCTGAATTCCGTATTGGCTCTTGCTTGCGAAGTTACATCATGTTGTAGCCCCTTAAAACGACCGGCTCGGGCCAAAACGTCAGAAAAGCAACCTCATTAGCCGCATCGGGTGCGGTTTGGATGATTTATGGTGATTTTTTTTATTTTAGGCAGTTTTTTGCCATTTTTTTCGCCATATTTGGCATGTATACTTGCTGCCCATCTGGCAAGCCTTTTCTGCCAATGGTGCAACCCTATTGTGCAAGAGACAGGAGGCAGCACCCGCTAGGCTCCGTTTTTGTGGGGCTTGGCCCACAAAAATGGAGCCTAGCGGCCGGCGCTGGCGCCGTTGCTCCCGTGTTTTCATGGTTTTCTCCTTCTCCGCCTTTGAATGGTCTTTTTTCCTTTGTGCTCCTTGTCCTCCCCGTTCTCATCTGGGCATCCGTGCGACCCCACCTCGTGCATCTTTCCCCCGCTTGTTCAAATCCCCCCCGCAGGGGGCTGGCTTCTGTGGGGGTCGGGGTGTTGGGGGCCCCTGACCCCGCGCCAGAAGCAGTGACCAACTACTACGTTACGCCACCCCCCCCCCCTGGAAGACAGCCCTTCTCAAAACCCTGCAATGCAGCCCCTTAAAATGATCGCAATGGAATTCTAAGAACGCGACTTTTCTTCTTTTTGGCCGACGATGGTCGTTTTGGTGAATTAGGACCGTTTTAAGCAGTTTTTCGGGCAGTCTCCGAAAATTTGGGGCTGAATTCCGTATTGGCTTTTGCTTGCGAAGTTACATCATGTTGTAGCCCCTTAAAATGACCGGCTCGGGCCAAAACGTCAGAAAAGCAACCTAACTGGCCAAATCAGGTGCCTTTTTGATGATTTACCGTCAATTTTGTGCGTTTTTTGGCAGTTTTCTGCCATTTTTTCCGCCATATTTGGCATGTATACTTGCTGCCCATCTAGCAAGCCTTTTTTGCCAATGGTGCAACCATATTGTGCAAGAGGCACGAAGCAGCACCCGCTAGGCTTCGTTTTTGTGGGGCTTGGCCCACAAAAACGGAGCCTAGCGGCCGGCGCTGGCGCCGTTGCTCCCGTGTTTTCATGGTTTTCTCCTTCTCCGCCTTTGAATGGTCTTTTTGCCTTTGTGCTCCTTGTCCTCCCCGTTCTCATCTGAGCACCCGTGCGACCCCACCTCGTGCAATTTCCCCCCGCTTGTTCAAATCCCCCCCGCAGGGGGCTTGCTTCTGTGGGGGTCGGGGTGTTCGGGGCCCCTGACCCCGCGCCAGAAGCAGTGACCAACTACTACGTTACGCGACCCCCCCCCCCTGGAAGACAGCCCCTCTCAAAACCCCGCAGTGCAGCCCCTTAAAACGATCGCAATGGAATTCCAAGAACGCGACTTTTCTTCTTTTTGGCCGATGATGGTCGTTTTGGTGAATTAGGACCGTTTTAAGCAGCTTTTCGGGCAGTCTCCGAAAATTTGGGGCTGAATTCCGTATTGGCTCTTGCTTGCGAAGTTACATCATGTTGTAGCCCCTTAAAATGACCGGCTCGGGCCAAAACGTCAGAAAAGCAACCTAATTGGCCAAGTCAGGTGCCTTTTTGATGATTTACGGTGAATTTTGTGCGTTTTTTGGCAGTTTTTTGCCATTTTTTTCGCCATATTTGGCATGTATACTTGCTGCCCATCTGGCAAACCTTTTCTGCCAACGGGGCAACCATATTGTGCAAGAGGCAAGAGGCAGCACCCGCTAGGCTACGTTTTTGTGGGGCTTGGCCCACAAAAACGGAGCCTAGCGGCCGGCGCTGGCGCCGTTGCTCCCGTGTTTTCATGGTTTTCTCCTTCTCCGCCTTTGAATGGTCTTTTTGCCTTTGTGCTCCTGGTCCTCCCCGTTCTCATCTGAGCATCCGTGCGACCCCACCTCGTGCATCTTTCCCCCGCTTGTTCAAATCCCCCCCGCAGGGGGCTGGCTTCTGTGGGGGTCGGGGTGTTGGGGGCCCCTGACCCCGCGCCAGAAGCAGTGACCAACTACTACGTTACGCGACCCCCCCCCCCTGGAAGACAGCCCTTCTCAAAACCCTGCAATGCAGCCCCTTAAAATGATCGCAATGGAATTCTAAGAACGCGACTTTTCTTTTTTTTGGCCGACGATGGTCGTTTTGGTGAATTAGGACCGTTTTAAGCAGTTTTTCGGGCAGTCTCCGAAAGTTTGGGGCTGAATTCCGTATTGCCTCTTACTTGCGAAGTTACATCATGTTGTAGCCCCTTAAAATGACCGGCTCGGGCCAAAACGCCAGAAAAGCAACCTCATTGGCCAAATCTGGTGCCGTTTCGATGATTTACGGTCAATTTTGTGCGTTTTGTGGCAGTTTTCTGCCATTTTTTTCGCCATATTTGGCATGTTTACTTGCTGCCCATCTGGCAAGCCTTTTTTGCCAATGGTGCAACCATATTGTGCAAGAGGCACGAAGCAGCACCCGCTAGGCTACGTTTTTGTGGGGCTTGGCCCACAAAAACGGAGCCTAGCGGCCGGCGCTGGCGCCGTTGCTCCCGTGTTTTCATGGTTTTCTCCTTCTCCGCCTTTGAATGGTCTTTTTGCCTTTGTGCTCCTTGTCCTCCCCGTTCTCATCTGAGCACCCGTGCGACCCCACCTCGTGCAATTTCCCCCCGCTTGTTCAAATCCCCCCCGCAGGGGGCTGGCTTCTGTGGGGGTCGGGGTGTTGGGGGCCCCTGACCCCGCGCCAGAAGCAGTGACCAACTACCACGTTACGCCACCCCCCCCCCCTGGAAGACAGCCCTCCTCAAAACCCCGCAATGCAGCCCCTTAAAATGATCGCAATCGAATTCTAAGAACGCGACTTTTCTTCTGTTTGGCCGACGATGGTCATTTTGGTGAATTAGGACCGTTTTAAGCAGTTTTTCGGGCAGTCCCCGAAAATTTGGGGCTGAATTCTGTATTGGCTCTTGCCCGCGAAGTTACATCATGTTGTAGCCTCTTAAAATGACCGGCTCGGGCCAAAACGTCAGAAAAGCAACCTCATTGGCCAAATCTGGTGCCGTTTTGATGATTTACGGTCAATTTTGTTCGTTTTTTGGCAGTTTTTGCCATATTTTTCGCCATATTTGGCATGTATACTTGCTGCCCATCTGGCAAGCCTTTTTTGCCAATGGTGCAACCATATTGTGCAAGGTGCACGAAGCAGCACCCGCTAGGCTACGTTTTTGTGGGGCTTGGCCCACAAAAACGGAGCCTAGCGGCCGGCGCTGGCGCCGTTGCTCCCGTGTTTTCATGGTTTTCTCCTTCTCCGCCTTTGAATGGTCTTTTTGCCTTTGTGCTCCTTGTCCTCCCCGTTCTCATCTGATCACCCGTGCGACCCCACCTCGTGCAATTTCCCCCCGCTTGTTCAATTCCCCCCCGCAGGGGGCTGGCTTCTGTGGGGGTCGGGGTGTTGGGGGCCCCTGACCCCGCGCCAGAAGCAGTGACCAACTACTACGTTACGCCACCCCCCCCCCCTGGAAGACAGCCCTTCTCAAAACCCTGCAATGCAGCCCCTTAAAATGATCGCAATCAAATTCTAAGAACGCGACTTTTCTTCTTTTTGGCGGACGATGGTCGTTTTGGTGAATTAGGACCGTTTGAAGCAGTTTTTCGGGCAGTCTCCGGAAATATGGGGCTGAATTCCCAATTGGCTCTTGCTTGCGAAGTTACATCATGTTGTAGCCCCTTAAAATGACCAGCTCGGGCCAAAATGTCAGAAAAGCAACCTCATTGGCCCAATCTGGTGCCGTTTTGACGATTTACGGTCAATTTTGTGCGTTTTTTGGCAGTTTTTTGCCATATTTGGCATGTATACTTGCTGCCCATCTGGCAACCCTTTTCTGCCAATAGGGCAACCATATTGTGCAAAAGGCAGGAGGCAGCTCCCGCTAGGCTACGTTTTTGTGGGGCTTGGGCCCACAAAAACGGAGCCTAGCGGCCGGCGCTGGCGCCGTTGCTCCCGTATTTTCATGGTTTTCTCCTTCTCCGCCTTTGAATGGTCTTTTTGCCTTTGTGCTCCTTGTCCTCCCCGTTCTCATCTGAGCACCCGTGCGACCCCATCTCGTGCAATTTCCCCCCGCTTGTTCAAATCCCCCCCGCAGGGGGCTGGCTTCTGTGGGGGTCGGGGTGTTGGGGGCCCCTGACCCCGCGCCAGAAGCAGTGACCAACTACTACGTTACGCCACCCCCCCCCCCTGGAAGACAGCCCTTCTCAAAACCCCGCAATGCAGCCCCTTAAAATGATCGCAATGGAATTCTAAGAACGCGACTTTTCTTCTCTTTGGCCGATGATGGTCGTTTTGGTGAATTAGGACCGTTTTAAGCAGTTTTTCGGGCAGTCTCCGAAAATTTGGGGCTGAATTCCGTATTGGCTCTTGCTTGCGAAGTTACATCATGTTGTAGCCCCTTAAAATGACTGGCTCGGGCCAAAACGCCAGAAAAGCAACCTCATTGGCCAAATCTGGTGCCGTTTCGATGATTTACGGTCAATTTTGTGCGTTTTGTGGCAGTTTTCTGCCATTTTTTTCGCCATATTTGGCATGTTTACTTGCTGCCCATCTGGCAAGCCTTTTTTGCCAATGGTGCAACCATATTGTGCAAGAGGCACGAAGCAGCACCCGCTAGGCTACGTTTTTGTGGGGCTTGGCCCACAAAAACGGAGCCTAGCGGCCGGCGCTGGCGCCGTTGCTCCCGTGTTTTCATGGTTTTCTCCTTCTCCGCCTTTGAATGGTCTTTTTGCCTTTGTGCTCCTGGTCCTCCCCGTTCTCATCTGAGCATCCGTGCGACCCCACCTCGTGCATCTTTCCCCCGCTTGTTCAAATCCCCCCCGCAGGGGGCTGGCTTCTGTGGGGGTCGGGGTGTTGGGGGCCCCTGACCCCGCGCCAGAAGCAGTGACCAACTACTACGTTACGCGACCCCCCCCCCCTGGAAGACAGCCCTTCTCAAAACCCCGCAATGCAGCCCCTTAAAATGATCGCAATGGAATTCTAGGAACGCGACTTTTCTTCTTTTTGGCCGACGATGGTCGTTTTGGTGAATTAGGACCGTTTTAAGCAGTTTTTCGGGCAATCTCCGAAAGTTTGGGGCCGAATTCCGTATTGGCTCTTGCTTGCGAAGTTACATCATGTTGTAGCCCCTTAAAATGACTGGCTCGGGCCAAAACGCCAGAAAAGCAACCTCATTGGCCAAATCTGGTGCCGTTTCAATGATTTACGGTCAATTTTGTGCGTTTTGTGGCAGTTTTCTGCCATTTTTTTCGCCATATTTGGCATGTTTACTTGCTGCCCATCTGGCAAGCCTTTTTTGCCAATGGTGCAACCATATTGTGCAAGAGGCACGAAGCAGCACCCGCTAGGCTACGTTTTTGTGGGGCTTGGCCCACAAAAACGGAGCCTAGCGGCCGGCGCTGGCGCCGTTGCTCCCGTGTTTTCATGGTTTTCTCCTTCTCCGCCTTTGAATGGTCTTTTTGCCTTTGTGCTCCTTGTCCTCCCCGTTCTCATCTGAGCACCCGTGCGACCCCACCTCGTGCAATTTCCCCCCGCTTGTTCAATTCCCCCCCGCAGGGGGCTGGCTTCTGTGGGGGTCGGGGTGTTGGGGGCCCCTGACCCCGCGCCAGAAGCAGTGACCAACTACTACGTTACGCGACCCCCCCCCCCTGGAAGACAGCCCTTCTCAAAACCCCGCAATGCAGCCCCTTAAAATGATCGCAATGGAATTCTAAGAACGCGACTTTTCTTCTTTTTGGCCGACGATGTTCGTTTTGGTGAATTCGGACCGTTTTAAGCGGTTTTTCGGGCAGTGTACGGAAATTTGGGGCTGAATTCCGTATTGGCTTTTGCTTGCGAAGTAACATTGTGTTGTAGCCCCTTAAAATGACCGGCTCGGGCCAAAACGTCAGAAAAGCAACCTAACTGGCCAAATCAGGTGCCGTTTCGATGATTTACGGTCAATTTTGAGCGTTTTTTGGCAGTTTTCTGCCATTTTTTTCGCCATATTTGGCATGTATACTTGCTGCCCATCTGGCAAGCCTTTTTGCCAATGGTGCAACCATGTTGTGCAAGAGGCACGAAGCAGCACCCGCTAGGCTTCGTTTTTGTGGGGCTTGGCCCACAAAAACGGAGCCTAGCGGCCGGCGCTGGCGCCGTTGCTCCCGTGTTTTCATGGTTTTCTCCTTCTCCGCCTTTGAATGGTCTTTTTGCCTTTGTGCTCCTTGTCCTCCCCGTTCTCATCTGAGCAACCGTGCGAACCCACCTTGTGCAATTTCCCCCCGCTTGTTCAAATCCCCCCCGCAGGGGGCTGGCTTCTGTGGGGGTCGGGGTGTTGGGGGCCCCTGACCCCGCGCCAGAAGCAGTGACCAACTACTACGTTACGCCACCCCCCCCCCCTGGAAGACAGCCCTTCTCAAAACCCCGCAATGCAGCCCCTTAAAATGATCGCAATGAAATTCTAAGAACGCGACTTTTCTTCTTTTTGGCCGACGACGCTCGTTTTGGCGCATTAGGGTCGTTTTAAGCAGTTTTTCGGGCAGTCTCCGAAAATTTGGGGCTGAATTCTGTATTGGCTCCTGCTTGCGAAGTTACATCATGTTGTAGCCCCTTAAAATGACCGGCTCGGGCCAAAACGCCAGAAAAGCAACCTAATTGGCCAAATCTGGTGCCGTTTCGATGATTTACAGTCAATTTTGTGCGTTTTTTGGCAGTTTTCTGCCATTTTTTTCGCCATATTTGGCATGTATACTTGCTGCCCATCTGGCAAGCCTTTTTTGCCAATGGTGCAACCATGTTGTGCAAGAGGCACGAAGCAGCACCCGCTAGGCTACGTTTTTGTTGGGCTTGGCCCACAAAAACGGAGCCTAGCGGCCGGCGCTGGCGCCGTTGCTCCCGTGTTTTCATGGTTTTCTCCTTCTCCGCCTTTGAATGGTCTTTTTGCCTTTGTGCTCCTTGTCCTCCCCGTTCTCATCTGAGCACCCGTGCGACCCCACCTCGTGCAATTTCCCCCCGCTTGTTCACCTCTCCCCCCATGGGGGGCTTTTAATTGGGGGGATGGGGAATGGGGCCCCGCCCCCCTCTAAAAGCAGTCCTTATGCCATTATATACGATCCGCGCGCCGAAACGAAACATGACCCAAAAGTGTACGATGCAGCCCCTCTAAATGACCGCCTCAAAGAGCTGATTCGCGCCGTCATATTTGTTCCGATCAATCATGGCTGTTTTGCAAAGTTAGGACGTTTACAAGGTTTTAACTTCTTTACCAGCATCCACTAATTCCATATAAGCTAGGGATGCGATTTAAAGGTGCACTAGCAAAGTTGAGGTGCCGAACAACACTATATATAAACCACAGGCCCCAAATCTCAAGAAATCTATTTGACATATTATTTATTTGCTGTGCACGCGTGCATTTTGCAGTCGCCGGCATTTGCGATCTTTCATTTTGACTGTCCAAAGTGAAATCGGGCTACAATGCACTAAATTTCGATCTAAGACCAGATTTAGAAAAGATTCTAAAAGCCTCGTCTTGCTGTTCAATCGAGAAACCGCCGTCGTTTTGTTTTAGCACCGCTTTCCGATTTGACGGTTTTCAGCGCCCTCAGCCGCCTTTTTAAGCTCAAAAATGAAAAGAACACCCCCAAATTGACCAAAATTGCCCTTGATTTCGTCAAAATCCGATACAATAGGCCCGAGTTATGAATATGTCAATTTTATGCTATTTGCACCCTGTATCGCTAATCTTGCCCAATGCACCCTCCCTGTCCTTGCGCTGCTAGCTTAAATATCAGGCAAAGGAGTGTTTTTGCGGTTGTTCGTCACCGCCCGGCTCCGTTTCCGACATAGAAAGGTGACCCGAAAATGGCTAAAAACGTAATAAGGCTTTTCTTTTGATGGTGCTTCGCACCAGCAAAGGAAAAGCCACACCAAGCACGAAAGACGAAGGATTCATTTAACCTTACTTTTCCACATCCTCCGCAACATATCATGTATCATTGCTTCATTGAAATTTCCTCAACATGCTCATCTTTCTTTGTTATAAATACGTGATCATGCACGTGCATATCGTGCAATCTGAATTCGTCGTTCGAGAGATACCCTTCGGAGGCGATCACAGCCCGCACACTGCCCTTCCCCATCTCGTGGAGCCCCCCTCCGCTTGTTCACCTCCCCCCCCATGGGGGGCTTTTAATTGGGGGGCCGGGGAATGGGGCCCCGCCCCCCTCTAAAAGCAGTCCTTATGCCATTATATACGATCCGCGCGCCGAAATGAAACAAATCCCAAAAGTGTACGATGCAGCCCCTCTAAATGACCACCTCAAGGAGCTGATTTGCGGCGTCATATTCGTTTCGATCAATTATGGCAGTTTTGCAAAGTTAGGACGTTTACAAGGTGTTCACTTCTTTACCAGCATCCACTAATTCCATATAAGCTAGGGATGTGATTTAGAGGTGCACTAGCAAAGTTGAGGTGCCGAACAACACTATATATAAGCCACAGGCCCCAAATCTCAAGAAATCTATTTGACATATTATTTATTTGCTGTGCACGCGTGCATTTTGCAGTCGCCGGCATTTGCGATCTTTCATTTTGACTGTCCAAGGTGAAATCGGGCTACAATGCACAAAATTTCGATCTAAGACCAAATTTAGAAATGATTCTAAAAGCCGCGTCTTGCTGTTCAATTGAGAAACCGCCGTCATTTTGTTTTAGCACCGCTTTTCGATTTGACGGTTTTCAGCGCACTCAGCCGCCTTTCTAAGCTAAAAAATGGAAAAAACACCCCCAAATTGACCAAAGTTGCCCTTAATTTCGTCAAAATCCGATACAATAGGCCCGAGTTATGAATATGTCAATTGTATGCTATTTGCACTTTGTGTCGCTAATCTTGCCCAATGCACCTCCCCTGTCCTTGCGCTGCTAGCTTAAACATAAGGCAAAGGAGTGTTTTTGCATTTGTTTGTCACCACCCGGCTCCATTTCTGACATAGAAAAGTGACCCGAAAATGGCTAAAAACGTAATAAGGCTTTTCTTTTGATGGTGCTTCGCACCAGCAAAGGAAAAGCCACACCAAGCACGAAAGACGAAGGATTCATTTAACCTTACTTTTCCACACCCTCCGCAACATATCATGTATCATTGCTTCATTGAAATTTCCTCAACATGCTCATCTTTCTTTGTTATAAATACGTGATCATGCACGTGCATATCGTGCAATCTGAATTCGTCGTCCGACAGATACCCTTCGGAGGCGATCACAGCCCGCACACTGCCCTTCCCAATCTCGTGGAGCCCCCCTCCGCTTGTTCACCTCCCCCCCCATGGGGGGCTTTTATTTGGGGGGCCGGGGAATGGGGCCCCGCCCCCCTCTAAAAGCAGTCCTTATGCCATTATATACGATCCGCGCGCCGAAATGAAACATATCCCAAAAGTGTACGATGCAGCCCCTCTAAATGACCGCCTGAAAGAGCTGATCCGCGCCGTCATATTCGTTCCGATCAATCATGGCTGTTTTGCAAAGTTAGGACCTTTACAAGGTTTTAACTTCCTTACCAGCATCTACTAATTCCATATAAGCTAGGGATGCAATTTAAAGGTGCACTAGCAAAGTTGAGGTGCTGAACAACACTATATCTAAGCCACAGGCCCCAAATCTCAAGAAATCTACTTGACATATTATTCATTTGCTGTGCACGCGTGCATTTTGCAGTCGCCGGCATTTGCGATCTTTCATTTTGACTGTCCAAGGTGAAATCGGGCTACAATGCACGAAATCGTGATCTAGGACAACATTTATAAATGATTCTAAAAGCCTCGTCTTGCTTTTCAATTGAGAAACCGCCGTCATTTTGTTTTAGCACCGCTTTTCGATTGCACGGTTTTCAGCGCACTCAGCCGCCTTTTTAAGCTCAAAAATGAAAAGAAGACCCCCAAATTGACCAAAAATGCCCTTGATTTCGTCAAAATCTGATACAATAGGCCCGAGATATGAATATGTCAATTGTATGCTATTTGCACCCTGTGTCGCTAATCTTGCCCAATGCACCCTCCGTGTCCTTGCGCTGCTAGCTTAAACATAACGCAAAGGAGTGTTTTTGCGTTTGTTTGTCACCGCCCGGCTCCATTTCCGACATAGAAAGGTGACCCGAAAATGGCTAAAAACGTAATAAGGCTTTTCTTTTGATGGTGCTTCGCACCAGCAAAGGAAAAGCCGGACCAAGCACGAAAGACGAAGGATTCATTTAACCTTACTTTTCCACGCCCTCCACAACATATCATGTTTCATTGCTTCATTGAAATTTCCTCAACATGCTCATGGTTCTTTGTTATAAATACCTGATCATGCACGTGCATATCGTGCAATCTGAATTCATCGTCCGACAGATACCCTTCAGAGGCGATAGCAGCCCGCACACTGCCCTTCCCCATCTCGTGGAGCCCCCCTCCGCTTGTTCCCAGTTTACAGGAGCCAGTGGCCTCACCATGCGTTGTTCCTAATTTACAGGAGCCAGTGGCCTCACTATGCTTTGTCCTATTTTGTAGGAGCGAGTGGCCTCACCACCTTTTTTCCTCATTTTCAGGAGCAAGTGGGCTCACCAGGCCTTGTTCCTAATTGACATAAACTGGCAGTTGGTGGTCCTTGGGGGCTGTCCCTAACAAAAAAAAACTGGGGGTTCTTTAGGACAGCCCTGCGAAAACAGGGGGTGGCGCGACCCCCCCAACAGGGCACACCGTGAGGGCTTGTATAGGAATGTCCGACAAATGGCCCGAAGGGTCGGGATATGAGGCCGGAGGAAATGGCTAGTGCTCAGTCCGCAGGTGGAAGGGGAGTCCCACAGAAGGGGGGCTGTATCGACCCGCCCATCCCCCGAGAATGGGTGGCGAGACTCAGGTCTGTCGCTGCAGCAGACGGGCTGTCTCTGCAAAGGACAGTGGCCGATGTTGTCTGACATCGGGTCTCTGTAGACTGAGCCAACGCCCTGTGGGATAAAAAGAGGCCCCAGACCGTGTTGGTGGAGGAGGTTGTTGATGCAAACCGCTTCCGCTGGTGTGCGGGGGTCTGCACCGCCGAGGGGGCATGCTGCTGGCCAACAGCCGCAAGCGAACATGTGCTCCAAATGGGGGACGGGGGGGCGGGGGTGAGGAATCCCACTGAGCGCTGGATGGGCCCAGGCGATGGTCCGCGTCCCATAAGGCGAATGCCGGACTGAGTCAGGACATATGATGCGGGGGATCCGACGGCAGCGATCGGATGTCCGGGTGCTGATGGGAGGGGGAAGGACCAAGTTCCGTCCCCGAAACGTAACAATTTCTCTTCTCATCAAAAATGGTGCAGGAAATTTCACTGAAGACAAGCGGATGATTGCTCTGGACCCGCTCCTGGGACTGATTCCAGACATCGCATTGTCGCTTCCGCTGCATTTTAGGGTCCTGGTGACTCCCCGGCGATTGTGCTAGGCTGCAGGGGTCCAGTCAATGGAGCCCCCTTCAGATGGGAATGCGGAGGGGAAGGGGGTGATATCGACCCTCTCTCCCCTCGAGCCCCCGCCCCCCCCTGGACCTTGACAGACTAAAGACAGGCCACACAACAGACATGTCACCGGTTGTACTGCTCGGTACCCCCCTCTGCCCTTGCGCACAGAGGCAGGGCATGCGCCTTGTCCAGTGGCCTCACCAAGCCCTGTTCCCGATTTGCAAGAGCTTGTGGCCTCGCCAGGCCTTGTTCCTAATTTACAAGATTTTGTGTCATTGTATTCAATCCGTTTCTGATCAACCGGGTAAAAAAAACAGCCAAAATTGCCTGAAAATGTCAAAATTGGCCGTAAATCTGCAAAAGGGTACGAAAAAAAAAAATTCCACAAACAACGATGATGTTCTGAGGTTTTTTTAAAAGCTACATTATGATGTAAAATGACTCCTAGCGACCTGTGCAAAATTCAGCCTCAGTTTTCTCGAAACTGGTTGAAAAGCTGCTGAAAGCCCTGCTGAGTCGTAAAAATGGGTATGTGCCACTCTGTATCACAAGGGGTTGGGCGTAGCCTGTGACTTGTGCATAGGGGGGCCCTCCCCCTCTCCACACCCGGGGCAAAGTGGGCCCCAAATTCAACAATCAGTTCCTGTGCAAATGTGTAAACATTGCAATGCAAAACCAGTAATATTTTGACACCAGAAATTCTTATTTTACGGCATATTCACATATGCCATGTAATGTTGGAGTACAGCATCCAAAATTGATGCCAAAAATAGAGAACAACATAACCAAGCATATTTCAGGGTGCAGAATTAGGGCATAAAAAGGCATTTTGGGGAGAGATTGAGTTGAAAAACCAGTTTCGACATTTTGCATGACAAAAAAGTAAGCTGAACAGTTGGATTTATGTACCCCCCCCCCCCCTTGCGCAAGCACCAGCCAGGTCCCGAAAGTGACAGTCAGACCGGGTCCTGGTGCTTAGACAAGGCGGTGCAACCGCGCGACACATGGTACCAAAAGAAAGCATGTCCCGAAAACCTGCCCATACCTCACCCTAAGCACAATAGTCGCAACAGGGCACTAGAACACAATGTGTGGGCAAATTGCAGCAAGTTTTGGAGGTCCTCACTGCCCGTCAGGGGCATCAGCAGTTGGGGAATAGAAGCCCTTTCCGCCTCATCTTGAACAATTGCACATGCTTGCCCTTTGGGGCAGGCTTCCTATTCCTTGGCACAAAATTGTCATCCACAATATCTTTGGTGAAGTAAAGCTTGCCCTCAAAGACATGGCCAAGGCCCCAAATCCCGCGGCCCGCTTTGGCCCACACCATCTGAAACAGCCCCTCTTTCGCTCAACAATCGGCACACAATTACGCTTTGCCTACTTTCTGACTGTAAAAGCTGTGGTCAGAAAATTCAGTAAAAGTGCCAGTCAGACCCCGGTGCTTAGACAAGGCGGTGCTTGCGCAGGGGGGGGGGGGGGGTAGGTCAAAAAGTGCTTTCATTTGTGAATTTTGTTGTACTTGTTTTGGCCGCCCAAATTACTTGCTTGTTGTCTGCTGATTTGTAGACAACAGCCAGGATGTATGTCGCAATCAACAGTGGGAATAGACTGTAAAATATGGCGAAGAACACGTGAGAAAAGGTTGGATTCGTAAATGTCACTCGTGCCGTTCGTTGACACCCCTTCCCCTGCGTGATTGGTGTTTCCAGACAGGGTTAGCGAGTTAAAGAACAAAGGACAACCCACTGGGCAAAATCCGCATGCATGCAGGCAGGCAGGCCACACGTCTCATCCAGGAGGCCCTCAACCACCCACCAGGCCCGGCCTCGCACACTGGCAAATGCAGAGCAACAATAAGCAGCAAAGCAGCAGCAGAGGAGCGGCAGGCGGCAGCAAGGGGGAAGGGGCCACACACCGGGATCTTCCACAAATCGAAGCTGTGAATGTCAAGGACAAAAATACCCCATTTGGGGAACCGGAAAGGGGGTTCGCCCTGAGAGGACAGAAATCCTCAGTCCGGGAACCGGGGAGGGGGGCTCTCGCGAGAGGACAAACATCCCCCATTCGGGAACCAGCCCTACTATATACCACTTCCCCATCTCGGGAAAATGATGACTGCTGGTGTACTCCCTTTCGACCCCCCTGTCCGGTTCCCGGATGGGGGATTTTTGCCCCCCAGGAGAAACCCCCTTAGGCACACTGTTTGTGTCTGCTGCACACTGGATCAGAGAGTGGAAACAAGGTGAGACAGCCGGGGCATATGTAATATGACTAGGCTTTGATGTGTAGACATCTTGGGTGCAGAAATAGGAGAGGGTGGAAAGTAGGTCTCAAGGGCTCTCGTCATCCACAATGTTAAAAATCATGCTTCGATGTAAAAAACGGGGTTGGTTATGAAATTGCCCCCAAAACCGACAAGAGCAACCTATGAAGAAACGAAAAAGACAGCGGGTTGTGTGAAACTTGCACCATAGATTTTTTCTTCTTGCGCATCCCCCTCCCACCACCCGGCGCTTCCTCATGCACTCGATTCGGGTGTTGGTGAACAAACGCCATTACCTGAGTCCCACAGCTGTATATGTGAACTCAGGCGGGAGAAACCGCCACACCAAAAAAAAGAGTCCCACAGCAGATGCCGTGGGTATGGGGGCAGACCCTACCAGGTCCCCGGTTCCAATGCTGCTGGAGGGCAGTGCACTCCCTAGGGCTCTGTCACCCTCTTGTGCCCCAAATACATGTGCTTCACCGGGCCCAGTTTCACTGGTATAAAAGTGACGTCCGCCGACTTCTCAATCTCCCATACGGACTCAAACATCTGAAAGGACTTGTAAGACCCGCGGTGCTTGGCACCGTAAAGCAATTCCACGTCAGTCCTGTGCCGCAGTAGCCTCTTCCATGAGGGGCGTGCCGGGAAGCTGCTCTCATCTACCCGGCTCTCAAACGCGTGGATCCAATCCTTTAAGTAAAAGTAATGCCCCACACGATCTATGAGGGAGAAATAGAACTCAACATGCGAGATCCGCAATTCGCTCAAGACGGAGCTGCTGTAAAACAAATCAATATCCTTCAGGGAAGCAGCGTCAGCCGGTGGAAGCGACTGCAGACTGGCATTGGGAAAGCGCTGATGGATGTACCAGCGGCTCAAGTTCCGTGCCGGAAGGACATCCACAATGTGATACCGCATGTGCGGGTAACGCTGCAGAATCACAAAGGCATAGGGGCCGAAAGTGCAGAACAGAGCAAAAAAAGGTTGGTGTCCGCATCAGGCATCAAAGCGCTTCCCACATACCAAAATACACTCTGGCTTACATGTACATGACACATGGTAGGGGGAGTGCCCGGCACATGCTGGTGCACTGCTTTTGGACAAGCGTCCTGGACGTTGGTTCCAAGCTTATCCTCTCCTGGAGAAACCCCAAGCCACACCAAAAACTGCCACCCTTCCAAAAAAAACAACAACCCCAAACTCATCTCTGCAGAGCACACCACACCACACCAAACCTGCTAATTCAAACTGCACAACAAATGTGATCTTCATTGTGGTTCATAAACAGTCTGGTCCCCGCAGTAGTGTAGCTCAATACATATAGAATACTGCAAAAATATGGTGGTGTGCTTTTTGACAGCACACATCAACCTGCCCACCATCAGCTTGCATGGCAGCCATAGCAGTCCACACATGAGGGACCA
This sequence comes from Eutreptiella sp. 'Long Island Sound 2002', assembly GCA_964036045.1. Lineage (NCBI taxonomy): Eukaryota > Euglenozoa > Euglenophyceae > Eutreptiales > Eutreptiaceae > Eutreptiella > Eutreptiella sp. 'Long Island Sound 2002'. The sequence continues at coordinate 46,513,435 of OZ038389.1, read as the reverse complement.
TGTGCCCATTGTCCATAAAACAGGCATCACACTTGCCTCCATATACAGAATTGTGTCAATTGGTATAAAATGCGCATTGACTGGTGAAAATCATTCACAATACCAGGGATCAAAGTCGCTCAAATAATCCCTCCTGTATCGAAGTGCCCAAAAGTAGCAAGGACTGAAAGGGCTAAATAACCCCAAGGGGAGGACGCACATTATGACAATGAGGGTGAGTCCGAACACCCCCCCCAAGTAATGGCATAGACTAATGGTATACACTAATGATATACAAAGTCCTGAATTCCCGAAACACCGCATTTGTGGTGCAGTAGATGCAAAGATACATAGGGCAGCACAAAGGAGACCACATGTTCCCCAGTTCCAGGTTTGATTCCCTTTCGGAGGCATGGCGGACAGCAATAAACATACACACAGGAAAACTGAGGCCTGCAACAAAGGTGGAACACTGAACACACAAAAGCACAACAAACTCACATACCTCCCATCTCTACCGATATACAAGCAGCCTTCTACCGTTAATCCTATGCCATTAATCCTGAACCATTGGTTCTAATGGTGCAGCGAGCCCCCCCCCTCCCCCTGGACCCGAACTGGAAGGTCCCCGTCTTAAAGCTATCATGGTGACTCACTTCGTCTCACGCATCCCTTGGGGGGCGGGTGCACAGTCACAGAGGCATGTGGAGTCACCAAGGCACAGTAGGCAAACGCTGCAGAATCACAAACTGGTTTGTACAAAAAAGTTGTGCGTCACAGATGTGGCGGTAAAGAGATATGTGGGGAGGTCGTGCTGTAGGGTCACAGAAGGGGGTTGGTACCGTGGCAGGTGAGGAAAGCTGCAGGATCATAGAAGCAGGTGGGGCTAAAAGTGCAGGATCATAGAGGCGTGTTGGGAAGTCTCTCTGACCATGCAGCCTTACGCACCCATATGCTTGTGACCCTGCAGGTTTACTACCACCCCGCGTACCTCTCAGCCCCTGCTCTTCACCCTCACCTGCTGGAGCCCTATAGCCACATGCTCTGTGGTCCCGCAGCTTGACCAACACATACCTCCATCACTTCTACTACAGTGTAGCTATCCCCACACATGCCTGCGTTACCCCAATGTTTTCTTTGGTCTTTTTGGGAATGTTTTGGAAATTTTTTGGAACTTTTGGGCTTGTGGAATTTTTTCGGAATGTGTGGAATGCCACCTTGTGATCCCATACCTTGACTTTGACAGGGCTCCACACAAAACATGCTTCTGTGGCCCTACAGCATTACCTCCGGGTGCAGCTGCGATCACTGCAGCTTTACCCAAACACAGAGAAGTAACGTGCAGGCTGCACCAATCCTGGCCGGAATTCCGAGAAACTAGTGGCAAGTTGCCGTGGAAGAAGGAAGAGGTCCCGGCACTAAGTGGTGTGGCACACTCACTCATATTCCACATGACTTTGCCCCTGCGAGAGACAATGGGCGTTGCTCGCCAGCCTTCTGGTCGGCGATTATTTCCAGTGGCCCGCCCACATTTCTTTAATCAATTTCACAGCTCTGTAATTTACATGCAGACTTGAAGAAAAAGACGCCATGGCAAGGGGAATATGAAGCGGATTCACCAGCATGCCAACCATTTGTCATCCCTTGCTGCCGTTCATCATTAAATTCTGCTTGCTTATCTTTTCCGGGAGAACTCTGAGAGGCGCTGGTCCCAAAATGGTCGGGCTACAGCGGGCAAAACAGGAAGAGTTGCAGCTATCAGTTGCTCCATGGGTCTACGTCTGCCACAATCGATCTGACAAAACGTGAAGCACAAACGCAAACCACATAATTCCCCGTGTCCACCATCAATCCCCGTTTCCCCTCGTTTTGCCCCGTTTCCCGGAACTGCACATCCCCCTTGCCCCATCCCCCTGTGTTCCCATTCCTCTGCAAGCATCCGGGTAGACTTCTGGAATGGGAATGGTACAGCCCTGAACTGAGGGGAGCGGCAGTTAGTGGGCGTACAGTATTAAGCTGTACAACAAAATCAAGGCAACAGCGCAGCCAAACCACAGGTCCGCAGTTGTGAGCGAAAGCCCTCCCTTTTGAGCAGCATCACAGAGGCCACGCCCCATGCGACCGCGTTCCCTACACGCCCCTTCGGACCTGCAGGATCAGTGAAGCCATGCGACCGTACCCACCGCCGATCTCGACCATCGATTTCACTTTGCCGAAGTCTATGACGGACTGCATCGCCGTTAACTCCTGAACAGAATTGATCAGGTCCTGCGTTATGATCGCGCCGCCGGGGCCTGCAATGTGCAGCGGCTGCCCCATGAGACTGTCTGTGATGCCTTCAAACTTGAGCCCGCGTTTTTGGGCCAGCGCGAAGGCCTTCTTGAGGTCGTGTTTCGTGAAAGAGGCGTCAGTCATATATCGCCCAGCGATTTTCTTCCGGAAATCGCTGAAGCCACTGCCCTCTGTCAAGTGCTTCGTATGCGACACGCCCAAATCCTTCCAAACCTTCGAAGGCGTGTTCAATTGCTCGAAGTTGCACTCATCCCAAGTCATCCCAACGCACGTTGGGCCTTTGGGGGTGGTCTTCGGGGCATGGGCCGGTTTGGCACACAGCGCGGCCCACACCCATACCGCCATCCACAATAGCGGGGCTATGGCAAAAGCCATAGCCGCCGCAGCTCTGCGATAGCCGCATGCCATGTGCATTTAAAGAAATTATACAATCAAACCCTCTCGAACCCTTTGGGTGATCTGATCATGTCAAAATCATGAAGGCCAAATGTCTGGCATAGTCCAGTTTTGCTTCACAAAACTGCAATAATTGACTGATTTACCTACCCCCTCCCCCCCTTGTCCTTCCCCACCCCAGGGAAGACGGCCCCCCACCACCCCATGGGGGACGGTCACCAAGTGACGGTCCCCCACCCCCCCTGGGGAACCACACTACCACCGTACACGCACTTTTGGAGGCACAGAATTTGCAGCATAAAACGAAAGAATTCAGCATAAGATACGTTCAAAGGGCTGCCAATGTACGGAGACCTAATCCTTGACCAGCTCAGTATAAATTTTCTTGGTCCTGCTCCACTTGACCTTGAACTCTTGCACACGCTCACCACTTTCACTCTTGGGTGGTGGTTTTGTGAGCTGCAACGAAAAATTTTGGGCTAAGCAAGTGACGGTCCCCCACCCCCCCTTGGGGAAGGACAAGGGCCTCAATAGGTCAAGTCGGACAAAGGGGGGGGGGTACTAAGCATGTCGTGTATCTGTGTCCTATTCCAGGATATCTTCCCTGGGCAATCACATTCAAAGTTCCAAAAGGCTGAGCTGTACAGAGAAGATCTTATTACACGTGCGCACCCTCAGCAATGACAGTATTGCATGGACCACATATTTGGCTGCGTTGTGTTAAAATGAAGCGATTATTTGGGGCAGGAGTTTTTCACCACTGTACGTACAAATAGCAGCAGTGCCCTTGGCCCTTAGCGTGGCAGACACCAGTGCCCACACGTCAAATACTTGCTTTTGAACTTTTTGGATGATAGGACACCATTTTGGCCTGCCTTGCCCTTCTCTGCTACCTCTAGAATCGTCAAATCCCCATAGAAAGCAAGATGATATACACCCAGACAAAAGGCCGTTGAATGGATTCGGTGTGGGGCGAAATGATTTGTGGGCAACAAGGCCGGCTTCCCACTGCTTTCTTTTCTTTTTGAGTGCCTAGTGTGACACCTTGTGTCGCTCTCTAGGTGCTGTAGCTTTACTGTATTTTGTCAAGGAAATAAACACCAAAACAACAAAATTCTGTGCAAAAAATTCATGTGATCCAAGAAATAGTGGAGGCAGACCCAAAAGTCTTCCCACACAAGACGGTCCCGTCGTTTAGCATGGGTCTGCCATTGCGCGTTGTCGAAGCTGGGGTTGTGCTTGAGGATGTAGAGGAATCAGAAAAGGGCATACGTTTGGGTTTGGGCACTATGTTGGCCATGGAATATTTTGCAACAAAGGGGAACCAGCCCTTGCACCATGGGTTGTTGCTCTGTATCCCCAGGCCAAGGGGCCAAGGACTCAATGGCTACATAACCCTTGCCATCTTCGGGTCTCCAAAGCATAGAGGACTCAAAGTGGATACATAGCTTGTCCCATGTTGGGGAGCAACAAATCCACGACACAACACAACAAATCCACAACCCAACACAACAACAGCACCAATCATAGGGGTATATGTTATATAAAAAGTACTTGTACATAGGCACCACGATTCATCCTCTATTTCGGGATAATTACCGAAGTTGTGTGCCGTAGAGTGCGCTCTAGGTGCCACAGATGCCGCAAGATAAGAGTTCAAAGGACTTGGAACCTAAGTTTAGGATTTAGACCAATGTGGAGTTAAAGGTCACAACTATTGACAGGCGTACCCTCAACTTGCAACTCAGATATGGTACCTTGACGGTGGCAACATGATGATTGTTCCATGCATCTCGCTTTCCCCACGCTGAACGTGCCAAGGGCTGCAGCTGTATCACCCTCAATTCATATCTTGGTCCAAATCCAAACATGCAACTGCATTGTCTCTACTGCTAAATCAATCACAAGTTGCTCTTCGTTCTCCCCTCTCTTTGCCTTGCCTTGCCTTGCCTCAGGGTTGTATGAGTTACTTTGTGCACGTGTTGCAATCATGCCATGTACATGTGTACATCTGTAGGCCCCCAACACTACTTCACCAATACCCCTTGGATCAGGCAATAATTTCGCACAATGGCTAAGTACTTGGTTCGCACCATGGTTGTGTGTCAATGTGTTAGTCATCCTAGTCATGCTGCTCTGATTAACTGCGCCTGCCAACACAGTGCCTACTCCCATCGCTCTGCGGCGATTTCTTTCCCGAGTCCCTACTCCCATTTCTCTGCGGTGACTGCATTTGGTGAGGTTTAGGTTTGGGCATACATGGGTTTGGGTTTGGGTGTTGTGTTGGCAATGGAATATTTTATAGCCAAGGGGAACAAAACAAAAAGAAAAGCAAGGAACAACAACTTCAATGCAAGTCACATAGGTCAACAATGCAAAAAATACAATATTCCACAATTAGGCAGGTTTCCCAAGCTGTGCACTGTCAGGTGTGCTGCAGGAAAAGCTTTATCTTGGTTCTGCGATGCACCGGTGCTGTATTTTGTATGATCAAAGCAAGGAGTCCTTTCCTACGGTATTATTACTGAAAACGATAACTATTTGTTTGTTCCTTACAAATTCAATCGCCGCCAATCGCAAATATAGTAAAGCACTGTACAAATTAACGGGAGGGGTTCAGGCTTTGCATTTTTTTTGGCAATGGCATAGTCCTGGGCCCCATTTTGTTCTTGGAACGACATTGTATTCTATGTACCTACGACCCTTTGTCCTGGCGCTTGAGTTTGAATTTTCAGTAATACAGCCCATTCTTGGGAATGCCCCACACTGTGCACAGTTTCCAAACCAAAAAGAAACGTCTACGTTACACACAGTTGGTGGTTGGTCTGCAACACTCATGCATCACCGCTTCCACCATCAAGAGCCTTTGGAGGCTGGCACTTCGGGTTTACGCAGATCGGAAATGTATCAAAGCAAGCGCTGCACGTATTTGCTGAACATGCTGTTTAAATCAAATCAGACTGATCGAATCAGGGGTCATATCCATGCTGCAGGTTCGCCGTTGAGCATGCACCATTACACGGAAAGAAAAATGTTTTGACTCTGAAAAGGTGGGTATCCTTCTCGGCACTGCAGCCCCAACAAGTCTGTCCTGCAGTCTCAAGAAGTCTTATCCTGCAACACAACAGAAAATACAACACTCAGGCACACAAGCCCCACTCACTGCTAGACAGCTTCCAGGTCGTTGTGAAAACGTCCCCTTCCATTTACAGAAGAATGACTCAGGTGTTCCTATTGCCCACGCTCCGGTCTTCGTTTCATGGAGCATGGCTGCAACTGCCTGTGCCAACCATCTTTCTTACAAAAAATCTGTTGGGCAAAACTCTTGCACAGTTGCAGCTGTAAAGGGTTGTCATTCCCTCGTACGATGTAGGCATGCGTGGATGCCCCATCCCATCAATTGCCAAAATCAAGAAGCCCCATCAACCGGGTCTCTCCTCATGTTGGGGCTCAGGCTTTGAGTCAGTGGACGATGTTTGCAATGGTGCTGTATCGCTCTCCTTGGTCCCTTCGGTGCCACGCTGTACAGCCAAAGCACTCAGAGGCACTCGCTCAAACCTGCTCATCATGCTTTTGACAAACAAACTGCGGTGACTGTTAACCCCCTCGACTGAGATGCTGGTCTCCACCCGCCAAAACTGAAACCACACCCACGACCTCTGCCATGCAACGGTGGACGAGAGCTTCAACCATAGAGGGCCTCAGGACAGGTGCCTGGGGCCTTTGCCGGAATGTGCGGGGACCCAAATTGGCGTATTCATGAGTATCTTTCAAATTTTGAGGAACTAAAAGTTGCCAGCGGACACCCACCAGGGACAACAACAATTATCGCATTCGTGGGGATGAAGCACAACAGCGGCTCTGGACAGGGGCTCCAGCCATCTTGGCCGATGGCTTCACCTTGCCTTAGCCCCTTGAGTGAGCACTCAGTGCAGAGACTGGCGGGCAACTACAGCCACACGAAGGGGCCAGAATTCATCTGTTGTAAAGAAGCGCCAATAAACATGATGGACGACAACCACCGGGGTACGGGCCCTTGCAGCACGGGCTAAAGGCCTGTTCGAGCCAAGGAGGCTGGCGCATGCAGCAGTATCAAGAGGTAAGGAAGGGTCGCATTCAGAGGGAAGAATGTGGTGGAAGTATTACTTGTTGTGTACCATACCGCTTCAACAATATGCACCCATCCCCAACACTTTCAGCCACCAAAACCCACGGGTAACAACGCAATGACCGCCATTGCTACCGGGAAGGGCGAGCAACGGCACACACAACAAGGCAATGAAGCCGTGGCCTGGAGGTTGCATTATGTACAGGGCAAGCGGGCCACCACAGGTACGCAAGACGCGTTGTAGTCCTTAGCGGTCGCATCACTGTGATTGCAGACTTGTGCATAATGACAAGAAATCAACAACAGCGTGCGGGTCTGCAAGCACAGCATGGCATGTAATGTAAACAAGAGGGCAGCGAGAATGCAAAAGCAAGCAAAAGCAGAATAATAACAGATGAGGAGCAACACCGCTAGGGTAAAGCCTTGGCACAGTGCATGCCATGGCAGAGGTGAAGCAACAACGCTGAGAGCCATAAGAATGAGAGAAAGAGGCGCACCAGACGGACAATGCATGAGATGCGTGCAAGATGGCTGCCAGCAGGTAAATGTCAAACTGTCGCAGCAGGATGATATTTTTCTTCTCATAAGCATTTCCTCCCCAACCATCTTTTGAAAAACAGATTGGCCATAGGCTTTCCACGGTGATCTGAATGTGGGTTGTACGTTGGTTGCCAGCTGACGGTTTCAAGACAAGTGAGAACCTGTGGAAGTTCAATGGTGCTGTGATACACAGTTGATTGAGGCATTCTCAATGTCTGTGGGGCAGCAGTTGGCGCCACAAACACAGACAGGGCCTGTCGCAAGACCAGTGGGGCACAAACCGCAGCATGGAAAGCTGATGCTGCAAAACTGACACAGATCTCTCGAGCCTCTCCGATGCTAAACTTTGGAGAGGGCGCTCTGACGGTGGCACTGATGATCAACCTCTGTACAAGGCTCAGATCGTGCGGCGGATGTAACAGGCAGGGGAGAGGTGTTGATGGGCCGAAGGTGCTAGACCACTAGTTGACAGGTACTGGTGAGGGTTGATGAGGGTTGTGAAGGGTTGGGCTCAGCGTGGCCATGCACAGAGGCGTCAGCACCAGACGTGCCAGTAATGGAAATCGGGGTCGCGACGAATTTGTATTGCCGCTCAGTATACCCGCTCCTGTGGCACCCGGGATTCAGCAGGACCACCTGATCCTGTTTCCGACTCGGTAGAACCCGGCTCCTTCTGATCACGCCTGACCTGGTGGACGCTAGTGGTCAGTCTGGTTGACCCTGAAAAGGGGAGGGGCACAGGCATGAGCGGCGGCAGGCCTACAAGGAAGGGGGGTGGGCTGGGGCACCGGCTTGGTCAGGCACAGGGGAAGGAGCAGTGGCAGTGCCGGGAGTCATGACACGTGCCGGGGCAGCGTCAGCCTCGGTCAGTAGCGGCCGGAGGCCGTACGTGTGGTGGACGGCCACGGGCACAAAGGGGGCGCTACGAATGAGGCTGCCAATGGTGACCGACGGATGGCGTGCCGCGTGGTGCGCCTGAACGCATTCCATGAACTTCGCACGGCCGCGGCGCAGGTCCAGCAGCTCCTCCCAAGCCGCGAGGCTGAGGGAGCCGGTCGTCACGTGGTCCAGCAGCAGCGCAAATTGCTGCCGCAGTGCGCGCACACCCTTACCGTCGGCTGTGCGTGCGACCGCCAACACATGCTCCAAGGCCATAGCCGGGACAGGTACTGTGTGGAGCCGTGCATAGCGCTCTGCGGGAACAGAGTGGGGGCACGGGCCGTAAGCCAGGCGCAGGGGACTGACTGCCGCGCCCGAGGGGATGCGGCAAACGACCTCCACGCAGTCACACGGCGGATGTCCGCCCGAGCAGACGGCCGTACAGACCAAGTGCTTCGCCTCATCGTCGGTGCAGTCGATGCGGCACAGCCGGCAGCCTGGCATCGGCGGCGACTGCGCGGTGAGGGGCTGCCATTCGGTTGCCACGTGCAAAAGCTCCGGACACTTCCTCAGCACTGCTTCAAGGATGTGCACGTCCACGGCAGGTGCGAGCACGTACGTCAAAAGGCTCTTGTCGCTTGCGTGCAGCACACCGAGAACGTGTGTGCACAATTGCTGAACCACCTGTTCAGGAAGGGGAGGAGAGCTCGCGAGGGTTGTGACTATCGGGCCATGGGCAGTGCACAAGAGCTGCATGAACTGTGGAGACAACCCTCCGTCCCTCCCTCCGCCCCCCCCTCCCTCCCTCTATCTTTCCCTCCCTCCCTCCGTCCATCGATCCTTTCCTCCCTTCCTCCTTCCTCCAGAGGTGCACCGTTGGCAAATGCTGTCTGGCAAAGGTAGTTAAGGGGGAATGTTTGCCCGGCGCGCGCCCGGCGCGCTACCTTTCTATTAACTATCCCGACTTCAGCCCGAGATTTACCCTCTGATGGAGATGGCCCCCCAAATAGACCATTATGGACTGCACACCTTCCCTACAAAGCACGTTGCAGAATTAGACAATAGGTGTGAATTCAACAACTCCAAATGTCATTTGTATTGTACTTAACAAACGGTACTTTGCCTTTACCTTTCCCATAGAGTTCACTATGGTAATGAGTCCCCAAGCCGCAAGCGGTTTGGACGGCGTTTCTGCCTCACGTCATAAGAACGAAGCGCAAACTCAGTATTCGCAACATCACCCCTGCCTTCTCGGGGTCCCCATGGTGGGGAGAAATCAATATGGCTACATTACCCCTACTTTCTTGAGGTCCCCATGGTAGGGAGAAATTAACGGAGTAAAGAGTGGATGTGGTGGAAACGAGCAAAAAATGGAAGAAAATTGGTGAAACTGGGTGAGAATCCAAATATACCATATCCCGAATGTGAAAGAAGCATCAAAATCCCCGTTGTCAAACAACAAGAATGCCAATAGTATCACAAAGTATGGGGTTCTAGGACAGCTAGACATCCAAATAGTTGCGCTTAGTGCAGCCCCTAAAAGGTCACCGGTGGGGCACGGGTCAAAAAAGATGCCCGGCGCGCGCCCGGCGCGCTAACGCTCCCCCTAAGTAGGCGCAAAGGGAATTAAGTCTAGTCCACAACAAGAGGAGAAATGCCCGCATTGTGATGCAACTCCAAAAAACAGCCATACAAACGGTCCCTAGGCAGGCGGTTTGCGCGCCGTATAACGTGCTTTGCTCCAACTGCAACTCTATCCCTCCCCCCCTCTCCATCCCGGCACATGCCATACTTGTACGTGAAGCAAGCAAATACAACACGCACGTGTGGCCTCACACATGCATCCAGCAACCAAGACATGGGGGGATTTGGGAAGAGTGTTGACATATTAGACGTCTGACATAATCCATTGTATCCTCCCCTCCCTCCCTTCCTTAGCTACATAGTCCTGGAATTCCTTGATGGTGATGTCCTCCCCGGTCAAATCATTTGCCACTCTCATCGGTAAATCAGATTCATACAAAATAATGAGGAAGCTTGATCTGGTGCGTGTTCATGAAAACCACACTGCTCAAACCAAGAAAGGCTGTTGACAGCTGCCCAGGAAGGGAGGGAGGGAGGGAGGGAGGGAGGATACGCCTCCTTCGCTCCCTCCATCCCTGCAAGCTCCCGTCCGTCCGTCTGTCCGTCCGTCCTTTCGTCTGTCCCTCCCGTCATCCCTCTGTCCCTCTGTCCCTCTCTCACTGCCTGTCCTTTTCTGCTGCCACCCAGCCGCTGATGCAGTTCCTTTTCTGGAGCTGCAGAGGCCGTAGAGCTTTGGTTGGAACAGCGCGGTACATGCGAAGGCAAGTCAGTCATCAGCACGTCCGTCATGCATGCGGCAAACAGCCACAACAGCTACAAAAACGTCCCTGGGCTGGCGGTAAGGGCGCCGTGGGACTCCCAGGCGCTCTGTGTTATAGTGTTTGCTGCATCTTGGGGACCCACAGCTCATGCCCCTCAGGCAGCCCCGCTCAAAATGGGAGTAGAATGACGCTGCACAGTACCGTTGGTCAGGCCCGGCAGCAGGGCGATTGAACCGCAGAACGTTCGGTTTGCTGCAGCCTGTTACGAGATCGTGGCCCTTTGAATGCAGCATATGATTTGCACCATATGAATGCAATGTTCCACTGCCAACTCCACCTCTCCCTCCCTCCCTCGGTCCCTCCCTCCATCCTCTTGATTCCTACCGCAACGCATCCCCCCGCTCCCGCACTGCCCCCCCCCCCCCCCCGAACTACCTCGACGGAGCCGTTCTCGATGGCCATGCGCAGCAGCCCCTCGTGGCCGGGCACGCCCTGCGCAGCGAGCCACCCGACGAGGTCTGCATGCGCCCCTTGCACTGCCGTGCACATCAGCGCCTGCGCGCCGCCCACCGGCAGCGCCCCAATGCCGTAGCCCATGGACTGCAGCTGCTGGACGAGCCTTACATCCCCGGCGCCAACAGCCGCATGAAACAGTGCTGCTGCGTCACCGCGGGTGCCGAGGCCATGCAGCCACTGCAGCCGGTCCAGGTCCCGGGCTGCCACGGCGTCGTAAAGCGCTGCCGGGGAGGCCCGCAGCCCAGCGGCCACCAACCACTCCATCGAAGGCGTGTGCTGAAGCGCGAGGGCCCGGTCCATCGGCCGCGTGTCCGTCAGGTCCACCGCCGCGCGGACGGCCTCCAGCAATGCCGTGGCCTTGCCGCGGTCGGCGCATGCGGCAGCGCCCACCGCCAGCCAGAGGGTATCGGCGTCCACAGGCACATTGCGGGGCGCCGCCTGCAGCCAGAGCACGAGGTCCACGTTGCATCGGCAGACAGCTATGTTCAGCCCGGGGGCTTGGGCGCAGAGGCCCCGCCGATACAAGGCCTCCACCACATCACATCGGTCCTGGGCAATCGCAAAGTCCATATCACTCAGCCCCGCCAGATCCAAGTTTGAGTGCTTTGCAGGAGCTTCGGACTCCAGCCACAGAGAGAGATCGGCGTCTGTCATGGGTCTCTCATGCGAAGACCTAAGAGGCGGTCAAGAGTAATGATGGGGGGGGGGAAACGTGCGGCCCTGATCACCATGGCTGCGATGAAGCGGGCGGGAAGGTTGGTGCATACAGGCCCTTTTCCAGTCCCCCAGCAGAGGCACCGCAACTTTCCGCAATCCCATTCAACATCCACCGCAATATCCACCAACCTGCAGCAACCTCCGGCAGCCTCAGCCAGCCTTTTCCTGCAGCAGCTGACGTGGTCTTTTTTTCAGAGCTGCACATTCTGCAGCAATACACCTTTCCCACTGCCACTCCCACTCAGCACCGGCACCAGCCTGAGCACATGCACCAGCACCACTCATCTGAACGGCAACTTGTACTGCCATCAACCTTCCTACCAGCATCAGCACCAATACTAGCACCATCGGAAGCACTATCAGAGCATGTACCACACCCTCTTGCGCCACAAACCGTCGTCTATAAACTTATTTGGGGCCCTCAACATGTTTATCCTTCAGTTTCACCGAAGGATACACACAAACAAAACATTACCAGTATCCCGTTTGGGGCCTGGGAGGTGATGTGTGCCACCAGGGTCACTTCCTGTTCATCAACACATCAAGCACCCTCATTAAATCACCGCATCAAATCACCACTATGAGGTGGCGTGACTTGATGGGGTGCCTTGATGCGGTGAACTGACCAGGTGTGTTGATGAGGTGACCTGATGAGGTGATTTGCTATGATGACTTGACGAATTGACTTGATGCAGTGACCTGAATAAAGGTGGCTTGATGAGGTGACTTGACGCGGTGGCTTAATGCGGTAACTTGATGTTGTGACCTGGAAAACGTCAGCGCAGGAGATAACCGCATCAAGTCACGTCATCACATCACCTGATCAGGTCACCTCATCAAATCACCTCATAACGTCAAGGCATCAAATCACTGCATCAAATCACCTCATCAATCTCATCAGCATCAAGAAACCTCATCAAATCAGGGCATCACATCACCTCGTTAGGTCACGTCAAGTCACCTCAATAAGTGACCGTGTCAAGTGAACTTATCAAATCACCTCATCAAATCACCGCCCCATCAAGTCACCTCATAACATCAAGGCATCAAGTCACTGCATCAAATCATTGCATCAAATCACCTCATCAGCCTCATTAGCATCCAGACTCCTCATCAAACCAGGACATCATGTCACCTCATGAAGTCAGCTGTTGACACTTTTGGAGACAGGCTGTGGTGGATGCGGATCAAGACCCCTTATCATTTCATGGTGCGATTACATACTTTGTTGTTCTCCGTGGGGATAAAGGAGGGGAAATCTGAAACATACCAGCAGACGAGGCTAGGCGCTTTTGTGCCTTTATGCCCCTTGTCGGTGTAACACTGGATCGGCAAGTAATTAAGAGGCGGCCTGTTGTTGTCGTCAAGTGGCAAAGCAACGTGCCCCAGCAGGAGGAAAATCTGTACGACAATCGTGTGAATTGTCTGTTCCAGGATGGTTGATAGTCCACTGATGGTCAGTATTTTGCGTCGCTGGTTTGCAGCCCATCCCTCTCCCATCTCAATGGCATTAGGTTGTGCGAGACAGCATCGGACTGATGCTGTCAAAGAGGAAATGAAAAGCAGAAAATTGATTCCGGCACGTGCTAGCATGTACGACAGTGTACATTCAGTGGCTTGATGCACATCGGATGCTTGTCATTATAGAAAAGTGTATGTTCGAAAGCTCAGGGCAGGTGGAAAGCGCATTGCAGTTTCATTGCTTGTTCCAGAAACACACGAGGAAACAATGCGTGCCTGGAGCCAACCATATTTCAGAAATTTGTACACTTTGCTTGTATTCACACCCAGCACACCAGTTTGATGAGACTGTTCACTATGCATGGTCAGTACAAGTAAACAAAAAAAAAAGAGGTGGCCAAGCAATTTCACGCAAAGCCAGCACCTTGTGCTGAGCCTGCTATCTGTCAACCAAAAATGAAGCAGCCCCCCATTGCCTCAGTCTTCCATCGCAACGGCAATTAGACTCAAAAACCAAATATACCGGACCACCATTGCTGCAGCAGCATGCACGCAAATGCACCGGACCAGTGCACGGAAATTGGGTTAGCAACGGAATGTCCGTTAGTGTGTGGGGGGTCCGTCCAAAACGGGGGGTGTTACTACTGCTTGGCACACCTGGGCATGCAGTGGGTCACGGGTGCCGCAGAAAAGGTCTGCGGAGTCAACAACGAATTATGCCGCTTTTTTGAGGCCTGAAGCAGAGTGACACAAGCACCACTGAACGGGATACTAAGCTGATGTGAAATCAAACTTTGGGGCACGGTGTGGCAGGGCCACAGGAAAAGATGCAGCAGAAATGGGGGAGGGGAAAGAAAACACGGGTACGAAGTACCGCGCCCTGACCACCAGCCCCAACAGAAATGAGTCGAGGGCAGTCGAAGTCCAATCGAGTGCCAGGCCCACAATTTGGGAGTGAACGGGCAGTGTCATGCTGTGCCAACCCATAGGACGGCAGATCTCTGCGTACTCCCGATTTCGTGCAGCGCCCCCCGCCCCCCCTGTTCCTAAAGCTCCTGGTGGACTGCCCCTGTTACTCGAGGTCATTCTTCTGGAGGCCCTGTCCACACTGTGTGCCGCCAGTTGACATGCATTGTCCTGCAGGGGTGGCGGAAACGTTCAGTTGAAATCGCTCAGCCACCCCTTGCCCGTGGAGCGTTTGGAAACTGGCAATCGCAGCAAATGGTGCTCTTGCACGGAAGGGGGGGGTCAAGTCCACAATGGCACTAAGGAAGCTGGTCTATACACCCGGGACAACTACAATATCCATGAAGGGAGAGAGGGACGGCAATTGCATAGAGATACTTCTTGGTGGGTGGGTCTGAACATCTTCTCTCTCACCTTCGTGCACAGCCCTGTGCTGACGAAAGAGAGGCCGTTCCGGTTTTAATTGGTGCAAAGGCAAACGTGCTGCTATCCGGCTGTACCATTGCATAACGCACGCAATCTGCTGCCCTTTTAGCCATACAAAATAATCCGCGCAGCAAGAAACGGCAACAATTTAGAGTTGCAGTTGTGGCAGCCCATATCTCATGACGGCACCGAGGGTCCAAAGAAACCCACTCAATGCGGGGCCAGGGCCCTCATGTATACCCATGCCAGACCTGCGTTTTGGGGGACTTCTGCTGTGAGCTGCCCGTTACATGGCAGTAGTGTGCCCATTACGCACCGGTAGTGGTGTGTGATGTCCGAAGGCAATCGTGTTCGGCGCACAACTACACTGCACACCTCATCACTATTGCGGCAGGTACGGTCGCTTGAAATTTATCTGCTTCACATAAAAAAATGCTGGCTGATTTTGCACTGATCGGAAATAAAAATGTGTTCGTTGAACGCTGGAAGCCTGGAATTTCAAACCTTTGGCTGGTTTTAGGCGCCAATCCTGAAAAGGCGGTGTTTTGATCAGTCGATGCAATTTGCGAAAATGACGAATGCTGCCGCCGGGGGACATCACACGAGGGGACTTTTGGCCCCCGCCCTCCGGCCACTGATGTATCGTCCATAGACGTCCCGAGTCGCATGCAGCTGTGGGGGCACAATCGATGAGGGCTAGGGATCAAAAAGCGGCTGATGCAATTTGCCGCTGGCGCAAACGGCCCCATGCCTTCTAATGTGTTTCGGTGTATATTCTGTTTGAGGGTGACGGGGCGCTGACAATCCAAAGCGGGACGCACGTTGCGATGCGCATAGACCAGTAGTTGTGTTTCACCCTGGCCCTGTGTACTTTGAAAAGGGCCGATGGTGTCCCGACACATCGCGGCCTGGCCACTTGCCTAGCCACAGGGGCACCATCGAGACCGGTCCCCAGATCCGGATTGAGGACACCAGCTGTGTGTGTTGGGGGGGGGGGGTTGCGCATCACTGAGCAGAAAACAGAGGGTCTGGAAGCCCCAAAAGCGTAGGGTACGGCGGGGCTGGGGTACCCAACCCTGCCCCTGCACGGGGCAATGGCGTTGAGACCCGGTGCCGAGTGGAACAGTCTTCCTCCTCCAGGCAAGCAGCCTGGCCGCGTGGTATCACACCGTCGGCGATACACCATCGGCCTTGTGCACCCTGAGGAGACACATTCGGCCGGTGCAGGGTGCACGGCCGGGGTGGTGCCCATCGGCCCTCTGCGGGGTGCACAAGGTCGTGAGGAGACAC
The DNA here is from genome assembly GCA_964036045.1 of Eutreptiella sp. 'Long Island Sound 2002'. Lineage (NCBI taxonomy): Eukaryota > Euglenozoa > Euglenophyceae > Eutreptiales > Eutreptiaceae > Eutreptiella > Eutreptiella sp. 'Long Island Sound 2002'. Next base: position 46,497,520 of record OZ038389.1, on the reverse strand, counting down.
CATGCGTAGGGTCACCCAAACACAAAACGTTTTGATTGCGTTTGTTGTGGCATCAAACGCCACCACCCCACCACCAACAGCTCCCACCACGAACCCTCTGTCCACCCGGAAGTTAGTTGGGTCCAACAATCTGGTTTGGTGTCCGGGCAAAACCCTGGCTGGTGGGGGTTTGATGGAGGAGGAGGAGGAGGTGCAGCAGAATGTGCTTCCTACTCTGCACACCGTGAACGTCTCAACACAATTCACACTGTTCCACCTCCATTAACTCAAAAGGAAAGATCGGAATTCATGTGCGGACTGATATGAATGCGAAATCAAGTTGCCGTGCCGCGAGGCGGTCCCACCACACACCTTGGTCACCCGCAAAGGCTGGTTCCACTCGCTGGTGTAGGGTGCAAGCCGTTCACAAATCCATCTCTGGTCTTCGAAGGATCCCCCGTGGCAACGCACCTCCCCCGAGGGCAGAGTCAGATAGACCGCTCCGGCCAAATACTTGTGCTTCCACTGCCAGCGGCTCTCGCCTGGTTTGGAGGCCATCCTTGTGAAAGTGCCCGCCCCGGCATCTGGAGGGAGTGCGGGCAGTTGAAGGAGGGCTGCGGTTGATCCTTGATACCCGGAAAATGCAGGCAACCAAGCAGACGTTAGCAAACGAGGTGGAGATGGGACTGAGGTGTGGAGGTTGCCATAAAAGCTCTGTAAATGTGCCGGTCTGACTTTCGGGTGTACGCACTTGCTTGGGTTTGAGGAGGAAATTTTCCACGTTGTATGATCACAGACGGCGGGAAACGTGATTTTGGTCGGGAAGAGTGAGAGATGCTTCAACGCCTTGGCCCCCCTCCACTGCCGGGCGTCGGCATGCTCCACACGAAGGCATTTGGAGGGTGGTCACGGAATTCCTACAAAGAGAACACACGAAGGTGCCTGAATTTCTCCTAGCGCAGACTTAGCACGGGAATTGAGGTTTCCACTAACCCCAGGACTCGTGGGCAGACTAGGGGCTTGTGAGTGGGCCTTATGTTTGTCGGTTTCGGCTTTTGTTGCAGCTCATCGGTGCCAATCCGCGGCACGTACCGCGGCACAAGTTTATCGTAATCGTAATCGTAAGCAAAGCACTCGTGCAGTGCGTGCAAATAAAAAAAAAACATCGTTCCGTCGGCCAACGCTCACTAACAAGCACCGTGGTTGTAGAGAAAATCGCATTTTAGCCGGTTTTGAAACGTTGGTAATTGCTACAAACCTCTGTACTTTCCAAATCTGTCTGTCACGTCACGGCGCCCTCTCCCCAGAACCCTGCAAGCACTGCTTTGCGTTCAACGGGGAAGGTACTTGTCACGCTGTCCAGCGTGGTCTTCAATTCAACATGGCTCCCATGCCACTTGCGTCGCATGCCCCCGAAGCACTCCATTTGGCAACGTGGGTCCTGAAGGGCGGTGACACAGTTGTGGGCACGGGATGGAGCTTGTCGAACGTCGGAAACGAAGGCCCTCATGCATACATTGCTCAGGAAGGTGATCCCTTGTGTCGATGTCATGATATATACCACATAGTCACTCCGCACATGACCCCTGTAGACCCCACATATCTCCAGCTCTTGCACCACACCACACAATTCAACTCTCCCCAAACAAGTAGGTTGTAACGCAGAGCTGGCGTTGAAATCAATTCCGTTCAACGGCTTCTGTCATCACTCTGCAGATGAGGCGCACAAGTAGCGCACGTGACACCTTCCAATCAGGCATATCACCACTTGCGCGAGCTTCCTCCTCTCCCCCCACTCTTCTAGAGACTGTGGTGGGGACCTGCAGAAGAAAAAGACTGCACAATCGCAAATAATAACCAAATCTGGCGTCAACTTGCAACAATTGTAGCAACTGCACGGTGTAATTCCCCCCTCTAGCTCCCTCCTTTTCTTACTCTCTGCCGTGACCACACCAATCGACTAGAGAATGATGGCTTAGACGGCATGGCACAGGCCAGCAAATGGGGGCACTGGGAGGAAGGGGTGATCAACCACCACAAGATCACCTCCCAAGCCCGCAATGGTCCCCACGTAATCCCCACCCGCAGCTCACCGGATTAAACCGTACCTGGGGTTCGGCGTACCTGTCGGCTCGGCGTACCTGTCGGCTCGGCGTACTTTCGGCCGGCCGATCGGCCGGCCGAAAGTACGGTTTAATCCGTCACCCCCCCCTTGTTTTGGCCGAAAAAACGGCCGGAGGTACGGCCGTACTTTCGGCCGGCCGAAGGTACGGCCGTACCTTCGGCCGGCCGGCTCGGCCGGCCGAAAGTACGCCGAGCCGATAAGTACGCCGAGCCGATAGGTACGCCGAACCCAGGTACGGTTAAATCCGGCGGGCCCCCACCCGCTGTTGGGTTTGTAGGTTCGCCCACTGCTACCTAGAGCCACAAGTGGTGCATTGTTGAGTTTGCGGTTGATCAAGCCAACTGGCTCGTCTGTCCAGGGAGCTCCCACAATCGGTTGTCAGTGCATTGGTTTGTCTGTGGCCAATGCTCACGGGGAAAAAAAATGCAACAGCGATCTACGGTTCTTTGTTGTGTGCCCTGGTGCCCTGATGTGCTGTGCTGCTCACTGTCGAATCGATCGGGGCCAATCCTCAGCTTTCGTCGAGCTTTGGTTGGACGTACGCAGCATCCCCCCCAAAATGGCCGGCACCTTGCACCCGCAGCCGCAGAGGAGACACAATTGTTGACCAGGGTGCGTCACAATGATTCCGTAGGTCAGTCTGATGGGAGGCAGTGACCATGCGGCGACATTATGACGCCCACTCAATCAAACCCCCTCCTATCGTAAGAGAGGTGCAAAAGAGGGACATACTCTGCTGCCGATATGCAATGGCAAATTGCCCACATAGAGGCACTTGTCATCACGCTCATTCGGCACGTCCCCTGGTGGTTGAGATTGGACGAGAAGACCGTTGGGAACGTGCCGCTTTGGCTTCTCATCTTCTCTCCTCTGCGAGGCAACAAAAACAGGAAACCAGCGGGCAAAGGCAAAAGCAAGCGGACTGATGAGAGGTTCAACGGGATTTCCCGCTGTTAATCACTGAGACCTCAATCCAGAGGCAAGAACACGGGTACGGGGTTGCAGGGTCACAAGGCGTGGACAGAGATGAAGGCGTGGACAGAGATGCGGGCCGTGGGCCGTGGGCAGGCCTTAAAGACCAGGCATTGCACTCGGAGAGGAAAACGAAGCGGCACCTGGTCCACATCGCGTTCTCGTTTCGGCCACTGTCTGTTGCGTGCGCCAGCCTGAACGGAATTGTCTGTGGGCCTGCGATGCAGACATGGCAGTGACTCAGGGCGTCGGCCAGAAAACTGGGCCAAGTGGAGGGCGCATGGCGCAGGGGTTGCCGGTAGAGTCTACCGTGAGAGCGTCGCTCATTTGTTGGTGGGCGTGATCGAAGCGGCCATCAAGATCACCATCAACTTGGCACTCAATGTCCCTTGATGTGTGCTTCACGCCAACCAAAGCCAAGGCGGTCGTTTCCAACCAAAGGCGCACTCCTCCATTCGTGCTGCCAAGTGTATTCCCGCACCGCAAAATGACGCCTGACAACGTCACCTGGGAAATGTGACCTCCCCCACAGCTCCCCCCTCTCTGCACGAGAAACCGTGCGGCGGGGCAGCGGCGGCAGATCAGCTTCGGGCACTCCGTCATGTATTGTCGTGCCGGAAAGTTGCGCACACCCCCCCCCAATTTTTGGGTTTGGAAGTGAGCAGCAGCACCAGGGCGACTACAGCTTTTTGTTTCGGGGGTTTCACTGCCTGTGCAGTGTGCCACTTTGCTCCACCAGGGCCCCTTAGGTAGTTATGTGTCGTGGTGCGACTGTGCTGCGGTTGCGGGGGAGGGTTGCAAAGCCTCCACGTTGGCAAAATGCATGAGTGTGCTGCGCACCACTAATGAGCAACACTTTGTGATTCGGAACCCGCTGGCCCAATGTTACATCTCCCACATCAGTGGTGGTGAGCACCCTCCAAACTCCACAGCCTTGGGAAACACTTTGCGTGGAGCATGCCAGCGTCGCCATGGGAGGGACGCCAAGAGGCAGAAGAAGCACTTGTGAGGAGAACGACAGTTGTCCCACTCTCACCTGGTAAAAACAACTTGCCCCAGTAGTCGGGGTAGCTGAGCAGGTTGCCCACCTCTCCTCTTCACCCCCAACCCCATGGGTGGGCAACCAACCAACCTATCCACGAGTGGAGGAGTCCCTCCTCAAAAGGCGAACACGTACGTACACCGAGGGGGAGCTAGGGGTCGCAGGCGGTCGCAGGCGGTCGCAGGCGGTCGCAGGCGGTCGCAGGCGCTTGAGATGCCCTTTTTTTTATTTTACCAAAAACCCCCTTTTGAGGGCTCTACATGAGCGGACTATGGGTTGTGACCTCTCTACATACATATTTTCTCATTCTCTTTGACATGAAAGTACTTTTGGCACCATTTTATTTTTAACCGAAAAAACCGTCTTCTTACCTAAAGCAACCGTTTCATAGGCAGATCACATCATGACGATGAAAAAGGTGATGATTAATTCCCTTTGTTTTCTTGGGGTGTGGAAGAAGATCCAAATGTCATGTTTTTTCTGCATTTATTTCTTTTTTCTCCATTTCTTTCTTTTTTTTTGTTTCATGGATGGTGCCTATAGTGGTCGCCCACATGTTGTTGCACTGCCAATTGCATTGCCAATGCTATTGTTTAGTGCAAGACACATTTGTGATACGTCTTTCCATCAATGGGTTCATGTGTTGCAGCCTTGTGGGGAAGGAGGGAGCAAGGGAAGAGGGAGGGAAGGCGGGCTCGAGGGAGTGAGGGAGGGAGTGTATGGGTTATGCTAGCGCTGTCGTGTACGAAAATTTTCTCAAGGGTCGCAGGCGGTCGCAGGCGGTCGCAAGCGGTCGCAGGCGGTGGGCTCCCCCCGAGAAGTATCAACCGCCATACGTGTTCAGCCTTTATGCCCCCCCGCCCCCCACTTGAATTTACTCACTGGCCCACAACAGTTCCCTCATATCACCATGGGAACATCGCAAAAACGGCCAAAAGTGACAGTGTACTACTTCCTCTACACAAGACATGCATAAAACAAGGGCATAACATGCACAAGATGACCATGAAAGACCATGGTACTGTGTGTGCTTAGGTCCGTGTGCCACTTTTTCTGTGGGTGAATTTGACCTTGAAGAGCTGGACAGCTCAACAAGGGCCACTAGAATGGGCTCGGTTGCTCAGGTTTGACGGCCACCCTGCGTGAGGGTTTGGCACGAGGCTGCACACCACCTTGGTGTCTGATCCACTACCACTGCCTTCTTCCACACCACTTGGAAGGCCACTATCACCTGATGTGAGAGACTCCCAGGGGGGGTTGTGCAGTGCGTGTACTGCGCGCGCAATGCGCAAACCTTTTGAGGAAGACAACTGACATCCCAAAACTAGCCCCGCATTGGACCATGCCAATTTCCTGGCCCAAGTTGGTTACAAGTAGCCAAACAAGTGCTCAACACGGCATCATTGTACTCACGCCGTCGGACACCAAACCTCCTCCACACTCCGAAGGGTTCTATGCGCACAGCCCATAGCTAGCACCCCTTAATATCCATCACATCTTACACTCAACATGAACTATGCTTTCCAGCCTTGCTTCTTGAAAATGCCCTGCTTTTGGCTGCGCAGGCCGCAACCCTTTAGGGTCTGAGGTTGAAATTTCAAAAAAAATCAACCAAGTGATCCGCAGGGTACATATACAACTGCAATGCCCGGGATGCAACCGATGCATTCGTACCACAATACACAAACCTCGTTGCCACTATGGGCAACTATAGAAATCCCACCAAAAGCTTAAAAACCACCGTTCTTGTGTAACTTGAAATGTTCGTGATGGTGAACATGAAGGTGACGTGGGGTACACCATGTACCCCTGCACCCACTCGTTGGCCTGCGGGTCCAGGGTGCTGTTTCTTGAACAATCTTTGCGAGCCCCGCTATTGACCATTGCAGCCCAGGCACTGCCGAGTACCGCTCTGGCACGGGGATACGTTCCTTTGGCTCCTCCAGTGTGCTTCTCTGATGCTATCTTACAATTTGATTGTTGACGTTTCTCCATCCACACCACCCAAAAAAGCAGTTCTCTCAAACCGTATTTTCGTTTCATGTCCAGCATCGTACCATGCGCCCCCTCCCATGACAACATTATGTCCAGGGTCCTACAGAGATCCCCCATTGATTCTCGTCTCAATCCTCGTCTCGTTCTCGGCTTCTGTGATCCGTTTTCCGCATTTTTCTTTGGTCGGGAGACCCCTCAGCCGGAGTTCTTTGTTGTTGTTGGCTTTCTTTTTTGTGATTGGAGCCCAGCAGTGCTCACGGTGCTGCCGTTTAGATCTGTTCCCCACGTCCCACGTCCCAATTGTATGCACACCTCGGGCAATCGTGCTGCAAGTGGTCTTGGCCACCGCACGAATGGCATATCTCCCTTGGACACTCCGACTTCTTGTGGAGACCGCTGCAGTGCTTGCACACCAAGGGTCCACTTGGCTGTGCCATGGTTTGGTGCCGATTCGGTTCCCCATGCCCATTTTGGTTATGAGCATGGGGACAATCTTCACCATCACCGCAGTGAAACTCCTCAAGCATCATGTCATTCCAAAGCTGTGATACACAGGATTGAGCTGCAATCAGGCCCCTCCGGCCTCCAAGGTTGGACCTGAAGTGTCTCTACAGCCAATTCTTGTGTTCATGAGCTAATACAAACAGGCACCAAACGCTTTCACACCCCTCTATGCTCACTGATCCCCCCCCCAAAAAAGAACAGGACATTTCTTTTATACAAAACGCAACCACTTCCGATCAGCGAATAAAACAGCAACTTCATAGTACAATTTATAAGCAAAGATGTTTGATACAAGGTTGGATTGATTAGGGGCTTCATTTGGTGCCCCGGTTAAATACCGCTGCGTCGAGTTTGTGTCAATAAGCTCGAAATGCGCACATCGGTTTCACCCTGGTGTACTATGGTCTCACCCCGCTGAGACCAAGGTGCGACCGTGATCTCACCATGGGCTCACCGTGGTCATTATTTCACCATGGTCCTACCATGGCTTTACCACGGTCACCAAGCCGCGAACATGGTTTCACCATCTCACCTTGGTCTATGGTCTCCATTCATCAGGGTCTCACCATGGTCTACACCCTAATGTTCCACATAGCCTTCTAAGAAATTTCGGGGATTCCTTTCGGGACAAAGCAGTGAAATTTTCAGGTGTGTTGTACTGTACCCATCTTGCTAAATTGGAACCTTGCTAAATTGGAGCGATAAGTTATTCGGAAGTCTTGTGCCGTCCGTTCCAGCCATTCCCTTTGCGACAGATGTCTTCGCGACAACGCAAAATAAAACTGTGCTCTGGTGTTGTGAGACGCTTTTTTGCAAGAAGAAGGCACCTACGCATTGTGGAACCCCCTTACCACTTTGTATGCCATACATTTGAACCTTTCCTCACCATGCCCAAACTCTAACCCTAATCCTAACAAAAGGGAACCAAAAAGGAACGGGTGGGACCACAATGTTGGGTTAAATCCTAATGGGAACTTCATTTACATTGTTTGGATGCTTCTACAAATCAAATTTCATGCTCAAGCGCCTTTTATTGATGCCTCATGTGTGATGCATTTGCCTCCGGAAGGATTGGAGACCTGCCCGGAATTCGGCCTTTTCCTACAATTTCGCCCCACCAAAAGATCCCCTAACCCTAGGGGAAGGTGAATGAATCGCATTTCCGTCATCCCATAGGATTCCTTAGGCCACTTGCCGCATCTCTTCACCTGAGGAATTTTTTTCGTGACAAATCGGGTTGCCGTTGTAGCGAAAATGGATAATTTTTCCATGAGACAGCATGTATTTGACGCTCTTCCTCTCATTTCAAATTTCCTGCTGTGCGTGCCATCGTTGAGTGCTGCTGTACACTTGTGCCTGAGACAATGCAAGCTCTCGGACGATAATGTTGGTGAGGCCATTCATTTGGCCAAGAAATAGGCCCGAAAGATTGGTTTGTGCACTCCTTCAATGTGCTTTTGGTGCTTTCGTATGGGGGTTGGGGGTGCCAATGTACAGCCTCGGGTGCCATTTCAGTGGCAGATGGCATTGTCTTTCATGGGTCTCCCCCCAACGGCCTTTGCGCCAAAACCAGGCGGGTTTGCGGCCAAGTGTGGGGGGGAGGATGAAACACCTCTTGGACTCCAGCTTCGCTTGCAAAAAAACCCAATTTTTATCCGTAGAATTATGTCTTTGTGTTGATAACCCCCTACTTTACGAGGGGTCAGCTATTGAGAGGAATAGAACTTGTGAACAATCTTAGTTGCCCACTTCTTGAAGCAAAAAGTTAGGGTTGGGTCAAGTCTGCAATATGAGTGAGTAAACATGCGATGGGAGATAAGTGAGATGTTTGCAAACCGTTGTATGTAGGGTGGTTGAACGTCTCTGCCATCATTTCTGGTGTTCGTGTGTGGCTTGAGGGGGGTCTATGGTACGAACGACAAGCCGGGGATTGGTGGGACGCATAGTCATGACGGACAATGTTCAAGTAGGATTCCGTTTTCCGCTTGCCTTCGTGCGCCGCCTTTGGTTCGTGCTTTCTCGTGGTTCCGGCCCCGGGTGCCGTGGACCTCGGCGCTTGTCGGTGGGTTTTTCTTTACCCTCGCTTTTCTGTGTGCCCCCCCCCCTCCCTCCTTTGCTCTTGCTTTTCTTGCGCAACTTGCATGTAAATGCTTTATAGAATTGTTGCAACTTTGTCCTAATCAACTCACCTTCTGGACCACTCAATTTATTCCCATGTTGGAGGGTTGCGCTATTGCCTAGGGAGGGAGCTCTATCTCTTTAATCTAATCGATTTTGTTGAGATTTTAGGGAATATTGCGCGAAGGAATCAAAAGTACCACAAAGAATCAACAATGCGGAGAATGATGCTCGCGGGGCGTGTTGGTGAGGAAGAACAAACTCATGAGCACGCGCGAGGTCAAAGTGGTTGTGTGCGGGTGGAGGCCTACAATTTTCATATGTCGTTTATTGGGTTCTTTGTGATTCGCGATTTGTCATTAGACTTTGGCATGTTGTGTGTTTTTGTCATATTTAAAGCATTTTCCGCTTGCTCCGTGATAGAGTGCGTGTGTGTCGGGTGCTAAAGACCAAGTGATGGGAAGGATGGGGTTCGGGGACCACACGCAATGACCGGCTACTCACGACCCAAGGGGGCACATGACGTGTTTGGGACGCACACCACAAATTGGGTTTGTGGCATGCCCCGCCAAGTGGGGACGTCGGAGCGGTCATGTGTATGTTTTGGCCTGAGTACTCTGTTTTGGTGCGCGCTAAACTGACCTAAACTAACCTGGTTACCCAAATACATTCGTCTACTCTGTGTGTAGCCTGTGGCTAGCCACTTAGGAGTCTGCTTTGTTTTGTGCTCACTTGCTCGTTGACGTGTGATTGAGTTGGCTTCATCCATCTATATCCCATGCCGTGCTTGGTTTAGAAAGTATGAAGTAAGAGCAAACTCTTTGTACCCGAGAAATCGATGCATTAGTGCGAATCGATTTGTCCTCTTCGCCGTGTGTGGCCACTCACTTTCTTGCTGATGGGACGATGGGTCGTTTTGCTCATCGTCTTAACTCAGTTACCCACCATCACTACAAGTATGTTGCATATCCCCAGTTTGGGCGAAGTGGCATCGATGATACTCAACACGACAAACCCCCTTCGAAACCACCCCAAGGGAATTGCTTGAAGGGGTTAGGGGTGAGCCCTCTTGTACAACCACTCGCGGCCTCCATTCGAGCTAGTAGTTTGTCCAAATACCCAACCTCCCATCGTTTTGTGAGGGCCACAAGCCGCTCCGCACCGCTTCCCGCTTATCCGTGACCGCTATTTTCAGCGTGGTCCTTGCATATGCTTGTCATTGTTACCGCTTGTGGGGCTATGTTGTTGAGTCAGGCGCAGTTTAACCAAGGTGTTGGGCCTGACGGTGGAGGAGGTGGGGGCGTGACAGCAAGAGAACGTGGCGGCGTGCATGCCATCGCCACGAGGCGAAAAAATATTCCGGGGGCCATGAGTGCAACGAATAGGTTGCGCGACGGCGCAATGCCATCCCCACCATAGCTTTGCCACCCTATCCCTTCGTTGCACGCTGTTTTGGTGATGGGCGTCTGCTTATGGTCGGTTCACAACCGCACAACCGCCACCCCCTGTCTGGATTCCGATGTGGTTCCCCGGTTCCCCTACAGGGCGTCGTCCTCTGTGTGGCCCGATGTGTGTTGCTACCGGCCCCTACCCATAGGTTCTCGGCCCTTGTTTCTTTCTGTCTCGATGCAAAAGTGCATCAATGTATCACACATACATGAGGTACACGATCCGTTTGCATGCCATCTTTCTACATGACCCACATGGTGATGCAAAAGGGGATGCGTCTGTGGAAGGGGAGGCAGCTAGAATGGCCATCCCTAGGAGCTGAGCAACTTTGGGGGGGGAGGGGCTTTTTTGGGCCAAAACTGTTCGTGCCAACCGTTCCACAAAGTGGGGGGGTCTATTCCCATGGACCGACCCATGGATCGGTTGCAGAAAAAGGAGCCGGGGTCATTCCGGACCAGTTCACAGTACAGTGCCGAGTAGTGCCGAGTACCTGTGACTTCCCTTTAGTGTCACAGTGTGACCCACAGCACTGAAGCACATTATGCAGTATCCACCTCGAATGTAGACGTGAAGACATCACAAGGACATCAATTTTTTCCCTTGTCTTTGTTTCTGTGGTGCATGCCGCATGGTGAAGAGATTGATGGATGTACATCATCATGTGTTTCGCAGATGTCTGGAACATGTCTGGAGCTCTGGAACATTGGGGGATGAGGGAGGGGGGCGCGCGCCGGGAGGTGCCCGCCACGGGGGTGGCAACAGGGCTGTGAACAGCCAACCGCGCACGGGACAGTCCACGTCGTACGGAGATGTGAAATCCTCGTACGAGGGGGGGGGGGGCAGGCGGGTGGGACAGGAGGGGGTGCGCGACATGGGCACCCAAGAGCGCCACCAGACAGGGGGAGGAGCAACACAGACACACAGAATGCGGGAGCCACACTTAGAGGGACAAGGGCGAGCACAGCAGACAAGGAGGAGGGGCACAGCAAGGCAGTAGAGGCAACCAGAACAGCGGGAACAGGGAACCAGAATGGAGGGGATGGTGGAGCGTGCGCATGGGAGGCAGCGACAACCAAGGGGATGGCTTGGCCAGCCAGCCCCGTCGCTACCGGGTGCCAGGGCAACCCCTGCTCAACCGGCATCAGGTGGGGGGTGCCTCCCGCAGCCCAGATGGGCTGTTTGCGCAACAGGAGCGGGAGCCCATCAGGGGCAGACCAGCTGTGAGGGGGAAAAGGACATATGGTGGACGGCCCGGACAGCGCGTGGAGGAACAGGGCACCTGGGCCTCACGCACACAGAACCACAGCGAGGCAGGCTATGGACGGCCTGTGGACAGAGGCGCGTGGACAGCAAAAACAGTCAAACCACCCCGGCAACAACCAGCACATCCTCAATACGCCAGCTATTGGGCGCCGCTGACGCGCACACGGCACAGCATGCCACATTCAGCACAGCCCCAACACACCAACTACTGGGCTCCGCGAACGCGGAAACGACACCAGCAAGAGCACCGGCCGCAGCGGCCGACAGAAAGCAGCAACCCGACGCAACATGCGAAGGGAAGAACGGGTGACTGTCCAGGGCCCCGTAAAAGAGCAACAACCAGATGGAATGTCACACAGGGGGATATTTTGGCCCAAAACTGTTCCATGGTAACCGTTCCATGGGGGGAGTGGGGTGGGCAGGTTAGGATCCGGGATTTCATGCAGAACGGAATGGAGTGGCACGCCTAACCTCCCCAAGCCATCACATATCCCCTGCGGGCTTCGTGTCATGCACGACCATGAACAATATGAAAAGATGTTATCTGTACAGAGGTGGAGGCATGCTGCATACAAATACGCATATTTCTATGATACAAATGAGGCACCACCCCACAAGACATGTTGGAGGAGCACATCTTCGTTTTCCGCTCTAGTGAGGCCAATGCGTGGCTGAAACGACGATACCTACAAGGCTTGTTCGATCACTTAATTGATAATCTCGTGTGATGTCGGTGTTGCATTCTTCAACGAGGCAACACCAACAGAGCACGCCTGAGCCCCCCCACCTTTTTTGAGTAGAATGGGATCACATGGCTACTTCGCATGTAAAACAACAGACTGCGCATATGTGCACAAGCGTCAGCGAAACCCCATGCACGCACACGTGGTGTCCGTGCAAGGTGTGCAACGACGTGAAGATGCGGTGAATTTAATTCCTGGCACTTCGCACTGCAGGGTACTGTACTGTTATCAGATTTTCGCTTGATTTCGTTTGTTGTGTTGTCGAGAATCGTGTGCGCATGCAGAGTTGCGGGCCACCAAGACGGGGGTGATCACATGGTGCGCCAGAAATGTGTTCGTGCACCTGAAACTGAGGAATGGCTGTGGTGCCCCCTTAGATGATTCTACGTATGAGTACACCACCGCGCTGAGCATTCCAAACGACAATTCGCAAGTGGAGGCCGCCATCACGGTTCCCGCCATTGCCTTCTATTCCTGTATGTCTTGTACGGTCGGGGCGTCCCAAGTGCTAATACGTAGCCCGATCTCTGCGGCGTTTCTATGAGACAATCCTACCAATGGATTTTGTGTTGGCATCCGCATGCACACTGGCATTGGCATTTGCTGTGGTAGATAGCATCAGTGTCGACATTCATGGCCGCACTCGCATTCCATTGCGTTGCGAGGGTCAATGCAAGTGCTGATGCCCATGCCGATGACAATGGCGAGATGCCTATGCTGGTGTAAATACCACGAGGAATATCGGTGGCGCTTTGATGCCAAGCAGTGCCGATGCCAATGTCACCACCAGTTCTGGTGTTAGATACTAATATTTACGATTGGACTTGGCAACAGGATTCCTGTGGGCACAGTCATGTGGCATTGGGCACCAACACCGCACCCGAACTACTATTGACCCGGCGTTCTACTACCATTGGGACGTGTGCTGGGTGTGGCAGGCCCGAAGATGCCATGGGTATTTGAACATGCACTATCGGCCACTACAATTGCTACTGGAATCGTCACTGTTTATGTCTTGGTTTGTAGCCCTTTGTTTCGACGCCTCACCCGAGCCCGACACTTTCGTAATGTGCGTCCTTTCTCAGACACGGTGACTACGTCGTTGGTTCACCGCAACGTCACCGATGTTATCGTGCGGCTTCTATCGCCTGACAACACTCAAATCCAGCTGTTTGGCACCACAAGCTCTCGTATGCCCCTTCGACGCTGAAGTTCTTTTGCAACCCCTCAAATTGAAGCCCAGTTCCACTGTCAAGCCTCATTTCTTTTAGTGGTCATGGAGTGACGCCCCAGCATAAAAAAGCCCCAGCCGGGACATTTTCGCGCAAAATGGGCAAAATGTACCGGCTGCGAAAAAAAATCCCCCAGCCAGTACGTTTTCAGCCAAATGGGTCAAAATGTACCGGCTGAGAATAAAAACTCCCCAGCTGGTACTTTTTCGCCCAAAATGGCCGAAATGTACCGGCTGGGAATAAAAAACCCCCAGCCGGTACATTCTCGCCGAAAATGGCCAAAATGTACCTGCTGCGAATGAAAAACTTCTAGCCGGTACATTTTCGCTGAAAATGGCCAAAATGTACTGGCTGAGAAGAAAAAATTCCCAGCTGCTACATTTTCGCCAAAATGGCCAAAATGTACTGGCTGAGAATACCTAATTCCTAGCTGGTACATTTTCGGCCAATATCCAAATACCGGCTGAGAATAAAAAAACCCCAGCCGGTACATTCTCGGCCAAAATGGCCAAAATGTACCGGCTGAGAATACAAAATTCCCGGCCGGCAAAATTTCTGCCAATATCCAAAGCATACCGGCTGAGACAAAAAACCCCCAGCTGATAGATTTTCTGCCAAAATGGCCACATTGTAGCGGCTAAGAATAAAAAACACCCAGCCGGTACATTTTCGCCCAAAATGCCGAAAATGTACCAGCTGAGATTACAAAATTCCCAGCCGGAAAATTTTCTGCCAATATCCAAAACGTACCAAAACCCCCAGCCGGTAGATTTTCTGCCAAAATGACCAAAATGTAGCGGCGAAGAATAGGGGACACCCAACCGGTGCATTTTCGCCCAAAGTGCCGAAAATGTACCGGCTGAGGGCAAAGGCTCCCCAGCTGGTACATTTTCACCCAAAATGGCCCAAATGTACCGGCTGAGAATAAAAATCCCCCAGCCGCTGCATTAATGTACCGGCTGAGAACACAAAATTTGCAGCCGGTACATTTTCTCTCAAAATGGCCAAAATGTACCGGCTGAGAACACAAAATTTGCGGCCGGTACATTTTCGCGCAAAATGGCCAAAATGTACCGGCTGAGAATAAGAATCCCCCAGCCGCTACATTTTCGCCCAAAATGGCCACAATGCACCGGCCGAGACTAAAAAGCCCTCAGCCAGTACATTTTCGGCCAAAATGCCGAAAATGTACCGGCTGAGAACGAAAAACCCCAAGCCGGTACATTTTCTGCCAAAATGGCCAAAATGCACCGGCTGAGAGTCCGAAACCCCCAGCCGGTACATTTTCGCCCAAAATGATTGAAACGTACCGGATGAAAACAAAAAACCCCCAACCTGTACATTTTCACCCAAAATGGCCAACATGTACCGGCTAAGAACAAAAGACCCCCAACCGGTACATTTTCGCCTAAAATGGGCAAAATGTACTGGCTGACAACAGTAAACCCCCAGCCGGTACATTTTGGGCGAAAATGTACTGTCTGGGCGTTGTTTACTCTCAGCTCGTAACTTTTTGCCATTTTGGGCGAAAATGTGAGGGTTTTTTATTCTCATCAGGCACATACATTGTGGGCATTTTGGGCAAAAATGTTGCGCCTGGGGGTTTTTTATTCTCTGCCCGTACATTCTGGCCATTGCGGGTGAAAATGTACAGGCTGGGGGTTTCTTGTTCTTAGCCGGTACATTTCGGCATTTTGGGCGACAATGCACCGGCTGGGGTTTTTTTTAGTCTCAGCCAGTGCATTGGGGCATTTTGGGCAAAAATGTAGCGTCTGCGGATTTTTTATTCTCAGCCGGTGCATTTTGGCCATTTTGGGTGAAAATGTACCGGTTTGGGGTTTTTCATTCTCAGCCGGTACATTTTCTGCATTTTGGGCAAAAATGTACCGGCTGGGGGTTTCTTAGTCTCAGCCAGTGCATTGGGGCATTTTGGGTAAAAATGTAGCGGCTGCGGTTTTTTCGTTGTCAGCTTTGGCCGAAAATGTACCGGCTGGGGTTTTTTTATTCTCAGCTGGTACATTTTAGCCATTTTGGGCGAATGCGTACCGGCTGGGGATTTTGTAGTCTTAGCTGGTACATTTTGGCCATTTTGGGTGAAAATGTACCGGCTGGGGTTTTTGAATTCTCAGCTGGTACATTTTTGGCCATTTTGGGTGAAAATGTACCGGCTGGGGGTTTTTTCTTCTCAGGTGGATCTTTTCGGCCATTTTGGGTGCAAATGTACCGGCTGGGGGCTTTTGGTTCTCAGCTTTGGCCGAAACTGTACCGGCTGGGGGTTTTTTATTCTCAGCCGGTACATTTTGGCCATTTGGCAAAAATGTGCCAGCTGCAATTTTTTTGTTCTCAGCCGGTACATTTTGGCCATTTTGGGCGAAAATGTAACGGCTGGGAATTTTTTATTTTCAGCCGGTACATTTTTATAATGGCCAGGGCAACTAGGACAGGGCTGCAGGGCCTTGCAGTGATCACGCCTTTGTCGCGTCGCCAAGGCAATCGCCAGAGTGGCAGAAAAAGTATAGAGATTGAGATGTGGAGTGATTCTGTCGGGTTTCAAGATCGTTTTACAAGTTATTATCAAATATCGAGTTTGATCAATGGTTGGTATTACGAGTGCATCATGGTGATGAGTGCATGGTTTGCGATGTCGTGTTTGTTCTCAGTTCCCCTCTCCATGTAAATATTGGGTGTGACAAGGCTGACGTCGAAGCACAATGCTGCATGCGACGCCTGCTGGCATGCAAAGCCCAGCGTCAAGGACATGAAGGCCTGTGCAGTGCACCGGCAGTGGTAACAGTGATCAAGACCCAGAAGTACATGTGCAGCCTTGTGCAAGTGTGCAAGGGTGAACGCGTTATTCTCAGCCGGTACATTTTGGCCATTTTGGGCGAAAATGTACCGGCTGAGGGTTTTTTAGTCCTAGCCGGTACATTGTGGGCATTTTGGGCAAAAAACTAGCGGCTGGGGGTTTTTTATTTTGGGCGAAAATATACCGGCTGCGGGTTTTTCATTCTCAGCTAGTACATTTTCTGCATTTTGGGCGAAAATCCACGGGCTGTTTTCTCAGCCAGTACATTTGGGCCATTTTGGCCGAAAATGTACCGGCTGCAATTTTTTTGTCTGCAGCTGGTACATTTTGGCCTTTTGGGGCGAAAATGTACCGGCTGCGGATTTTATCATTCTCAGCCGGTACATTTTGGCCATTTTGGAGGAAAATGTACCGGCTGAGGGTTTTTTAGTCTCAGCCAGTGGTACATTGTGGGGAATTTTGGGCAACAAGGTAGCGGCTGGGGGTTTTTTATTCTCAGCCGGTACAGTTTGGCCATTTTGGGCAAAAATGTACTGGCTGGGGGTTTTTTGTTCTCAGCTTTAGACGAAAATGTACTGGCTGGGGTTTTTTTTATTCTCAGCTGGTACATTTTCTGCATTTTGGGCGAAAATGTACCGGCTGGGGGTTTTGTTTTCTCAGCCGGTACATTTGGGCCATTTTGGCCCAAAATTTACCGGCTGCCTTTTTTTTTGTTCTCAGCCGGTACATTTTGGCCATTTTCGGCGAAAATCTATCGGCTGAGGGTTTTTTAGTTTTAGGCAGTACATTGTGGACATTTTGGGCAAAAAAAGTACCGGCTGGGGGTTTTTTGTTCTCAGCTCACGACGGAAATGTACTGGCTGGGGCTTTTCAATTCTCAGCCGGTACATTTTCTGCATTTTGGGTGAAAATGTACCCACCGGGGGTTTTGTTTTTTCAGCCGGTACATTTGGGCCATTTTGGCCGAAAATGTACCGGCTGCAATTTTTTTGTTCTCAGCCGGTACATTTTGGCCATTTTCGGTGAGAATGTACTGGCTGGGGGTTTTTTCTTCTCAGCAGGTACATTTTGGCCATTTTCGGAGAAAACGTACCGGCTGGGAATTTGTTGTCTCAGCCAGTATATTTTGGCCATTGTTGGCGAAAATGTACCGACTGAGGGTTTTTTTAGTTTTAACCCATACATTGCGGGCATTTTGGGCAAAATTATAGGGTGATCATTTTCAACATACACAACTGGGGTAACAAAATTTCAGAAAATTTTGCTCATGAGCTCAGGCTCCCATCAGCCAAGGTCTGACCCGGAGGTCAGGTTGGGGATGAAAATTTAGTCTGTGTTTTTCACCCATTTTTGAATTATCCACGAAATTCTGAGTATTTTGAGATGCTGAAAATGTACCAGCTGAGAACACAAAATTCTCAGCCGCTATATTTTCACCAAAAATGGGCAAAATGTACCGTCTGAGAATGCAAAGCCCCCAGCCGGTACATTTTCGCCCAAAATGGCCAAAATGTACCGTCTGAGAACAAAACCCCCCCGGCCTGTACATTTTCACCCAAAGCTGACAACAAAAAAGCCCCCAGCCGGTACATATTCACCCAAAATGGCCAAAACGTACCGGGTGAGAACAAAAAAACCCCAACCGCTACATTTTCGCCCAAAATAGCCAAAATGTAGCGGCTAAGAATAAAAACCCCCACCCGGTACATTTTCGCCCAAAATGGCCCTAATGTACCGGCTGGGAATAAAAAAGCCAGCTGGTACATTTTTGCCCAAAAGGCAGAAAATGTACCAGCTGAGAATAAACAACCCCCAACCGGTACATTTTCGCCCAAAGTGGCCAAAATGTGCTGCCTCAGAATAAAAAACCCCTAGCCGCTACATGTTTGCCCAAAATTGGCCAAAATGTACCTGCTGAGAATGAAAATACACCCAGCCGGTACATTTACACCCAAAATGCCGAAAATGTACTGGCTGGGATCAAAAAAGCTCCAGCTGGTAGAATTTCCGCCAAAATGGCCAAAACGTACCTCCTGAGAATAAATAATTCCCAGCCGGTACATTTTTGCCCCAAATGCCGAAAATGTAGCGGCTGAGAACAAACAATTCCCACCTAGTAAATTTTCCGCCAAAATGGCCAAAATGTACCGGCTAGGATTAAACAACCCCCAGGCGGTACATTTTCGCCCAAAATGGCCAGATTGTACCAGCTGATAATAGGAAACCTCCAGCCAGTACATTTTCGCCCAAAATACCGAAAACGTACGGGCTGGGAACAACAAATACCCAGCCGGTACATTTTCGGCCAAAATGGCCAAAATGTACCGGCTGAGACTAAACAACCCCCAGCCGGTACATTTTCGCCTTAAATGGCCAAAATGTACCGGCTCAGACTGAACAACCCCCAGCCGGTACATTTTCGCCCTAAATGGCCAAAATATACCGCCTGCAAATAGAAAATCCCCACCCGGTACATTTTTGCCCGAAATGCCGAAAATGTTCCGCCTGGGAATAATAAACCCCCAGCCGGTACATCATTGCCTAAAATGCCGATAATGTGCCGGCTGAGAACAAAAAATCCCCAGCTGGTACATTTTCGGCCAAAATGGCCACAATGTACCAGCTGAGAATAAACAACCCCCAGCCAGTACATTTTCGCCCAAAACGGCCAAAATATACGGACTGAGAATAAACGATTCCCAGCGGGCACATTTTCGCCCAAAATGGCCAAAATGTACAGGCTGAGAATAAAGAACCCCCAGCCGGTACAATTTTGCCCAAAACGGCCAACATGTCCCGGCTGCGAATAAAAAACCCCCACCCGGTACATTTTCATCCGAAATGGCCAGAATGTACCGGCTGAGAATATAAAAACCCCAGCCGCTACATTTTCGGCCAAAGTCCGAAAAACCCCCACCCGGTACATTTTCATCCGAAATGGCCAAAATATACCACCTGACAATAGAAAACCCCCAGCCGGTACATTTTTGCTCAGAATGGCCAACATGTACTGGCTGAGAATAAAAAACCCCCAGCCGGTACATTTTCGCCCAAAATGGCCAAAATGTACTGGCTGAGAATTCAAAAAACCTCATCTGGTACATTTTCGCCCAAAATTGCCAAAATGTACCCGCTGAGAATTCAAAAACCCCCATCTGGTACATTTTCGCCCAAAGTGACCAAAATGTACCGGCTCAGAATAAAAAACCCCCAGCCGGTACATTTTTGCTCAAAATGGCCAACATGTACTGGCTGAGAATAAAAAACCCCAAGCCGGTACATTTTCGCCCAAAATGGCCAAAATGTACTGGCTGAGAATTCAAAAACCCCCATCTGGTACATTTTCGCCCAAAGTGACCAAAATGTACCGGCTCAGAATAAAAAAACCCCAGCCGGTAAATTTTTGCCCAAAATTGGCCAAAATGTACCGGCTGGGAACAAAAAACCCCCAGCCAGTACATTTTCACGCAAAGCGCCCAAAATGTACCGGCTCAAAATACAAAATTCCCAGCCGGTAGATTTTCGCCCAAAATGGCCAAAATGTACCAGCTGAGAACAAGGAACCCCCAGCCGCTACATTTTTGCTCAAAATGGCCAAAATGTACCGGCTAAGAATCAAAAATTCCCACCCGGTCCATTCTCGCCCAAAACGGGGGAAAATGAACCGGCTGCGAATAAAAAATTTCTAGGCATTACATTTTCGCCCAAAGTGCCCAAAATGTACCGGCTCACAACAAAAAACCCCAGCTGGTGCATTTTCGCCCATAATGCCCAAAATATACCGGCTGAGAATAAAAAATTCTTAGGTGGCACGTTGTCGCCCAAAATGCCAAAATGAACCGGTTGAGAGTAAAAGTTCCCCAGCCGGTACATTTTCACCCCAAATGGGCAAAATGTACCGGCCGAGAATGAAAAATGCTCAGCCGGTACATTTTTGGCCCACGGGGCAAGACATATCGGCTAAAAAACAAATTCCCAGCCGGTACTTTTTTGCCCAAAATGGCCACAATGTACCGGCTGAGAACAACAAACCCCCAGACGCTACATTTTCGCTCAAAATGGCCCAAATGAACCGGTTGAGAGTAAAAGTTCCCCAGCCGGCCCATATCCTGAGAATACAAAACCCCCAGCTGGTTCATTTTTGCCCAAAATGCACCAAATGTTCCGGCTGCGAATAAAAAATCCCTAGCCGATACATTTTCACCTCAAATGGCCAAAATGTACCAGCTGAGATTTAAAAAGCCCCAGCCAGTATATTTTCAGCCAAAATGGCCAAAATGTACCACCTGAGAGGAAAACACCCCCAGCCGCTACCTTTTCGCCCAAAATGGCCAAAATGTACCGGATGACAATAAAAAACCACCAGCCAGTACCTTTTCGCCCAAAATGGCCAAAATGTTCCGGCTGAGAATCAAAAACCCCCGTCCGGTACATTTTTGCCCAAAGTGGCCAAAATGTACCGGCTGAGAATAAACAACCCCCATCCGGTACATTTTTGTCCAAAATGGCCAAAATGTATTGGCAAAAATGTACCGGCTGAGGGTTTTTAATTCTCAGTCGGCGCATTTTGGCCATTTTGGGCAAAAATGTAGCCGCTGGGGGTTTTTTAATCTCATGTGGTACATTTTGGCCACTTTGGGCAAAAATGTACTGGGTGGCGGGTTTTATTCGCAGCCAGGACATTTTGTGCATTTTGGGCGTCAATGTACCAGCTAGGAGTTTTTTATTCTCAGCCGGAACATTTTGGCCATTTTGGGCAAAAATGTACCGGCTGCGGGGTTTTTGTTCTCAGCCGGTACATTTTGGCCACTTTGGGCGAGACTGTACCGGATGGGGTTTTTTTGTTCTCAGCTGGTACATTTTGGCCATTTTGGGTGAATATGTACTGGATGGGGATTTTTTATTCCCATTTGGTACATTTTCGCCACTTTGGGCGAAAATGTACCGGATGGGGGTTTTTTATTCTCAGCCGGTACATTTTGGCCGCCCACAATGGCCAAAATGTACCTGCTGAGAATAAAAAATCCTCATCCGGAACATTTTCTCCCAAATTACAGAAAATTTACCGGCTGAGAATAAAAAACCCCCATCTGGTACATTTTCGCCTAAAGTGCCCAAAATGTACCGGCTCAGAATTAAAACCCCAGCCGGTACATTTTCGCTCAAAATTGGCCAAAATGTACCGGCTGGGAACAAAAAACCCCCAGCTGGTACATTTTTACACAAGCCCAAAATGTGCCGGCTGCAAATACAAAATTCCCAGCCGGTACTTTTTCGCCCAAAATGGCCAAAATGTACCGGCTGAGAGTAAGTCATTCCCAGCCGGTACATTTTTGCCCAAAATGGCCAAAGCCCCCAGCGGGTACATTTTCGCCCAAAATGGCCAAAATGTACCGGTTGAGAATAAAAATTCCCCAGCCGGTACATTTTCGCCCAAAATCGCCAAAACGTACTGGCTGAGAGTGAAAAATTCCCAGGCGGCACATTGTCGCTTGAAATGCCCAAAATGTACCCGCTGAGAATGAAAATTACCCAGCTGGTACATTTTTACCCAAAATGGCCAAAATGTATCGGCTGAGAATTTTTTTTTCCAGCCGGTACATTTTCGCCCAAAATGGCCAATATGTACCCGCCGAGAATAAAAAACCCCCAGACGGTACATTTTCGCCCAAACTTAGCAGTTTAGTGCAAATTTAGCCCAACATTTTTGCATAATTAACCAAAATGTACCGGCTGAGAATGAAAAATTCTCAGCCGGTACATTTTCGGCCAAAATGGCCTTTTTACTTGGGGTCATGGTAAGCCTTACCGACCAACTCACTCATCCCTTTGGCACATTGTGATCTTCCCTTTAGCATCCCCCAATGCACCTTTCCACCATTTAGCCACTCCAATGGATAAAATCGGACATTCCAGCAGATGCAGAAATGAACCAACAAAGGCAAAGGGTGGAATACAGCACTTCAACCACATTATATAGGAACAATAACCTCATACAGCAAGGTGTGCAAGCTGAAGGGTTCCTAATGCAGCAGGTAATTGAGGCTGGGGGCCGGATGAGGGTATACGGCGGGTGTCACACATGGTCCATGCTGGGCAACGACCTATATGTCAACTGCATGTCAACGTGCAAGGCTAATGCCCCTGTGTCGGGATCAATGGGGATCAAAGGCGAAGATCCTGCAATGAGAGGACAAGCATGGCGTGCTCTAGGAACGTGAAGATTTGGTGAGGCTTCTTTGAATCCGCGCAGAATGGGCTCTCAGTGCATGAGGGGCTGGGACATGGCGAAGGGGGGTTTCAAGAGTGGATTTAAAAGTGGATCACCAGCGGTTGCAAAAGCGGTTTGGAGGTATTTTCTGGCGGGATACAAACCGGTTGGGGCATCGTTGGGGGGAGATGGGGAGCTGTATTGGTGCAAAGGGGGGTGATGTGGGGTGGGAGGGGGCAGATGTATTGGGGGTGGAGGCATGCTGGGGACCTGGACGATGTGAGGAGCCAAGAGAGAAAGGCTAGTTGATCGGGGATGTGCTGATAGCTACGAGAGTACAGGACATCCTCGTCATCGTGTGCAGACCCTTTCTGGGCTCTGGACAGCCCGTCCGCTTGCGGGTCAAAATCTGAAAATGGTCTGTCCCAAAATCGGGACCTAGTAGTGCTGTGTCTGACTCAGTAGTGATAATTGTGCTCTTCTTGAGTCCGGTCCACGACCTCACCCATGCTACTCTCCTTGGCCTGTGCCCACCCCCCCGGCCCCACTCCCATTGACATGACTCACCTCTTCAGCACGCCTCGCTCCTAGAGAGGAACCACAACAAGTATCCCATGCCTTTGGTGCACTCTCTGCCTTTAGCACACATCCAGCATTTCTGCCCTCTCTTTCACTCACACAGCATATCCACCTTTCCTTCCACGCAGCACCTTTGCCCTTCCTTCCGCACACACTCAGCATATCTTCCCTCCCTTAGCACACACACCCTACACATCCATTATATCTAGCACACACCCAGCCGCTCCGTTTAGCATGCATCCAGCATATCTGCCTTACCTCCAGCAAATTTCCAGCATATCTACCCTACCTGTGGCACACATTCCCTTCAGCACACACACTCAGCACATCTGCCCTCCCATTAGCATGCACCCAGCACACCTGCCTTCTCTTGAGCGCGTGCGCGCAGACACACACACACACGCACGCACACACACACACACACACACACACACACGACATTTCCCCTCCCTTTTGCACACACTTGCCTGCCTTTACCACACACCGAGCATGTCATCTCGCCTTTAGCACACACACTGCATATCTTTCCCTTCCTTCAGCACACACCTATCCCTAACCTGGAGGGAACGATGTGCTAGGTGTGTGCAAAAGGGTTGGCACATCGGTGTTTTCATGCATGGAGGGGGGGCGAAGCCTCCCACCATGCCCACAATCAGTTGGCAGGCCCGACCTTGGTGCGTTACCAGCCAACAACCTCCAGAGTTTTAGGACGGGATTCCATTTTTCACGGTTTTAGAACCAATTTTTTCACATTCCCTCTGTTTTTTTTTTTTGCAAACAGGGGCCAAAAATGGCCACAAATAGGGTTCTGGTGCATTACCCATGCCGAGGCGGGTGGGTTTTCACCTTGCTGGTCTTGCTCCAACATGCTGTCACTTTGGCCTGAAAATGGGTAGCATTTTGCATTTTGATGAGATTTTTGAGCAACTTTAGCAGGTGTTGCAACTACCATAAGGTCGAGATGTGGTCTTTAATGCCGAGGCTAGAGCCCAGCCAGCAACTTGGGATGGAATGCGGCAACCGGAATTTCAACATATCGGTGACTTGAACCAGAACTCATTGCATTTGAAGGTCCTTTTTCTGCCATTCTCAGAAGGGTATGATGTATCCCTCTGTTTTGGACAATCTCCCCCCCCCCACTACCAAAAAGTTGACAACCCTGTTCGTGGAATTTGCTAAAGTGAGGGCAGATATGTTGGGTGTGTGCTAAAGGGAAGGCAGATATGCTGTGTGTGTGCTGAAGGGATGACACACATGCTGGATGATATGCTCAATGTGTGCTGAATAGGGGCAGATATGGTGGACGAGTGCCGAAGGGAAGGCACATGCGATGGATGTAAGTTCACCGTCGCAGAGGCGCAATTCGTTCCCATGCTAAACCAAACAATTGTCTGAAGACTCCGGACCCTGAACCTTTAAAGATGTTGTGTCTAAACACCAGGCGAAGGATTTGCCCAAGGGAAATCTCATGGTCGTACTACAGCTCAAGAAATGGAAAGTAGTTGGTTACCCAGCATATTTTGCCGCTTTCAACACACACCCAGCATACCTTCCCTCCCTTCAGCACTCATCCTGCAAATGTGTTGTCCCTCTAGTGCACACTCAATGTATCCGCTTCGTAGCCTCGAGTGCATGGGGCCCAGGGGCCTGCACTACCTCAGTTTTCGCTTCATCAATGGTGGCGCATGCATACACCACTGAAGCAAGTATCGTTGATTGCATGAACTAGGGATTGCACACACTTCAAACCCCTTCTCAATGCAACCTACATCCCCTGGTCCCGCAATACCCCCCCTGGGAGTAAAGTGAATTGGCGCAGAGGTGAAGCGATCACATATTTAGGCATCAATTCGCACCAAATTTATTTTGAGTGCGCAATTCGCCGGATGTGGGGCCTGTCGCCCATTGTGAGTCCAATCCGGAGCAATGGGACGATAAACCACGATATCTGCACTGCATTTCCAAGTCCAAGGGTCGGTGGATGCAGACTTTTTGGATTTTTTTCGCATTTGCCTGTGGTGTGTGCGCAGTAAAGCGTGTGTCCCTTTGCACTACCATGAACCCATACACAAGCTTCACAAGTGTATTGCCAAGGTGATCCCTAGAGTCAAGCTGTTTGCAGTTCACAAGCCACAGCCCAATCTCGCCCCTGATGGCAATTGTTAATTGTCCATTGATGTCAATTGTGAAAAGCATTGAATCAAATACAAGTAAACATAAATCCAACACATACTGATCCCTGGTCTTTGCCTAATCACTCAAGGATTCGCGCTCACAACAAGCTGGGGCCTAGCCCTGCAAGTCAAAAGCGCAGGCGCTTTCGATGACGCAAACCCATATATTGCATTGATATTTTATCGCTGTAGATTGTTTTAATTGTTTTTAGCTTAGCTTCGCGGATGTGTTGTCGCCTTGTGGCCGGTTTTGATTGTTTGGTGGCACTTGTTTTGATCAGCTTAATGAGGCCCTCATGCTTGTGGGGCAAACCTGGCATCACATTGTGGGGCGGTGCTTGCGCATGCTTCGTGATCAAGGGTGACAATTGGTGAGAGTGCGGTGAAGTGACACCAAGTCTCATTTTGCCACCTGAGTCCGATGGAGGCTTTCTACTTCTCGTGCACACCAAAGTGAGAGCAACCAAAAAATTCCAAAATTCCCAAAAACATCCCAAAAAAAATTTCCAAAGAGACTTCCATAAGAGAAAAAAAAAGTAAAACAAAACCCCCCCACAATCAAAATAATCCCAAAAAGCCCTTCAGCACACACCCAGCATATCTGCCTCCCGTTTAGCCCAGACTTAGCATATCTGCCCTCCCTCTCCATGTCAGCACCCCTTACACATCAGCAACCAATAAACCTCCGATCCCTCATGTACATGCTTTCTCCATTTGTTTCAGAAGGTAACGATCTGAACATCACCTTCGATGACACGGCAGTGCAGTACGTCAACAGCAGCAGTCCGCCTGGGGGCACTGGCACCTACAAGCCTATTGATGCCCTCAGTCACATCTCTTCCCCTCAGGCTGCAGGGCAATGGAAGTTGATCCTGCAGGTTGCAGCGGCCTCGGAAGCCGGGACATTGAATGCCTGGACCATAACCTTCAGTATGCGCAGCGGGTCAGGTCATAGTTCAGCTCAGGGAACGGTTTTGTGGGTAGATGTCACGATTTGATTGGATGTGCATGTGTAAGTGCGCGTGCAGCAATAACCGTGCAGTAGTGGACCAGCACGGTGCCTTTGCCCGGCAGCAACCAAAGACGATCAGCACATCCCCTTTGACGCTCAAGACAACCGCCCTAAAGGCTTGCCTATTGTTATGTTGTGTATCCCTGTGCCTGATGCTTCAGTCCTCACCCCAGGAGCCGCGTTTGTCGGCTGTCATGTGGCATACGGCAAGGGCTGTCGGGCATCATCCATCGTTGGTTGGCCAATGGCAAACGTCGTGCGGCGTCCAATTCTCCAGCTAGAACATTGCTGAACCCTCGGTCAAGAGGGGCAGGGATCAAATTCCAGTTCACGTCAGCTCCACTGCCTTCTCGTACCTTATTGTTTGGGGACGCATTGCGAAAGGTCGAGCTGCAGTTGATAATGGAGAGTTCCCGTGCCTCGTGCCAGGACAAGGAATAGTCCCACTGGGTAGCCAGGCCCGGCCGCCGCATCGAGAAGCATTGAGAACCAGACAGAGCTGCTCATAGCTGGTCACTCTTCGGCTTTCGTGTTGTTTTGCATTTTCTGCGATGGCAATGCTATGCATGTGCATGTGCAGGTGCACGCGCGTGATTGTAATTTGTTTTATTGAGGAATCCACAGTGATCCAGGACCATAAGGATGCAGTGGCGTTCGGGAAAGCGATGCCCCGGGGGTAGCAGAGTTGAAGAACACAAATACCAACGGAAGCCACAAGAATACGATGATCCATCTCCACAAATTCTTCAAAAGCACAGATATTTTGGCTGGAACCGACCGATGTTTGCAGAGCACTGCGAATTTGGCTGGAACGGACTGAGGCAGTCCGGAATATTGTGTGTTTGGGAATACTGTGAAATCAATTGCGGCTGCTCTAGCCCGACCCCAAAATGTGAGCAAACCGCGATGTTCCTGGGGTGTACTCTTCACAGAATGGCGCTCAGCCGCGTCTGGTCTGTTTTGCTGCCTGCTGTCCAACGAGGTGAGTGGTTTGTGGATTTGTAGACGCCCAAAGTTCATTGGGCGGCTCTAAAATTGCCCCCCGAGGGCACGGAGGCCTGCCAAAGGCGGCGGGGGTGCGGTGGATGGGCCTCCCTACCGGCCTGTCTAAGCACCAGCAGTCGCTCAAAATCGGGCCGCGAAGCATCCTGGACGGAAATTTTTTGGAAAATGCCCCCCCCCCCCGGCCCCGATACATGCTTCAAAGGATGAACGCGTCATGGGGATCAATTTTGACTCATGTATGTTGGGGTAACCCCCCCCATCCTGTCAATGGCTGGGTAAAGACCGCCAAGGGGGCTTGGGAAATTGCATCCCCTGCTTGGGCAGCAATGTCCTTCCCGCCTTTGGCACTCAACTTTTCCACCAAAAAAAATTAGTCTTCAAAAGATTGATCCCTCGTCCGATGCGGGGGAATGACGATAAGTCAGTCAAGTGCTTCATCCGTCAGGATCAGGTATGAGGTGCTTTTCGCAATCTGGGGGCCTGGCGTGAGATTGTGGTCTCCTTCGATAGTATGCACACAGGGAAACCTCTTTTCTTCCTCTTCCCATCTCTCTCTCTCTCTCTCTCCCTCTCTCTCTCTCTCTCTCTGTATGTGTGCGTGTTTTCTCGGATGCAAGTATTTTGTATTGTATGGCGCAATCTTTCTGGTTGTTATTCATTGTATCTTGTCGTTCTGTCACAGGCTGCGTCGATGTCAATGTCACAGTTGGAGCAAATATTGGCAGTCATTTTGTGACCATTTACCCCACGTTCCCTGTTGCTTCCTGCATGTCGCCCTGCGGACAAGGCTGCCGGGCCAATGAAGATTGGGTCAACGCCATCGACACGTTCGCCACGACGGTGATCAACGAGTATGAGCTCTACGTGGAGCGAACGGACACGTCGAGTGAGTGGGGCATGAACCTTGCTATTCCGTGCTGCCGTGGTGTGCCCTTGGCTGTCGGGCAAGGTAATGTGAGGATGTTGTATTGTCGAAAGATGGAGGGTGGTTGTGTGAAGGGACCTGGTCCGTGGGAGGGAGTGCGAGGTGTTCGGGCTCATCAAAAGGGTTGGGAGCCCTTGGAGCTCCCTCTAAAAGTGGGCCAGGGGGTTGGGGGAAAAGGGGCCCCAATGGCAACTGGGCCAGTTCTCCAGTTCGCGTGCCGAGAAAACGGTGTCAAAGGCCATGAGGTTATTTCCCTAATTTTGGGTGCCATCGACTCACTTCACAGAATGCAGCACATGCACAAGCAAAACTGATATGGCAATGTAGCTCCCTCAGAAGAGGCTGATCGCTAAAGCGCTTAGTCTCAGCGTGTAATCCCACCACAAGAACATGAATCGTACCGCGGGGCACTGGTTCTGTCAAACCACTCAACAACGAGAGGGGGTAAAATTTTTCTGCGTTGTTCGTTTAAGGCTGGTAAGGCTGTCTGCAGCACAGTGCTGCCGCAGATTGCTTTTTGCTGGAGTGGCGACCTGCAGCACCCACATTCTGAGTCTCAGGTAGACCCTGTTCTTGAGGGTCTCTCTATTGAATTCCGATTCACCGATCATGCACACGCTGATGGTGACTGTGCCCCCTCCAAGAGCGCGTCTATCTGGATGGGAGTGGCAGGGGTCCTCAGGGCACTTTGTGAATGGAGGTTACTTGGCACCAGTGGCACTGTGGAATGAATGCGAAGTCCACCTTGGGTTCACGGACTGCGCCCACTGTGCGTCCCCTATGCGCTCTCTATGCGCCTACTAAAATGCGTCCAAGTTCATTGGCCGGTGTTGCGTAGGCCGCTCCCACGCTCTTGTTTGTGCCTTCCTCACCGTTTCAGGGGAAAGGGGGAACAAAGTGCAGTGGCAGAGGGCGCACTGGGAAGCAGCAGTCACCGCGGACAAGGGATATGGTACAGGGCAGGGCCGTAGGAATGAGGGTTTCTTGTTTTCTTTCTCTACGGACAGTCAACTGACGCCGGTTGGCCAGCAACCCGACAGCCGTGCTGACTGGCCGCTGCTCTGGGCCCTGGGGCCACCATTTTCTGGGGGTCTGGGGCCATTGTTTTGTCGACGGCTGGGGCCAACATGTTTTCGGGCCCTGGGGCCACCAATTTCCGTACCCGAGTTCGGCAGCCTTTTTCGTCATAAAAAGCAGCTGTGATCCCGGGAGAACTCGGGCAACGGGGGAATGGCGGAGTGTAAGGGAAGGCGACGATTGTTGCGGTGCCCGGGCGAGGCAGGCGTTCAACTGCATCTGTCAGCGGGCCTTTGTTAGCAAGTGGGTTGGCCAAGTGCATGTACCGGGGCGGTGAGAGTTGCCCATTTTTTATCCGGAGTCTGCCCGCATTCAGACACACCACCACTACCACCACCAGCAGCCTCTGTTCGGTTGCAGGGTTCACAGGTACCCCGACCGCGACCCCCGTTCCGACCGAAACCACTGTCCCCACAGCGAGCCCCACGCCCACGCCGTCGGAGGCGGTATGCACCAAAGTGAACGTCACCGTTGGGGCAGTCATTGGCAACTATTTCACCACCATTCACCCGACGTTTCCGGTGGCGTCCTGCGAGTCGCCCTGCGGGCAGGGCTGCCGGGTCAATGAAGACTGGGTCAACGCGGTCGATACGTTCGCTACGACGGTGGTCAACGAGTATGAGCTCTACGTGGAGCGGACGGACACGCAGAGTGAGTGGGGCATGGACCTTGCGATCCCATGCTGCCGTGGTGTGTGCCCAATGCTGTCAGCTGGGGACCCCATTTATATTCGGTGCTGTCGTTGTCTTGTGTGCGCCAATCGGCACCTCCATTCCCTGCATCTCTGTGCCCTCTATTACCTGCATCCCTGTGCTCGGCTGTCCAAGCGGACCGATGTACCCCCTGCGTGCGCGCCGTATGCTATGCATTGCTGTGGCGTGCAGGTATCACAGATACTCCGACTGCTACGGTGTTGCCGACTGCGACCACTGTCCCAACGGTAACGCCCAGCCGCACTCCAACGCCGAGCTCGATGCCGACGCAGACCGTCAGCCCAACACCCACCCCGACCCCGACGATGTCCAAACTGCTCTGCGACGAAGTCAACGTCACCGTCGGGGCCGTCATTGGCAATTATTTCACCACCATCCACCCGACGTTCCCGGTGGTGTCGTGCACGTCCCCTTGTGGACAGGGCTGCCGCGCCAATGAAGACTGGGTCAACGCGGTCGATACGTTCGCCACGACGGTGGTCAACGAGTATGAGCTCTACGTGGAGCGGACTGATACCCAAGCGGAGTGGGGCATGGACCTTGCGATCCCGTGCTGCCGTGGTGTGCCCGTGGGCTGCAAGGCGGAGGGTAATGCGGGGGTTGTTGTAAGGGCATGCGCACGGGGCCGTGCCACGCGGGATGCCGACGGGCCCTTCCCCGCGGTCGGTCGGGGTGGGCCACCGCCAAGGGCACCCGACAGGCCTCCACCGTGCGCAACTCGCAGGCACGGCAGGTCGCGTTGGGGCAACATTTCTTGCGCGCTCCTGCCACTCCTCTGTTCGAAACCAGTCGGTCTGATCGTTCGAATCTTGGGTTCGGCGGAGGGGAAGAACGTGGCAGGAATCGCAGTTTCCCGCAGTTTGCGCGTTTCTCGCCGGCATCCCCCAGTGTTCCTTGATCTGGTTTCCAGAATTTTACGCGTTGGAAACAAATAGTTCACCCCAACGGATATTTGCGCTGCTGTGGCCAAAACTATGGCAAAAATTGCGAGAAAATGCCGATCACATTCCGCCGTACCACATCCCCATGCCACGAGTGCATTCAGGGGACATCCCCGCGCATTTCATCAACGCCCCCCAAACAGTAACTGGTACGTGCAACACAACGAAAGCCACACCAAAAGACACGGCAGTAGGCACCGGTTGTCCTACACGGCAACCGACCACCGTAGATGGAACACGCCTCGCCCGGAAGCAGGGGTACTACTGCGGTGTGGCCACAGTTGAGGAGCAGCCCCAGACGTGGGCCATGCGGAGCTGGCGGAGCCGTTGTGTCCTGGTGTCTGCCCTTGTGTATGAGCAGCAGCATGACGGTACATCCCGGCCGCCCTACAGTAGTGAGTGGGGGGACAGACAGACAGGCAGACAGGGGGAGGAGCAACACAGACACACAGAACGCGGGAGCCACACTTAGAGGGACAAGGGCGAGCACAGCAGACAAGGAGGAGGGGCACAGCAAGGCAGTAGAGGCAACCAGAACAGCGGGAACAGGGAACCAGAATGGAGGGGATGGTGGAGCGTGCGCATGGGAGGCAGCGACAACCAAGGGGATGGCTTGGCCAGCCGACCCCGTCGCTACCGGGTGCCAGGGCAACCCCTGCTCAACCGGCATCAGGTGGGGGGTGTCTCCCGCAGCCCAGATGGGCTGTTTGCGCAACAGGAGCGGGAGCCCATCAGGGGCAGACCAGCCGTGAGGGGGAAAAGGACATATGGTGGACGGCCCGGACAGCGCGTGGAGGAACAGGGCACCTGGGCCTCACGCACACAGAACCACAGCGAGGCAGGCTATGGACGGCCTGTGGACAGAGGCGCGTGGACAGCAAAAACAGTCAAACCACCCCGGCAACAACCAGCACATCCTCAATACGCCAGCTATTGGGCGCCGCTGACGCGCACACGGCACAGCATGCCACATTCAGCACAGCCCCAACACACCAACTACTGGGCTCCGCGAACGCGGAAACAACACCAGCAAGAGCACCGGCCGCAGCGGCCGACAGAAAGCAGCGACCCGACGCAACATGCGAAGAGAAGAACGGGTGACTGTCCAGGGCCCCGTAAAAGAACAACAACCAGACGGAATGTCACACAAGGGGCTGGGTAAGACGTATTCCTCCCCAAGGTCAACGTGGCCAGGGGGTTTAATGGTGTCGCCGCCCCTTCGTCGGGGACGGGACGGTTGGTTGAGTCCAGCTCCATGCATGCATACATGCATGCATGCGCGTGCGGATGCTCCCACACCCACACCCACCCACGCGCGCGCACGCACGCCTGCATCCACATGTGTGCGTACACACACACACGTGCGCGCGCGCGCACGCAGGCACGCACATGCATGCATGTGCGCACACAATGCCCCCCCACACCCCATCTGTTCCTGTGCAGGCCACACACCTACGGACACAATTACTGTGGTGCCTACTGGGTCCCCATCCCCAACTGCGACTCCCTGCCCTTCTCTGTCTCCAACGCCGTCTGCTTCGGAGCCACAGACTCCAAGTGCATCACCCACTCCTTCCCATTCTTCCACGGAATCCTTGTCGTTGACCTTGTCAATGACACCATCATGGACCCCGTCTCCGTCGCCGACCCAGTCCCACACACCGACGCTCACTCCATCGCTCACACCATCCACAACGGCATCCACAACGCTATCCACAACGCCCTCCACATCGCCCTCCAGAACGCCATCCATAACACCATCCACATCCACATCGCCACCCACAACGCCATCCACAACGACATCCACAACGCCATCCGCAACGGCATCCACAACGGCATCCACAACGGCATCCACAACGGGATCCACATCGCTATCCATAACGCCATCCACAACGACATCCCCATCGCCATCCACAACGCTATCCACAACGCCCTCTACCACGCCCTCCCCATCGCCGTCCACCACGCCATCCACAATGCGATCCATCACGCCCTCCACCACTCCCTCCCCATCGCCATCTGCAACGCTATCCGCGACGCCCTCCCCATCGTCCTCCCCATCGCCCTCCCCAACTGCATCCGCAATGCCGTCCACAACGTTTTCCACATCGCCATCCGCAACGCCATCAACAACGCCCTCCCCATCGCCCTCCCCATCGCCATCCACGCCGCCCTCCACAACGTTTTCCGCATCGCCATCCCCAACTGCATCCACAACGCCATCCATAACGCCATCCACATCGCTATCCACAACGCCATCCATAACGCAATCTTCAACGCCATCGACAACGCCATCCACAACGCTATCTAGAACGCCATTTGCAACACCGTCTACAACGCCGTCCACAACGTGCTCCCCTTCACCGTCCACCACGCCATCCACAACTTCCTCCTCATCGCCATCCACAACCCCATCCGCAACTCCCTCCTTATCGCCATCCGCAACTGTGTCCACTATGCCCTCCACAACGTCATACATAACGCAATCTTCAACGCCATCTACCACGTCTTCTACAACGCCATCTACAACGCCATCTACAACAACCTCTACAACGCCCTCCACTGCATCCTCCCCTTCGCCATCCGCAACGCCATCCGCAACGCCCTCCACAACGTCTTCCACAGCGCCCTCCCTAACTGCATCCACAACGCCATCCACATCGCCATCTACGACGCCATCCACATCGCCATCTATGATGCCCTCCACAACACCATCCACAACGCAATCTTCAACGCCATCTACCACGTCATCTACAACGCCATCTACAACGCCATCAACAACGCCTTCCACAACATCATCCCCTTCGCCATCCACGACGCCATCCACAACACCACCCACAACACCATCATTAACTCCCTCACCATCGGCTTCCAGAACGCCATCCACAACGCTATCCACAACGCCCTCCACATCGTCTTCCACAGCGCTATCCCTAACGCCATCCACAACGCCATCCACAACGCCCTCCACAACACCATCCATACCGCAATCTTCAACGCCATCTGCCACGTCTTCTACCACACCAACAACAACGCCATCTATAACACCGTCTACAACACCCTCCACAACGTCCTCCCCTTCGCCATCCACAACGCCGTTCACAACTCCCTCTCCACCACCATCCACAACTGTCTCCACTACGCCCTCCCCATCGGCAGCCGCTACGCCATCCACAACGCCATCCACAACGCCATCCACAACGCCATCCACAACGCCATCCACAACGCCACCCACAACACCATCGATTAGTTTCTCACCATCGCCATCCACAACGCCATCCACAACGTCATCCACAATGCCCTCCACAACGTCTTCCGCATCGCCGTCCCGAACTGCATCCACAACGCCCTCCACAACACTATCCCCAACTGCATCCACAACGCCATCCATAACGCAATCTTCAACGCCATCCATCACGTCATCTACAATGCCATCTACAACGCTATCTACAACAACCTCTACAACGCCCTCCGCAACGTCCTCGCCTTCACCATCCACAACGCCATCCGCAACGCCCTCCACAACGGCATCCACAGCGCCCTCCCTAACTGCATCCACAACGCCATCCACATCGCAATCTACGACGCCCTCCACAACACCATTCATAACGCATTCTTCAACGCCATCTACCACGTCATCTACAACGCCATCTACAACGCCATCTGTAACATCCTTCCTTTCGCCATCCACGACGCCCTCCAAAACGCCACCCACAACACCATCGATAACTCCCTTACCATCGCCCTCCACAACACCATCCACAACGCTATCCACAACGCCCTCCACAACGTGCTCCACATCGCCATCCACAACGCCATCCACAACGCCCTCCACAACACCATCCATACCGCAATCTTCAGCGCCATCTGCCACGTCTTCTACCACACCAACAACAACGCCATCTATAACACCGTCTACAACAACCTCCACAACGTCCTCCCCTTCGCCATCCACAACGCCGTTCACAACTCCCTCTCCACCACCATCCACAACTGTCTCCACTACGCCCTCCCCATCGGCAGCCGCTACGCCATCCACAACGCCATCCACAACGCCATCCACAACGCCATCCACAACGCCATCCACAACGCCATCCACAACGCCATCCATAACGCCATCCACAACGCCACCCACAACACCATCGATTAGTTTCTCACCATCGCCATCCACAACGCCATCCACAACGTCATCCACAATGCCCTCCACAACGTCTTCCGCATCGCCGTCCCGAACTGCATCCACAACGCCCTCCACAACACTATCCCCAACTGCATCCACAACGCCATCCATAACGCAATCTTCAACGCCATCCATCACGTCATCTACAATGCCATCTACAACGCCATCTACAACAACCTCTACAACGCCCTCCGCAACGTCCTCGCCTTCACCATCCACAACGCCATCCGCAACGCCCTCCACAACGGCATCCACAGCGCCCTCCCTAACTGCATCCACAACGCCATCCACATCGCAATCTACGACGCCCTCCACAACACCATCCATAACGCAATCTTCAACGCCATCTACCACGTCATCTACAACGCCATCTACAACGCCATCTGTAACATCCTTCCTTTCGCCATCCACGACGCCATCCACGACGCCACCCACAACACCATCGATAACTCCCTTACCATCGCCCTCCACAACACCATCCATCACGCAATCTTCAACGCCATCTACCACGTCGTCTACCACATCATCTACAACGCCTTCTGCAACAACCTCTACAACGCCCTCCACAACGTCCTCCCCTTCGCCATCCACAACGCCATCCACAACTTCCTCTCCATCGCCATCCACAACGGCATCCACTGCGCCCTCCCCATCGGCAGCCACAACGCCCTCCCCAACTGCATCCACAATGCCATCCACGACGCCATCCACATCGCCATCCATAACGCCATCCATAACGCCATCCACCACGCCACCCACAACGCCATCGACAACTCTCTCACCATCGCTCTCCCCAACGCCATCCACAACGCCCTGCCCCAGTCCCTCCCCACCGCCATCCACACCGCCATCCACGACGCCCTCCACAACGCCACCCACAACGCCCTCTCCAAGTCCCTCCCCATCGCCATCCCCATCGCCCCCCCCAAGTGAATGCACAACGCCATCTACCACGTCATCTACAACGTCATCCAGAACGCCATCTACAACACCGTCAACAGCTCCATCCACAACGTGCTCCCTTTCGCCATCCACAATGCCATCCACAACGCCATCCACAACGCCATCCACAACTCCCTCCCCATCTCCATCCACATCGCCCTCCCCGACTGCATCCGCAACGCCCTCCACAACGCCATCCACAATACCATCCCCATCGCCATCCACAACGCTACCCACGACGCTTTCCCCATCGCCATCCACACCACCCTCCCCAACTGCATGCACATCGCCCTCCACATCGCCATCCACAACGCCATCCACGACCCCATCCCCATCGCCATCCGCCCTAATATCGACAACGCCCTTCCCTTCCCCGTCCCCAACTGCATCTGCAACACCATCCACAACGCCGCCATCTGCAGCGCCATCCACGACGCCAACCACAACTCCATCCGCAACGTCCTCCCCATCGCCATCCACAACGACATCCGCAACGGCATCCACAACGCCATCTACGACGCCATCCATGACGCTACCTGCAACGCCCGCTCCTTCGCCATCTACAACGCCATCCACAACGCCATCCACGACGCCATCCATGACGCCCTCCTTATCGCCATACCCAACTCCATCTACGACGCCATCCAAAACGCCATCCACCATGTCATTAACTACGCCCTCCTCATCGCCATCCGCAGCTCCATCCACAACGCCCTCCACAACGCCCACCCCATCGCCATCCGCAACACCTTCCACAACGTCCTATCCATCGACATCCACATCGCCCTCCCTATCGCCACCCCCCACTGCATCCACAACGTCATCCACAACACCCTCGACATCGCCATCCTGGACACCCTCCCCCCAACCATCTACAACGTTCTCCTGCACATCATCCGCCACTCCAACCCACACACCGTCCACAACGCCATCTGCAACGTCCTCCCTTGCACCATCCCGCACTTCATCTTCTTCGAGAGCGGTTGTAGCGACCCAAACGTCATCTCCGTCGCCAACGCCAACCTCAAGCTCAATTTCATCATCAACGCCAGCCCCCACGCTGTCCTCAACTTCAACCCGGTCGCCGAAACCATCTTCATCGTTAACGTTGTCCTCATTCCCATCGCACACACCGTCGCACACACTGTCGGAAACCCCCTCTCAAACCCGCTCATACACGTCTTCACCTATCCCCTCACGCATCCTGTCGCAAATCCCATCATACACTCCATCACGCACCACATTGCACACTCCATCGCACACCCCGTCACAAACTCCGTCAGCCGCCCCATCACATACTCCATCAAACACCCACTCACGCACTCCTTCACACACACCCTCGCCCCCCCACACATTGACCCCATCATGCACCCCGTCGTGTAGCCCGTCACCCACACCATCGCGCGCCTCATCATCCACCCTATCGGAAACCCCGTCGCAAACCCCATCCCCAACCCCATCAAAAACCCCATCACAAACGCCATCGCAGACCTCCACATACCCGCCGTCACATACGCCATCCCACACGCCATCTCAAATCCCATCAGATCCATCTTCACATACCGCAACAAACACCGCAACGCACGCTTCCTCATTCATCCGGTCTCCCACCGCAACGGGTTCCACCTTTTCGAGCATTGCATCACCCACAGCCACACCCAGCCTATCTCGATCGCGGACCTTGTGGCAATTGCCCACTCCAACTTCAACTGAAACGCCAACGCCATCCCTATCCTCAACACAGGCTTTGACCCCATTTCCCTCCGCTTCTCCAAGCACTACTTCATCCCCATCCCCATCATCAACTCCCTCCATGTCCGCCTCCCAGACGTCTACCCAAAATCCCACCAGCTCGTCATCAACGACTCAAAGCACAACGCTGTCGCCCCGGCCATCATCAAGCTCTTCTCCCTCTCCATCCCATGCGCAATCCCTTACACCAGGTGCAACCCAATCATCCACCTCTTCCTCATTGCCGTCTTGTACAACATCGCTCAGCATTACGCCATCCGCGGATCCTTCGGGCACCGCATCGCTAACAACGTCCCACCCCCCGACTGGGTCACCTACAGTGTCATGCACACCTTCTGCCTCACCATCTCCGTGTTTCACGTTGCCCTCTGCTCCATCATTTGCGTCGTCAGCAACGCCATCAGCCACACGTACGCCCACTGCATCCACAATTTCCTCCACATCTCCCACTTCAACCTCAAGCTCTACTGTATCTTACACCGACTCAACAATCACACCGCCCGTCACCCCATCCATGACCCCACCCCCATCAATGTCCCTCACCAATACCCCATCCATATCTTCATTTCTGTCCCAATACCTGTCGCCAACCCCGACGACCTCCCTGACCGCAGCCGCATCTACATCACCATCGCCATCATCAACGCACACTTCATTAGTGACGCTGTCGTCCACACAGCCTGCAACGGTTTCTGCAACAGTATCTCTGTCGGCAACCACGTCTCCCACCCCATCCGCGACTCTGTCAGAAACTGCCCCACGCACCAGAACGCGAACGGATTCTCACACAAAGACGCAACCACTCAGCCAATCAAGCTCTCCAACGCCGGCACTGACGCCATTCTCATCATCACCATCGCTGTCCCTATCCGCATCCTCATTGACATCGCCGAATCCCTCGCTGTCGGTTTCTCAGACACTGACTTTGAGCACCACACTATATTCAACGCTGACACAAAGCACAGCACCATCGGTCAGTGAATCATTGACGTCGTCCCCATCGCCATCCGCCCTTCCACCTCAAACGTCAAGCTCGGTCACACCATCCCCAACTATATCCACCACTTGGTCCCCATCCCATTCCCCATTGCGTTTCCGTTCTCCCTCACTAACGCCATCCCGACCCCTGTCTCCCTCTTCGATCTCGTCCTCAACACCATCACCATCGCATCATATGACTGGGACGCTGTCTGCTTCGCCGTCCCGGAGCCGAAGCCCATCCTGCTCCCCGTCCCTGTACTCGACTGTGCCACCAACCGCATCCTCTACCCAACCACCCCTTCCCACCCGCTCAACAACCGCAATACCATCCCCATCCCCGTTCTTGCTACGTCCCTCATCGCATTCATCATTCCCATCTGCAATACCACGCGGATCTTTGTCCCCCTCCTCAGCTTCCCCCTTATTGGTGGTATCGCCGTTATCCCCATTCCCGCCGGCAGCCTCATCATTCTCCCTCCCAGCGGTGCTCCCCTCTGTTGTCCCACTTGCATCCCCACCCTCACCCCAGTCCTCACCTCCACCGCCATCCCCATTCCAATTTCAATTCACTTCAGCCTCACCCTGCATCCTCCATTCCTCATCCACATTTTCATTCCCGGTTACCTCCCAGTCGCTTTTGACACGGCCATCCTCATTGTCATCATTGATGTCAATCAAATCATCCTCACTATCATCACCCTCGACCCTATCTGCCTTGTCATCCCCCTCCGACGTAGCCTCCGCCATTTCTCCTTCTCTTTTTTCATCCTCGCCATCTTATCAGACGTCACATGCTCTGTCATCCGCTTCCGCGTTCTCCTTCTCTGCACCATCCTCATCTCCGCCTTCGCTTTCATTCCCATCGCTGTCCACTGCCCCCTCATTCCCCATTTCATTTCCATCACCACTGCTATCGCCACCTCTTTCCTCACATCCATCCTCTTCCCTGTCCCCATCGCAGCCCTCCTACCCACCATCTTCCCGGATCCCGTTACGGCCTTCGGCACCATCTTTGGCCCCGCACTTCTCGGCAGCCTCATTTCCAGCCTTGCCCTCATCCTCATCACCATCCCAACTCCCACGTTCATCCCCACCCCTATCCCCAACTGCCCCATCTGCGCAGTTTCATATATCATTGGCCCCATCCACAAGGAAACCTTCATCATCTCCTTTCACATCCTCAAGCTTATCGTCGTTCTCCCCCTCAGACCCCTTTGTATCGGTACAACCATCCTCCCCATCCGCGTTGCAATCTATTATGACGTCCTCAATGCCGTCATCACCCCCATCTTCATCTGTGCACCCTTTATCACCGCAGTCCTCAGCGCCGCTGCCATCTGCGTCAGTATCCCTTTTTGCCTCGGCATCCGCTCTCCAATCTTGGTCCCTCTTGTCGTCCCATTCCCCCTTCACGCACCCGTCCCAAAACCAATTCCCAGCGTCACCCCACGCACCGTCCCACTCACCGTCCACATCCCTCCCCCCGCCCTCCTCCGCATCGCCCTCATTAGCCCCGTTGCCAGGCGCGCACCCATCCCTAATCCCCACTTCCGTCCAAACCCCCTCTGTCCCCGCCACATCCCCGTCTCCGAGGCCTTCGCTGCCCCCCACACCATCCCTTTGGTCACTGCATTCTCCCTCCCTAACCCCATCGCCACCACCGGTGCTCCACAGCCCCGCATCGACGCCAACGCCCCCGTCCCCGTGCTCATCGGCGTCCATGTCGCCGCGCCCTTCACCGTCTCTGGCCCCACTGATGTCCCCCACCCAAACCCCATCCCGCACTTCGACCAGTTCCCTGGCCCCATTTCGATCTTCGCCTGCGGAGTTCTCACGCTCTGCAACGCTGACGCCATCCTCGAGCCCGGCCGTGACCCCCGCGCGCCCCCCGCTGCCCCATCCCTGGGCCATCCGCATACTGCTTCCCCGACAGCCGCACCCCGCGTCCCTTCCGTTGCACGCTACTGCAACGGTCACCGGAGAGGGCCCATGGGCCATTGGTTGCCCCTCCGGTACCATATCAAACGCCGACTGGGACTTGGAGTGGACCGTGCACACGGCAGGTACCATCCGGGGCTGGGACCGGGGCTTGTCGTGCCCCACGTGCCTGGGACCGATGCGGAGACACGACGTGTGCACCGATCTTCACGGTTTCAAGTCCCGGTACTTTTTCCGGTTTGGTATCCCCGGGGGCTCGGCGGTGCTGACACTTGACTCACAATCATTGGGCACTGGAACTATTTCCGACGCGTCCGCAGAGCGCGGCGGCGCCAGCAAACCCCAAATGAATTGAGCAGTGATAGTCCTGAGATGCGGGCCTTGGCTTTTCCAAGGAAAACGACGGAGAGCTGCGGGGGACTGTGGCCACCATACATTATACCTGAAAGGACTGGCAGAAATGGCACCCACTCTTCAGTTTTGCCTGAGGTCTGGGAGGGGCGAGGATGCAGGTCGAGGCGGGCGCTATGTGGAGGACTAGCAGTGCGCCCTGAGGCGGTCCTGCGAAATTTTTAATGGCGGCTGTTTCCTGGGCAAAGGAGGTGTAAAGGGTGACACGTGGGCGCAGTCGTATTCCTTTTGTAGCTGCGCGTGGGGCGTTGTGTGTCCTTCGAGAGGCACTGGTTCGAGTGGGGCACGGGGGTTTCACAAATGGGCATGTCGGGTTTTCACTTCCGGGGGGGGGGGGAGTCAATAGAGCCCCCCACAACTGGGGGTGGGGGGTTCGGGAAAAGGGCTCAATTGACAGGTACCATTAGTCAGTCATTATGAAGTCTGGCGCCAAAGGCGCCGAAAATTTTTTTGATCACTAAAATTGGTCGATTTTTTTTCC
Source organism: Eutreptiella sp. 'Long Island Sound 2002' (assembly GCA_964036045.1). Classification (NCBI taxonomy): domain Eukaryota; phylum Euglenozoa; class Euglenophyceae; order Eutreptiales; family Eutreptiaceae; genus Eutreptiella; species Eutreptiella sp. 'Long Island Sound 2002'. The sequence goes on along the minus strand of OZ038389.1, from coordinate 46,455,970 downwards.
TACCAAATATATGGCAAATGATGACTTTTCTGAACCCCCTCGACGCGCTGATTCCAAAAATCCCATTTTCTTTTTTTCCCGATTTTTGGGTCTGGGTCACCTCCAAGGCCTGGGGGTCAGACTCGGTAGGATTTGGGGGGTCCTGTCACTTGAGCCCTTTTTGGGGGGAGGGGGGGGTCCGGCCGGAGGGCTCTATCGACCCTCCCCCCCCCGGAAACGAAAACCCGGCCTCCCATGCGGATTCGGGGCTGTAGTACAACCGTTGTCCAGTGCTATGCCTTGTGCGATCTGCTTTTCCTCATCGACGTTGGGTTTGTCGGTCAGGGTGGGTGTGGGGGAAAGTGCAGTTTTGTGGGCCAGAATGGCCCACATGTCTTACTTGAGTTGAAAGTGGTGCTTGTGGGTTACCAGAGTACGGGTGTCCATGTGTTTGTGTGACCTGCTTGTTGATCGAGGTCGGAGGCGGGGCATTCCACAGACTGTGGGAATTCTTCTTGCCCCCCCCCCCCCCTCAGACCAACCTCTGAACTATTCCAATTGTGCAGTGTTGTTGCCGCGTTTCCTCCGGCCAGGACGCCATGCAAAACAACAGCTAATGCGCAGTTTTCACTGTGAGAAGTCCTCAAAGGTTTGAAAGAAGGCGCTGGCATGTGATCCAGCATTTTGCTTCCGAGCAGCACGTTTGCTGGCTTACTGGGACCGAGCAGAACCAGCCGGGGGTAAGTGGCTTGCCCGCGATTGTGAAATCGAGTGAATCGATAACGTCGCAGACGCATACCGCTCTGAAAGGGGTCAGATCAGGGCTACCACAGAGCTCTTGCTTAATGAAGCGGGGGATGTGCACAAAAGGATAAGGGGAAGCCGGCATATATACCCAACCAGCCTTTGTGGAACCCCAACCGCCACCCCCATTTTGATTCCGGGGGGCGGGTTAGAGGGCCATGCACCCTGCAAGTTGTCCTTTCAAAGTGTTTCTGGTGGTGTGGGTATCTGCCAAGTGCCGCGATGTGCTTTTCGCGTTCCATAAAGGCTGGTCGGTTGCTTTGGAGTCTGCACTGTTGGGCTGGCAGTCTACAGCACGAATCTTTGTTGCCTCTGCCCCTCTCTACCCGCTGTCCTGAGGGGCTCGTGTGACCCCCTGCCCCTCGCGCGTCATCATATCCAAAGCCGCACCCACACACAATTGTATTCAGAGCACCCAGCCCCTTCCTTTCGGTATTCTTCAGAGGGCGCATTCACTGTTCCGGTCGCAAACTCCAGCCGCTGGACAGCCATTCTCACCGCCTTCACTTCCCCTGTGCTGACTCTCAAGGTTGTGGCCACGCATGTGTCCACGCTCACCAAAGCCAGGGACTCTGCCGAAGTCCAGATCAATTACCCCCCAAAAGTGTCCGTCGACGCCCCGATTCTAGTCCGCAGTACTGCCAGCCCTATTACTGCACGTGCGACCACTATGCACCTGGCCACCCATGCGGCGCACTGGAAGCCATTTCTGTCAGGCGGCGACCCTCTGGTATGTGTGGTTTCGACTTGGATACGTCCAGAGGAGCGGGGGGGGGGGACCCCTCGGACGCCCCCCTCCCCGGTCCGTGGTCCTCGGCCACAGTTCGCTGTCCCGGGTCGCCGGGCCTGGCCCTGACGTGACCACTGGCGCCGCACGAGCAATTCCTTTATGGTGGCCTTCCGCAGGAGTGTGCTCAATGCCGCCTCCGGGAGACAGTCCCTCGGTTTGACACGTGAAGCCCCCCCCCCCCACCGCCGGTACGGGGTGTCCACTTGGACGCACCTGGCCAACGGCGAGGGCAGCTGCGCACCGCAATACAACCAGGCGTCATGCCAGTGCCCCCCCCCCACCCCGCCCGAAGCCCTCTGAAGGCCCCATTGAGTGGGGCTACCGAGGGATGGGATGGCCGCCCAGGGTTTGGGTCGGTTTGGCTTTACGTACTGGCCCCCCTTCTTCCGCTCGCACTTGTAGAGGAGGGCGTGTGCAGAGTCGTTCCAATACAGGGGGTCTTGGGCGTCGGGTTCCACCCAGCAGCCACTGCACTGGACCTTCGACCAGAGCTCCCCCCTGCGGTAGGTACACGGGTTGGCACCGCGCGCCATACCTCCGGGGCACTCCCCACAGTGGCCGTCTCAGGGGGGCGGATGGGGCAGGGGACGTGATGGACATGCATGGCTCTGGGGGGGGTGTGCTCCTGAGTGCTGGCCGCAGCTTCTGCCGCATCCTCAGCTACACCCATGACCTTTTGCCTCTGCTGAGCCCCGCCTTGGTACAGTGCTCAGCTTTGCTTCTGCCCGGGGGTCTGCGGAGGACACTGCGGATGTGGATATGGCTGGTGCACCACTGTACTCATGAACGTGGGCTGGAGAAAGAGATGGTGGTTGGGTTGCGTTCGGGGGAAGTTGTTGCAGAGGTGGGCTGCGGTGCATATGGACATGATGAAGTGTGGCGTATTCCGGGAAGTCAAGGTGCGTTTGCGGTTGCCAGAAAACGCCATCCCGGGAACTTTCCTGGCGAGCAAAATACCAAGGATGCATCTCCCTTCCCTTTCAGCGCCTCCCGCACGCCACTGACCGTGCGCAGCATTTCATTGAGGATTGATTGCACTCGTGACTTCTTTACCCCTTTCTTCTTTTGTGCCCTTTATTGGGAAAAAGAATGGTGCCCCCTCCTCCCGCGACAGTCATACAACGGGGCGTGGGGACGCGTACCGTGACATACCATACTCCCCCACCCCACCACACCCATACCCCTGTGCACTTGCCCAGAGCCCCATCCTCCTGGTGAGCGTACCGGGGCAGGGGGGGCTGGGACATAGCCTACAAGCGAGACGTGTTCGACTCATGATGCGTCTGGGCTAAATGTAACGCATGGGTTAGAATTTTTGTATGGACAGTTGCGGGCCCCTCTGTTACAATCTCTGACTTGTACATTGAGGCTCGCCTGAATTAATGGCGCCAGCACTGGCCCCGGCACAAGCTGCACCAGTGCTCCACACGTGGAAGCCACCATCGCGACGGACGATACTGTCCGGGGGGGCTCTGTGCAATCCCAGGATCAGACGATCCCAGTGTACAATACTGCAATACTTGCACTGGGGCGCAAGGTGTTGGATACGATCCGCATGCCCCCCAACCACCTCCTCTTTGCACCCCCTGTCCTTCTATAGCCTCTTCACGTGGTGCAAAGCACGAGTGCTGTGGCTTGTGCTTTTCCTGGAGCTTCGCATAAGTTGAGCATTGGTTAACGCAGCCCACACTCGCCCTCGCAAATCGACCCCGTCCTCCAAATCCAAGTGACGGGAGCATCGGTGCATGCCTCTCCGCATACCACTTTCCTCCGCTTCTGCAGGAGTATGAGTTCGCGCTCCAAACGGATGGCCACTTGGTCAGCATTCCCGGGTGCACTGCCTTCTCCACTGCCTCAGAGGCCCACTGCACCGTCCCGTGGCTTCCACAGCCCTTTGCCGCTTCCCGACAGCGGCTTGTCGTTGTGCTGTTTGTGCGGGACGCCTTTGGACTGACCACAGGGCCCATCATCGCAAAGGACACACTCGACGTGCACGCCTCGGCCTGTGCTAAGCCCTGCAATCAGACTGCCCCGCTGCTCGCATACGTCAGCTGTTTGACGTGTGGCACATCGGTGGCGATTCACGCATTGAATCAGGTCGTTGCCACACCATCTTGTTGGGACCACGAGGACGGTCTGGCACCGGGCAGAGAAGGGCACGGCGTGGTAATGTGCGGGTACCTAAGGCAGGGGTCGTCGGCTGGGCCCAGCTTCGGGGCTCGCTGGCCTCCAGGGGGTGGTCCTAGCTTTTCATGCCCCCCCCCTTTGCCACGTGCGTCTGCGTCTGTCTTTCTGTGTTGTGTGTGTGCGCGCGTGTGTGTGCGTGCGTGCGCGTGTGTGTACGTACATATATTGTTTGTACTGATTGGTGAAAGAAAGAACTGCTGGCGCCAACTGCTATGTGCCGTCACGGGCCATCACAAAGCCATGCCATTGTTTCATCGACTGCTAGATGGGGAGCATGCGTGGAGTACCATGAAGGGGTGAAAATATGGATTGCTGGCACCAATTGCTATCTGCTGTTGGCTGAATTGTGCAAACTACATATATGTGTGTATATGCGTGTCTGTCACTGTGTGTGTGTGGGGGGGGGCATACCGGTTACAGTGTGTTACAGGCACGTCCACAGACTGTGTATGTAGCCCGTATTGTATAAACGATTGGACACCTGGTGCAGCAGCCTACCCCTCCAAGAAGTTGGCTATGTCAGTGAGACGTCACACCAAAGGTGCTCGCTGATGGAGACGGATGATTCGGGTGAACCTAAGTTGTAGTGGGCCCAGAGCACCGATGTCCAAGTGTATGTGTCAAGACTGAGCTTCACCCAGGGGGGGGGGGATATGAAAAGTAAAACGCGTGGTGGTTTTTTCAAACCCCCCCGTTTTTTCAAACCACCTGAATAATTGGGAAAAGGGGGGGGTTTTTGGGTTTTACCTATTGTTTGCTTTGTGCCCCCCCCCCCCCCCCTGCCTTGAGGTAGAGTTGCCCCAATAGTTGGAACACATTGAATGCTTGTTGAGTCTGTAGTAAAACCTAGTAAAATTTTTTTTCAAAAAAACTTTTTCCACTCGGCAAATTTGCCTGATAAAAAAGAAAATATTTTTTTCACCTTTTTGGGGAGTGACTGTTTGAGGACTAGATATAAGAGGGACTGTCTAACTGCTTGCATCAATGTTGTCTGACTCTTTGATTCCCTTAGGGACTACCTGCACCATTCTTCACCTGCCTGAACCCACGCTCTATTTTTGTGGCCCCTCGGGTTGGTGATATGGCACGGGGGGTGCGACTTTGCGGGTCCTAGGACCCCCCCCCCCCCGCTCTCCCCCAGGGGGCCTCCGGCCAACAGTTAGTTGCCAAAGGTGCTGGCCTTAGGAGTCCATGGGCGCCGAAGGTGCCGGACGCGGGCACCAAAGGCGCCCGAAGGAAAATTTCGTCCATTTTGCAGCCCAACACTATCCTTAAACCCAACCCTAACCCTAACGCCCACCCAGCCTCGAGCCTAGCAGCAAGCAAGCAGCAAGCACGCGCGAAATGGGGGGAAATCACACCTCCATCGTGGTGCTTGGGATTCGGCCAAAATTTTGGTGGATGCTACCTATGGGTGTGAGGGACAACCACACAAAGTGTGAGCCAGAAACTCAACAGTGGCTTCCGGGAACCCCCCCAAAAAGCCCGTCCTAGACCCCCCCCTTCGCCCCTCCCAGAGCCCCCCTTCTTTGCCCCTTGAATCCACGCTCTGCTATTGTGGCCCCTTGAGTTGGGGATATGGACTCTTGAATCCACGTTGTGCTTTTGTGGCCCTTCTAGTTGGGGATATGGACTCTTGAATCCACGCTCTGCTCTTGTGGCTCCTCACCTAACCCTAACCCTAACGGGCCTTGTGGTTCATTCGTTAACACCTATTCAAAGCCCTCTTTGTAATTTAAACACCGAAACACCGAAGAAATAGGACAAGTTTTGACCAAAACCCCCCGTTTTTTTTACACGTTCCCCAAAATAGAGCAATGGACCCCGCGTGCCGTTTTTCAGATGCCCCCCCCCCCCCCCCTCTCTGCCTTCACCCTGTTCTATTTGGGCATTGGCAGCTGCTGACTGTGTCCCCTGTACTCGAAAGCATCGACTTGATGTCCTTTGCACTTCTGTTTTTGGTCGTACAAGAAGTGTGTGTGCGTGCGTGTCGTGCTTGAAGTGCCATTTCTTTCCCTTGCTGCATCTCCCTCTGCCCGGTGCCCCCATGTTGTTGCTGGAGTACCTCTTGTGCACATGCTGCACCAACAGAAAGGTGTTGGTCTGCTTCGCCGAATGGCTTGGCCCTGGTGCTTGTCGGCCGTACTTGGAGGCCTTGCGCATGCTGTGGCGGTCCCGGGGTCCGACCAGCTGTGTTCCAGCCACTGGTATAGGGGGGATGCAGGTGAGGGGCACGGGTGCAAGGGGATGGAGGTGGGGTGGGGGTAGGGGGGATGGAGGTGGGATCAGAAGGCTCAGAGGGATGGAGGAGGTACCGGGTGGCGACGGGGCGATTGTATTGAGGTATTTCTGTTGTGACCCCGCTCATTCCCTTTTCAACCCATGGCTCATGGGTGGTTGCAGCAGAACTGCCCCCCCCCCAAAGTCTCTATGAGCATATTTGTAAAAACTGTGTAAGTGGAAACATCGCCCCCTCGTTTCAACAAGATGAGTATTCCCTCAATTTTGTTGAATTGCCTCACCTCCACCCTTTGTCCTCATCTCTGGCTCGCTCTTGCCCCTACCGTCCCCTCGTCGCCCACCAACTGCACCCCATTGCCCCCATTACCACCATCCACCGCAGCCGCCCCCCTGCCCATCCCTCGTCAGCCGCCACACGCCGTCACAGGCCATCATGGAGAACATGCCACGGGCCGAAAGCCTCCACGACGTGCAGTGGCTGATGAGGGACGTCGCCTTCATCGCCCAGCGCCTGTACTCCCCCAGTGACAGTGACAGCCCCGCCTTCGCGTCGCGGCTGCAGCTCTCGCAGCTGCTGGTCCGCACCGCTGCGCCGCACCTCGCGCACTCCGCCGCGCGGCTCCTCCTCTGCGAAGCCCTGGACGCTGTGCTCTTCTCCGGCTCCGACGCATTTCCGGTGACCTTCTCCGGCGCCGTTCTGCAGCTCTTGGCCAGTGCCCACGCCGCCATTTGGGCCCCGGCGGCCGGGCAGTGCTCCCCTGCTCCCGTGGAGGTCCGGTCCGCGCACTTGTGGCTGCGCACGGAGCGCGTGCCCGCGAGGCAACTGCCGGACACGGTCCGCTGCGGTGCGGTCCCGGTCCATCTCCCCGACGCACTACGACGGTCGCTGGCGGCGCACGGACCCGATTTCGCGGTGGACATTGTGACGGCAGCCGTGAGCGCGCCGCGGCCGCTGATCGCGGACATCGCGAGCCTCGGGTTTATGAACGCGTCCTCCGGCGCAGAGATCGCGGTGCGGGGCCTGCCCGACCCCATCGTCCTGGCGTTCCCGGTGCGGGGCCGTGCGGTGCACGCGCCGGTCGAGGACCACTACGAGTGCGTGTTTGAGGTGTGCAGGGCCGGACGGGGGCGGGCGGCGGACGGGGGGGCGCAGGGCGCGCGGAAGTGAGGCGGAGGGCGCTGGGGGATGCCCCGTTGAGGCTCGGGAACGTGGCCCCGGGCCATGGGCAGTGGCATGTGGGCTCATGGGGGAGGGGCACATGGACGGGCCTGACCTCCGTGGGCAGGGGATGTATTAGAACCCACTTCCCCCTTTCGCCAAGTGCCGTTCCCTAACCTCTGGAAACTGCTTTGTCGACCCACCCCCAACCGCCTTCTCAACCGCTCCTAACACCCCCGTTCCGGGTCCTATCACCTCGCAACCCGCCCCAGCCCCCATCCTCAACCCACCGCCTGCCCCGCTTCTCGTCCTGCGTGTTTCAGCAAAACGGCCTCTGGAGCCCCGAGGGCACATGGCTGGACACCCCAAACCCGCCAGATGCCTCGGAGGTGCTCGCGTGCCATTCGCTGCACTTGACGGCTTTCAGCATCCAGCCGCGTGTGCAGGTCCAAGCGGTCTCCGGCTGCCCCTATGCTGCCGGCTCCGCTGCCCTCTTCTGTGCCACGCACTTTGCCGCCCTCACCGTCTCCGGCCGCAACTTCGGCCCCGCGGGCGCGGAGGTCGTGCTGCTCGCCGCCAGCTCCGAGTGGCCCTGCCCGACCGTGACCCACGCCCGCGGCGCCGCCGACTCCCGCCTGCTGTGCCACGAGCCCCGTGCGCCCATGTCGCCCCCAGAGGCCGGCCTGTGGGCGCATGTGCGCGTGACCACGCGCACCGGGGCCTCCCACACCCTCGAGAACGCGCTGTTTTTTCCCGGTGCCCCGGCGCCGGCGGTGCTGGTCCCGCTGCCGGGGTCGTGCGCGGCCGCCGGTCCGGCCGCGCTCGTCAACTGCCCAACCGACGGAACGGCCTTCGGCATCGCAGGCGCGGGGCTGACCGGGTACGGCGCGACGGCGGTGGCCGTGGGTCCGTACCACTGCCCAGAGACGGTGCCGCACAATCAGAGCTACGTCGAGTGCCGGGGCCTGCGGGGCAAGGGCCAGGGGCATGCGGTCACGGTCCGCGTCGGCGCAGCCGCGGCCGCGACGGGGCTGCGGGTCTCGTTTGGGGACTGTGCGGCGAAGCCCGGGTTCTGGACCGGCCCCGACTGCGCAATGTGCCAGCCCACCCACTGGGGCCCGGCGTGCGCGGCCCCGTGCCCGGGCCTCGTGGGGGCCGCCCCGTGCAGTGGCCACGGGCACTGCGACGCCGCCCCAGACGGCACCGGCGCGTGCTTCTGCTACGCGGACGCGGCACGGGGGCACTGGGGGGGGGACGGCTGCCGGGGCTGCGCCGCGGGATACGGGGGCCCCGAGTGCCGCACGCGATGCCCCGGCGTGCGCCTCGGCGGCGTCACGGTCCCGTGCGCCGGCCGCGGCGTCTGTGTCCCCGACTCTGGGGCTGCGTCGGGGCTCGGGTCGTGCGCGTGCGCCGCACCATACGCCGGCCCGGCCTGCGAGCTGCTGTGCTCCGTGGGGGACGCCACCCTGGCGCTGTGCGCGGGCCATGGGGTGTGCCACGAAGGGCCCATGATGGGGGCTGGAGTGTGCCTCTGTGCCACGGGCTGGGCTGGGCCCGCGTGCGAGCGCTGCACCACCGGCCTCACTGGCCCCTACTGCACGGAGCCGTGCGGCGGCGGAGGCTGCGCCGCCCCGTGCCCCGCCGACGCGGGAGGGCGCGTGTGCGGCGGCCACGGGGCGTGTGGGGCGGCCGGGCGGTGCGTGTGCCACGGGAACTACAGCGGCGCCGCGTGCACCGCCTGTGCACCAGGGCACTCCGGCGACGCCTGCAACGCCGCGTGCATTCACGGCCTCACGGTCGGGCGGGGCTGCGTCTGCGCGTTCGGGTGGGCCGGGGCGGACTGCGGGCGCGCGTGCGACGGGGGGGCGGTGCGGCCGTGCTCCGGCCACGGGCTATGCAACGCCGGGGCCGAGGGCAGCGGCGCCTGCGTGTGCCTGCTCGGGTACACCGGGGCGCTGTGTGACGAGCTCTGCCCCGTGAGCGGAGGGGCCCCGTGCAGCGGCCACGGCGCCTGTGCCGGGCAGGGCCGCTGCCGCTGCCAGAACTCCACTGCGGGGCACTGGGCGGGGGAGGCGTGCAACCGGTGCGCCGGCGACTTCTTCGGCCCCGCGTGCTCCCTCCGCTGTCCCCGCGACGCCGCGGGCGCGGTCTGTCACGGGCACGGCACCTGCACGGCCGGCAGCCACTGCGCGTGCGACGCCTCGGATGCGGTGGGGCACTGGGCGGGGGCGGCGTGCGAGGGTTGTGCCGCAGGGCACTGGGGGCCAGGCTGCCAACGCCAGTGCCCGGGGGGCAGCTGCACCCCCTGCACAGGGCATGGTGTGTGCTTTGGCGGCACGGCGGGCAATGGCACGTGTGCGTGTGCGCGGGGGCCGGTGTCCGGGTATTGGGGTGGGGCCGCATGCGCGGACTGTGCGCCCGGGTACCACGGCGAGGCCTGCCGCACCCCGTGCCCGGGGGGGGCTGCGCGGCCCTGCAGCGGGCACGGCACGTGCAGCGTCGGGCAGTTGGGCGGCGGCTACTGCACATGTGCGGCATCGCCGAAGGAGGGGTACTGGAGCGGCGCGGCCTGTGCGGCATGTGCCCCAGGGTACCACGGCCCCGACTGCCGCCTTCAGTGCCCCGGCGGCAGCGATGCCCCGTGCAGCGACCTTGGCACCTGCGACGCCGGCCGCAACGGCAGCGGCGTGTGCACGTGCGACGTCGGCTGCGTCGGACCCGCGTGCGAGTTTTGGTGCCCGGAGGCCGCGGGGCGCGTCTGCAACGGGCGAGGGCGCTGTGTGTCAAGCGCGGGTCCGGCCTGCGACTGCTTCGCCGATGCGGTGAAGGGGTATTGGGCGGGGGCCGCGTGCGCGGACTGCGCGCGAGGCTGGTACGGCTCAGGCTGCGCTGGGCTGTGCCCCGGCGGCGCCCTGCGGCCCTGCACTGGGCACGGCAGCTGCAGCGACGGCACCGTGGGCACAGGCGTGTGCGTCTGCATCGAGGGCTATGCGGGCCCGGCCTGTGCCATTGCGTGTCCCGGCGTGACCCAGGGTCGGGTATGCGGGGGCCACGGGGCCTGTGACCCTGCCTCCGGAGCGTGTGCGTGCGACGGGCACTGGGCAGGGGCGGGCTGTACGCTGTGCGAGTTTGGCTGGTCCGGGACGCGGTGCACTACGGCGTGCCCTCGGCCCTCGCCTGGTGGGCCCCCGTGCAGCGGCGCGGGGGTCTGCCATTTGGAGGGGTGCGTGTGCAACGCCGGGGCTTGTGGCCCCGCCTGCAACGAAACCGCCTGCCCGCACTGCCCCACCGGCACCTGGGGCCCGAGTTGCGCGGGACGGTGCCCTGGGGGGGGCATGCTCCCGTGCGGGGGCCATGGCGAGTGCCTGCAGGGCAGCGGCCGGTGCCTGTGCCAAGACGGCTTTGCCGGATTGGACTGCACCGCCGTGTGCCCGGGCAACCGCACGGCCCCGTGCGGGGGGTACGGCGCGTGCGACACGGCGACCGCCACGTGTGTGTGCGTGGCGGGCTACGCTGGCCCCGCCTGCGCCGTCGTCTGCCCCACGGCCGCGGGGAGCGTCTGTGGGTACCCGGTCCACGGCCACTGCCACGATGGGCCCGGCGGCAACGGGACCTGCACATGCCACACCGGCTACGGAGGCCCCGCGTGTGCGCACGCCTGCCCCCGGGGCCCGGGGGGGGCCTGCGGTGGGCACGGGCGCTGCAGCCCCACGAGTGCCGTGTGCGACTGCGACGCGCACTGGGCCGGCGCGGCGTGCGACGAGTGCCGGCGCGGCTTCTTCGGCGCTGCGTGCGCGGACCTCTGCTACCGCGGCACGACCCGGGGCCGCCTCTGCATCTGCGACGCCGCCTGGGGGCTGCCCAACTGCTCCACCCCGTGCCCCGGGGGGGCCCTCCCCTGCAGTGCCCACGGGGCCTGCAACGACACGCACGCGGGCGACGGCACATGCGCCTGTGCGCCGGGCTGGCGCGGCCCGGCCTGTGACATCCCGTGCCAGGGGCTCCTGGCGGACGGCCGCCCGTGCAGCGGCCACGGCACCTGCCTGCCCGACGGCGCCTGCGTGTGCGCCTCCAGCAGCGCCGAAGGCTTCTGGGCAGGCCCCGCCTGCGGCGACTGCGCCCCGGGGCATCTCGGTGCGAACTGCACCCACGCCTGCCCCGTGGGCGCCGGGGCCGTGTGCGGGGGCCATGGGCGCTGTTTTGCGGACCGCCGGGACTGCGTGTGCTACCAGAGCCCCGAGGCCGGGTACTGGGACCCGGTGCACAACTGCACAGACTGCCTCCCGGGCTTTTGGGGCCCTGGATGCACCGACCAGTGCTTTGGGGGGGCCTGCCACACGTGCTCGGGGCACGGCGTTTGCGACGGCGGCGTCCACGGCACTGGGCAGTGCGCGTGCGACGCGCGGTGGATGGGGGCGGGCTGCTACGAGTGCGCCGAGGGCTGGCACGGTCCCGACTGCAACGCGTCGTGCCCCGTCAGCCGCGGTGCGTCCGGGGGGCCGGCGGTGTGCGGGGGCCACGGGACGTGTGAAGATGGCCGCTTCAGGTCTGGCGAGTGCGTGTGCGAGACCCCGTGGGGGGGGGGCGACTGTGGGGACTGCCTCCGGGGGTTCTTCGGGCCCGACTGCCGCGGCGTATGCCCCGGCTTCGACGCGGTGACCCCGTGCTCCGGGCACGGCCGCTGCGGCGACGGTGTGGCCGGCGATGGCCACTGCCAGTGCGAGCCAGGCTACGCTGGTGCCGCGTGCGGCGACACCTGCCCATCGCGGGCCGGGCGCCTGTGCAACGGCGTCGGGGTATGCGACGCCGCGGGGCTGCGCTGCAACTGCACCGCGGCCCCACGGGGGCACTGGGAAGGCCCCGCCTGCGAGGCCTGTGCGGACGGGTGGGTGGGCCCCGCGTGCGACCTGCCGTGCCCCCGGGGCCCCGACGGGACGGTCTGCTCTGGCCTGGGGCTGTGTGGGGCCCTTGTCCTGGGCTCGGGCCTGGCGCGCAGTGCCCAGTGCGAGTGCCTGCCGGGGTACGCGGGCCCAGCGTGTGACACGGAGTGCGCGGGCGGCGCACGCAGTCCGTGCAACGGCCACGGGGCATGCAACCCGCTGAGCGGGGCCTGCGTGTGCGCCGCCTCCGGTGCGGACGGGTATTGGGCCGGTTCGGCGTGCGATGTCTGCCGGAGCGGGTGGTCAGGGCCACTGTGCCGCATGCCCTGCCCCGCAGCCTCCGACGGGACGCCGTGCTCCGGGTTTCCGTGCCGCCAGGGGGTCTGCGACTGCGGCGCCGGCTGGTGCGGCCGCGACTGCAGCGTCAGTGGGGCGGCCTGTGCCGGGCTGTGGTGCCCGGACGGGTGGTATGGGGCCGGCTGTGAGGCCCCGTGCCCCGGGAGCGGCGGCCTCTGCAGCGGCCACGGCACGTGCCTGGCGGCGATGTACGCCGAGGGCCGTTGCCGCTGCGCGGAGGGCTACGTGGGACTTGGATGTGAACTGCAGTGCCCCAGCGCCGACGGCCGCGTCTGCGCGGGCCACGGCGCGTGCGACCCCCGCAACGGCAAATGCCACTGCTACGTCGGCTTTGCGACGGCGACGTGCGCTGTGGCGTGCCCCTGGGCGGCGGGCCGCGAGTGCCAGGGCCACGGCGTGTGCAACGGCACAGCGTCCGGGAACGGCGCGTGCGTCTGCGCCGCGGGCTACGCCGGCCTCGACTGCGGCCTGCGGTGCCCCGGAGTTGACCCGGAGGTTGAAGGCGCGCGCGCGTGCGGCGGCCACGGCGAGTGCGTCGTGACGAATGGCACTGCGGCGTGCGCGTGCACTGCGGCCGAGGGCCACTGGGCGGGGGGCACGTGTGAGACGTGTGCCAGCGGCTGGTTCGGCCCGGGCTGCGCAGCGCAGTGCATACACGGCGTGACGAGGGGGCGGGTGTGCCTGTGCCGCCCCGGCTACGGCGCGGCCAACTGCAGCGCGCAGTGCCCCTCGTCGGGGGGCTCGTACTGCACGGGGCACGGGCAGTGCCAGGACACGCACACCCGCGACGGCTCATGCGCATGCGACCCTATGTACTACGGCAGGGCCTGTGCCGTCTACTGTGACCCCGGGGACTGCCTCCCCGGGGACCTCTACCCCGCGCCGCACGCGCAGTGCAACGTGCGCACCGGCGACTGCGAGTGCCTGCGGGACGGCGTCCGGTTCTGGGCCGGCGCCCACTGCAACGTCTGCCTCGTGGGCTACTGGGGCCCGGCATGCGACCGCCGCTGCGACTGCAACGGCCACGGGGGCTGTGGGTGGCTGGACGGCGTATGCGAGTGCTTTGGGGACGGGCAGCGCGGGTTCTGGACCGGCGCGCACTGCGGCGAGTGCCTGAGGGGGTTCCTGGAGCCCTCCTGCCGCGCCCGCAACGTGGCCATCTCGCGGCCCCGGGAGCTGCCCGCGCTGCCCGACGCCGCGGCGCCAGGGGCGCCGGTCCCGGCCATCGTAGTCGCGGACCCGGCGCACCACCTGCTCTACACCGGGGGCCTGCCGCTGCGGGTGTTCGATATCGACGCCCACCGCCTCCTGGCGTCCCTCTCCCTCGGGGGGACGGTCCGCTCCGCCGCCTTCACGGCGCGGACGGTTGTGTTCCTGCTCGAGGACCCCGCCACCGGCGCGCTTCGCACGGCGCGGGTCCGCCGCGGGCCCGCCCCGACGCTGTTGGCTGGGGCCGCGCCGCGCCGCCGCATGCGGCCGCAGGCAGGCCCCGGGGCCCCCGTCTTCGCGGAGATCGTCGCAGCGGCGGGCGCTGTGCACCAGTTCATCTACGGGGCCGGCGAGGCCGTGGTTCTGTGGGGGCTGTCTCCGTCCGGCGTTCCACAGGCCCGGCACCGCGTCGCCTCCGAGGCCCTGGGGCTGGACACGGTCCGCGCGCTCGCGCTGTGGCCGGAGCGCGGGGGCCGGCCCACGCTCCTGATCGCCGGGGCCCAGCACGGCCGCTGGGGCCTGACGGCGCTGCCTCTGGACGGCGCCCCGGTCCCACGCACCGCCCATCTGGGCCCGGGCCTCCCGCTATGCGCGCCCCCGGCCCCGTGCACCGCAGTGGCCGCGATGGCCGTAGCCGGACCTCTGCTGTTCCTGGCGCTTGAGCGCGCGACGGGAGTCGTGCTGGCGAAGGTGGACCTCGCGGATTGGGGCGTGCGGGCGAGCGCGCCCGTCGAGGGGGTCACGGCGGGTGCGGCGGTGGGGGCCCTGGCGCTGGACGCGCTCACTGGCAACGTCTTCCTCGTCGCCGGCCCCCGGGACGGCCCCAGCACCCTCTATAAAGTCGCGGGCACCACCCTCCTCTCGTACGGCGTCCACCACCTGCGCTACCGCGCGGGGGAGCCCGAGCGCATCCGCAGCGTCGCTATGGACGTTCCGGGGCGGCGCCTGTACGCTCTCAGCGCCGTCGGGGCGCAGCCTGTCATCGCCACGTTCCTGCTCTACGCCGTGGTCGATGTGACGCCGGCGGTGGCAGACATCGGGGGCGGCACGCGGCTGCGTGTCACGGCGGAGGGTCTCGTGGATTGGAACACGACGGAGTGCCACTTCTCTGGTGGCCTGACGACGGCGGCAACAGTTCTCTCCGACTCCGAAGTTGCGTGCGCGGCGCCCGCCACCAACGCGACGTCCGAGGGCTGCGCAGGCCAAGCCCTGGAGGTGCAGCTGCTGCCAGGGCTGCCCACTGCGAACGGCGTGGCCGTGCGGCGCATCGCCACCCCGTCTGTCCTCCGCGTTGACCCGGACCGCGGCTACTACGCGTGGCCGCAGTGGGTGCGCGTCGAGGGCTACGGGTTCGAGCCGTCCGCGCACGCGACGTGCCGGTTCGGCGCCCCCGACGGCGAGGGCGCGGCTTTCGAGGCCTCGGGGCCCGGGGCCGTACAGGTCGTGTCCGGCACGGAGCTGCTGTGCCGGCAGCCGGACCTTACAGCGCACGGCCCCCTCCTGCGCCCCAGCTATTTGGAGGTGTCCATCGACGGGCAGAAGTTCAGCGGCAGCGCCCAGCGCTATGACGTGGTGGGGTCGCCAGAGGCGGTGGTGGCGGGCACCTCGCGCCTCACCGTCCACGCCGCCGCCGCCACCCCCGTCCGGGACTGTGTGTTCTACACCGTCGATCGCGCGGGCAATCGGTTGTACGAGTACGACCCCGGACTTCACGCAGTCACCGTGTCCATCGTGGGCCCGGCGGGCGCTCTGAACGTCTCGGGGGCCGAGGCGCGCTTCCGCAGGGGCGTGGCAGCGTTTGCTGCGCTGCAGCTCCACAAGCCCCGGACTGGGCAGTACGACCTGCGCGTGACCTCGACTCTGGGGTCCGTGGAGGCTGCCATCACTGTCACAGTCTCGGTCACCATCACTGTCCTGGAAGGCACTCCCAGGGGCATCCACATTCTGACCCAACCCTCTGCCGAGACTGGCAACACCGACGCGCTGGAGGTCCAGCCTATTGTGGAGCTCCTGGACGGGGCCGGCAACCCCGTGAAGCACCCTCCGGCCCCCGGGATGCGCGTGCGCGCGTGCGTCGTGCCGCCTCCGGCTTCAGGCGTGGAGGCGGTGTACCAGAGCGCCTTCGCGGACGGCGTGTTTGCGTTTCGTGGCATCGAGGTCGTGGCGGAGCGCGGGCGCACGTACCACCTTGTGTTCATGGCCGAAGGCGCCGACGCGGCGATCCGCAACGCGACGTCCTGGGGGGTCCGTGCGAAGCCCTGCGAGTCGCGTGAGTTCTATTTGGCGGGGCAGACGGTGTGCACGCCCTGCCCCCCCGGGGCAGTGTGCAACGGCAGCGCCGTGCTCTTGACGCAGCCCAATCACTGGCGCATGCCCGCGTCCCTGCACTTCCTCAAATGCCGGGCCGCGCGCGGCGTGGCCGGGGACTGGCCATGCGTCGGCGGCGCCCTCGCCGGCACCTGCTCCTCGGGCTTCACGGGGCCGCTCTGCGCCCTCTGCGAGCCCGGGCGCACCGGCGACCGCTGCGAGCCCTGCGCGGCCCGCTCCACCCTTTGGCTGATCGTCATCGCGGTGCTCGTGGGCTACATTTTTCTGGTCGGGTCGACGACACTGCGCGCCTTCGCCCTGGAGTCCCCGCAGACCCGCAACCGCATCGCGCTGATGTTCAAGCTCGCGGTCACGCACCTCCAGACCGTCGGGCTGCTGCACGCAATCTTCCCCGGCTCCGTCGGCGCCGTCTTCCTGACGACCGGGGGGGCCCTCAGCATCACGCTGCCCACCGAGTCCCTCACGTGCCTCGGGCCGTACGTGACGACGTACACGGTCTTCTACGGTGTGATGCTGCTGCCCGCCATCGGGCTGGCGCTGGGCGGCACGGCGATGTGGTACGACCGGGTGCTCGGCTTCATGCAGTGGCGCGTGGCCGCGCGGCTGAGCCCGGCGCAGGTGCGGGCGGTGCACGAGCGCATGTGCACGCGCGGGCGCACTGCAGGGCAGATCATACTTGTGGCGCTGAGCGTGACGCTGTACTTCTTGTACCCGACGCTCATGTCCCAGAACGCGCACATGCAGGATTGCGTCCAGTACGACTTCGGGCAGCCCGTCGGCCCCAGGGCGGCGGCAGCCGATGCGGGGCAGTACGGCACCCGCCGGTTCCTCTCCCGCGACCACTCCATCGACTGCGCATCGGAGGAGTACCACACGGTGCAGCGCACGAGCGTCGTCTTCACGGTGGTCTATGGGGCCGGCATCCCCCTCGCCTTCGTCGTCCTGGGGGTCCTGCTGCGCTGGATCGACCCGGCAGTGGAGCTGAAGACCTTCGCTTTCCTGATGATCGGGTACCGGAGGCGGTACCGGTATTGGGAGACCCTCCACATGGTCCGCAAGTCCCTGATCGTCTGCATCGTGACGTTCGTGCCGGAGCCGCGCATGCGCGTGTACATGTGCATGTGGTGCGTCTCGGTTTTCCTGGCGCTGCAGTACGTCTGCCAGCCCTTCGAGACGCCCTTGCCCAACGCCCTCGAGACGGCCTCGCTGCTGGTGCTCACGGTCAGCCTCAACCTGAGCCTTCTGTGGTTCAGCCCGTATTGGGATGCCGCGCAGCCCGACCACTACGTCCCGCTCCTGGACCTCTGCCTTGTGGCCCTGATCTTGGCCATGCAGGCGGGGCTGTTGCTGGCCCTCGTCGCCGCCGTCGCTGTGGACCTGCGCGCGATGGTCGCCAAATACCGCGCCAAACGGGCCGTCCGCAGGGCCGCAACCCGATGCTGCCCGCCGCCCGCGACGGGCCCGGGCGCTGGGCTGCCGCCCACAACCGCATCGTCCGGGACGCTGGACGGCAGCAGCAGCTCAGAGCTCGAGGAGCTCCGCCTCAGCCACTGCAGTGCCCCGGACGCTGGCAACGCAGCCCCGCCCCGGGGCCGGAGGACGCGCGCGCGTCGCTCGGTCCTGGCGTTGCTCACTGCCGACGATGCCGAGGTCCCCCGGCAAGACCGCTTTTCCGGCGTCCGGTTCCAGACCGCCTCCGCCGCGCCGGCCCCAGGGCTTGGGAGCGGCCGCAGCACCGCGCGGTACCTCGTCGAGGACGACGCCGACGATGAGGACGACGCGGCACCCACGCCGCGGGCGCGACGGCGGACGCCGCCCCAGTCCGCCCCGCCGGCCGCGCGGCGCGGGAACCCCCTGCAGCCCGGCGCGGACTGGCTCTCGCAGCCCCGCAGTCCCTTCCGCAGCCCCCTCCAGAGGCTCAGCGTCCTGCCGGGGCCGTGGCAGTCCGCCGATACCGACGCGGCGGACGTGCCGCAGGAGCCGCCCGCGGCCTGGCCCTCCCTCCGGTCGTTCGTGCCGCAGCCCCCGTCAGTCAGCGCCGACTCCCCCCGACGGTCCGGCTCCGCATCCCCCGCGACGGACCACGATCCCTCGACGGACGCCGAGGCCGAGGCCTCCGGTGCGCTGGAGTTCGAGGACGTGTTAGCCCGGTCCCATGAGCAGAGCTCCCCGCGCCTGACCGCCGACGTCAGCCTGTGCCTCGGCAGCGAATCCCCCCGCAGCATTGCCCCCGACCCCCCGGACGCGGGGCTGCGGCATCCGGCGGGACGGGCCGATGCGGTGGGCAGTCCCCCGCGCGGCGACCCCGTGGGCTCGTCCGACACCGCGCGGCTCTGCCTCGACATCCCCTTCATCCAACTCCCGTCGGCGCAGGCCCCGGCCCCCGGCCCCCCGCCGGACACCGCGGCTCTCCGCCTTCGCGGGCGGCAGATGCTCCGCGTGCCCCGCCTCGACGTGAGCGACGCCGCGTTTTCCCCGCGCGGCCCCGGCGGCCGCCCCCCGACGCCGGGGGACTCCGCCCGCACGCTCGGGCCCCTCGCCGCCGCGTCGCCGAGCGCTTCCGCGGGCTCGGCCGCGTCGACCCCGCGGCCCCGCAGCGTCTCCTCCGCCGCGAGCCAGACCCCCAGCGCCCGCAGCGCCCGCACGTCGCGGACGTGGTCCTTCGACAGCGGCGGGGCCGGGCCCGAGTCGCCGCGGGGGTCCGCCCGCCTCGAGGCCCCCCCCTCGCCCGAGGGCGACGTGCCCCCGCTGCCGCCCCTGTCCGTCCGCCCGGGCGACCCCGCGGACCCGGTGGGCAGCGGCAGGAACTTCAGCCTCTACTCGTTCACGTCGGACTGTCTGGACGACGCCTTCGTCGGGACGTGTGGGCCCCACCGCCGGTCCACGTGCAGTGGGGCGTGGCCGGACATCCCGGAGCGGCCGCCGGAGCCGGAGCACGAGCGGGGGCCGGGCGATGGGGATGCGGAGGACGGGACGACGGGCGCGGGGCCGTGACGGGCCTTGCGAGGGCGTGCGCGGGCCGCTGCGGGGGCAGAGCACGGCGGAGGCCGGATCCGGACTCGACGTCCGGCAGGAGGACGACTTCCGTTGGGAAATCGGCCGTTGCCATGTGCCGTTCAGAATGGCCCTGTCGCACCTGCAGTTCAGTAGGAACCTGCTGCATCTCCTGTCCGACTCAGTAGGACCTTCCCCTTTCGGATCACGTCTGATCTGGTGGGCGCTGGTGCTAAATATTGACCAGACGCAGCCAGGCAGACCTGTGTGCCGTTGAAGAAAATGTAAAGATAAAGCGCGACAACAGAAAAGAGCACGAGAGAATCGGACTGCAAGAGTCCAGAAGGGAGAAGCGTTCAGGTTCAGGGGCCGCTACGCCAAATGGGGTGACTTGATGTTGTACAACGGGCCGTAGCGTTTGTGCTTAGGGCACAGATCTTCTCGGACAGAAGCTTCCGTTTCGAGGAAAGTCCGGACTGCCGTCGGAGGTGAACCACCAACCGCCGGCGGTGGATAGCCCAATGCGGGGGGGGGGGGCTCTGGGTGTGGGCACCCCCATGCCCCACCCCTCCGGTATCTTCGGCCAATCAGGCAGAGAGGGCACAGCCTTTGAACAGGGCGCAGTTGAAGACGGATGCTTTTCTATGGCCCCATCCCCCCTCTTAAGTCGAGAAGGAAGCGGCTGCACGTACGCCCGCTGCGCATGCCATTTGTTTTGTGTGCACTGCAGCCCTCTGCTTTGTATGGCAGGTCTTTGCGCATCACTGGAGGTGGGGAAGGGGGTCCAGGGAACCATCACTTTGGCCACGTTCCCTCGGGATGGAGGGGACCGTCGCACTCCGCTAACTACTGTCCAAAGAGGGGGGGTCGGGTGGTGAAGCAGGAGTACGCTGGCATTTGGCCTGTAGGGCTCAGATGCCCTCCCCTCCCTCGCACTCTTATCCGGCCAGACTTGCAGCGGCATGCGACTCATGCTCTCTTCTTGTCTCAGCGCCATGCCGGACTCTTTCCACGCGGCGGGGGCTCGGGAGCAGAAAAAAGCCGCCACTTGGCGTTCCACGCTGCATTTGCAATGCCTGTGATGTGGCCCTCTGCCCGTTTGGCTTTGTTGTGCCGTGGGGTCTGCTGATGTCCAGAAAGGGCATTCAGGGGCTACAAAACAGGGGCTTCGCAGTTGACCACTTTCGAAAGTTTCAATATACACCAGGTATCATCCAAAGGCCTCTGGTGACCATCCACAAGCATTTGGGAACACCCGCCAAAATGGTTTGCGGTGGGCCTCTTCACCGGGTAAAATCTCCAGAAACATCAGAAACGTGCCGCACCACGCGCGCACCGCGCAACAACACCCTCAGGATGCGCGAACATTTGGGTGCACCACATGATTGGGCTCTGCCAGCTCGCTCACCACCCCTTGTAGCCCTTGTTGGGACACCACACGCTCCAAGTTGCTCTTCAAGAGGTGCGTCGACTAACGTCCAGGGGAGGTCCATCTCTGTGATGCCGATGGTGCGCCTTCAGAAGAAGTCAGCGAGGGTACGATCCCCCACCCCGCCTTGCACATTGGACCAGGGCCCCCGTCTCTCCTTTGTAGAGAGCTATGGTGTCAAGAGTCGTCAATGTTCACCCCCCCTCCCTGGGGACCATTTTTCTCGACAAACACCACAAATGGCTTTGGATCGTGATGTTTTATTTGTATTGTAGGTTTTGGTGTTTTTGGGTTGTAAGAGAGTCATTCTTGGCCTGTAGCACCTGCACGTCTCATTCCACCTCACGTCCTCCTTTGCTGCAGTGCAGACCCTGACCTCACGGGTCAAAAGAGCCCATCCATTTTGGGGGCAAAATAGTTCCTGTCAGTACTCAGTTTGGTCCCGGGTCGCCGACAGACCTGTTGACAGTGGCAATTTGGAAGTTGTTTTTTTGGGTTGGGGTAATTTCCAAAAGTAGCGGGCAGTGCAATGATTCCCCAGAAAGCTTGGCCTTAGAGCATTCCTGAAGACTCCAAGGCTGAGGATTTAGGCCTGACGGACGGTCGATTTTGACGGGTGCGTTTATGTGCAGATGTGAAGTGGCAGACTAACTTCGTTTGGGCCAGGGACCAGGCGAGCCATGGAACTCTCTTTCTTAGGAGAGCGCGGTATTGTGCCAGGCATGGCTTTGAAGCCGACGACACCTGATTGGCATTTCAGGGCATCGGTTCTCTGCATGACACGGACCCGCAACTGCACAACTGAGTGTGTTCTCAACCATCAGTTGCGGCATCGATTACTGACCAAAAGGGAAGTGTGTTTGGTTTCGCTAGGCACCGCCCTTTCAATTGTGCCGCTTCACATGAACAAAGCCGTGGCACACCAGCAGTGGACACAATATTCCGGACTGGATCGCGTCTGGCACGAGGTCAAGATCATTCTGTTCGTTTTGAAACCTGACGTCATGACCCCGAACTACCCCCGTCATTGGTGTTGCCCACCCACCCCGACCGCCATCATGTCGGCGCGGCCCCCCCCCGCCCCCACAAACACACACACGCAAGTGCCATAATCTTTTGGCACAGCATCGCCCGCGACTGCCATCGTCGGCTCGGCAGGTGCCAGGAGGCTGAAACTGTTGAACATCCACAAGAAATGCGTCAAAGTACCACCAGCGGGATGCACCGTGCAAGCACCGTGTGTGCACTGTGCATATTCATTTTCATCGCGTGTATCATCGACGCACCCTCTGGTACTGTACCTGGGTGTTGCTGCCTGAGGGGCACACGTTGACGGTTTTGCTCTGTGGTCCACAGTCTGCACACTTGACTGTACGCTCCCTTCAGATCAAGGACTGAAGTGAAGGGAGTGAAGTCCTGGGGATGGGCTTGCGGGGGAGGGGGCTGATGGGGGGTTTCTTGAGTTGTTGGAAAAGCGAATGTCGGCTGTTGGAAAAGCGGTTGCGGGGCAATTTCTGGCGGGCACAACGCGGTTGTATGGCCATTAGGGGCGGACGGAAGCGGTTGGCATGGCTGATCGTCACCACACTTAAGGGGGGGGGGATTGCAACCCCGCGCTGTCCCGCATGCAACGTCTGCCTTTGTGTCCCCTGCACTCTTGCACTCCATCAGCCCCTGGCCCACTGCAGCCCTCTAGTCATGCTCTGGCGCTGTCACTGGTCAAGGTGCTGCAAAAGTCGTCACCCATCTGCATACCAGGCCCAATAGCCCGCCTGCCTCGATCCGCTTGGCAGTGCCATCGGTGGATACCCGCCCACTCTGTCTCCGTCCGCTGTGACTGCTCCGCCAGATGATCTGGGGCTACTGCCTTTGACTCCTGCTGCATCAGGCTCGCCCGCATCCCATTCGGCCAACACTGCGCCGCGAAACAGCCACAAACGGTCCGTCTCCATTGGTCGACCCTGGCGGCCACGAAAGGGCAAGCACTGGATGACCGAACCGCAGGTGGCAGAGCATCTTGCCCAAGAGGCCAGTGGGCTCACGCTACCAGCAAGCCAGCCCCTGAGGCATGGGGTAGCATGACCACGCCGTACCAGGGCGCTCTCTAGTCATTTTTTTTCCGTTTCGGAGCGCCCCAAAAGGGCGCCTGCTACGCTGGCGGTTGCTGGCCAACCAACAGCGGTCACCGGCCATGTGCTGTTGCTTCAACGCTGGCTGTTTTGAATTAATGAGTGTTGGTGAACCAGAGTTACTTTTTAGTTCAGAGGGCGCCCGGGACCGAACCTTTGGTCAATGCTCTACAATACGCATTCGTTCCGCGAACAGTTTTTAAGAAGCGGTTTGGAACGTAAATGACGGCTTTGCGCACGCATGCACATGAGCTGTGATCAGGGGTCCCCCATCAGCAGTGCACCCCCCACCCACCCGCCTATTTCATCTTTGCTGTCCATTAATGTCAGCCTTTACTGGCGGTACTGCGCTTGCAGACTCTTACCAGGCGAAAGTACTGACGAATTCGGAGTGTTCTGCTCTGTTTGTGCCGAGCCACATATTTGTTCCGCGAAGCGAAGCGAAATCCTCCAAACAATGCAGGTTCGTCACCAATGCGGAAAATCTGGTCTGGATCTCACTTCATGGCTCATCATTGTCTTGCCACAGGGATCTGCCTTTGGCTTTTGGCAGTTGACAGCACTTGGCTCTGCGGCTGTTGCAACACTTGCAGCTCCAACCAGTGCCATCGCCTGAGGCCAGTCCCCTGAAGCTCGACACATGTTGGGAGTTGCAGTAGTCACTCTGTGCTCGGCTGATCCCAGTGCTTTGCCTCTGTGCCACTGAGGGCACAATGGGCACGTGCTGGGCACCGTTTTAGGTCACATTGCCCCCAACCAACAGTACACCAAGGGCTGTCCATGACTTCCCGCCCTAGGGACCCTGAGAAGGCAGGGCTTATGCAGCCACTTTGATTCCTCTCTGTTCATTCAGTCTGTATTTTGTTGCATTTTGCACAAGTTGTATTCAGAGGCAGGTTCTTCACCCCCCCTTATGAACCGTGGGAACAGAACCCCCTCATGCTTGCCCACGCAAGATGATGGCGGGGATGAGGCTGAGGTTTGCGCATTGTGCTGCCCATTTCGCACCACCGCACTTTGTGCAAAGTGTCAAGTACCATACGGTGAGCAGGCTACGCCAGCTCATCTTGGTCTGGACCAAAGAAAAAAATTTATTGTGCACAGTGTATTGACGGTGGTGGGCACAAAACTGTTTACTAGGAAGCGAAGCCACAGATTTGGTTGTTTGTTGTGCGCTCTGTCGGGAAGGGTTTGGGTTTGATTCTGGTCTGTTTTGGGGGGCTTCTCCAGGGGAGGATAAAATTGGGCTAAAGCAGAGACTTGGCGCAAAAGGAGCGCGCTGGGCACGTGCCGGCAAACACTCCCTCACTTGGTCTGGCTGCGATGTGCCTGAGTTGTGTATCGGGCCCAGATCTGACCTCTTGCCTGTTTGGTCCCTTTGGTCCCTTGTTTGAGAGCATACTGCACATCATATGCCAAAGACTCTTGACTGTCACTCGCGCACAGGTGCGATTGTGGCCCTGGGCAGGGCCACAGGCAGGAGTAGAACGGTGAACAGTCACCAACAAACTCAACCCGTGTGAAACTGAACCCAACGGAGTTTAGAACAGTCCTAACCCTCAGCCCTTGAGTGCCCAACTGCAGACTGACCGTCAGCTGTACCCGCACGTTGCGTGAGACAGCAACGGCATTTCGCGACAGTTTGGAGTCTCAGGATCACGGTTTCGGTGGCTGAGATTCGCGGCTTCAATTTGAGAAGGAAGTGACAAAACACGCATGGTCTTGCTGCGGTGCCTGTCCTGTGATGGGGAAGCCTCATAGCACCGCGCCAACGTAGCGATGGCAAGAGTGTATGGCCCCTGCAGCCAGGAGACAGTCATACCAATTGCCATTGCAAAGCAATTCAGATTCGGCCAGGTATCAGGTGGGCATGTGGCATAGGAATTACTGACTGCAGCCATGCTGGACACTAAGCTCCAAGGGGGTGTCCGCAACAGGAGGTGTAGGGACTGTATAAATTGGGGAATGAACCGAATCTAGTGCCAAGTCCCCCCAGCCCCCCTGTTGCTAGCATGGCCTTGTCCAAGCACTGCAATCCTGTCTGAAGATCGTTTTCCCTAGTTTCGGCCATGCTGCCACCCAGGGGGTGGGGTGCGATTTTCCATGGCCTTGACACAGTCTGGGGGTGGGGGGGGGGCATCAGATCAAGACGCAGCTGCAGCTGGCATCGCTTTTCTTTTTGTGCGCTGTGGATCCAAAAAAAGCTATCCAGGTAAGATTGGTATCACATGTCGGGCTGTGCAGTGTGAATCACAGGTAAAGGGCAGGAGCCGCATGTCTTAGGGCTTGCACAATGGTGTCAGCCTCTGTCTCCAAGCTCCTGGCAACGTTTCTCACACGGCACTTGCCGAGAAGCACCTACGGCTCTCAGGCACTGAGTAAAGAACAGACACTTTCAATCATATTTGTAGGTTTTTTGAATTCTGTCGCGACTGCCGTGATTTGTAATCGCTGACCGTGCCAGATGAGTCAACAGAATCAGGGGAGGCAAGATAGACGCTTAGATCTGTGTTTTTCTTGGTTGTTTCTGTTGAAATTTTTGTAAATTTTGCTATTCCTCTTTGTTCAGGTAATCAAACCCGTATTTTCTGGACTTGCCAGTCAGCAGTTGTGCAACGAACATTAAGAAGCGTATTCCATATATTCTTGTGTGTTGTATATGCCCGTGTTTGTTGCCGAACGCTTTCTTTTGAGAATGTCCTGGTGGAAGAGGCAGGGCTTTGCAGACGACGCACAGGCTCGGCCACCACCAAAGGGCCACGTACATTACAGTCCAGAAACCCTGGGGTTAGGGACGGCACCACACGCTGCTGATAAGCGCTGTCCACGAAACAACGTCATTGCCAAGATGGTGCCCTATTGTGGACAAGAACCACACATGGGGGGGTGGGGTTGGTACCATACCCATCGCACAAAAAAATCCCACCAAAAGCGCCCCCTATGGAGTCAACCCCCCACACATACACCTCTGCAATTTCCCCCCCCTCCCATAGTGGATTGTGGACAAAAAATTTTACCCTGGCTTGACAAAGAACATAACAATCATAACCGAGGTCAGCCGTTGAGCCTCCTGTTTTGTCGGCGCTGAAGGCACCCTGCCACGCGACCCTTTGGGGAAGCAGCGGTGGAACCCGTGCCCTTCAAGCCCAAGGGCTATGCTCCTAAATATGCACGCTCTCTCTGGCTTGACCTAAAGAATGCCACAATATGGCAACTGCCACGTTGGCTAAATATGATGACATTTGGAGCATCTTGGATCCTCGTTATCGGGGTTTCAATAAGCTCATAGATGCACTTTTATCATCCAAATTTGTCTCCGAATGTAAGGATCTACGCCCAAATATTTTTTGAGTCCGTGAAAAAAAAATGAGTTAATTTTGGTTGACAAAGCTCCAAAGCGAGGATCCGTGTATGGACCAGTTGCCTTGTGAGTGGGAAAAAAAAGTTGCCACCTGCCATTTTGGGGGATATAGCGGCTGATGAAGTTATTGGTTTTGGGAATACGTTTTTTCGTTATCTCTTGAAAAGCGCCAGATTGTCTAAGGTTGACATTATGGAGCGATCTCTAGCCGCATAGCAAAGTTTTCTTTTGTTGGAGGAGGAGCTTGGCTTCCTGAAAAGAGTCAGTGCAACATTTCATAGATGGACACCCAAACCGTTGTCTTTTTGACCGCCTAAGCCATGCCTTGTAGCGGGCAACTAGCTGCAGCGCCGGCATGGGGACCTCAATAAGAAATTTGTTAAGGCAGCAATTTCACATAGACGTATTTATCGACTCCAGACTGTGCCAGCCGCCCAACTGCGCATACCAAATCAGTTTCCTCTTTTGACGAGACAGAGGTATTGCACCACGAGTTGATAATTTCCGCCTAGGCAAAAGCGATGAGGCCGAATGCACGAAAACCACTAAGGTACTATTGTATTCCTACCACCATGTTAGGTAGTAGCAGCGGAGCCTTAAGCAAGGCCACATTTGGAGTACTTAAGTGATGTTGAGGTGCTTGGAGTCCATCTTGTAAAAGCAGAAGGCCGTTTACAGCTTGAATCCAATGTGCCACATCCAGAGCCGACCCCAGCCTTCGCTACGAGTGTGCATCACGCATTTGCACCACTTGCAACGATGGTGGCTCATTAGCTAGCAAACAGCAGAGAGTGCTCCCTATCACCTCCCTCTCTCCTCATCGAACATCTTGCGCGCTGTGCACGAGTTGTCATGGTACTCGCGCACAGGTCGTAAAGAAAGTGGTGGTGTACTGTCCTGGTGAACTTCATGGATGTGTCGTTGTGTGTTGTCCGTTCTTGTCGCGTTTCTTCGCTCGTTTGTGTTGTAATGGGTCTGTATCTGTGCGGCACTTTTCGTGACGGTGTATTGTTGACGAGCAATGTATGTTTCAGAATGACGCTGGCCGAGCTGTGTGAGGATGTAAGGAGTGCGCCGGCCCGCCGAATCGCCAATGTTCGGCGATTCCGCGCGGGCGTCGAGTGAGAATGCCATGATTGTGGTATGTATCGTTGCATATGCTTGTGGGCCCGCGTTGTATAGGCATGCAAACGTCTGCGGCGCCCTTTGTGTTCGTCTCTGTGTGCTTGAGGAAATGGCTGTGTTTGATAGCTACTTTGCGTGAGTTGAGCTCAGGGGCTGTATAGATTATGCAGCTCCTGAGCTACATCAAACGTATTGATCTAATGTACTGTCATGTGAACACAATCTTCAAGTAAAATACTTTGGCTATGAGCCAACACTGACTAGACACTCTCGACTTTGTGGTGGCTCACAGGACTGACAGCCACAGCTTTGTGTTTTGAGCAGCAGCATACCGAGGTGCTTTGTGCTCATTTGGTGATGTAATCGCCCTGGCATTGTTTCCTTTTTTCGCCTTCTGGCGCCACGCTCTGACTGCATTGGTGGCGTCGGTTGAACTTTTCGTCGGACGAGACGAAGCTGCGTGTGGGATGGAAAGCCCATCCGTTGAAGCTGACCGCTCCCTCTGCGCCACACTTGCTGCAGACACCCCATCCGCCTCTCCCAGCGGTCGACGTGGGGGGGGGGGATTTTAAGGGGGGGGGCAAGGTGGGAGGTTCCTGTATTGTGTATGCACGTGCTGCACCGTCACAAAAGAATCCATTGGCGGCCGGTGAGCTTCCTCCCAAAACAATTTTGTCGCAAAAGCGCCACAAAATCCCCAATTACTTGGCCAGGGACGTAGACAATTTCCAGTCTCCCTCCCGCGCCACAGACATCAGCAGTCGCAAGGCGAAGCTGCGGTATGCAGAGTGCATAGCACTGGCGGCCCGTCGACAGCGATGGCCACGAAGTGTCCAAGGCTGCCTAGCCCCAGGAGGACAATGATGCCCTTCACTATCTCATCGTCGACTAGTAGCGTATCGCTTGCTTGTCCTGTATGGGAGGGCACCAAAGCACCTTTCAGCAAAAGCGCTCGGACACAAGTGGACTCAGGGGTGCACAATAAGTCGGGCTGCCACTCGTGGGGCCTGGGCCTCGTGATCTTGGGAGGCCAGACCACATCGTTGGATATTTTTCTTTTTGGAGTGGTGTGCCTTCGTCCTGTGAGTGTTTCATGTGCGCGGTGCGCCGTTGATTATGGCTCAATGGGTGAGGGAATGGCACGAGGAGTGCTCACCTGAACGTCGCATGGGTTGCCCGATAGCTGACAAATCAGGCCAAGTTTTTTCTCCGAGAGAACATCAATTTGGTGCGGGAAAACAATGGGCACAAAATGAATGCAACCTTCTGGAAACAAAATGCACTACTTGTGTAGCCCACAAAATAGAAATGGGCAGGAAATGCACATGTTGACAGAACAACGGTCAGAGCATCTTCTTTTTAACTAGAAAAACTGCAAGAAGTTCTAAAAATGACATTATAAGTGCAACGACGAGCTGTGCTAAGCATCGAATGGACATTGCAATTCAAGCCGAGGGTCACACACTGAATGCCAAACACAGGGGTAAAATAAAAAGCATAACGAAGCAGCAATTAGTATGAAAGAAATCTTGATTTCCTCATTGTAAACTAATCAACCGGGTCTGTGCGGATTGCGGCAGGGATGCTAAATACACGATTGGCGCACATTTCCCTAGATTCGGCTTCTTTTGGTAGCAGCCTTATTTTAAATAGAAAGTGGCATGCGTTTATGACTATATAACTCTTGTACCACTGTAATTGCGTTTGCATCATTGTCAACAATTGCGCTACTTGGACACAATGGAAACCAACTCTCCGGTCCCCAACTTGTGATTTTACCTCACAACGTTATGTGTCTGATCCTCCGTGATTTCACGTCCAAACCGATGGTAACGCAACGTTCAATTTACACATCTCCATGCTCTAAAAGCATCGTTGTAGTGACAAACTAACGGGGAATCGATCATATCATTCAAATTAATGCCATCTTTAACGGATGATTCTCTGTGCCATGAGAAACAGGGGTTTTGGATGCAACAAAACGTAACAATTGCAGGCAACAGCGAGCAAAAGCAGCCCACTGCAGGCATCAACACTACACGCGCGCATCTCACAAGCTGGCAACCTTTGATCATCTCTCGCGGCAGGCAAGTGC
Organism: Eutreptiella sp. 'Long Island Sound 2002'; assembly: GCA_964036045.1. Classification (NCBI taxonomy): domain Eukaryota; phylum Euglenozoa; class Euglenophyceae; order Eutreptiales; family Eutreptiaceae; genus Eutreptiella; species Eutreptiella sp. 'Long Island Sound 2002'. Next base: position 46,426,903 of record OZ038389.1, on the reverse strand, counting down.
CAGCAGTGCACATTTTGCGGCGGCAGTGCTCTGGTGCGTTCGGGCGCGTTCGGGAGGTGGCGGCGGCTCACCGCAGAGCGGTTCGACGGTCGTACGGCAGCCCCAGTGCCGCGGGAGTGCCGGCGCTGCCGGCGCGGCCTGTCCGTATCGAAGCAATTTTATCGCGCTGTTCACAGCCCGCTCCCACTCCTTCCTACCGACTTTTCACCGACGTTTCACCGACGCTTCTCCGGAACGCCGAACACATCAGCTGCATATCATGCGCGAAGCCCGTGCCCTCACCCTCTTTCTCGGGCTTTCTGCCTTGATGCTCGTTCGTGCCGTGCGGCAAAAAATGCCACCGCCTCGAGTTGCGCAGCCAGCCGCCACGAGCTCGACAAAGGATGGAAAGTCACTGGCTGCGCCATGGATGAAACCGTTGAAAGCAGCACTGCAACATGGTGGTTCGCAGCGCCAAAAGCGAGATCGAAGCGACGCCAAGCGTAAGCAGGTACAGCTTGCGACGGTCGACCCTGTCTCCCTACGTCCTGCAGTACGCACGATCGTGTTCCGAGGTTTCATGCCAAAGCACCTAATGCTTGGCTGCAGTCAGCAGCAGGACGGCAAGCTTGATGACCAGGAGAGCTGCGCTCTCATGTTCATCACTGATAGCCGCGCCGAGAAAGTTCGCCACCTGCAGCACCCCCAGTCTTCCACATACGTTGAGTGCTGCTGGTGGCTCGATGAGGCCGGCGTTCAATTCCGCATCTCGGGACGCGCTGTTCTCGCGACGGCGACGAGCGAGGACCCCGCGCTGAGAGCAGCTTGCGAGACCGTGTGGACGCGACTCCAATCGTCGACCAAAGGCACCTTCTTTTGGCCCGCGCCAGGCGAGCCCATAAGTACGCATCCGGCTGCCCCTCTAACGGCGGACGAGCTCCCACTGGACAAGGCCAACTTTGCCCTCCTGGTCGTTCTTCCTGAGCGGGTCGACGAGCTGCGCCTCGGAGGCAAGCAGCGGCGTGTCTTGTACACCCTCGAGCAGCCTCAAATTACCATGGATATGATGGGAGGTGGCGACCTACTTGCGCAGCATGCAAAGACGCAATGGTGGCAAGAAGGGGTGAACCCGTGATACGGTACCTTTCCGTGTCCCCCGCCAAAGCAGCTTTCGCCCTTTTCGGGGCCGCGTTCGTCTACTGCGCATGCCCCTCGCAGCCCGCTCCAAGCGCCTCGTGTTGCTCATCAAGGGTTCACTAGATATCATTCAGCATCATGACCAGAAATGCTATGAGGGGGTTCTCACATACAAAACATCAGTTGTGGTGGGGGGGGTGTTGCCTGTCCCTGCTTCAAGTCCCCCTTGTCTTGTAGTCAGTTAGTTGTGAAGAACAATGGGTTTTGTGGGCACCGGAGGCACCGGAGATTTTTTTTTTTAGGCAGACGAGACGGCAGGGGAAAATTTTTTTGTTTGACCTGATGTGTCTATGCTCAAAATACTCAGAATTTTGTGGAGAATTCAACAATGGATGAGAAACACAAAAAAGGATTTTGACCCCGACCCAACCTCCGGGTTGGAGTTTGGCTGATGGGAGCGGCAATTTTCTTTGAAAAATTTTTCCCTCAGTTGTGTATATTAAAAATCATCAGCGTGTCATGGGGATCGTCTTGAGGTGGATGTATGTTGGGGTACCCCCCCCCCCCCCGAGCGAAAGGACAATGAGAGAGAGACCCGCAGAACAGCACTAAAGGGTCACTGTTATGCGGCAAATGTGCGTGTTGAATGCATTTTTCTCTCTCAAACGGGGGATCCACCTCTAGAATCATCTGACTTTGGTGTGCACCCACTTTGGAGAGCAGCATACCAATGCTTACTCTACATAACTGCAAGTGAAATTTCGTTGCAGCTAACCACAAGGAAATTTGTTGCGCAAACTATGCATACTACGGCTTTGCTTCGGTAAACTAAGCTTATTGGGATCAATGTAATCTTGGTTGGGGAAACCCACCATGCCTTCAAAAATTGATTGAAACAGATTGAAATCCTGTGTTGTGAAATAAGCAATGTAATGGACAACCCAAGTAGCTGAATGTGAAAAGAGAAAATAGTGAAATTTCTTTCCATCTCACCATGTCTTTAGCAATCCCCATGTGTCAAAAATCCGAGACCATTGATTTCGATTATAGTTGATGGATCGTAAAACGCCAACTCTGAGCTATACAGCTAAAATGGGAACGCCAACAATTCTGAAGAGTCCACAAAAGCAGTGCCCCTCTTGGCAGGCTGTTGCAGGAATTTCGAAACAATGGTGCATAGGCATGCTGCCTGTTCCCACAGGTTTCCACGAGCGCATTCTTCATGAAATGTGTCATTTCCCATTGCCACTATCGCTGCTTCTTGTTGTTGTGTGTGCTGGTTGAGGTGAGCTCCCCAGCAGCCGTTCATACCTGGCCGCTGGTAGCCCCAGGCCTGTACAAGATGCTCCCCGACACCCGCTTTTTCGGAAGATCACGTGCTGCTGGCTCCAGCTGGGGCCAGAGGGCAGCTGAAGATGCTCAGGCGTGTGCTGCCCTCTGCGAGGCAGATGCTGCTTGCCAGTCCTGGACCTATGACGAGGCCCACACCACGTGGAAAGGGGCTTTTCTGAATGTCTGCGACTTGATGATGCACACAGCTCCAAGCCAAAGCCACGCATTTGGGTTCATGAGCGGCTACAAAGGCCAGCGTGTGGGACTTGGTATGTTTTTGTATCAGTTCTGCTGGTGTTGTGGTATGAGGAATAGTAGCCATGCATATTGGACAAGCCTTGCCTCAAACAGTGCCCTGTGGGCTTGTCAGTTTTATTGGCGTGCAAAACGGAGTATAGAAATACGATCCCAATCACGTCTCAGTGCACCAGTGCTGTTGGCACGGTAAAATTGCTGCCATCAATGAGTATTGGCTGGTAATGATGCCGCCCGCACAGGCTGAAAAGATGTGGGTCACACTGGTGCATGCAATAGGCTCAGCACCTGGTGCGGACTGTCTGACATGATGGAAACAATTTATCCTCCTATAATATGATGCAGTGTCGGCACGCTGGGCGAACGCCGAACACGTCTCTGCTTGCTTGCTGCTGCTGCTCGAATACATGCCTCCCCCTGGACCCTATGTAGGGGTGTAAAACCTCCACTGAGAGCCCCAGCTCCGTGAAAAGGGGTTGTAAAACCTCTACCGGGAGACCCAGCTTCGTGAAAAGGGGTTGCAAAACCTCCACTGGGAAAGAGCCAGCTCGGTAATGAAGACTGGGCTGCGTCCTTATGGTTCTCCTGCACTTGGTAAAAAAAAGGTTCATTTTGAAAATGCACTTCTGCATGGCACCGCGGCATAAGACAAGCTTTCTGAGCACCCATTTGCAATCATTTGATAGCCCAATTGCTATTTAAGAAGAACAGCCCTCATTGGAAACATCTACGTGACACCCCCTTATGCTGATACGAGAGAGATGCGGACATGGCCCACCCAACAGTGCGGTCAGCAGTGGTGATTCTTAGCCCCTCCCAAAACGGGGGTAATAATCCCCCCAGGCCCCCTTTTTCCTTTACATTTAGCAACCTTGGGGGTCTTTTTACTGGTAACCCCAGCACCGGGGGGACAAGAACAAGGGAAGCACCTAGGGCACAGGGTCAGGACCACAAAGAGGCTGGCAGGGGTAGGTAAACAGGGATCCGGGATGCAGGAGCCCCCCAGGGGAGCCTGGGGTGACAAGGTCGATGAGGGCACAAGCACCCAACCAGGGGCACGGGAAGGGGGGGGGGGGTAGGAAGGGGTCTGATTACGCACACAGCCGCCCACGCCCAGAGCCAGGGTGCGCCTGGCAGACCAAAGACCGTGCACCTGGGGGGCAGCAGCAGGGATGAATTTCATACTGCCACAATTTTTTTTGGTGGGGTGGGGGAGGGGGAGGCTGAGGACCCCTGAAATGACAAAATGGCGATTACAAAATTGCAATTTTCCACCGCTTTGTGCTGTGCAGGTATCTTGAGGGTACAAAATTGTGATTACCCCCATTTGTGGCCCGTGGAAGGCGGGTGTAAAACTTTTTTTTTCATTGCTTCCTCCCTGTTTTGCTGACTTACCAAGGATAATGTGCTTACCATACCTGTCTGTGGCATTTTTTGGTGCTTTCTTTTGCGACAAAATTGTTTCTAAGGCCGTTTCCGGTGTTACCCCTTTGGAATGAGTTTTCTGCATGTGATTAAAGTTCAAATGAAAAATGATGCTTTCTCACTTCGCTGCCAGAGATGAAATGGAGTTCCTATTCGAAAATGGGGATGCCACTTTTCTTCTTTCTTTGTTTGTCCAAAACTTGCAATACCACAATTTTTCAAAAGCTGAGGCCGACACCAATTTTGACCTCAGCAAAAGGAGTGGATCAAAATGACGACCTGTCCATGAACCACGGTAGCACAGATCCAAGCGTACCACAACGAACAAAATGCCTTTCTGGGTCCGTCGCACTATTAAGTGACGCCAATGCATGCGCGAAATCAAATCAACAATACTCACAATAATAAATATCGCAAAAACCTCCGTTACATTTCCCAAACGTTAGCGAATGTGTCCAAGGGATCTCCAACTGCGGAACCCTCCGCCTTCTTCTCATCCTCCTTTTCATCCTCTTTGCTTCGGCTCTTCTTCGATCCTCCGGTTTCCTGTGTCGGAGGCTCTTTTCTCTTCCTCGGTGAGGTTCTGCCAAAGGACTCTTTCAACGGAATATCCCCAACCATCCTCTTGCGTTTGCACTGCCATGTTTTCCAATATGGTTTGGAGAGGAGGTTCATCTTGGAAGCCGCTGCTCGATGAAGTGGACTCACGGTCCGGCGAGCTGCTTTCGCCGCTTACATTGTCCTCCCCGGCTTCCCTCCGGGCCTTCTTATTCTTCTGCCTTTTCTTATGTTCTTCGTGTCTTTTTCCTTTTGTTTCTTGTTTTGTATGCGTTGTTGCTTCTTGTCCCATTCTTGCCGTGTTGTGCTCACCGGTGTCCCTTGGGCAACCGTAGCTGGCGCAAGACCACTTGAACTTGCTTCATCCTCTTTGGCTGCCGCTGCCTCCTGTTGAGTTTGGGCCTTGACACGCTTTGCTGCTGGGACCTCCATCAGTGTGAAGTTTTTGAGCAGTATGTCCACCTCTCCAACCAGTGGGAGTCCGGTCACTGACCCCAGAAACTCGAGGCTGGTGCAAACCCAATTGCTCATGTCATCCCCGGCATCTTCTTTCGTTAAGCGGAAGGCCTAAGTAAAGGCAAAGGCTTGCCAATTTGGGCTGTGGCAGGTCATGACCGCCATTGCGGTAGCAACACTCTGCAGCGGCTGCTTTTCAGAAAAGACGAACAATAGCATGTTGACTAGGCCCTTCCAATTTGCTTGCTACCCCAAAATTTTCTGAATGAGGAATAAGGAATGCAACCGGTTGTAGGGGTGACCGTTAGTACTGGTATACCAACGATAGCCTCTTTAAAAACTAAAATATCCTCTACTCACCGGTTGTTTTGGCCGAAAATCCATGAAATCATTGAACGTCGTGCCGTCGCCGGCCACTGCCACATGAGCAATTTTCAGACTTTTGTTCGGCCGGTTTCTCAAATTTCTTTCCGAGTTGAAACCTGGAACTTTAGACATCGCTAATTTATGATACAAACCAGATCTTTGTGAATTCAATTTCTGGTCCGGTTCGAATTTTCAGTGACAAATTGCAGAACACATTGCACGGAAACGGAAATTGAATACATAGAGAGTTAGTTTTTATCATAAATTAACAATATCCAAAGTTTTAGCTTTTAACTATTAGAGAGAGATGAGACATTGGCCGAACAAAACTGGGAAAATTGCCGATGCGGCAACACCGGCAACAGCTGCGCCACAGGCCATGGTTTATTAGTGCCTGCCAGTTGTTAAAAAACTTAGCACCTCCACTTGCAAGTGGTAATTTCAAAAATAATTTGCAGCAACCGGTTGTTTTGAAAAGCACCAGGTTCCATGCCTTAATCAGGATGGAGACACTGACTCGGAGGTATCACGCGGACGTAATGGTCATCAGCATGTTGTGTAGCGTTGCGCACAGTGACAACACCACAATCCACAGAATGGCCGGCGTCTTGTGGTGCAGCTTTGGCCTGTTCAAAACGTTTTGTGACTCCACCATAATGGATCCGTGTTAAGCGCAACGAGATGTGTCTCCCATTTTTTTTTAGGTCCCAGTAACTTCTCAGCAACCAGCGGCATACTAATATCAACGCCGCCTCCTTGCCAACAAGCGCGACGGGTGTGTTGTTTTCTATGATGTGTTCGACCCATTTTTTGTACACTCCATCGCCGTCATCCGTCACTTGATACTATGTGAAGGTGAGGTTTCAGGCGCACAGCATGCCGATGTCAAGTGTGCAAGCTGCCTTTTTCACGATGTTCTGCTTGTTGTCCAGATTCACCATCACGATGTGCGACTTCACCCCTCGTCGGTCACCTCCTTTGGTTTTGCTTTTTACGGGTATTGCGGCCTATTTTGCAACACACCGAACGTCTCGTGGTCTGTCCACAACTTGGCCTTGTCAAGGCGCGGCTTGTTGCTTTCGGTGGTGCTAAAGTAGATCTTTAGCAACTTTTCTCAGGGTATGGAGCATGTTTTGGACGTAACAAGTTTTGAGGAATTACCTCTTTCAAAAAAGATAAACTTTTTGTTTTTTGGGTTGTTTCATTTAGAAATACATCTGGTGAAAACTTTTTAAAGTCTCTTACCTTTTTCGCAAAAAGGTAGAAGGTTCCAATTCCTCAAAAAGGGAGCATGCCTTCCAAGAGGCACAAATAGTGGATCTTTGTTCTTTTATGAATCATACATTTTACCCTTCTTGGTGCAACGGTTGTTGTTGCTTGGTACTTGTTGTTCTTTTTTTTGTTTTAGGAGAAAGCAAAAAAGAACAAGCTTCATGAAACAATAATGCACATAAGCTGATAGTCACCTTGCATTACCCTCTCCCGTATTAGTTGCTTCTTGACAACTTTTCTTGCACATAAACAAAATCAATTTACGGAGAAACCAAGAAGTGCACGTTTTATTTGAAAAAGGGCCCTTTTTTGTGTTTGTGGTTTGGTCAAGTGTGTTAGCGATAATCAAAGAAACTACGTAGACACTCATCATTCATGCAAATTGTATTTGAGAATTCCATGTAACCAACATTCTTGAACAAAACCAGCCTCGGTCCACAAATACAATGACAATAGGCGGGGTTTGTACGACAACACATGTACGAATTACAAATAGTCATTGCAAACACTTTTTGCCGAACACATCCACTTTCTGGACTGACGCCTTCGGCGTTACATGTGGATTGGTTTTCCTCGTACAGACTTCTCAGAGCCATGCGTTGTTTTGATACCCATTGAAAACATTGGACTTAGTTTGTGGTGAAAAGAGATACTCGGAATTATCTACTCTGCCTAAATGAAAAAAGAGGCTGTCAACATTGTCCTCAACATTGATGCCCTCCTAAATGGTGGTGCATCGTAAAAATTCGAAAAAGGTGAGGCTGGCTCTAAAATGGTGGATGCAACAAAAAAAAAACCAACCATCAAAAAAAATCATACGATGGACTGCTCATACCATCACTCTCTACAAAAGCAAGAAGGTGTCGTTGTGCTTTGGCCAACCTCAGCCATGCTGCCGAATGTGGAAGCAACAACCGTTTTCCTCGTGATGTGTGGTTGTTTTTGCATGTACATGCATATTGACCGTTGAATTGAGTGCGCATACAATAGGAATATTGCCTCCTCTAAAACACAGTGCTGTTGAAAAGTCCAAATGCCCAAGCTAGATACTATCATATGCATTCTAACATTCCAAATGGTGGCAACAATGTTCGATTTCATGGGTGAACCCCATTAGCAATGTTGTGGCATACTAATATTGTGGTATGTCCTACATCCCCAATATGCCTCCTATCTCCCCTACCATGGCTGGGTTGGCCATCAATCTGCACGACACGCCGTCCGCATCTTCCTGGTCCTATGCAAAAAAAAATTTCCTATCAAATCTCCACAACTCCATGCTTTGCTTGCCCTTTTTCTTTTCTTTGTGTTTACCCACTGTGGTGTCCCTTCTCGCTGGAGCCGCTCCCTCTTGGTGTCCGGTTATCCAACACACACCACCCCCAGTTGTCTTCGTGTGTGCATCCTAGACGGTTATGATACTTAAGGACCCACTTCAGCGGATATGCCTGTCGCATGGCCACTGAGCGCAGCCTGCGCCGCAGCTTCCACTAGCCCTACCACCATGTACGCCATGTTGCATCCACCCTTTTGGAGTCAGAGAGACAATCTGATGAAATTGTTTAACTGATAGTCAAGCAAGGGAATGTGTGAAATGTTCTCCTGTGGTTGTGCACATGCACACCCTCTGAGCAGAACCTTCGATCCCTTGGGGAACTCCTATACTTTGCTTTTTGTTGTAAATCGCGTACACCGTATGCGACCTGCATCATTTTCCCTTTGCAGAAAAATAGTATGTGACCTACCGCAAAAAATCTACTACACACCTACGCCAGACAGAAAAAAGAAACCACATTTGCATGCAACTTTCACAACGAGCTGCGAGTAGAAGCAATGAATGCAAACATGACCCACAAAAAACCTTTGGACACGCTGGGACAGGGGTAAAGGGGTCAGCAAGTAGCCGCCTGCTTGAACAAAACTAGCACCCCCAACACCCCACCCACCTATACCGTGTCTGCAGAATTAAACGAACGCCTGGCCCCACCAAAACAATATCCAATTTGGAAAAAGACAGCAACATACCTTGCGTGCATACTATCACAACTTCAAACTCCTGCCGAAAGAGTCAAGCAAAGCTTGCCACACAAACCCCAACAAACAGGTACTCTCCTGGTGCTCCCTAGAAAAAGATACAAACCGTCTGAGCATGCAGCCACATGCACATGGGCTGGAATACAAAATGCCCCCAAAGGAAAATGTTTCATGTTCAGCCATCATCAACCAAAAATGGTAACACATGTCCAAAAAGACATAGCACAATATATAAACAGTGGACCCGGTAATGCCTTCTTTGGGGAAGCAAGAGGGCATGAGGGGAAGAACAACACAAAGCTTGTTCTCCACCTACTGTACCCATGGTTCAATGTTTCCTTCATTCACGTCACCAGGGCATTGCACTGTGGTATGTTGCTGGGAAATTGGCACATGCTGCTAAAACAGCAAAGCAGTGCTCATGGTGCATTCAGGTCAGGTCAGGTGTGTGCATACTTCAGGCTTGCGAGCTGTCGGCCAACGGCACTGTCCCATCCAATCCAACCCACCCCTAAATGTTCCTGCTCAATAATCACTGCGTTATCTGGTCTCATTTCGCCCATCTCTTGAACAGCTTCCACTTTAAACACTGTAGTTGGGAGCAGCACACTTCCGTGTCTGTAGAAATGTCTGTAAAAATGTTCTTGGTCATATTCTTATCACCGCTCCTTCCCATCATTCCCCCATTTCACATCACCCACCACCTGGGTGCCTGCTGTCTCAATATCCTCTTCAATGTTTTCTGGTCAATTCATGTATGCATCAATGCCTTCCACAATCTCTTGAAGGTTGTGATGGGTATGCACAAGACAACCCCAGGTGTCACAAGCAACAATAGCAACAATCTGTTGAACAGGGGAAAAAATGGTAGTGGTTTCATCATCTTCGGCACCGTGCTCCGGTAACCTGGATCACTTGGGGAACTCGGAGAAAGGTTTGGCATTGGACACGATTAGAAAGGACTGAGGCAGGGAAGCATTTGGGTTGGGGAGAAGGCTGATGGAAGAGTGTGGTTTGATCCCCCATGAACAGGTCAGAAAAGCCAAGCCATATGGATCTGGTTAAGAGCTCAGCAGGCCCAGCCCGCATCCCCATGCGCCAGAATGGGGCAGAAGTGGTGGGGTGGGGAGCTGGACCAGGGTTTCATTGGAACAGTGCAACAAGCACAGTGGCGCGCTAGCGCTCCCCACTTCCAGTGCAGGCACAAGCAAGCACACGACAAGCACAGGAGCCCATGGTTGCAGTACCAAAATCGAAAAATTCATTGGAGGATAATTTTGTCTCCCAAAATGTTGATTTTACAAGGGGTTAGACATCTGATCTAGCCCCATTGGGGTATGCTACGTGAATGACCCCCCCAAAAGGGGGGGTATATGGTTCCCGCGCCTACACTTGATCTAGCAGGCCCATTTTCTGAACCTTTGTCCCTCCCCGCCACCCCTCTTTGCGGCCATGCGGGGACCCTTACCCAGCCACCAAGAGGGCCCAGCAGGGGGATCTGGGGGACGGGGGAGGGGGGGGGATATGAGTCAAAATGATCCCCACGATGCACTGACCATATGCATCCCAGGGGAAACTTTTTCAGACAGATTTCCATGCGACGAGATTTTGAGCCACTGGTGATCCTCACACAGGGCGAGGCCCAGCCAGCAGAGGCCTGCACACAGGGCGAGGCCCAGCCAGCAGAGGCCTGCAGCCCCCCTCCCCACCCGGAGGAGCAAATTTCGAGACACCATGGCGCTCGCTCAGCCATGCCTTCCAATCCTTCACCAATACCCGAGTGCCTACCACACCCCACCCACCAATGCTGTATCATTGCAATCCTTCATGTAGACCATGACCCTTGGCGTGTCATTCCCGCAGAATATCAGCGCTACCGCTTCCCTCTCCAGCGCCGATTGCTGACTTCTTGGTTTGGATCCATTGGAGGAGTCTCCCAGATCCTGTCCACAAAGGCTTCAGCACGGATGCGTGACCGGCGGCGGTAGCTTTGCTTCACAGAGTAGTACTTCAGAACATCACGGTACACAATCTCTTTGCGGGTGGCAGCCTCATTGTCCCTCTTGGCCTGCTTTAGGGCTTCCCACTGGTCCTCTTCCTCCATTGGTTCCAATGGATAGTCCTCTAGCCAAAGGTAAGGGCTCCAATCTCCTGCAAATGAACAACATGCACCGGCAAGGCAAAGGCCGGTCTGGGCAAACAGAGGGGGAGGAACAGTCCCAAAAGGGTTCCAACAAGTGTCGGGTAGAAGTCAGCAGGCAGAGATAGCGCACAGGCTCCACAGCAGTATGGTCAAGGGGATCCCACCATTACATGTGGCCGGCACCAATTCGCATTCCTGGGGGGCGGGCCCTCCCATGCCATGCATGCCATGGCACAATGCCCCCCTCAATAAGCCCACCCCCTCCCCCTTTAAGAAGCGTGGCATGGGAAGGGTCCCACCCCCGACCTGTTACCCGAAGGCCCCCCTGGGGGTTCTGGGAGGGGGGGTTCTGGGAGGGGCGATGGACGGGGCATCAGGGGGGTTTGCCTTGGGGGGGGGGGGGGGGGCTCCAAACAGTTTGGTATGCGGCCCAGGATCACACCGCCCAGGTGTGATCCGACATTTCGCACCACCCCTTGCCCCAACAGAGGGTGGGGTATCATCGGCTTGGGTATTCCCAGCCACACTGGAAACCTCAGGGGGTTGGGTCATGAGGCGGTCATGGGATTAGAGTTACACCATGGCACAGGACATACACATATGTAGGGGTTGGAATGCGGGTGCGAAAAAGTGGTCATAGCAACTCGGGGCGGTGGCCTCGGACCACACGCCATGATGGCACAGCCTTCTCCCCAAACGGTTCAAGGAATGGAAGGGAAGGGCCTAAGACCAAGATTGGCTCCGTGGAACACTTTCTACGGATCGACCTAAGAAGGGAAGGGCCATGCTAAAAGCGTGAGTCCGTATCCCCAACTCAGTATCCCCAACTCAAGGGGCCACACCGAAGTGTGGGAGTCCATCACCTCAACTCAAGTGCTTAGCGTAGTGGTTCTGGTGCTTGTGGACAATTGGGCGCCTTCGGCGCCCATCGACTCCTTAGGCCGGTACCTTTGTCAACTAACTGTTGGCCGGAGGCCCCCTGGGGGAGGGCGTAGTTGGTGTCCTAGGACCCGCGGAGTCACCCCCCCCCCCGGGGTACATATGTGAGAGACAGCACCAGCCAATGGGAGAGAGACCCCACAAACAAACAGGAGAGGCTGCAAGGAGATTGGCAGCTAGCCCATGGGACAGACTGCCTTGTTGTCTATGGGACAGCCCGCTGTCCAAAGGGTGAGACTGCATGGGTTGTCTCACCCATGATGCTAAGCAAGAGACATGAGGCATTGGGCCATGTATATGGGCCTTCTTGTATGGGCCTTCTTTGGGGTGCAATTTCAGGAAAATGACACAAAGCAATCGGGTGGGTCGGTTTGAACGGAGCAACAGATGCTCTGGCCCAAATTTCCATTGCCTTCGGTAACACACCTCAAAAAGGGACCAAATACTGTCCCCATGGTTTCCCCACATGTGGTTACACCGCACATGGAAACATTAGATTGCATGGTTTACAGTCCAGTGACTGTAGCATAAGGGCCAAAGTATCAAAAAAATTGGTCTTGTAAATTCCCATTTTTGAGTTGCCGAGGGTGGAAAACTGCATAAAGCAGGTTGTGCCCCAGCCCCTTGCCCCCGTCCAAACACCGAAATAGGGTGAAAACCACATAAAGAAGGTGTGAAACATGCTATACATAGGGGCATTTGATCATTGTGAATGGGTAGAATATAAAAAAAAACGGGTTTTTCGAAAATTTCCATTTTTGAGCTACCAAGGGTGGAAAACTGCATGAGCAGGTTGTGCCCCGGCCCCCTTGGGACCCACCTGCCCGCAAACACCCAAATAGGGTGAAAACCGCAGAAAAAACTGCCTACAGGCAGCAATATCGGGGGTTTCGGCAGGCCCATGGCCCTGGCTACACAGGCCCAATAGCCACTACATGGGTCCCCATGGGTGCTAGAGTACCCGTATTGTCACCGCATGATCACCCAAACCCATCCCAGGGGCGATAGAAGGGTTTCGGAAAAAGGTGAATGCGGTTTGTGCGCACATAGGTGCCATCGAAATGCCTACAAACAGCAATATCCGGGGCCTTCAGCGGGCCCATGGCCCTAGCTACACGGGCCTAGTAGCCACTAAAGGGGTCCCCATGGGTGCTAGAGTACCCATATTGTCACCAAATGATCACCCAAACCCATCCCACAGGCGATGTCACCCCACCCCCCTCCCTGAAAAACTCAAAAAAGTGGGTTTCAAGTGGGGGGGAGGGGGGTTTGGGGGTTCCGGTCCAAAAATGCATTGGGGGATGCATTTATTGGACAAAATAATGATTTCACAAGGGGGTTAAACAAACAATTCAACCTCTTGAGGTAGGGTACACGAAAAGGCCCAAAAAGGCCCAAAAGAGGGGGGGGGGGGATGTGGCGTTTCCCCTGATATACGGGCCTGCCTAGCTTTGATCTAACAACCTGTGCGAGGCGATTTTCAGGTGCCAGTAAACAGCCTATCCAGCATGAAGAAGTCCTCAAAAAAGTCCTCACCGGCAAGGGGCCACATGAGGGGGCCGACCGGGGGTACCCGGAGTTTAGACCCGGGACCCCCACCATGGGTTAGGGGGTCCATATACAAGCAGAAAGTTTATCAGGACTTGGGTCGGAATCCACACACAGTGGGCGCAGTACGCAAAGGAGTTTTGAACCCCCCCCTACTCCCCCTACTCCCCACCCCACCCTAAAATGGGGTACCCAGTTTCGGGGGGAGGGGGGGGGTCAAAAAATCGAAAAATTCATTGGGGGAACATTTTCTGTCCCAAAATGATGATTTTGCAAAGGGTTAGACGTCTGACACCATATCTTGAGGTATGCTATGCGAACGACAGCAACGACCTTCACGACTGGGGGGGTATACGACACCCGACACCCGCGCCTGCGATTGATCTAACTACCTCTCTTCAAGGTGATTTCTGGTCACTAAACAGTAAACACTGCAATTTCAAAGCTTTTTGGGGTGCCAAGGTCCGGGCCTAGCAGCCGCTATGTGGGTCCCAGTGGGTGTTTGAATACCCATACTTTCAGGAAATGGGTACCCAAAGCCATCCAAAACCTGTCAGAAGGTTTTGCGAAAAGGCCAACCTTGCTAAACTTTTCAAATGCTACTAAGCATAAAAGCTGCAGAAGCAGAGCCTGAACCGCCAAGCAAACGCCCCACGGGGGTCTTCCAATCAAAAACAAATCGAAAAAGTCAAAAAAAACTTGACTTCGCAAGCTTTACCAACCATGGGGAGCAACAAAGCGGTTCTACACCCATCTAGCCAAGGCCATGGGCCCTTCAAAGGTGTGTGCCCCCCATCCTCTTTGAGACGCCATGCCGAAAGCAATAGAATGTGATCCCCCTACGTGGTTGACTGCAAAATCACCTCGCAGAGGTTGTTAGATCAAAGCCAGGCAGGCGTATATATGGGGAAAACGCCACATACCCCCCCATTTTGGCCTTTTTGGGCCTATTCGCGTACCCTACCCCAAGGGGTTGAATTGTTGGTTTAACCCCTTGGAAAATCATTATTTTGTCCAATAAACGCATCCCCCAATGAGTTTTTGGTCCGGACCCCCCCAGACCCCCCCCACTTGAAACCCACTTTTTTGAGGTTTTGAGGGAGGGGGGGGGTGGGGGGGGGGTCAAAAATGACCCCCCCATTTTTTGGGTCGAAAATCATGAATCTTTTGGTTTTTTTCGATTTTGAGCCGAAAAAGTGTTTCCGGGTCCCGACTCCATAGGGTTTGTATGGGGCGGAGTGGGACGAGCGCTTATGCAGTTTATGCACTTTTTCAGCCATTTTTGCTATGTTGGCGGTTTTGGCGACCTCGGTGACCCCGTGGTATCCACTTTGAGGGGTGTGAGTGGGGATGTTGTGACAGTATCTGCCTCCTAGTATACGGAAGGACGTTTTTTGCAGTCTCTAGCCTTGCTTAGGGCCGTTCACAACCCGTGCCAAAAACGCAAAATGGCTCTTTCCACCAATAATGGCTTAGTGAATGGGCTGGTACACAACCTGCTTATGCAGTTTTTTACCCTGGACAGCTCAAAAATCGAAGTTTCCGAAACTTACTTTTTTGACATCGTGATCACCTAAAATGACCATCCAAGCTATGTAAAGCATGTTTTAGGCCGTATTTACGTGTTTTTCACCCGATTTGGGTATTAGGTCCGGGGGGGGGGGGGGGTCTTCCAAGGGATTGGTACACAACCCGCTTATGCACTTTTTCACTATGGGCAGCTCAAAAATCGAAGTTTTCGAAACTTGTTTTTTTGATGTTGTGACCACTTAAAATGACCATCCAAGCTATGCAAAGCATGTTTTAGGCCGTATTTGCGTGTTTTTCACCCTATTTGGGTGTTAGGTCCGGGGGGGGGGGGGTCTCCCAAGGGACGGGTGCACAACCTGCTTATGCAGTTTTTCAACCCGGACAGCTCAAAAATCGAAGTTTTTGAAACTTTTTTTTTTGATATTGTGACCACCCAAAATGACATTTCGAGCTATGCAAGGCATATTTTAGGCCGTATTTACGTGTTTTTCACCCTATTTGGGTGTTGGGTCCGGGGGGGGGGTGTCTCCCAAGGGACGGGTGCACAACCTGCTTATGCAGTTTTTCACTATGGGCAGCTCAAAAATCGAAGTTTTCGAAACTTGTTTTTTTGATATTGTGACCACCTAAAATGACCATCCAAGCTATGGAAAGCATGTTTTAGGCCGTATTTACGTGTTTTTCACCCTTTTTGGGTGTTAGGTCGGGGGGGGGGGGGGTCTCCCAAGGGACGGGTGCACAACCTGCTTATGCAGTTTTTCACCCCGGACAGCTCAAAAATGGAAGTTTTCGAAACATATTTTTTTGATATTGTGACCACCCAAAATGACCATCCAAGGTATGGAAAGCATGTTTTAGGCCGTATTTACGTGTTTTTCACCCTATTTGGGTATCAGGTCGGGGGGGGGGGGGGGGGGCTCCCAAGGGACGGGTGCACAACCTGCTTATGCAGTTTTTCACCCCGGACAGCTCAAAAATGGAAGTTTTTGAAACTTGTTTTTGTGATATTGTGATCACCTAAAATGACCATCCAAGGTATGTAAAGCATGTTTTAGGCCGTATTTACGTGTTTTTCACCCGATTTGGGTATTAGGTCCAAGGGGTGGGGGGGGTCTCCCAAGGGATTGGTACACAACCTGCTGATGCAGTTTGTCACCCTGGGCACCTCAAAAATCGAAGTTTTCGAAACTTGTTTTTTTGATACCGTGATCACCTAAAATGATCATCCAAGGTATGTAAAGCATGTTTTAGCCGGTATTTATGTAGTTTCCACCCTATTTTGGGTGTGTGTTGCTCGCGGTAGATTCTCTGCGAGGTGGACTTGCCGAAGGCAATAGAATTTTCCTTCACACTCTGCTGCCATCCGGGATCAAGGTGCCAAAAATGAAAACCTGTCTCCAATCAGGCTCAAGATTATCTCTTGCATCTAAGCACAGGGGCCACATTACCCAAACCAATCCTCTGGAAAAGAAACCCCCCCCAGCACCCAATGGCCAAGCAACGTGAAGTCTAAAACATGTTTTACATGGGATGTTTGATGATTGTGGGTGGTTGACAAAACTGGTTTTGGAAATGTTGAGCAGTTTTGAGCTGTTGAGGCTGAAAATTGCATAGGTACGTGGACAACCCACAAACATGCACGTGCGCCCACAACATGCTACACAGCGGAGCCGGGCATGTTGTCGACCAGCATACGTCATAGGTCTGCTTCAAATGGTTGCAGCAGTGGGGTACTACCCCTGCTCTGGAACAAGCTCAGGTCCAAAATGTGGGCTGAGGCTTCAGGACAAGCTAGGGCTACTTTGGATACCTTGGATAGATTTGAACTGCTTCTGAACATGATTGTTCCGATGGCTATACTTGATTGGGTTGCACTGGTTGCGCAGCTGCCATACACGCATTTCGATGCCTTTGCAAGGTACATTGTTCACTGGCAACACCTGTTTTGATCCATTCTCTGGGGACACAAAAGAATGCTTGGTTACAATGAGGTCAAGCGGCATTTTACCAAACTAGACAGTGGTCAAGACAATATCCATATCTGTCTCACAATTGACATACCAGACGTGGTTGGGAGCAGCAGCGTGAAAGCAATTCATGTGTTAATACACCCCAATTGATGAGTGGGCATTATGTTGCTTCTGTATCCTTGTATGAAACAATGGGCATACCTGCACCACTGAATGAAAAATGGCCCCAGTCAGTGGCAGTCATGCACCCGTTGTTTTCAGTTGGCATCGTTGTAAGGGAGGGCGGGGGGGGGGGGGGCAATAAACGCTGAGTGTCGGGTTGGTACTTGAAGGTGTACACACTATTTTGGCTCTTCAGGAAATTGTCTGCGTGGCTTGTCCTCAAACAGCAGGGGCAAATATTTTGGTAGATGAGAGTGGGACTGTTGTCCCTCTGATCACAGCTGCTGCTTCTGCCCCTTGGAATCCCTCCCATGCCGGAGCCTGCAAGTTTCACACAAGGTCTTTCCCAACAAAGCAAAGCTCAGAGGGTGCTCACCACTTATGTGGGAAATGTAACACAGGGCCAGGGCGCACATCAGTGCTGCGTCCTAAATGACGCGACCTAAACGAGGCAAGAGGGGAGGTTTTTGGCGCTTCTTGAACTTTTGTCGTGATACTGATGAGATGTCTGGTGGAACCATGCACTCACCTTATTTTGATACAGAGAAGCCAGAAATCAAGGTTTCAGCCTTGGATGAGATGGGCGGGCTGGGGGACATGTCAGAAGTGGTCAATTTTTGCAAAAAATTGGCTGCTCATATTCGCTAGGAATGCACTCTACACCCGTCTCCCAGGTCATTTCTCAATGATAAACGGTTCCAAGAGATAAAACTTTTGGGGAACTGACCTCATGGCCCTGAAAACATGTGAAAAGTGGCGTGCCTTGACATGTATTTGGTGGGGAGGGTGGCCTTAATGCCACTGTCAAGGGAGCCTCCACTTGGGACTGGTGCCATGATGGAATGGTCAGCACCATGAACACTGGAATGATGCCCTTGCAGCCTGCCACAACGGACGTTGAAACGTGCCATTTGGCACATGTTTTAGGGTCATGGTACCACCCAGCACCTCAACAAAACGGGGTTAACCTGAATCGGTTTCCTGAAAACTCCCACTTTGCATCAGAATCCCCTCTTCATAAAGTTGGCCATATACACAACATGTATGTGCATCTCCATAACAGCAGAAAACCGCCGGACACCTTTGGCAATTGACTCTCTCCCAGAGTCCTTTTCCGGTTTCCACAACAAGTGAAAACCTCTGCTTCTCCTTTTTCAGGCTGCATTTCAGAGATATGGATACATTTCAGGCAGCCAGATGCATTCAGCTTCGTGTGTGCGGGTGCTAAATCACAGCACTTTGTCCATTCAGTCGCAAGGGCTGCTCTGCACACCTTGTCCTTTTCTTGACACTGAAAAGAATGCCGAACGGCTGCTGGCATGCCCCTTCCCTCCCTGAGAGCACACTGGGCCTGCTGTTCCATGGAGGCCTAGCCCTCGCCTTCGCCCAAATGCTGTCCCTGGGAGAAGTAGCATGGGCCATGTCTGGAATCAAGCATTGTTTCCTAAACTTTTTTTGGTTTGGCCACTGTAAAGCAACAATGTTGTAATTTGCATTGGCGCTCAGTCTCGCCTCTCTTGATACATACCATAAAATGCCACCAGGTGAGGCCCGCGAACGTGGTGCCCATCACGGGTGCAAGCAAATTCCCATTTGATGTGATCACCATCCAACGCCTTAAAATCTTTGATCTTGTCGAACACAAACTCCCTGTGATTTGACGGCAAAGAAAATAAGGCCTTTGAGTTTGCAAAACAGAATGAACTGAGAATTGCATAACTTGCACTTGATTTTCTATGGCTCTGCACAAATTGTAGCTTCTGTCTGGGAACCATTAGAACAGGAAAATGAGGGTTGCTTTCTATATATTGCTACACACAAGCCATGGTGCCTCCACGGTGTGGAGTGTCCGTCTTCAACATCCAGCACTATTTGGGACTCTTGCTTTATATGACATCACGTCATGGAATCATCATCAAGCCAAAATGCCCCATACCTTCATTACTGATGCAATTGGCACAAATTGGATAACTGAGATGATATTTGATCCCCCAAACACACAACCTCAAGAGCCTACTGATGTGCAGAAAAAAGGGGCAAAAGAAAACCCCACACCTATGCAAGTATCACTAGGGTTGATGCACACCCTGTGCTGAAATCTCAAAGAAAACGTGAAGCAAAATCTGCAAGTTTGGACCAGAAATAAATAAGCCCAACAGCATAGGTGGAATCATTGAACCATACATGTAGCCCTACCGCGACTTACAAGACATATTGTCTAAGAAAGCCTCCAATTTGACCCCAATCCAAACATCCCCCCGAAAACAAGCCTGTCAGGAACCCACTTGTGTCTTAGTGTTTCCCACCTTCCCTGAGGCCCTGGTGGGGAGGCTGGTGGAACCTTATACTGAGCCCACCAGGGGAGAAACGGGCCAGGGCTCCCCACGGCAGACAACAGCTCCCTCTTGTGTCCAGACTCCCTAGGCTCCAGCCCCAGCCCACTCAATAATGATCGCTGCTTGGTATGCCCATGATGCGGCAAAGCGGCAGTCACAAATTGTCGTGTACATCAAAAAGGCGGCATGGTAACCACACAGATTGATCATCCCTTCCACAGGCGCCTCTGGCTGGTGCAACTCTCAAGTATCCCATGAGCACATTGTATGTTGATCAACGCGGCGTGGGAGAGTGGGGATTGCCAAAGGACGGCGGGCAAGAGGGGTTTCCATATGAGACCCCTCCATGAATGCAGGGTCGTACCAGGTATTCAACACGGGGGCGGGGCATAAAGGCTGAAAGAGTATGCCATGGGGGGACCACATAGGGCCATGGGACCATGGGTGGCAGAAAGGCTGAAAGAGTATGCCGTGTGGAACTTCCGGGTGTACGTCTATGTTCGCCTTTTGAGGGGGGAATCCTCCAGGCGTTGATAGGTGGGTTGGTTGTCCACCCATCAGTTTGGGGGTGAAGAGGGCGGGTTCAAAAAACCGAGAGAGGTGGCGAGTCCACTGAGCTACCCCTAACAATCAGGGAAAATCATTTTTACTAGGTGAGAGTGGGACACCTGTTGTTTGGGGAGAGGGGGGGGGGACAGTGTGCTGTGCACACTTTTCATATAGCACCGAACTAGAGACCCACATACTTCATGGCAATGGGGGCATTGTTAGTATTAATATTATTTAAGTGGTTCTCCCCTATGGAATGTATGCGAGATTCCAATTTCACAGCTTTTCACCCATTTGCACTCTTCTAGTCCTTTGTACGAGGAAATCATATCATGATGAGGGGAATCACATAACAAGTAGGACATTCATGTAGCAACAAGGGTTTGCGATGTTCTATCCCATTACACCTGTCCTCCCTGATTTGGGGCCATGGCAGGCTGAGTGACATAACAAAGCCCATTGGGTCACAGGTGCAACATGAGAAGACAATACACATACCGTAGCCCTCTGCTTGACTCGCCTGTAAACACAGAGCAGACACAGGGTAGACAAGGTGCAGGGCATATTTCAAGACAGGGTGGTACGCTCAAATCCTCAAGGGAATTTATTCACTGCACGTGTGTTCAGCACCATTGAACTGGGTCTGCCCGCCCCCAACAGCCGACCAACACTTCTGTAATCGCCATGACTGCTCGGGCAGCCACTTTTGAAACCCACCTTCAACCTCCTGTCATCTTTGCACCCCGTGCACGCAAAGCACAGCAGTCTTTCCGCCCTTTTCAGAATCTCATTTCTTGGCGGATTCTTGTGTCCTTCACTCGGTCCCTTTCATGAGATCTAAGGGCTCTACCACGGACAACTAGGTTCCGATGACTGTTTGCCTCCCCAAGCAGCTTGGTTTTGGGAAGAGTTATCTTTGTGGGCAGCAGCACCTCTTCACAACCAAGACCAAAAACCTTCTTTCCCTCCACAACTGTCTCACAAACATGTACCCTCACATTCTTGATCACAAAAAATAGATTCAGAAAAATGTCCCTCGTTGTGCTTAGACATGACAGCACAAGCCCAAGGGCCATGACCCATTCACTAAATCATTCAAATTCAACCAGAATATTCCATTGCAAGTCTCCCTAACACGAGGCGAGGGGTGTCCAGATCACCAAGTGTTACCCATTAGTGGTGTGTGCATTTCCAAGCAGGTTGTTGTTAGATTTTTCCCTTCCTGTGTGTGTGGTTTGCCATAGACACAGAACATACTCACATCGCAGTAGAAAGCTCGGATCTTTCTCAGTTGCCGTAATCCATTTCTTGACATTGGGCTGCACAGAAAGAAACAATGCACATGAAAGTGTGGCAGGCATGCTTGGCATGGGCTCTCAGTCATCCAAACTGCACAAATTGATTGGCCAGAGAAGTCTTGCTCCTTGGGCACACTGGGATGATATTGCCAGAAAAATCACCAGAATGTAGGGGTCTATATGCCTGGCACTTATATGGAGGCAGATGAGCAGTGAAACTCTCGCACCGGTGCTGCGGACATAATGGTGGCATAGCCCAAACATGGGTGGCCCTTTTCCCCAGTGGCCCTTCCTATAGCTGGTCCCCAGAAACAAGCCTTCAAAACCTCCACAACAGCCCTGCAATTGAAAACACCAGTGCCCAAATGTTGATGAGCTTCATTAGTCCTCTTTCCACATCTTGTATTTCTGCATAGGCTACTCAAGGGAGGGGTGTACTGTAAAGAGCTATACTCTGCTGCACGTGCATTTAGAAAGCCACCTCAAGCTGCAAGAACTACAAGCTCTGCATGTTCAGATCAAGCCGCAAATAAACGCTTGCTAGAAGGGTTTAAGTGATTCCTTCCCTACCTCCCAAGCAGGCACTGCACTCAATAGCTTCTGTCGCACAATGCAGGTCCGGCGTCTACATACCATGTATGGCGTGGGTCCACACACCTGGGTGCTCTCCACTAGCCACGCTGCCAGCAATGGCCTCGCACACAGAGCGCAGGATGTTCGGGGGGGGTGTAGGGAGCACACGGGGGGGCCAGATAGACCAGGCCATGGGTCCCTGAAGGAACGGTAATGCCTGCCTGCCTGGGGCCGATGCCCAGATTACCTTTCCGATGACCCTGCGCAGCCTCTTTTCATGCGCAGCCTCTTTTCAGTGTAGGAGCAGCACGCAAGTTTCAGCCACCCTTTCAACGTCTGGGCCAGGTAGGTGTGTGTTTGTTGCATGGAAAACTCGCTACCATCGATCTTCTTGCCCAGCCAGGTGACGCAGGTGTCGGGCTCAAGTGCCGATTTTGGGGACACCACCCACCCACCCTGCACCAGGTCTCTGGCCAACCGCAGTGTCACTCCGCAGCACCGCTGGGACACAGAAGCCAGCAAAACATCATCTAAATATTGGATCAGTGTAACCTGACCGGGGTGTTGGAGGGAAAGGTAGCGGGCAAGGGTCTCGATGGCAATGATGGGGCTGAACGCCCATCCGAAAGGGAGTGAGGGCACATAATAGGAAACTCCGTTAACCCTGAACCGGATGGAGTTCCGGAACTCTGCTGGGACCTTGCAGGCCCAGTACATATTAGATATGTGGAGCTTAGTGAAGAAAAGTTTCAGTTTCACCGTCTTACACACAGAAAACAAGTGTCCCAGTTGGGACAGGGAGGGTAGCTTGAATGGGACAGGCTTGACCAAAGCCGAATTCAGTGCCCTAAGGTCAGCAATGAGTGCCCCCTTAGTGGCGCTCTTACTCTTAGCAAATGCCCTAAAAGTGGACGGTCCTTCCTGCAGGTCGCGGATCAAGTCCATCCTCACACATACGTGTGGCCAGTGCCTCCAACCCCGCATCTTTAGTTTCTCCTTGGTCGGGCAGGTTAGCCAGCACCCAACCCAGCCCCGCAGGGGCGTACTTCTTCAAGATGCCAGGGGGTACACGCACTTCCCCTGCAGTTCCCAGGCCTTTCGCACCGACGGAGGGGTCAAGGTGGCCAGGCGGGCGGGGGGTACCATCACAGGGGTCATAGTCCTCCTCATCAAGGTCCTCAAGAGCCAAGACCTTAAGAATGGTGATTACATCATCACCTTGAATCACCCTTTGGACTGCCCCCGCCGGGCCCCACGACCGGTTGATTGTCAGCATGGCCCAGTCCCACAACAACCCAGCAATCGTCCCCGCCCTCCCCCGGAAACCACTGCTTAGGGTTGTCTTCTTTATTTGCTTCTGCAGCTGTTTCGTTTCCTTCCTCAGCCGCCCCTCCACTTGTAGGCACCTGCATATATGCATATATCGTGGGACCCAGTGCTTGTGCTTCCCTTGCCTCTTAGGCGCGCAGAGGTCATAACCACTATGTGGGTCCCCGTCTGTCCCGGGTAGCGCAACCGGCACGAGGTGTACTTGAGAGAGGAAGGAAAACAAAAACTCAGTGAGTCTACAAAGGAGAAGGCACATATGGCTTAAACTTTAGTTTACTGGCGTAAACAGGGGTTTTGACCAATGGCCGGCGGATTGTTTATTGGGTTTTTTTTTGGTTTTTTGTTTCTTCTTAGAAACTGTAGTACACGAATTGCACTACAATGAGGCCAAAAACCATCAAACATTTGTGCATCAAACAATGCACAAGTGTCAATGAACCAAAAAAACAAACAAACCAATGAACACCAATGCACGATGCTAAACAACAGTGGTGGCCCAAAACCACTTTATTTCATTTGGCCAGTGGCCAGCTAGCACTTAATTTTGGTTTAAACTCATGTGATGTCTGAACTCGCAAGGCCATGGCTGTGCTCTTTCTGTAGCGTCCATGTCCCACTAGGCTCCAACATGCTACACTCCACGGTATAGTGCTCAGGCTGCAGAGGAGTGTTAACCCAGTGCATGCCTTGCGTGCTGCTTTTGTACCAAGTATCCCAACTTTAGCCTCGGAGTTTGTCACCTCCTTGATGGACCATGGGAACACATTCCCATGTTTGGAACTGCTAATGCAAGCGATTTTGCCACCTAGCAAGATGATGGAGGAGATGAGGTTGACTTTTGTGCATTGTGCTGTGAGAAGCATGCCACCAAACTGAACGAGAATTATTGTTCTGGGTGTACTGACCAACGCTTATGGGGTACAGCTGGTTACTCAGCACCATGCATGTCGGATGTGTTGAGCAATTGGGATTCATGGATTGCGAATTGTGTGGTGCACTTTGTAGGGAAGGGTTTGGGATTGGAATGGGCTTTGTTATGTCACTCAGCCTGCCATGGCCCCAAATCAGGGAGGACAGGTGTAATGGGATAGAACATCGCAAACCCTTGTTGCTACATGAATGTCCTACTTGTTATGTGATTCCCCTCATCATGATATGATTTCCTCGTACAAAGGACTAGAAGAGTGCAAATGGGTGAAAAGCTGTGAAATTGGAATCTCGCATACATTCCATAGGGGAGAACCACTTAAATAATATTAATACTAACAATGCCCCCATTGCCATGAAGTATGTGGGTCTCTAGTTCGGTGCTATATGAAAAAAGTGCACAGCACCTTGCCCCCCCCCCCCTCTCCCCAAACAACAGGTGTCCCACTCTCACCTAGTAAAAATGATTTTCCCTGATTGTTAGGGGTAGCTCAGTGGACTCGCCACCTCTCTCGGTTTTTTGAACCCGCCCTCTTCACCCCCAAACTGATGGGTGGACAACCAACCCACCTATCAACGCCTGGAGGATTCCCCCCTCAAAAGGCGAACATAGACGTACACCCGGAAGTTCCACACGGCATACTCTTTCAGCCTTTCTGCCACCCATGGTCCCATGGCCCTATGTGGTCCCCCCATGGCATACTCTTTCAGCCTTTATGCCCCGCCCCCGTGTTGAATGGTACGACCCTGCATTCATGGAGGGGTCTCATATGGAAACCCCTCTTGCTCCCCGTCCTTTGGCAATCCCCACTCTCCCACGCCGCGTTGATCAACATACAATGTGCTCATGGGATACTTGAGAGTTGCACCAGCCAGAGGCGCCTGTGGAAGGGATGATCAATCTGTGTGGTTACCATGCCGCCTTTTTGATGTACACGACAATTTGTGACTGCAGCTTTGCCGCATCATGGACATACCAAGCAGCGATCATTATTGAGTGGGCTGGGGCTGGAGCCTAGGGAGCTGTTGTCTGTCGTGGGGAGCCCTAGCCCGTTTCTCCCCTGGTGGGCTCCGATCTAGGTCTCTGGTGGGGGCTTCGCTGAGGAAGGGTAAAGCCGGGGAAATAGAATCGACCCAAATTTGTAGTTTCCCAAAACTAAACAATGTCAACGACTGAATCTGGTGGGTAATTGTTCCATTGCACTCACAGGCATAACTAGGCATAACTAAGAGGGCATTGTTTCACACTATGACTTTTTCAAAGAGCACAACACCTTAAAGACACAAAGAGAAGAGCGCCCTCCAAGCCCTATTAGCCATTTGAGCTTGCTCCCGGCCTGCTTGGAATCATCAGGTTGGTGCAAAATACCTGTTGTTGTGAATGTATTGACACCCACACTTGTGGGAATAATATCATTTATTAAGGACATTCTGAGTGACATTTTGTGTTGTTGAATTGTCAGATTTTGGCTTAGGCAACGTGCTTTGCAGGGAAGGTTTGCAGTCCAGTGCGGTCTACTTGGGGGACTTCCCTAGGTGAGGATAATTGGGGCTAGAGCCAGGATACTTAATACAAAGGTAGTACGCCAGGCAAACATGCTCCCTTGGTGGGAAGAATGTTTGGCAGCCTCAAGCCCTGCCTAGGGCAGACATGGCCTGTTTGGAAACAGGAGATCACTATTTGCACGAGTACCCACAATGATGAAATATCACATGCAAAGCATGTTTACACTCTCTTCATGTGTTTTACACCCTATTTGGCCCTATGGGTGCCGAGGGAGGGTATGAATAGAGGCATAAGAGGCCGGTGTACACAAATTACCTCAGCACTTCCCAGCCTCAACAGCTCACAAGGGAAGTTTTCCAAAAACTGATTTCCTTGATATTATGACCACCCACTCCGATAAAAAAGCGCTGGCGCATTGTGTTTTTCACTCAATTTGGCCACTGGTTGCTGGGTGGGGTGGGGGGATAAGGGGCTAGTCCACACATGAATTGTTGACGCAGTTCTCTGCCTCAAGAATTCCAAAAGTAATTCATATTGTGACCGTTGGCACTGCTAGGATAACAATAAAGCATGTGCTACATTGGGGAGGAGGGTTGTTCTTCACTTTTTGGCGGACCTACCTCCAAATGCAAAACTAAGAAAAATATGGACTGACAAGTGCAACTCATCAGGGCTCCAAACCAAGCCCCAATGCCACAAGCGAGCAAATAATTGCTCAATGCGTGCATGATACCACCCATATACATCATGATAGCATTATAGCATTGTTACCAGGCTGTCAAAGTTCTATTCTTTCGTCCAATGAATGGCACAATGACGTGAATCCGGCTTTTATAAGCACCATCGTGGCCCCCAACTTCAAAATCGAAGAAATCCAACATGAAGAAATCGCCTCGGGTACGAGAAGGACCATACCCATCCCCAAAATGGGCGCATTGGCTACATAACCCCGACCTCGGGGGTCCCCAATAGAAGGGGACAAATTCAGAAATGGCTACACCACCCTGCATTCTTGGGGGCACATAGGCCAAGTTGTTGCACTGCGTGGGCACTGCGTGCGCACTGCGTGCATACTGCGCACGCACAGGCCGGGATACTCACCCAAGAATACCTGTCACCTGATTGGTTGCACAGCGAAGCAGCAAAGCCCACATGAGAACGACGAAACTGCCTTCAACTTGGTACTCCACTGTCCCTATGAACAAACCACTCAGCCTTGTAAAGTCCGCTTGCTTCGAGTGTTTCGGTGCCCGTGGCTTCGCTCTTGGAGGCGGCGATGAGGTGTCCCTTGACTCAGAGCGCGGGGAATGCGTTGTCCGTGGTCTCTTGGGTGATGGGGACCGCGAATAGGGTAAAGGGGAGGGCGGTGGTGATTCTGAGCGTGGACGCGACACACTTGTTGATGGCGAGCGAGATCAGTGATGTGGTGGGAATGAAGGCCGTATTACAAACTCCTCAAGGTCCGCGGGCTATGTATGGCTACATCACCCCTGCCTTCTCGGGGTCCCCATAGTGGGGAGAGTTCAATATGGGGGATGGAAAATGGGTAAAAATGGTTGACATTGGGCAACAAAGGGTGACAATTCAAATGTGCCACATCCCAAATGCATAGGAAGCTAAAAAAAAACCCAGTATGGAACCAAAAACTGGTCAAAAGGGGCCAAAAGTAGGGTCTGAGTATTGGCCGACATTCAAAACTTCGCACTGCGTGCGCACTGCGTGTGCACTGCGTGCGCACTGCGTGCATGGCATTCCCATAGTGTGGTGAGGCGGGGGGGGGGGGGATGGCAAAAACAGGTACGGGTAGGGAATGGTGCCCGGCGCGCTGATACTCCCCCTGGTATATTGGCACAACACCCTTCACCTCAAAAGTTGAGAACAGCTGCATATGCTGCACAAACACTCATCCCAGTGCTGTGTGACACACTGCTCCAAAAACACCTTTTTGGTTTGAAATTGAAAAATGGCATGGCCTTTTGCAAGTCCACCTCAGAAAGAACTACTCCTAACAATACAAAGTGGCCAAATATTTTGCATGAATCTATGCAAATGGGCTCCTAACAACACAAAGTGGCCAAATTCTATTGCCTTGGGCAGTGCACCTCGAAGAGAGGCTGAGGGGGCGTTGTCGCACGGTGCGCGCACGGTGCGTGCACGGTGCGCGCACGGTTCAATGTTTTTGGGATGGTTGCCCAACTTGTACCCCGTTGAATGGCCCCCATAGAAACACACCCAGGGTCCTGATTTCTGCACCTTGCAGTCCATACTGGCATACCAGGATTCTTCAATTTTTAGTCTGATGCTTGTCACAGGTTCCAGGGTCCTATTTTCTGCACCCTGCAGCCCCTATTGGCGTACCGGGAATTTTTTTTTTTTAATTTGATGCTTGTCACAGGTTCCAGGCTCCCAATTTCTGCACCTTGCACGCACCTCCGTAACAAACCATGCACAGGCGACAACACAAGCGACAACACTGGTTGGGTTACGGGAATTTCAATTTCATCCGCCACAGCATTCTGGCTCATGATCATCAATTCTAGGGGCTTCAGCTTCCACTTCAGGTAATTGGGGCTCCAGCAAAGCGTCCATCGGCGCCTCATGGTGCACAGGTTGGGGGGAATCGGGGCTCTCAGCAGTCACAATTGCAAACTCCAACCGCTCCTCGGGTGCATGCTCATACAAGACCTCTTCACCACCCAATTCGTACCGAATAGAGACGCGACTCCCACCTCTTGGAGAAGGGTCAACGACAGTGGCCGACACCCTATCCCCGTTGGAGCGGTGGTAGTACACAGGCAGTCCGGCGACAAGCTAGGGCAGCTCAGATTCAGGCATTGTGGATCTGGTGGACACAGAATACGCAAAAGGACGCACGGTGCGCGCACGGTGCGTGCACGGTGCGCGCACGGTTCAGGCAACACCCCCTGATAGTCAAGCCAATCAGTCAGTCAGTCAGGCAAGCAGTCAGTCAGTCAGACAGTCAGTCGGGCAAGCAGGCAGGCAGACAGAAATACACAGTTTGGGTTTTCAGTGGCAGACTCAGCTTCAAGCGACTCGGCTTCGAGCAGTGGGGAGGACAGATACTGTCAGAACAAGCAACCATTGAATGGTAATGCAGCTGACCGAAGGCTAGTAGGTCGGCGGTTGGAATCCCGGTCGGCCGACCGCCGGCGGCGCCAGTCGACCTGTCCAATCTGACCCTCGTTCGAACCCTTCTGAGCACATACTTCTGAGCACAAACTTTTGACCCCCCACCCCACCCTCCCCCAAAAAAAAGTGATATCCAGTTTCAGGGGATAGAGGCCTCAGAATCAAAAAATCCATTGGGGGATTGTCGTATTGGGCACCTTGGGGTATGCTACGCGAATGACCCCCAAAAAGGGAGGGCATACGACGCCCGCGCCTGCACTTGATCTAACAACCTCTCTTCGAGTTGATTTTTTGCATGAATTTATGCTGATGGGCTGACACAGTCTGAAAACAGCCACCTTGACGGTGGGCCGCATATGGGTTGCCATGCAGACCAATAGAAGGGGCTAATTGGTGGTATATGGCTCCTCATAAGTTGAAGTGTGCACCCATCGTCAATAAATGATGTCCCCAAGCCCAGCGCAAAGCCTGGAGATCAACTAGATAACACAAATTTTTGGCCAACCCATGCCAGCCTGAAAACAGCTCCTTGACGGTGGGCCCCATATGGGGTGCTCATTGGGGGTACTTGGAGACAGGACCTGGGACCTACCATTGGTTTAGAAATTGTGACCTGACCCTCACCATGCCACATGCATTACATCAAATCGACAACACTGATCAGAGTTGGAGAGAAGCCTGCCCAAAGGCTTGTTCTGTTGATCATAGTAGACATAGTAGACAAGCAACAGTCATGGAAATTCGGCTCCTCAATACAAATTGGGTGGGTGGGTGGGTGGGGCCAAGGCAGGTGGTTGCGTGGGTGGTTGAGGCAGGTGTGGGACACCAAAGAGGGCGGTCACCCGCATTAGACTTTTGTTTATTGGAATAAACACGGGTGAATAAACATGGGTTTAATTGTAATTGTCACCCTCACCCTGCCACATGCATTAAATCAGAGCGACAATGCTCATTGGGGTTGGCGATAACCCTGCACCTGCTCAGCGATACCACTCGTTCATCCCTGCACCACCACCACCTGCCCCCAACCCATGTACATCAGGTGCCAATCCCCTTCTGCTTTTGCCAGAGTCTATGTTCGTACGTGGCCCACACATCAGCATGACATAAATAGGGGACGGTACTTGAATAGCCTTGGGTGTCTCTGCAAAATCAACTGTGGGGTCATGTTGTAGACAGTGTGGGGACTGACTTGTGCACCGTGCACCCCAGCTGCGGTGCTCAGTGGAATGACAGAGACCATGGCCACATGCTCTCTCACGTGGCAGGCGCCTACTTGCCAAGACCAGAAGTACAAATGGTATGTGGACGCTGCTGCGAGCTTCCTGCGTGCGTACATTGCAGCGGTCGAGCTGAGATGGCAAATTCCCCTGCTCCCAGTGCGGGTACCAGACCAGTGACATCCGGGGGGGGGTCTTTGAAAAAGAGGGGGTTATTTGTACCCCGCCCCTGCCCCTTGCGAGAGGAGCAACACTAAGGTCTCAAAATTTGACGGAAACAACACCGACTGTTGCTCTAATAAGGGTGTTGCTCTCGCAGGGGGGGGGGGTACCTTGAATAACGTGGAAACCCTAGTTTTGCATAAAACCAAACCAACGAAAAAAGGGGGGAGGGGGTGTCTTTGTCCTCAGAAACCCCCCCTTCCAACAACCCTCTTCGAGGTGGTGAACAGAAGGGACTTGCATAAACGCCCACAGCAGCAGACCAACAACCGCATTATTAGGAACGGCAAACGAAACTACCAACACAACCACAAAAAAGAAACAAACACAAATGCAATGGCAGAGAAACAGGCCAAAGCAACCAGAACACCGGCAGCCATTGGCGCAGCCGTCAGCAACGAGCTGCAACAGGTACACTGTCAATCGCAGGGAGGGCTGTATCACAACACTGCCTCAGCGTTGAGTCAATTTGTTGTAGCGTGCAGAATGCAGCCCAAGGGTGTGCCAAATCCCAGCAAAATGGCGCTTGGAAGTGGGCCCCAAACACAGCTGCACGCATGCTCACTGAAAGCGGGTAATTCAAGGATATCCTTTCACTGGAGCTAAAACAGTCTGATCCCACTCCTGCAGGACTGCGTGGAACCAGTTGGGGCTACACCTGCGGTGCCTGGCCCAAACTGTCAACCAGGTCTGCCCACGCATTGTGGAATTGCATAAGCGCTTCAAATTGGGCCTTCAGCACTGCAGGTGATGCAGGTGGCAGGTGGCCCAGCCGGCGCTCCAAGGGGAACCGTGCCAGCCCGGCAAGCAGGTCAGTCATATGATGGCGACTGCCATCGTAACACGCCTGCAACTCTGTGGCAGCAGTGTCGCTTGGGTTCTCCCACTGCAGCAGCACATAGCTCTCCTCTACTGCCAGGATGTAATTTGTCAGCAGCTGCATTAAATATGGGTGCACCTCTGCATTACCCGCCAGGAAATTGCGGTACACCCCCCCCAGTTCCACAATGGTCTCCTCCATGAAGCCAAACAGGCGGTCAAGATCATTAAGAGCGCCGTTGTCGTCGTCTTGGTCAGCGTCAGCGCTTGGTGTGGACGCCCACTGCTCAGGAGGCGAGATATTCTCGGCAATTGGTCCGTTCATAAGGGAAAGCTGCAGCCGGGGCACGTAATTTACAGCAGCAATGAGCACTGACTCGACAGCATCGTCTGTGGTGGCATCTCCAAACTCGTTGAAACGCTGCTGGTATATGCCCGCAGCCGGCGGCAACACCTGCACATGCATGTGGTTTGGAGCACATGGATAGAGTGATTTGGGTTCTTTTGCTTCTTCTTGGAGGCAGTCAAATATTTAACGATGCAGTTTGTGGACTGCCCGCAGGAAGTGGTTCAGTTCAGTTCAGTTCAGTTCTGGATCCTGACACCCACAGCGCAAGCAGGGGGGTCCGTGGGGCCGCATACCATGGAACCAAATCTCAGTGCGTAGAGTATGTTCGACAGTTCATGATGGAGGAGTCCAACCTGCACCATGTTTACCATACACCGTGGGCACTGCCATGCACCGTGCTCTCACGTTCACGCTTAATGCTTGCATCAGGGGTCAATTCTACGAAACTTTAAAGTGGCAGAATCTGAACCGAGGTCAGCTTCCGATGACTCCAGGGGGGGTCCCTGGGTGGGGGGGGTTGGTTTTTTTGTAAGCATTGTTTGGATTCCCTGTTCAATTCTGAGCACGTGGAATCGACACAAGTGGAGTAAAAACCCATTCGCCGCACTGTTGTGTGCTGCACGGTGTGTTGCCTGCTGTCTCCAAACAAGGCAAGCTCACAGTACTGCAGCAAGAGCTGCATGTCACATGCAACTACATGCAGTGAGAAATACAATGCCTGCAGGGGCACAACATTTCATGCACAGTTGCAGCAGACTACAAATGCCTGCAGTCACTGAACAGCAACAGCAAACAGCACAGTCTGCACAGCTACCTCCCGTTTCACCAGCTCTTGTATATAATCCCCACCGCTAACATTGTATGTTGCCAGCAGTGCCTTGTGCAGGTCACTGATGGTATCGATGTAAGCCTTCAGCTGTACACGCGTTGCCTGCAAAGCAGAATGGCGCTCCACGACATCTTCCTCTGGGACACCCTCATCGTTGCTGGGGATGGGGGCATAGAGCGGTGTACATGTGTCGAGTAGTTTGGCATGTTGAGTGACGACAGCCTGCAGAGCTGCATCCACACGTTCGTACTTCGTAGAATAGAGCCGCTTGGGACAGAAACCATGTTGCCCCCACGGCTTTGAGACAGCCTGAATCTGCAGTTCAGGAGTAGTTGAGCGGCGCACCAGTGCGCGCATGGGCGTGCGCATGAGCGCATACCGGCAAACAGTCATGAGACAAAACAGGCACCTGAATGCAAGGTGTCTCCATAGCACAACCACCACAACCCGGCCCCCTCTAATCACACCAAAAACCTCCAGGCCACAAGCGCCCATGAGCAATATCCTCATCACACATCATCACACATCGTCTCATGCAGGTTGAGGTAGGTGGAAAAGGGGAAAGGGGTGGGGGCAGCTCCAGGCTCCAAGCACAGCCCAGGATGCCCACTACTGCATTCTGCACAGTGTAATTGCAGATGGAACCTACAGCATGAAACAGCCCCCCCCCCCCCCAGACCAGGAGGGGTGGCAAGCGGTGTCACCCTCGGGGTCCCGCCTCGTCAGAGGTGACCAGGGCGCAGCAGGCTCACTGGGAGCTCCGCTCCCTTGAGTGCTCCTGGGGCAGGGAAGTGCTCAGCACGCCCCAGGACCTTCCTTCTACTGGGACGCCCCCAGCCGGTCTGGCACTCTGTGCACCGCTACCTGTGACCCTCTGGGTCAGTCAAGGAGCACCTCAGACCACACGCCCAGTGCACCCCTCTGGGGTTCAGTCGTGGGCTGGAGGAAGCTGCCGGTCACCCGACCCACAGACTCCCTCAGCAGCCACGTGGTAGGGCACCCATGCCCCGCTGCTGGGGCCCGGAGCACCGGGCACACACAACCCCCCACACGCCCCAACCACGGCCCACTGGAGAACGACAAAGGTGTGCCCTGCCTTGAATGCCCCCTCCCCCCCCCGTAGGACCCCAGCGCGCGCGGACACACAGGCACGGCGGCATCTCCCTCCCACCAGCGCCTTGGTGGGTACGGGGGTCGTCAGCAGTCTGGACGGCTGTGAGACCAGACAACCATAGGGGGGTACCCAATCGAGCCGGTGAGGTACGGGCACACTGGCCGTGGGTCACCACCTTTGGCGCAAGCCGAGACCCAACCCAACCCAACCCCCGCCCCCTCAGAAGCTTCATGCGGGTACTCTGTGGATTGTGCATTTTGTGCTTTCGTTTCACGTGTCACTTTGTTGCTTCAGATGCTTCAGTCATCTCCGACATACGGAGTCTGTTCCAAGCATTGCTCAAGAGGCAATTTCCTCTCTTGGGGCGGGTGCCAATTCAATGACCCCAATCCCAAAGACAGGACCAGACATTGGCTGGGAGCATAAAGGCTTGGTACGTTTGGTTGAGCCAATTGTTCAAATTTTCGAGGGGCAATTGTCCATTGTTTGTCCCCAAACGGTGGTGTAACGTACTGGGCACCAAACATGTGTCGCACTTGGTAGTCTGGAACCCCCTTGCCCTATGTTACAATTCTTCTATCAGTGTTGGAGGCAGTGGGGGGGGCAGGAAAAAAAATTCTCCCTCCCCCGTGGTGGCACTTTTTCCTGGAACATAGGCCAAGTTCTTGCACTGCATGCATACCGCGCACGCATAGGCTGGGATACTCACCCAAGAATACCTGTCACGTGTCTAGTAGCACGGCGAAGCAGCAAAGCCCACATGAGAACAACGAAACTGCCTTCAACTTGGTAATCCACTGTCGTTCTGAACAAGCCACTCAGCCTTGTAAAGTACCCCCCCCCCCCTTGTCGTTCCCCACCCCAGGGAAGACGGTCCCCCATCACCCCCTGGGGGACGGTTGCCAAGTGACGGTCCCCCAGCCCCCCCCCTGGGGGACCGCACCACCACCATACACGCACATTTGAGAGGCGCCGAACAGACGCACAGTCGTGCAAGACGGTCTTGCCATCACAGTCATAAGTGATGTGGCGATATGCATCACTGTGCTCCGAATGTCCAACGACCTGCGCCAAAACAGGTTCCCCTGTGGAGCGGATGAACATCACATTTGTCCCAGGGGGAAACATGGTTGTGCTGTCAAGTTCCATTTCAGCATAAGTGAGCAAAATGTCCTGCCATGAGTGCAAGGGAAAAACATGTGGCAGTGCCCCACAACACAGTCACCCACACAACAACACAATGAGCCGCAACGAAAAATTTTGGGTTGACCAAGTGACGGTCCCCCGCCCCCCCCTAGGGAACGACAAGGGGTGGGGACCGACAAGGGGGGGGGGGGGATTACAACGATGCAAGGGCATGCAAGATGCACACATGTTCAAGTGGCAAGTGCCACACTCGGATATATCACCAGGATGGTGGCCAAACAATTGGCAACAAACACCGTCATCATTTTCCTCCTCCTCAATGGTTGCCTCTTCCTGTGCCCATACAAACTCAGGCACATGAGGCCAAGGTCCATAGGACATGTGTTAGTTGACACTTGGAGTGGGTGGGAGGTGGGGGGAGGGGAGAGAGTGGAAGCTAGTCAAGATCATAGTGAAGACCTACATTTTTTTTTGGTTTTTTTGACCTTGGCAAGCTGGCAAAGCCCTCTTATCAGACAGTACTCAAGAGACTTCTCTGAATCAGGAATTAGAGCAGTCCAGCGCTAAGATTGTCCCAGTGTGGTAGCAGACATGACACCTACATATGGCAAGCTAAATCTCCAACCAGAAGATGCAGCAGGAACTGCAACACCTGGAGGCATCCCAAAGTGCTAGGTCTCAAGACGCTTGTCAAGATCTGCATTGCTCCTGAAATACACAATGTATTCTGAGCATTTTGAGTGTACACACACATAGGATGGAAAAACTTTTTTTCCCTATGTTCTATGCCCAGAACAAAATTTCTGGTGCCTGTGGCACTAGCAGTTTCCCTCAAAATCTCAACTGGCCCAAAGGCGGGTTCAAGAAATTTGGAGGGTCCGGGTTCTGAACCAGAGCACCCCCTTGGATGTAGTTGAACGCAGCTGCAGAGGGTGTTCATTGCTGAAATCCAAACGAAAGGGCATACAGGAAACACTTTTGGATTGTTTGGTGCAGTCAGTCAGAGTCCCATTCAGGTTATCAAAAGATGTGACGCATTTTTTTTCCTTCCCTTGTCATGCAGCTGCATTTGGTTTGAACGCAGGGTACACAAGGGCCACTGTAACTGTTTGCAACATTCCTTCTCTCAGCACTGTGATGACTTCAAACACAAGGCTTTCAATAAGGCCTCTTACGGCCCCACATAGTCTTGAACTGCCGCATATTCAGTGGCACCACATTTGTACACGATGTTTCTCTAATGTTCACCATCGGGTGAAGGGCCTGCCACAACAGCCAGCACAGGCTCCTTTGTAGAACGGACATAGCGCACCACATGCCTTGAGGAAACATTTTCAAAGGTCTGAGGAGTGCAATGGGTCAGAACAAAGGAGGTCATGAGCTCTGGAAAACACGTCGCACAGTTGCGTAGTCCTGTGCAATATGATACTGATGCGTTTTTTTCGGAACTAGCAGGTGACACCCCCCCCAAAGGGGGGGGATGGACATGGGGGGGGGGGATGGTATCATATACACAGAGCCTGAGCAGTGCAGCGTTGCTCAGGCTCCATTTTCTGTACCCATCTCCCAAGGCACCAATGACCGCTCACCATGAGGTACAAGGTGCCGCATTCATTAGCGATCTTCATTCCGGTATCTCAGTATCTCAGTTTTTTGTGTCCAGCAATGCCGAAGGATGTGACACAAGGTCCAAGCACACAGGTATCTTGGCAATCAGGCTGATGAGGATGTCATTCCCATGTGCGCTGTACCGAGCCCGGCCATACAGTACCTGGCATCAGCCTCCTATATGTTGTCAACAGGTGCCATCTGCACATTTGTCCCAGAGCCACAGCCGCCATCCAGATGCTCATTAATGGTATGCCTCAGCACGTCCCTCTCACAAATGGGGCATGTCACAAATGGTGACTCATACTCTCGCACTGTGTCGGCAGAACGAGAGCTAACACGGGAACGCCGCCGCCGCTTGGCTGGGGGCTCACGGTGACCAATGCACTCCAGTGCCGGCAGTGCAGAAACATCAGTGGTACGCACCTGTGCATGAGACAGCTGCTGTCGTAGCGCCTCGGCCAAGGCCACATCCATGCGCCAGAGCCCCAGAGCCCCACGCACCCCCATCACCGGCTCCGGAGCTACGGCCACGGCATCAATCACATTACAGACAGGCCCTGCCGCCCAGGCACAGTCCCCACAATCTTCGGATTTTAGACTGTGCGAAATGTGCAACGCCCCCACAAGGGCAGAATGGGGCAGTGTATGCTCTTCCGGGAGTGCTGGGACCACTGCCTGCAGGAAGGCGGCAGCTTCTGGGCTTGTGCGGCCTGCGCCCACATGCAGGGCATACCAACCGGGTGCAATGCGCCACCTGCGGTTCTCGATCACCTTGGGGCCTTGCAGAATGCACCAGGCAATCTGCGCCCCTTTGAGGGTGAGAGCGTGTGTGATGGCCTCAGGAGACTGTGCCCCCGTCATGGTCCTGTTTTAGGGCCCCTCAGAGCCATCAAATGCTGCGTTTGAAGCGTGTTTTGAAGGCAGTAATCCTGCGTCCTTGTAACCCCCCCCCCCCCTCCACCTTGCACAAGCACGACTCAAGTTACAGGAAACGACGGTAAACCGGTGTGCATCGCGTATCCAGAAGTTCTGACCATAATGCATCCCGAAGCACACATCGCCACGCTGGTGCAATGGTAGTAAGTAGCACCTTTTTGTATTGCATTTGCCCGTCATTCCAATGCCTGACCGGGAGGGCACCGAGGGCGGACACCATGCTTGCATGTGGACGTGCAGGGGGCATGTTTGGTACGGCAACACTGACTGTGGCTCCCACATTCAAACCAGTCAAAAATGGCCTGCACTCCAAAGCACAATGCTATAATGGCACAAGTCTGACATGCATGCTCCAGCCCCTCCTTCCTCCTTTTCCAGCACGCAATGGTCTCGCATTCTTGTGACCTTTCCTGTGGACCACAAAATTGGAGGTCCGAAAAATGACGGTGCTCCAAGGTTTGACCGTGCTTGTGCAAAACGTGGTACATTGCTGGCACTGGGTCATTGATAGTTTGTTGTGATAGTCCATTGTGGCCCCACCTGACTTCCATTCAGCCCTTCCAAAAAAAATGGCATTGCCTCCAGAGCATACACTGTGCACGCTTTCCCCTCCTGCAAATGACGCTTTCCCCTTGAGAAATGCACGAAAATGTTGAAAATACAGATCGTTCTTGTGCCTTGCATTTCATGTATCTTCCCAGGGGAAATTTGTGCACAGCGTGCACACAGAACGCACATGGCACACTGTGCGCACGCGGCAAAATCAAAGAAAATTAAGAAATCTAAGGATTTTGTACCAAACAACAACAACCCGACCACAAAGTATGGGTCTTTCGTACTGTGGGAAGGAAAAAAGCGCAGTGCGCATATGGCGCTGGCATGTGCCCCCCGAAAGAATATCTCCTCTGTGACTTGTGTTGTAGGATAGACCGTTGAAAAAAAAAAAGGCAAGTATGAGGCTCTGACTTATGGGGGATATGCAATAGTTTCATTTTCACCCTTTTTCACCCTTCTTGTCCTTGGTAACTGGAGGGTGGATTGTGCTTGGCACTGCCTGCAATGACCGGAAATTGGTTGTGATGCAATTATGAGAGTTGATGTCTTACAGGCAGGTGGTCCTGTGCATTACTGCGGCTGTGATTGTCCAATGGGGAGGGTATGATGCATGTTTGGCACTGCATCCCTGCTCCTGAAGGGTTGAGCTCAGGCTCAAGAGTTCAGCAGCGGTGCATTTTCAGGAAACCAAAGCACCCAATTGGCGCCCCCATTGTAAACGCATGAGCCTGTGTGTACATCCTACGATCATCATCTCCATGTTGTTCTTCTGTACTGCTTCAAAGCGTGTTAAGGATAAATGTGAGGCTGTTCTCATTTACAATTGCACTCCGAAGCTCCTTTTTTTTTGTTTGGAACATGGCCACGTACTCCTTGGATTCCAGACCCTTGACCTTCAGAACTTCCACGTTTGCTTGTACCAGACACACCCTGTGTACAGGCGCCAGGATCACGCCCGTCAGGCCAACACTGCTTTAAACAAAATCAGAAGCCTCTGATCATTCCCAGCTAGAAGTGCAAGGGGAACCATCACCCGGATCTTGTTGTTGGGAACAAGAGCAGTGGATTTTGGTGTTGCATTGTTCATCCAATCGTTGTCCCAACCATGGTATGAGGGATTTGTGTCATAAATGCCCATGAGAGTGGCACACAGGGAAAGAAAAAGAGTGTTTTCCTGGAGAAGCTCAGGCAGGGCAGGCGCACAAACAAGCACACACTCAATGCGAACAAAGAACAATGCAGTGCCGAAAAAATGCTCCGTGAGGCAACATAGAGGTTCTGCACAGGGCAAAAGTCTATGGTCCCCTGCACGTCTGCGGTTGAAAAGGCATCCCAGTCGACAGCTTGAGATTAAAACAGCCCCTTCGGATTAGATCTGTATAGCGTTGATGCATGGATTAGAAAGTAAATGTCTCGTGTCAAGGTGCCCAGCTGGAGTACAAAACAGGGATGGCAGAGGTAAATCTGGAGTAGATATTAGGCTGAGGTGGGGCAGGGCTAGGCTGGGCTGGATTGGGAACAATGTTTGGGTCAATATTACAACATCAAATGATCAAGAGCCTTGAGCGCCACAAGTGTTAGAGACAAAATGCAAATGTAGCCCAAATGGCCCTGACCACACGGTGTGGAACCCTATGTCACGCAGGTGCCAGGTGCGGCTGCTTATGTCCTTCACCCACCCTGCATGCAGCTGTAATGGAGGAGGCCGTGCAGGCTGTTGGGGGTGTTGTTGCGCACTGCACGCACAAGGGTTTTTGGACGCTTGCCCAGATTTCACCCAGTGGATAGGCCCTCACGTAAACACATTAGCAAGCCACATACACACAAACTCGAAAATCTTGGAAATCAGATCTCTGTACACTAAACTATGGAAACACAAAATTTGCGCGGTGCATGCACCGTGCACACACTGTTCAGGCAACCCCGCCTTGTACAAATTGAAAATTCATACACATCTACTTCTCTGTCCCCATTTGCATGGTTTTGTCAAATTGTACAAATTGTACTTCTGCAAATTATCAAATCATCTCAAAGGTGAACAGAATTTTCGCTCAATACAGTTTCCCCAGAGGAGATCATTAACAGATTACAGGGAGGAGGTCTATTTCGCGGGGAAAATTTTGCTATGGGCAATTCCTCGTGGGTGCCAGAAAGAACATGGTACATTTCGCAGAACATCCCAAGCCTTCCACAAGCAAGAGGTGCCACTCAATATGCAAAGGAGGAGGAGGAGGGGATGCGGTCCCCCAGTAGGGCACACCCGCCACACAACCCGATGGTGCCTGCCTGCCCTCATCGATCTGGCCTTCGATCGACAAGGGGGGTCCCTGTCCCGACCCGTCCGGCGCAGCATCATGGTGGCGGTTCTCCTCTTCGTCTCCTCCCCATTGTCCCCTGGCCCACGCAGCGCGCGTGCACTTCCGCCTCACGCGCCGATGGTGTCCCCCCAGGGGACAGATAGGGGGGCGAGGCGGAGTGCCGGCTCCACTTCCGGCACGATCCGCCACCCTCCCCCAGCGGAGAGGGACATAGTCTCACGGGTGTGGGCCCTTAGCCCGCCAAGTACTACCGACTGTGCGGCG
This sequence comes from Eutreptiella sp. 'Long Island Sound 2002', assembly GCA_964036045.1. NCBI lineage: Eukaryota > Euglenozoa > Euglenophyceae > Eutreptiales > Eutreptiaceae > Eutreptiella > Eutreptiella sp. 'Long Island Sound 2002'. The sequence goes on along the minus strand of OZ038389.1, from coordinate 46,386,745 downwards.
TTTGGCCGGCAGGTCACGGGGGCTTGCTCTGTAGTCTGATCCCCCCCCCGGTCCGCACAACACTCCTGCCGAAGGTGTCCGTGCGCAGTCCGAGACACACATCCCCAGACAACCCCCCTCCGTATACGTACGTGGGCCGGCGGGAGTCATGGATATCAGCGGGCCGGACGCAAAGCGAGTCCCAGCATTTGGTAAGAGACCCTATCTGTGAGCTCCTGTGGCTGGGCGGCTGGGGTGAGGGTCACTTGGGCGCTGCAGGGTTCGGGGGGATCTTGAGGATACTGGCTGTGGGCGCGGGCGTGCAGACTGTGTGCACTTGTGTTTGAGTGGACGCTGCACATTGGGCAGCAAGCACACCTTTTTGCGTAAATATGGGCATCAGTGAGTACTTTGTGATGCTTTCGCGCACAGCAGTGCCTGACTCCCCGCTGACGAGCGGTGCAGCATGGGCAGGCCGGCAGTGTGTATGGGGGGGGGGGTCTGTTGTCTGTGTTTGTGTCTGTGTCGTGCCGCCCAACACCAACTTCCAGCCACTGATTGCCGAATACCCCATATGCCAAGCCTAGGGAAAAGGCACAGTTCCCATTGCCGCATAATCCTCATGAGAGGAACTTTCCTGCTGCTGAAGCCCCAGAGGGGTCAGATAAATGGATAGGAAACAAAATGACATTTGGGAAAAGGGAATGGGTGCGGGTTTCAATGGTTTAGGTAACAATCATGGAAAACAGACACTGGCAAAAAAAACAACAACAAGCATCCCAACGGTGTGTGAAGGAAGATGGGGACAGGCAAGTAAAATCCCCCATGCTGATGCAACTCAAAGCTGAAGGAGGTCACACCAGTGAGAAGGCAAACGTTCACGGTACCATTCCAATGCATGTAGAACCTAACCAGGGCCCATGCACCATCAACCTGTGGAACTCATGAGCGACGCCACCAAGGGTTAGACACAGTCAATATGGTAAGAGAGTTTCCAGCAATGCCATGCAGACCCTATTCGGTGTCCCCCTACCAGTGCAGCAACTGATTTCGATGCGCATGCTGCAACAATACTGTCCAGAGGAAAGACTTTCAAAATGAAAGGAGGGGATGTAAGGGACATGGAGGATGTGCATTTCCAGGGAAGGACAGGCAGATGCCAGGGAATGAAGTGAAACAACCCCTCCACCTGAGGCATTAAAAGGCTCTTTGGGGTTGGTGGGATGTTATCAAATTTACATTCTTCAGCCTGCAACGTGTGCCTGACCACTCATGGAAGCCCTCCAGGGCAAATGTTGGTAGGAGCCTAAGCCATCCAACGGTTCTGTCGAGTTGGATGCAACAGGGTTCCCGAGCAGGGACACACAGGTTGCACCTGACCTGGTGGTGCAGTGCTGTGGGAGTGCAATGTGTGGCCCCCATTGTGGTCTCCTTCTTTGGGATCCATTGTCCATTCGACAGCTGCACAACCAAATGTGTCCATGAATCCCCCAGTGGGGTACAGAATGTTTCATGGGTTGCATGTCAGACTGTGACCTCAGCAGCGCAGTGCCATTAGCCACGGTTAGCCCAGATATGGTCAGCTTCAATCCGACCCGCGGTATCAGGTTCCGTCCATAAGTGCTCAGACCTGCAGCAACACTGTCACCCTCAGTGGTGTTGGCACTGGAGACCAAGGCAGTGGATCAACAATGTCCATCAGCCACCCAAACAGACACAAAGGGGGACTCAGACTTTGTAGAATCCAGTGTTCCTTGTGGCAATGGAGCATTCAGGTGCCCAGGAGGACAGATCCCTACGACCACACGGATGTGGCTCTCCTTGTGCATAAACCCCCACCCTTGGTTCTTGCGGGGGAGCGAGGCTGCCACAACGTGATATTGGCTGCTCCTGTCCTACTGCCACTCGCTGTCTGCCGGGGATCGCCAGAGCATTCCTCCGGGGGAAATCGAGGTTGATGGGCAGTGACGGCGATTGGACAACAGTTTGTGTGCGACGGCTGTGCCATACAAAATGCCTAAAACCCTATCAAAAGGTAAAATGGGTGGGGGCAAACCAAAACGGTGGAGCGGCTTTGCTGGTTGGTACGTGCAGTGCACCGCACTTGGGTGTGTCGTGGAGAGGCTTGCCTCCAGGCTGGGGACGGCCGATGCTTGGCGCTGCAGTGGTTCCGCTGCTCACCGTATGGGGGGAGGGGATGCAATTTTGCGGGTGATTGCTTTTCCCACTGTGTCCACTCCCTTTTCAGAGCTGTCATTCCCAGACCGTGAAGTGGCAGAGGGTGCTCTCCACCACATCTGATGTGGGACACTGTAACACAGCGGCGAGGGAGGGGGGATAGGGTTCCAAACCCTCTCATGCTCCGCAAGCGAGTGCAAATCAACATTGAAAAAGGCCACACCGATGTGAAGGGGCTAGACGACAATGATTGATGGTGCCATTGAATTCTGTGCTGTCACAATCATGCACCACCAGCACTTGTATGCCGGAGTGCATGGATACCCTTAAGTCAGGCCAGGATTGCTTTGGTTTGGTTTCGTGGTTTGCACATGCTCCCAAGGACGGGTCAGCACCTTCAGCTTACCCATTCCGCAGTCCCATCCCGGAACTCATGGATATTCTTCACTGTGTGTATCCTCCGATTCGTCATGGATAACTCACACGCCGTGCACACCACACAAGCACACACAGATATGATGGCAGCGTGTGGTTGGGTGGGTGCATTGGTAGGGATTTGCATGCATGATGCATGGTTCTCAGAAAACAGAGGGAACTCTCTTTGATTTATGCCTTACCCAAAAAATGTGCATGGAGGAGGCAACCAGGCACTACACACACACACTACACACTACATCCAGCGATACACCCGTCTCCAGTTTGCAATTGGTGAAGAGAAGACATACGGACCTTCACCCACAGTCGGTACTTGGTTGACAAAAAGTTGGCCATCCACCGCCAGCCCAGAGGGTGGTTCGGTATAGTGCTCATGCGGGTTGATCCACGCAGATCTCCGCCCATCTGCGCACGTAGCGGCGCCTTCGGCGCCATGCAACTTCAATAACAATGAGTGTCTACAACATGCAGACATTGTCTACGCGGGTTAGAGCCTGAATGCTACCTTCCGTCTGACGGGCACAGACGCCGCTAGAAATGACGGCCGCTAAGCCCAGGCAAATCAGTGCCAATATGAGACCCAAGGCACCTCTCAATTCTTCTGGGGCAACTCATCCACAATCAGACGGGCCTGCATGCCCACGCTGTCTTTACGGGACTGCAGCTCTGACATCCTCCCGCGCGCCTCTGCAAACATCTTCCAGGCGTCATGGCACCTCATCTGGCGGTCATTGAAATTGATGGTGGACTTGGCGCCACCCTTGGCCGCTGCGTACGAAGTGCATACAATGGCGCGTGGTATGAGGAATGGGGCACAGCACGCTGCCCCATGCATAAGATAACAGACATCAGCAATGACTGACTGATGGGGGCGTTTCAATTCTGGAGGTTCCGTTTCATGCACGGCGCAAAATCCATACCAGCCGGCACATGGAAGTATGTGTGTTCACAATCTGAATCAGCTAACGCCTCACAAGGGGGATTGTGCGCTGGAATGGATCGTGCACACACTCGTGCACAGCAGGACAGATCGGATGGGGAGGATGGGAGGTTGGACGGGAGGTTACGGGGTGCGGCAGGTTTGCGCAGTTGGCCGTTCCGTTTCAACTTGGTTGTGTTTCGCTCCTGGGGTAAGCGCCCTGATCTCCGCGGCCCATCGGGTGGGATGCATTCCTTCCTAGCAGCTAATTTCAGCGTCAGACCCAGCAGATTGATCCAGACAAAACCTGAACAAGTGCTGCAATACATGGATGTGTACACACTTGGGTCATGGGGTTTGGTATCGACACCACAACCAATGCCACTCCAAGCACTGCATGGAGCCGTCCACTAGAACCCAAATCCCCTGGAGGCACCCGCGTTGGGGCCTCTGCAATCGTGATCCTGTTGCACATCCACTTGGTTGTGGAATGCAATGCAACAGGGACAAGAAAACACACCTGCAGCATGCGAGAGAGTGGACACAATCAGTTCCCCGAAAGACCTCCACAAGCGAGTCACCACATCAACTCCCACCAGCAGATGAGGCTCCTGACGTGATTGCAGGACCTGTGAACGGGTGCAAGAACGCTACAAGAGAAAACAGGACAATACTCTCCATTTCATACCTCAGCACACCCTCATTATGGAAATACCACAAATTGATTGAGCACCCCCTGAACACAAAAGCGTCTTCCCCCAATGAATGGTTCCTCTGAGCCTTCAGGCACATAGCAATGACTCCGCCCAGTGACCTGATCAGACTCACGGCGCTGATTTTGTTGCTGTTTATCGTGTTACCAGGTTATGAGCGGGCAGCATGATATGCACTCCTGCACCATTGGATTGGTCACAGCAGTCAACCTTCCCTGGGCTGGTGGGACACCTACTCCTGCTCCATTAGACAGCCATGCATGCACGGAACGGGGGTGTCTGCACGGGTTTGGGACAGAGGAAAAAATTTTTTCGAACACTGTTATTTTGCTAATAATCCCAACAACCCTTTGGAGGGTGCCGTGAGAGTTGTTACAGGCGCTCAGAGAAAACGGAACATTCCGTGTTTGCCCTGCCACAGCCCTTAGAACCAACCTGGCGTCTTTCAAACTGATGGAACAGGAGATGAACAATGGGACAAAAGGTTGAAAAGTCAACAGGCTTTGGTGACACAACTCACTACTGTGGCCCGCAGGGCTGTCCTTAACGCAAAAAAAAAAAAAAAAAAAACCCGTCCGGTACGGGGTAATTTCAAAAGAGCCCGCGGACAGTACATGTCTTCACCCCGGTGTTCCCAATTGTTCAACCATGAGTCCCTAGCCCCAAATTGGTCTCAGCACATAACCATATGATCCTTGCCCCACATGTGTTGCATGACCCTACCTCACACCCTGCACAATTCAACATGAAGAAGAGCAATACTTTTTTTGAATCAAATATAGTGATGCAGCGTTCGACCACCCGAATGTTCCATCGCCGGTAGCACAGCTGGAAGCAAACTCCCCTACGCCTGGCCTTGCTGCGCCTGGGCTATCCATCTTCTTGGTTTTCGCCCTTTCCCTTGGCGTGGTCCTCACGGCACATGTATATGCATCGTAAGATGAGGCCACCGAGAGAGGTGGTTCATGTTTTCAAGTTGAACTACAATGGGGTTATACGTGTGAACTGGGGCAAACCGGTCAAAAGTCTGCGCTATAACCTTCGTCAGGTGATGCCTGCTTTGCGCCTTTTTTGCATTTTGCAACCCTCTCTTAACCTACGGAGGCGCTTTCATGGCGCCAAGATCCGATCTTTATTGGCGCTTGAACGCCGCATTATGCGCCAAGTGGATATAGTGGACATGCCAACACAAGAGTTGTTACTGAATTTACGTTGAACTCCTGATGGGTGTGGATGGTGGGACCAAAATTTTCGAAAATTTCAGGCTGTGATTTTTTGCTGAATTTTGGTATCAGGAGTATATCGCGCGCCTTCACCGCGCGCCGGGGCGACACACGTGACGGTGATTTTTTGTTCTAATGTTTTGGTTTTCTATGCACCTGGGAATTAACCGGTTGCTCTACATGTGAATCATATTTTTACACTGTCTGTGCAAGCCCCCATATATGTGTGCACAACATGCCTACTGTTTGCCCGTTCAGAACTGATGAGGAGCCAGTCGGCTCGAAACATGTCTTCATAAGCACATCTGTGGAGCCCTCCTGCGCATTTCTGTGCCTGTCTTGAGGTTCGTCTTCGACTAGGCCACTTGGGGCAAATTACATAGCTACCAACATCAAACAATAACCAACATCAAACAATAGGAATCAAAGCGTCCAACGTCATCGTGGACACTTGACTGACACGACCACTCAAGAGGGGTCCGGCATCGGCGGCCTCTGGCGTGGGGGCGTGGTAGGTGACGATAAGCACATGCATGTCGGGCAGAAAAACTACGCAAGGTACACCAAAATGCGCCATGGGTACAAGTGATACAGAGACACAGCACGTGCGATCGCAGGAAAAAAATGCCACAAATGGTGCCTACTCCCGTCGCTCTACGGCGAGTGCTGTCCTGGGTGCCTACTCCCATCGCTCTGCGGCGAGTGCATTCGTTTTGGTTTAGGTTTCGGCACACGCAGGTTTGGGTTTGGGCACCACTTGCTGCTTCAATTTTCATGTGGGGAGCCGCCCCACCGGTTACCCAAAAAAAGCATGCACGAGCGCGCAACCAAGCCGGGGGCAAAATCAGAAATCAAAATCAGAAGTGCCGTATCGGGGAGCAAAATCAGAAGTGGCCCACAAGTGGGCAAATTGGCTACCTCACCCCTGCCGTATCGGGGAGCCCCACTGCTTCAGAGCGGGGGGCAAAATCAGAAGTGGCCCACAAGTCCCCTGCCGTATCGGGGAGCCCCACCGCTTCAGAGCGGGGGGCAAAATCAGAAGTGGCCCACAAGTGGGCGAAATGGCTACCTCACCCCTGCCGTATCGGGGAGCCCCACCGCTTCAGAGCGGGGGGCAAAATCAGAAGTGGCCCACAAGTGGGCAAATTGGCTACCTCACCCCTGCCGTATCGGGGAGCCCCACCGCTTCAGAGCGGGGGGCAAAATCAGAAGTGGCCCACAAGTGGGCGAAATGGCTACCTCACCCCTGCCGTATCGGGGAGCCCCACCGCTTCAGAGCGGGGGGCAAAATCAGAAGTGGCCCACAAGTGGGCGAAATGGCTACCTCACCCCTGCCGTATCGGGGAGCCCCACCGCTTCAGAGCGGGGGGCAAAATCAGAAGTGGCCCACAAGTGGGCGAAATGGCTACCTCACCCCTGCCGTATCGGGGAGCCCCACCGCTTCAGAGCGGGGGGCAAAATCAGAAGTGGCCCACAAGTGGGCGAAATGGCTACCTCACCCCTGCCGTATCGGGGAGCCCCACCGCTTCAGAGCGGGGGGCAAAATCAGAAGTGGCCCACAAGTGGGCGAAATGGCTACCTCACCCCTGCCGTATCGGGGAGCCCCACCGCTTCAGAGCGGGGGGCAAAATCAGAAGTGGCCCACAAGTGGGCAAATTGGCTACCTCACCCCTGCCGTATCGGGGAGCCCCACCGCCTCAGAGCGGGGGGCAAAATCAGAAGTGGTGCCCAAAAGAGGGCGGCGGGGGGGGGGGGTAGACATGGCCCGCGTTCGGCCGGGGGAAAAAGGCCTCTAGGGGCTGTCCTTAAGGGCTGTCCTTAACAAAAAAACAAAAAAAATCTCGTCCCTTAAGGACAGCCTTGGTGGCCCGGCAACCGAGTTGGTGGCGGTCATACAGCACACCTACACTACCCGGTTTCCAAGATTCTAGGGAGCTACGTATTGGCATACTCAAGTACCCAGTACAGGAAACCATGCCGTTGTCAGGAGAGGGTGAGCTACGGAAAGCAGGCGCTCGCATAGACTGGGATGGCGCCTGGATAAGGGGCACCCCCTACTAGGCCGTGATTGCCACGAATTGCAATGGCAGCAACAGTGTACTGGGTGCAGTTGCTAGGCATTGCCCGCAAATGATTGACTCACTGGACGTGGCTACCATGCAGTGTCGGTCCAAGGAGATGTTTGGGAGCGCTTGCTGCGCGCCACAGGCGCCGCAGGGTAAAAGTAATTAGCTTCGGTGTACACTGTCTACGAAATACATTCACCGGAACCAAAAAAAGCCGAGCACATTGATCTGTTGACAGCATCACTCTCTACGAAGGAGAGACTACGGCACCACCACATCAAGCTGGGGCTGAGCTCAAGGGCAGGATCTTCAATGAGCAACAAACGACATTCGTATAGTGCCTCGTCTTGCCCAATCTGGCGCTCCAAGCACTCTTACGCGCCAACATAGGTTTCGTTTAGCTTAGTTCAGCAGATACCTACGAAGCCCACAAAACCCATTGTTCCGTAGAATCACTTTGGGGTCCGTAGAGGGGGGTCCCCCCCTAAACCCCTGTTGGGGTCGGGTCCTTGCTGGCAACCATGCCCGTGCTACGTAACACTTGCCGTCTTAGGAGTGCCCAAAGGAGGGACGACACAAAGTTCATACACGCCCCATTCCATATTGAGGACGGGCAACAAATGCACCATTTGCGGGGGGAAGAGGCCCAAAAAGGTGAAAATAGTAACAAATAGGTGGAAAAAGGCGTATAGGGGTATACGTTACATGAAAAACGCATGTGTGTCCGTGGCCTCCGTTCCAAGAGATAATTACCCAAATTGCGCACCGCAGGGCGCTCTGCAGGTACCGAGGCTCCGCAGGATAAACACTCCCTTTGTGCACTGTCACTGCCAGGGGGAGGAGGAGCTGTGACTCTAGGCCAAGGGAGCTGCTCCGGTTTTTGTTTTGTTGCAGGTCCCAGGGCCATCTCCTGTCCTCTCCAGCTCAGAGCTGTGGCACCTCTACACCATATACAGAGCACTGGAGCCGTGGCAGCCTATTGCACACCTGATTGACCAGGCGGGGATAGCTGGATAGCACCTGTGGCGCCGAGTATTGTGCAGACCTCCGAAATATTTTGGCTATCCTTGCGGGTGTGGGGGTTGGGGGAGTGCAAGGATCAGGGGGGTACTGCTCCCCGAACTTCACGCACTTCCATAATGCGTCAGTACAAAATTGTGTGTGTGAGTGCGCACGGGAGACAGTCGGCGGTCACGTCCGACCAAACCAGCGATCCAAAACACCAGTTGAATGTCACACAAGCAATTCCACAGAACTGATACTTGGGACAGTGAGGGCGGCCCTTTAACAGCGCCACTCACTGACGCCATGAACCCCCTCAAACATCATCATGTTAGGGTCTGGACATTTTCTGCACTAATTCTGAGGAGCAAAAAAATTCCAAACACAAACATGCCTCCCTCCCGTAATATGGAACGCTGTCATGCAACCAGTCATATCATGCAAGCCAACCTGCTGCACCACTGGCATAATTGCCACACAGAAGTCCAATGTGACGTCGTTGTCGTGCGGCTTGTACACAATGTTGAGGAAATCCACAGCGACCCCAGTGTCAGACCCTGCAGCGGTCTGCACATGCCGCACTGCTGCGCGCTTGTCCTGTGAGGAGCAGGAAGGAATCCACGGAAATAAAAGACGCGTCCCCTTGCCAGGTGCTGCGGGCTACGTCAGTGATGCACATAGGGGCGTCAGAAGTGTATTCATTTTGTGATGGCACTCTCACTGCTGTGCCCTGCTGTCAGATTATCACAGTATTGCACAAGTGTAGGCGCACCGGGGCGGTCACGTGCATTTTGCCTGGCATCCGCACAAAGCGGATTAACCCCATTCTGTTCCAGTAGATAGTTACCTTCACCATCATCATTACTCCGTCCGCTACGCCGATACCATGACCCTGTACTCTCACTGCTGGATTACACACGAAGCCTAGCGAGCTAGTAAAGCTAGGTCTCACAAAAGAAACTCATCCTTCGTAGCATTCCTGATATGGACGTGCTGGTTTGCATCTTGGCATCCTCTCCATGCGACAGGCTTTTCGAACATTCCGAACTTGTGACTTTAAATCTACGGAATAAATTATAATGATGATTGATGTCCAGGCATCCAGCCAGCATGGCTTGATGCCCTCTGGCCCAGGTCTCTTCAGCTATTTCGGGGCCTGGCGAAGGCCTCGTTGGGGAGGAAGGCTGCATACCGTGCTGTGGTGTTTGGGTGTTACGGGGTTGGGCCTGGTATGCACGTGTCACCAACGGTTGAAGCGGTGGAGCTCGGGGAGAACCGCCTACAGCCGCCAACCCTCATCCGTCCCTTGACCCTGTTGCCAATGGTTTCCATCGTGTGGAGGGTCCTGCGACAAAGCGCACAATGCACCTTCTCCCACAAATTAGAGACGGTCTTCAGGTTGGTTAAGCGGCCATTCAGTGTTCGATAGACCCCGCGGTGGTTCGCCAGCAAATGCTCCGCCAGTTGACTGTCCGGGTCGGGCGGTTGGCTTTCAATCTTTTTGCTCGGCCTGCAGGACATGGCACAAAAGACGTGGGACGGGGATGAGGGCTGCCCCCCTCCTGCTTCCCTCGAGACAATGGGACGTGGGAGGTTGTCAAGGGGGCATGACCCCATCTGGTCCCAAAGGGTCAGGGAGTGGGTTCGACCAACGAAGTAAGTCAGGATTGCAGTGTAGACGACCCGGACGTCGATACCGACCAGGACATTCGCTGTGCCTTTGCTCCTTTTGCAATCTGGGGGATCGTTGGTGCCATCAATGCCGTCATCCCCACTGGGCTCTGTCTCTGGGCACACAGAATTGTCCATTCAGCATCTTCGGCGCCAAGGGTCATGTCAGGCCCAAGCGCGCCTACCTGGGGCAACTCAGTGTAGCGGAAAGCCAGAGGAGGGTGCGACCCACCAAAGGGAGAGGAGGTTTGGTGGTTGGCACTTGCGGTTTAACTCGCTTGTGTTTTGTGGAGGCGTGCCTCAGGGCCGTGTGGTTCTGCGGGAGTGTGTACATGGGGAAGGGGGAGTGCGTGAGGGAAGTGTTGTGCGTGAGACCGAAATGTCCCATCTCACCAGTGCAGCTTTCTGCCCCTGGCTTCTAATTCCCTTGCCATTGCTGAAAGGCTTCACACTCGGTCTCTGCACTACAACTGATGTGGGAAATGGGAACACAGTATCAGGGGGCTTCGGATCACCAAAACAATTACTTGGGTTTTGTGAGGGTGGGAACAACAGGTTTCGCCATTCTGCTTCTTTGTGTTCCTCTTGTATTCTTATGAGGAGCTTGCCACGCAAATGTCACGCGGTGTGCGTGCGTGATAATTGAACGGGTTTGGTGGTGGCGGGAGGGGGGGGGGGGGGGGGCGGCATGCTCAGCAGCCGCACACAACCCCGCCCCACTATCACAGGGCAACACTGCAGCAAAAGGGGGGGTGGTTCCCACCCCCATCCGAGTGCATGGTTGGCCGACAGTGGCTTCGACAACAAGTCGAATGTGAACAGAGCTTATCAGCGGTGCGCTGCATACCCGGGCATTTTGCCGTTGGTGTCGATTGACAGAGCGGAGCGTGCATGTGCATGCACGGTGGTTTGCGCTGTCCCGTTGGCGGCCCCGAAGAGGCGGTCCACTCAAGAGGGCTCGCGTTGATGAGGGAGGCATTGCAGTGGGAGTAGGGGAAGGTGTGGGAAGCAGGAGGGGGAAGGAGGGGAACGGTGGGTGAGAACAGTGTCTGGAATACCCTGCCGACGCCCACACCCACACTGATGTGTAGTGGAATTTAATTGGGAATTCAAATATGACCAAAATCAACCAACAAAATTTTGAACCCCCCCCCGCCTCCGTACCTCGGAACCCATCCCCTTCACGCGGCGGGTGTTGGGGTCGCCCCCCTATGAAGCCCCTCCCTCTGTATTGTAAAGGAGGATGGGATAACAATGGAGTCCTTCCTGTCCAGGAAATTGTGGGGGGGGGGGGTCCCCTGTGGGGCCTCTCACAGCGGAACTAAAGGGGGCAGTACTCCTTACACGTGGCGGGGGGGGGGTGGGGGCTGCGGCGGGATGACCAATCACAAAATCAAAAGGGGGGAGGGCTGGCCAGGCTCAACGTGTTCCTGCGTGCATTTCCCACACGCAATCCCTGAACGCCCTCTTTGAGCACTCGAACTGGCTGCTACCCTCATGCACTTCGACCGCGCCACGCAGCAAAGCGCAGTATTTGGGGGTGGGACTGCACCTGGCGGCACTTTGCGGGCGTGCCGGTGGGTCCACGTTGGAATACTTCCTGTCAGGGAGCTGCTCTGACTGCTGTCGCGGGTTGGCGTGGTAGGGCACAGGACTCTCATCATGTGACTGAGCAACCTGGACACACAAAGCGGATGCCGGAACGTGCAGCCATCTGGCAGCAGGCAACCTCACAAACCTGTTTCCAAACCTGCCGAACACTTCCCACTGGGCACCTCCTTCCTCGTGCGATTGGTTCCCCTAAGGCATTTGGGACCGACACAGTGACGGTTCCACATGACGGTCAGGGTCCGCGGATTCTCCAACCAACCTAGCCCTATGACGCAGTGACTGAACCGGCGATTACGACCCCCTGTTTCCCTTGTCCAATATGCGGCTGGGTCCCATGCATACGTACGCCCTACGTACCTAAGACAGGTCGTACTTTCTGTGCGGCAGTTTGACGCAAACGGGCTCCAATACCCGTTTTGGTTCATTGTCATGGACTCAACAAACCAAAGTGGGTGGAGGGTGGTCAGCAAAAAATGCACACAAACCGAGCACGTTGGCCTGCATCTCAATTAGATGGCAAAGCACTACGGCACGGCTTCCGTGTATCGGACAAGACGTATCTTGGACAAAGGGGGGGGGTTTGTTGTGAGCAATGCACGTTCCACGGGGGGGCCGTCTCCTCGCTTTTGTACGCGACTCCCCCCCCCCAGTAGAAGTGGGCCGAAGGCCCCTGGGGGGGGGGGCATTGGAGGGGGGGGTTCAGGGAGGGGCGATGGGGGGGGGTTCAGGGAGGGGCGATGGGGGGGGGGGGTTCAGGGAGGGGCGATGGGGGGGGGGTCGGGAGGGTCGGTTGGGGGGGGGGTCCAGGTGGGGCAATTTGCGGTAGTGGGGGGGGGGCATAGGCTCCCGTTACCTCCCCTTGCCCTCCCTCATGGGTGAGAGCTAGGGCTAGGGTTAGGGGTAGGGTCACCGAGCTGGTGGAACCAGTCTTGGTTTTATAACCCTTTTTAGTGTCTAGGGTGGACCTACCAGGTTTAGCAGCAGCAGCAAGCAGCAAGCAGCAGCAGCAAGCAGCAAGCAGCAGCACGCGCGAAATGGGTAAAAATCAGAACTCCGTCGTGGTGCTTCAGATTCGGGTGAAATTTTGGTGGATGATACCTATGGGTGTGAAGTACAATCACACAAAGTTTGAGCAAGAAACTCAACGGTGGCGGCCGAGAACGGGATTCGCAAGTGGCGGACCTCAGTTTCAAAATCTGCAGTTTAGGGCCAAAAACAGCCATTTTTGGGCCAAAAATGCCCTGGAACACATTCAAAACAGCCAAACGAAGGGAAACGGTGGGTACACTCCACGTGCCGCTTGACTTCCCCGTGTCAACGAGCTCTTTGCGGCCCTCTAACTCCATGATATGCCGCGGAAGCGGCCCAAAAAGGCCCCCAGAAGCTCCAACTGCCGACAGCCACAAACCAAGAATAGGCCATATCTTTGGCTACATGGCTCAAAATGCGATTCCGAGGGCACCTACTCCACCCGCAACCCCCCACGTTTTGTGGTTTCCACCCCTCAGAATTGCCCAAACGGACGCCTAGACCCCAATAACTAGGCCCACTAGGCTGTGGCAAGCTGCAAGCTCAAGCCCAAACAGGTGGGTACCCAAATGGGTCATCAGGGTCCGAAAGGGGTAAAAATATGACTTTCCGCAAAAATGATCCTAGACCATGTGCGACGCTAAAACAAGTGTTTTTGGACTGTTTTGAGCTTGTGGTGGCCCATTTGGGTCCTCCAAAAATCCCAAAATGCCTTGAAAATGGGCTGTTTTGGGACCAAAAATGGGTCAAAAATGGGTCAAAAACACATTTTTCCAAAACTCATCGTAGACCATTTGGGGTGCACAAAAGGGTGAAATGAGCCCATTTTGAGCCCATTTTGGGGCATTTTGGCCCCTGAGAAGTCCAAAAAGCCTTGAAAGTGGGCCTCGTGGTGATGGGGTTCAGGTGCATTTCACTTTGTCAAGAGCCATCAATGTGTGAATCATTCTTGATGTCCCTCACCATTCATATCTAATGTTCCCTCCCCCACCAGCTCGGTCCCAATATTCAGTCTTGATTAGGGTTAGGGTCACCGAGCTGGTGGAACCAGTCTTGGTTTTATAACCCTTTTTAGTGTCTAGGGTGGACCTACCAGGTTTAGCAGCAGCAGCAAGCAGCAAGCAGCAGCAGCAAGCAGCAAGCAGCAGCACGCGCGAAATGGGTAAAAATCAGAACTCCGTCGTGGTGCTTCAGATTCGGGTGAAATTTTGGTGGATGATACCTATGGGTGTGAAGTACAATCACACAAAGTTTGAGCAAGAAACTCAACGGTGGCGGCCGGGAACGGGATTCGCAAGTGGCGGACCTCAGTTTCAAAATCTGCAGTTTAGGGCCAAAAACAGATATTTTTGGGCCAAAAATGCCCTGGAACACATTCAAAACAGCCAAACGAAGGGAAACGGTGGGTACACTCCACGTGCCGCTTGACTTCCCCGTGTCAACGAGCTCTTTGCGGCCCTCTAACTCCATGATATGCCGCGGAAGCGGCCCAAAAAGGCCCCCAGAAGCTCCAACTGCCGATAGCCACAAACCAAGAATAGGCCATATCTTTGGCTACATGGCTCAAAATGCGATTCCGAGGGCACCTACTCCACCCGCAACCCCCCACGTTTTGTGGTTTCCACCCCTCAGAATTGCCCAAACGGACGCCTAGACCCCAATAACTAGGCCCACTAGGCTGTGGCAAGCTGCAAGCTCAAGCCCAAACAGGTGGGTACCCAAATGGGTCAACAGGGTCCGAAAGGGGTAAAAATATGACTTTCCGCAAAAATGATCCTAGACCATGTGCGACGCTAAAACAAGTGTTTTTGGACTGTTTTGAGCTTGTGGTGGCCCATTTGGGTCCTCCAAAAATCCCAAAATGCCTTGAAAATGGGCTGTTTTGGGACCAAAAATGGGTCAAAAATGGGTCAAAAACACATTTTTCCAAAACTCATCGTAGACCATTTGGGGTGCACAAAAGGGTGAAATGAGCCCATTTTGAGCCCATTTTGGGGCATTTTGGCCCCTGAGAAGTCCAAAAAGCCTTGAAAGTGGGCCTCGTGGTGATGGGGTTCAGGTGCATTTCACTTTGTCAAGAGCCATCAATGTGTGAATCATTCTTGATGTCCCTCACCATTCATATCTAATGTTCCCTCCCCCACCAGCTCGGTCCCAATATTCAGTCTTGATTAGGGTTAGGGTCACCGAGCTGGTGGAACCAGTCTTGGTTTTATAACCCTTTTTAGTGTCTAGGGTGGACCTACCAGGTTTAGCAGCAGCAGCAAGCAGCAAGCAGCAGCAGCAAGCAGCAAGCAGCAAGCAGCAGCACGCGCGAAATGGGTAAAAATCAGAACTCCGTCGTGGTGCTTCAGATTCAGAAATTTTGGTGGATGATACCTATGGGTGTGAAGTACAATCACACAAAGTTTGAGCAAGAAACTCAACGGTGGCGGCCGGGAACGGGATTCGCAAGTGGCGGACCTCAGTTTCAAAATCTGCAGTTTAGGGCCAAAAACAGATATTTTTGGGCCAAAAATGCCCTGGAACACATTCAAAACAGCCAAACGAAGGGAAACGGTGGGTACACTCCACGTGCCGCTTGACTTCCCCGTGTCAACGAGCTCTTTGCGGCCCTCTAACTCCATGATATGCCGCGGAAGCGGCCCAAAAAGGCCCCCAGAAGCTCCAACTGCCGATAGCCACAAACCAAGAATAGGCCATATCTTTGGCTACATGGCTCAAAATGCGATTCCGAGGGCACCTACTCCACCCGCAACCCCCCACGTTTTGTGGTTTCCACCCCTCAGAATTGCCCAAACGGACGCCTAGACCCCAATAACTAGGCCCACTAGGCTGTGGCAAGCTGCAAGCTCAAGCCCAAACAGGTGGGTACCCAAATGGGTCAACAGGGTCCGAAAGGGGTAAAAATATGACTTTCCGCAAAAATGATCCTAGACCATGTGCGACGCTAAAACAAGTGTTTTTGGACTGTTTTGAGCTTGTGGTGGCCCATTTGGGTCCTCCAAAAATCCCAAAATGCCTTGAAAATGGGCTGTTTTGGGACCAAAAATGGGTCAAAAATGGGTCAAAAACACATTTTTCCAAAACTCATCGTAGACCATTTGGGGTGCACAAAAGGGTGAAATGAGCCCATTTTGAGCCCATTTTGGGGCATTTTGGCCCCTGAGAAGTCCAAAAAGCCTTGAAAGTGGGCCTCGTGGTGATGGGGTTCAGGTGCATTTCACTTTGTCAAGAGCCATCAATGTGTGAATCATTCTTGATGTCCCTCACCATTCATATCTAATGTTCCCTCCCCCACCAGCTCGGTCCCAATATTCAGTCTTGATTAGGGTTAGGGTCACCGAGCTGGTGGAACCAGTCTTGGTTTTATAACCCTTTTTAGTGTCTAGGGTGGACCTACCAGGTTTAGCAGCAGCAGCAAGCAGCAAGCAGCAGCAGCAAGCAGCAAGCAGCAGCACGCGCGAAATGGGTAAAAATCAGAACTCCGTCGTGGTGCTTCAGATTCAGAAATTTTGGTGGATGATACCTATGGGTGTGAAGTACAATCACACAAAGTTTGAGCAAGAAACTCAACGGTGGCGGCCGGGAACGGGATTCGCAAGTGGCGGACCTCAGTTTCAAAATCTGCAGTTTAGGGCCAAAAACAGATATTTTTGGGCCAAAAATGCCCTGGAACACATTCAAAACAGCCAAACGAAGGGAAACGGTGGGTACACTCCACGTGCCGCTTGACTTCCCCGTGTCAACGAGCTCTTTGCGGCCCTCTAACTCCATGATATGCCGCGGAAGCGGCCCAAAAAGGCCCCCAGAAGCTCCAACTGCCGATAGCCACAAACCAAGAATAGGCCATATCTTTGGCTACATGGCTCAAAATGCGATTCCGAGGGCACCTACTCCACCCGCAACCCCCCACGTTTTGTGGTTTCCACCCCTCAGAATTGCCCAAACGGACGCCTAGACCCCAATAACTAGGCCCACTAGGCTGTGGCAAGCTGCAAGCTCAAGCCCAAACAGGTGGGTACCCAAATGGGTCAACAGGGTCCGAAAGGGGTAAAAATATGACTTTCCGCAAAAATGATCCTAGACCATGTGCGACGCTAAAACAAGTGTTTTTGGACTGTTTTGAGCTTGTGGTGGCCCATTTGGGTCCTCCAAAAATCCCAAAATGCCTTGAAAATGGGCTGTTTTGGGACCAAAAATGGGTCAAAAATGGGTCAAAAACACATTTTTCCAAAACTCATCGTAGACCATTTGGGGTGCACAAAAGGGTGAAATGAGCCCATTTTGAGCCCATTTTGGGGCATTTTGGCCCCTGAGAAGTCCAAAAAGCCTTGAAAGTGGGCCTCGTGGTGATGGGGTTCAGGTGCATTTCACTTTGTCAAGAGCCATCAATGTGTGAATCATTCTTGATGTCCCTCACCATTCATATCTAATGTTCCCTCCCCCACCAGCTCGGTCCCAATATTCAGTCTTGATTAGGGTCATGGGTAGGGTTAGGTGTAGGGTTAGGAGCAGGCTGAGGGTTGGGGTGGGTGTTAGAGTCAAGGTTGGGTTCAAGTATAGCGTTGGGGTGCTCCACCGCCTGGGCGGGGAGGGATGCTATGTTGGCAAGGGGAATGAAAAAAATTTTCGGGCGCCTTCGGCGCCACCATATGTATGACCGGTAGCTATTGCCCCTTGGTAACTAAGTGGGCCCGGAGGGCAGGGAGGGGGGGGGGGGGGGTCGCGTACCCAAACCGAGGAGACGGCCCACCCGTGGCACGTTCACACGAGCTCGGGACGCAAGTTGCCGAACTTGGAGGCGGTACGTACAACCAACAAGAAGAAGGGGGTTGCACGCATGGATTGCACGTACGCTGAGCCCCTCGCCTCCTCCCTCGAACACAGCCATGCAACTGGGCTACGCCCCTCCCTACGCACACTACTGCACCTGTCCCGATCCCCTCCACGCACCTGACCTGAAACACACCCAAGCGCTTGTGTTGAACCTGCTCCTGACACACCCCTGCACCAGTGCTGAGCCCTTTGTCAACAGGAACCCTGTATCTGTGCCAAGCCTCGCCCGACACACCCCTGCACCTGTTCCTTCGACACAACCATGCACCTGTGCTGAGCCCCTTCCCTCAAACAGCCTTGTGCTCAGCTCCCTCAAGCACATCAATGCAACTGCGCTGAGCCCCTCCATCTACCGGACCCCTGAGCTGAACCTCACCGGAATCTTGGCATGAACTGGCCCCTGCAAAACACCAGGTGGTCTTGAGAGGCAGTGAGCATGCCGGAATGTAAAGACACAGCAACAGTGTGGAGGATTGATGCACGTCTGGGACAAATCTAACACCATCGCCATGTCTCAGTCGTGTTCTGGGGAGGACAGGTGCTCACATGGCAGCTCAACAATAATGGAAACCCCCTGCTTTGCTACCAGCTCACCCAATGCATGCAAAAAACTTTGCACTCCAAAAGCGTCTCTGAAACCAGATTCTAGAATCTTGGCATGGCCACTGCACAACATTTGATGGTAGTGAGAGGCAGTGAGCACGCCGCTACATGAAAATATCTTCTGTCTGCAAATGATTAGGAAGGGGGAAGTGCTTACGCCCAAGCTGTATGCCTTGGGCATCCCTTCTACAAAGCATCTACCTACTACATGTACCCTCCCCCCCCTTGTCTAAGCTATACAAAAGTACGGAATTAATACGGTCCCTCCGCGCGCTGTAGCTTAGACAAGGGGGGGGGGATACATGCATCCGATGCGCACATACAAGCCAACGTGCTACAGCTCAATGTGCACAGAGTGGTGTTGAGTAAACGGTCGGTATGCATTGGTAACCACGCGAAACACAATCGAGGGGGGGGGGAGGTGCGCAGCGAGTCTTGGGCGCTTATGGGTCAAATTACAACTCAAAGAAGAATGGGATTTGCAAACAAGGAATCTTCTATGAGAATTTGGGCCGGCATCTGGCTTTGACCAGATTTTGCTTGCTGCTGCAAAAAACTGTCTCAACTAATGGGGACCACCTCTGCTCAGTGACCAACCTCCCTATGAGAACCAGCGCAAAGGCTGACACCTTTTGCAGGATTTGCTGCTGCTGACGCAGCTGCTCCTCGAGTTGCGCCTGCTGACGCTGCTGCTGTCGGATTATGGCATCCTGCTCCTGCAACTTCTTCACAGCCACTGTCAAGCCAAAGGGCGCTGTTGGATCCCGATTGTTGATCGGGGCTGGTGTGTTCACAGGGTCTAAGGGAGGCGCAGAAGTGTTTCGCACTCCTGGGGAGGCGGGCCCTGATAGAGGTGAAATGGGCAGCGTCCCTGGAGGGGGCCCTGTGGGTGTGCCGGGGGCGGCAGGGAGAGGCACATCATCTCTTGGTGGTGTTGAAGACCCGGCGCCAGCGTTCTGTAAGCGGATCATCCACACAGAAACAGTCAGCTCTTGACATGCCAATGCAAACATTTCCTGTGACAGGGTGATAGATTAGGAGCCCTGGTCAGGGAACACCACAGTCAAACAGGGATACATTTTCTACGCAATGCTACGCTTGCACACGGCTTGAACCGGGACATGACCCAGCGCGTGTTTGCCAATACAGCGCGCTCACATCTGTGTATTCTCACACACTGGACCACAAAAACTGTGGTCAGAAAACGACAATGAGACAGGGTCGGTGTCCTCAGACAACCGTGTTTGCGCAAAACGCGGGACACCATAAAGATGGAATAGCAAAGGCGACATCCACACTTGGTGCAACGCAGACAATGTTGTTTATACAGCAGAAACTTTCAGGACTCAGTTGCAGCTATGCACACTCGGCACAGAGGAAACAAAAGCGTCTGTTTCGACAGAAAACAACGCCGTTTGGGCTTTGGCTTGCATGACTGATCACCAGGTACATGTGGCACGTCAGCGCAACCTGTTGAAGCATGGTGTCCTCTTGTGGCTATGCATTTGACGTACTCAGACCAGATTGTTGTTGTTCAATTTCCCTCAACGACCCACCAACCGATTACCAGAGGGTGGCATTACACTGGGTAGAATTTCTGTGTCAAGAATTCTGTGCAAAGTTTTTGTGCACAATTTGCACGGATATACGTTAGGCTGTGCTTTTGCTCATTTGTGCCAGAGGATTTGCCGAATGATAATTAGTTTCCCATGGAGGTCGCAGCAGTGCTGAAGTTGTCTTTCCTCATTTGTAGTGTTCCTGTGGCATTCAATGGAGTGCAGACAGGCGTACTGGTTGATGCACCAGGAAAGTCCTCCAGGAAATAACAGCAACCATCGAGAGTCCAACAGGAAATAACAGAAACCGTCCACTGTTTCTCATGAGCAGGTTTTGCCAACCCTGGTGCCAATGAATTGCTGCCCCTTTCTCCTCAGAGGGTGATGCAAGCCCCAGACAGATGACTCAGCCTCCTTTCCAAGCCCATATCCGACTCATTTTTAGTCCCCAAATGGGACAAATAACAGTATTTGACGAGTGAGACGGAGCATTATGGGGGCTATGGGGTTGTGCGAGAGCGGTCTGCAGAAGTGGGAGCGGGGCTGTGCTGGAGTGGGGATGCAACTCTCTAGTCTGTTGTTAGCTGTTGTTAGCTTCGAGTGTGTTTGTGTGTGCGCGTGCGCGCCCGGAAATCCTTGCCCCTACGAGCCGCACTCCCAGGAGGAAAGCGTAGCTCGATTGTGGAAATAAGCGTGACTCGCTTTTTTTCTTTTTGGTCTAAGTCGCATAACTTTTATTTTTGGTGTAAATCGGGTTTTTTCGACAGAGATTTTTTTTGTGTAAGTCGCGTAAACTTTTTTTTTGGCGTAAGTCGCATATGGAAAAAAAAACCCTTTTTTTCCAAAAAAAAAAAAAGGAAAAAAGAAGGCGGGGAAACACAAGAACCACTCAACAACCGCTACAGGAGGAGATGAAGCATATAGCCCAAAGATGTAACATCAACGCCCTCTAGGCTTCCCCTATGGCCAGCCACCTCATCACAAAGATGCAGGGATTGATGGCCACATGACCAACCATCCTTTTGAAAACCCACAGCCCGAGCATGTGCCGCAACACCCTTTGACTAGAGGCGTTGAAATCTGCTGGACCAAGAAAGTGGCTCCCAAATGTGGACTTTGAAGGCCCATGCTGGCACTCTGCGGCCCCTGGCACAAACAAACCAATGGAGCCCTTCGCGATCGTCACCATTAACAATAAATATGTGGCGGCGCCTCCAAGCCAAACCAACGGTTGTATGGCCGGTGCCCTTACTGTCTTCGTACTTCCTCATGATGTTCAAGCGGGACACAATGTACCCCCCCCCCCCCTTGCAAACTCCCGGGTTAGCGCGCGACGGTCTCCCGGCGGGGGGGGGGGGGAGACGGTCGCCAAGTGACGGTCTCCCGTGGGGGGGAAAGGCAAAGGTATGTCACGGCAAACTGTGGTACCCTCCACTGATGGAAGCAAAGAGAACATGTGTGAAGTGACTTTTGCGTTGATGCGGTGCCAATGTGTTTCATCCAACGCAAATGTCATTGAGGATCCAAAGGAACGGTAAAGAACTTCTGGGTACGAGAATAACACACTTTGAACTGTTGCACATGCTCAATTTGCATGACAGGCACGGGGTGTGTTGTACTGGCTGATGAGGAGGAGGCAATGGCGTGCGGGGCTGGTTTGGCAGCCGCTTTAGCACCCGCTTGCACAGCCAGACCAGTCCGTTTGGCGGCTGGCTTTGCTCTTGGCTGGGGGGCAGCCTTTGCTCTTGCCTTGGGGGCAGCCACCGACTCCTTTGGAGGCACCGAATGTGGCAAAACTGTGGCCCATTTGGTGAAGGGCCCACAACAGTGGCCAACACATGTGCACCAAGTGTGCGTGAATGGTACCGTACACAAGTGGCGTATTAAAAAAAAGCGTAACTCGCTTATTTTCATTTTTTTTTGGCACTAGGTCGTGTATCAAAAAAAGCGTAGGTCGCATAACAAAAAAAGCGCAGCTCGCTTATTTTTTTTTGTTGTAGGTTGCATATCAAAAAAAGCATTGCTCGCCTACAAAAAAAGCGCAACTCACTTTTTTTTTTAAAAAGCGTAACTCGCCTATTTCTTTTTTTTTTTGGCAGTAGGTCGCAAATTAAAAAAAAAAAGCGTAGGTTGTGTAACAAAAAAAAAAGAGTCACTCGCCTTTCTAAAAAAAAAAAAGCGTAACTTGCTTATTTATTTTTTTTGGCAGTCGCTTATCAAAAAAAAGTGCAAGTCGTGTAACAAAAAAAGCGTAACTCGCTTTTTTGTTATTAAAAAGCGTATGTAGCGTAACTTTTTTTCTTTTAGGTGTAGGACGCATCACAAAAAAAGATGTAAGTTGCGTGCCATACATTTTCAAGTTTCCACACTCGACTGACGCCTATAAAAAAAGGCAACTTACACCAAATAAAAAAAAAAGCAACTTACGCTTGCACTGCCTACTCCCGCACACCTCCACTTGGCACATCCCCCATGGATTGGGGACTTGAGTGAAGTCAGAATCAGTGGAACAAGGCTGGGGCACAACACAGGGCTCACACCTGTGCGCGCTCGTGGATGACCATATCAGTCACATTGCCCCATTTGAGGTCCACCGAGGACTTGCAAGTGCCATGCCGCCAATCCCAGGTGTGCAGGGCTCCAGGGGTTGCACTGCACAAGAAATCAGACTCTGCGCTGAAATATAAAGATCGGGGAGCCTCCGGCAAAACCGGCGACTGACTTACAATGCTCAGCTGCCCAAAATCCCAGAAACTGATAGTTCCGTCCTGAAAGGAGGGGAAAAGGCATGAATGTACAGGAGAAACATGGCCAAAGGAAAAAGGCAGGGTTGCAACAAGAAGCATTTTTGACCACAAAAAATCGCTGCTGCACATCAAGAAGCCCAGAGCTGTCAGTCCCTCGACCCCCCCCTAGGGTGGCTGCCCCCCTCAGCAGGCCTCCCACCATTGACAGGCTGTCTGGACTCACCACCTATTGGACCCGTCAAACCGTGCCAGACCTATCCTTCCACTGCACGCACACTGTGCGCTACTTTTCGGGGGATTTGTTCAGAGGAAATCCCAAACCAAAAATCCCTCCCAATGTCTCCTGGGCCCCAGGGGAGCGCTGGGGGCAACTCTCTAAAAACGAGGACCATCCCATGCTGTTCATTCTGAGATGAAGATAGTGGGGGGTGAAGAGTGTGTCGAACATTTCTCCCCGCTGCCCAGTGCATTGGGTGGTGAGGTAGCTTGGGCAGTCCAACAAAGGGAGGGCGGGGGTGTTGGCATTGACCACCTGAAGCCCACCCACCCACCCACCCATCATTAGTATGCGCACAAGTCCGGTCAGCGCAGAACCAAACCAACCCGATGAACGGGGAGCTCATGGCGCTCAGCAATACACCAATGCCCCTTACTCTCTCACAGCCGGCAACAACATGCAAATGACAAAATGGCAGCGATTCTATGAACATCTTGCGCTTGAGCGACCCAAGCCCAGTCACAAGGCTATGGAGTGACACCAAATAATATGCAATGTATCCGTGGTATTAGTATCAAATCCAGGGGGGGGGGGAATGCGGTCGCCGGGATTGGCAAAAAATGCGGAAAAATGCGGGAAAAATGCGGAAAATGCGGCAAAAAATGCGATAGAAAATGCGGTTTTGTTAGAATGGTGTTTGCCCCTCGAAACCCCTATGTTTCGTCTCGTCTTGCACAATTGGGCGCTCAAAGCATGGACGGTTCGATGGAACAACTTAGTGCAGTAGTTCAACTCAAGAATATCACGGACTAGGCTCAAAATCGCTAGGGGCAGAAGCTGCAGCTGCTTGGTCAGGCCAGACCGCTGAATCTCCGCGCCGCATTAGATGCTCCCCCATTGACCCAAACCGCCGGGCTCCCCGGGGGGGGGGGGGGGATACCCCAACATACATACCTCAAAATGATCCCCATGACACGCTGTTCATTTTGAATATACACAACTGGGGAAAAAATTTTTCAAAAAAAATTTGCCCATCAACTCAGGCTCCCATCAGCGAAGGTCCGACCTGGAGGTCGGGTCGGGGTCAATGCCCTTTTTTGTGTTTTTCATCCATTTTTGAATTCTCCACAAAATTCTGAGTATTTTGAGCACAGACACATAGGGTCAAACAAAAAAATTTCCCCCTGCCATCTGCCTAAAAAAAATCTCCGGCGCCTCTGGCGCCCACAAAACCCATTGTTCTTCACAACTAACTGACTACAAGACAATGCCACTAGAATGTTTCCTCTTGAACATTACACTAAGGGACCTGCCCAAAAAATGCGAAAAAAAATGCGGAAAAATGCGAATCGCATATTTCCCCCCCCCCTACAAATCGCGAAGACGTTTGTTCCATCAAATTCTATTGCCTATCGGCAAGACACCTCGAAGAGGGAGGGAGCAGAGTCACTCAACCAGTTAGCTAGTCACAAAGTTCTTCACAGGCCCACCATCCCCCCTCCAACACCCAAATAGGATGAAAAACACACATAGAGTCGCAAAGACGTTTGATCTATCAAATTTGCATAAGTTTCGACTTCACAAAAAAATGTATTGCGCCCCCGTTTTGAGGCACCCCTTACCCACTGCCTCAGGGCACCCAGTGCCGTACTCGTCTTTTGCCCAAGGGACTGGTTGCACTCCTCCAGAACATCCAATTTCTAACTTCTCGGAAATTTAGCATCACAGTCCCCCCTTCTGCTGCGTATTCTGTTTTGTAGGGGGCCTGTCAGAGTTCTCCATCCGGTTCTTCTCAACAGAAACACAGCTCATCCCATGCTTGTTTTGATCGTCTGTCGTCTTCAATTCATGCAGTGACGAAACCTACATCCCCATGCCCCTAGCCACAGTGCAGGGGTGTTCTTAGGAATGTTCTCCTTGGATATTGAATGGGCGTCTTCAGAGGGTAATGCTTGGCGGAAAATATTCTGTGATGCTGTGGGGTCACAAAAACCTTGGCTGTTGGAAAGGCTGTCACTGAAATCCAACTACCAACAGTAAACCGCCAATTCCTGGCGGTTTCCTTTTAGCCCCTGTCCCTCCCTTGAGGACAGCTGTTGTTGGTTGACCATCAACTACCTCAGTACAGTGCAAGCTGCACACAAGCGGACCCTACGGGCTGCCTGCTTCGGTGAACCTCAGCCAGACCTACAACCACAAAAAGGGACAAAACAAATTCTTCTGGTATCACTTATGGTGAGAAACGTAGTTTATACGCAACACACCGTTGGCCAGACTGCATATTGCGGTCACGCAACCATGCAAACATGCAACCCCCATTTCTGTGCCTGAAACTTGAAGGAGACGCCGCTGCAGGTGCAAAATGCACAGTGTGCCTATTGCCAGTATGCAGTTGGCAGTGTGCAGGGCACACTACGCCATGTGATGTGCACAGTGTGCAATTTGTGGTGGGCAGTATGTGCGACACAGCACAGTCTGCGGTGTGGTGTGAACAGTGCAGACAGGCATATGGTGCACAGCACTAACAGAGTGGAGTACACAACTTCCAGACCACATAGTAGCAGCTGTGGGCGGCCGGGGGTGTACTTTGAGATCCTGCTTTAGGAGCACCAGCGTGGGGATCATGCACAGTGGCAGGATGTCAGACTTGGTGGTAGGGTAGGCCAGTGTACCATGGTGGTGGGGCACGGCAGCAGTTTGTGTGCTAGCGTCACATACCTGTGATGCCACTGCGAGCACGATGTCAGAGGGGTGAAAGCACAAGGCATTGATGGGTTGTTTGTGATTGGTGAGTTTGGTCAAGCGCTTGCCAGCAGTAAGGTCCCAGACACTGATAGATCCATCGGTGCTGCCAGATACTAATGACCGCCCGTCAGGTGTAAAAACAGAAGTAGTGACAGGACACCCCTGTTTGTACTTCTGCAGACACTTTTGTTTCCGCAAATCCCAGACTTGCACTATCCCATCTGGTGACCCTGAAAGGAAAGCATGAATTGCCTGGTGGGCGCAGGTTTGCAGCAGAGTTGAACGTGGTATATTGCAACCATCAAGAAGGATCAGACAGTATCAGCAACAGTCATTTTGGAGTGTATGATCTTGTCAAGTGGGATGGTGCAGGGGTCCATAGGTTCCACACTAAGAAAATCTGACTTGCCAAATCATAGGAAAAGCGGGGGGGGGGGGGCTTTCCCACCAATTTTGCCCACATCAACACCAATATCCCCACCCTTCTTGGAGGTACACTTGGACGCCTTGTGCTTGGCAGGAGCCTGACCTGTGATCCAAGGCTTGGGATGAGGTTGGTTGGCATTGACAAACCAGATTTTGACAAAAAAAACATCTTGATGCTGCAAAAAATCAGCCATTGCCTGCACAAGGTCACAAAGGATCAAGGGTCAACAACAAGCAAACAGGGAAACAAGCATTGAAATTCCCCCCTTTCCCCCGTTTTTTCCTATTTTTTGCTTGCCTTAGGTTTCCAAGGATTTGGAACCTGTCGACCCCTGATAGTGATAGTTCGCTGAGGGCCTGGCAGTTGCTAAAGCAGGCCCAGAAATGGCCATTGTTGGGGCAGATTTGGCCAATCCAAGCTGCCCAAGGATATTTTGACATCATTGTGCCCGGGGGAATTGTGTCAACCTTTTGACTGCCGGCTCTTAATTACTGAAGGGGCTGATTTTCGGAGGGTGGGGTCTTTGATCCCTGGACATGACCCCCCCCCCCCAGTTTGGAGGGGTTCATAACCTGCATGGATAACTTCCATAACTTACAGGCATAAGATTGGTCCAAGTCGAGACTATGCAGTGTCATAAATCAACATGCGGCAAAAATTTGGCTGCACACCTTGCACTCACACAACCCCTCTTTGTCCTGTTTTTCATACGCTAATGATGGCTATTTGGTATGCAGCTGTCAGGAGGGAAAACAGCCTTTCGCTTTGAACCCTCGGTGATCATTTGTCCAAGTGAAAAATTTGCTGTGGACTGCATGTGCAGATGTGTGCATACATTCAGACACATGCCTACATGCCCACAGCCTTATCAAAATTCTGCTGCGTTGCACACATGTGGGGTCATAGGTTTCTTGGGAGAGGGCAGGTATATTTGAATCAGCGGAAGTTTGCCACACCCGTCACCACTGGCAGCGGGGAGCAGCGGTTCCTAAGCCTCAAAAGGTCCAGTGAGCCACACTAGGCGGGTATCAGGGAGACACTGGCGGGGTGAGTGGTGTAGCACTGATGGAGGAAAATCCTGCGACAACCAAAACCGCGCACTGGTAACCCCGCTCCTTGCCCCTCCAGCACACACATGTGTGACTAATGTGCTATATCAGCATAGGCAGGCTGCAAACGGTCACTCTAGTCTCTCCTTCATGCGTGGCAAATCACAACACCACACAAAAGCATCGTGGCCAACAATGATCTTAACGCATCATGACTGCAAACACGGCACTGCTTGATATATGGCAGACTGACTGTGTTGCCTTGTGTCATGCTGTCTTTGCAGCCTACGCACTTCTCTGCTTGTTTTGATGCTGTATGGGACGTACCACTGGTGCTGTATGGGACTGTGCCACTGCATATGACCAAGCAGGTAATGGATTTCTCGTTGAGTCTCCGATCTTGCAGGGTCTGCGTCATCTTGCAGTGTAATCTTGCAGTACCCATCAGCGCCCCAAATGGGGAGGACAGCGCAACGCTTGGTCTCCTTGGTCAGAGGGGAGATTAGTGTTGCTGTAGGACGGACTGCAGGACAGTAATCCTTCCGCTCTGCATCGCTCAACAAAAGAACACCGTACTGCTGTGGAATCACAGTGCTTGAGTAGTCAGCAGCGGCGGTTGGGCGTTGACTGACCGCAGTTGACAGCTACTTATCAAGGGCCAGCAGCCAGATTCCTGGCGACAATGAGGAGCTGTCTTGCAACACAACCATAACAGCCCTAAATTTGTGGCTCTTCAAAGTCAGTCTTGCTGCCAAATGGTGCAGCTGCAGGAAACATTCACAGCGAGTGGCAAAGGTACACGAAAAGTAAGAGGCCACACCAGAACAAAAAAATGGACTGAATGGATGATAATCCACATGAGCCACACACATCTTGTGCCCCCCTTCAAAGGCCAACTTCAACTTGGCAGTGGTTACATCCCAGACCTTCAATGTGCCAGGGCCGGATCCTGAGACACAAATCTCCTCCGCTTGGTCAAACACCGTACAGCTGATTGGACCATCTGTTGCTGCTGCATCTCCTGGCAAAAAGGTCGTAACAGGAGGGGACCAAAGAGAATTCATCCACGAGGCAGGCTTGAGAGAGGGGTGGCACGAAGTATTTATGACTCTGGGTCAGTCATTTTTTAAGGGGGAGGGGACCCAGCAGGGGGTCTGGGGAGGGGGGGCTGAATTGTTGCTGCCACAACAGGGTGGGTTTCGGATGGTTGCCGTTTTATCCGGTGGGCTCTAGATGGTCACTGTTATTACTTGATGGGCTCTGCATGCTTGCTGTTACTACCGGATGGGCTCTGGATGGGCGTAGTTGTTTCCTGGTGGGCTCTGCATGCTTGCTGTTAATTCCAAGTGGACTCAGCATGTGGGCAGCATTGTTTGGCAACTCATGGGGCTTCCCCACCAGGTGATCCTGATGGCAAAACACAAGGAACGGGTACACAACCTGTTTCCACGTTGGAGCAGGGGTCGGCTGTGCGAACTTGGTGCCAAAAAAATTGTCAAGGGTGCTAGACATCTGCAAAACACAGGGGAAAAAATTGCGACTCCCATTTTGGGGTGTATCACCATTAGAACAATTGCGCATCCCCTTTTTGAACAAGTGTGCTGAACAATCAGGCATCCAATGGGCAACTTTAGGTAGCCCTGCCTCCCACAAACTGCCGTAAAATATGTCGGGCAACTTGAAGCGTCCAAGCCCCCCCTGGTGCTGACGGACACAATAAGAGCACCCCATGAGCACCATACACTCTTACACAGGGCCTCAGGAGGGGGAGGAAAGGAGAGCAGAAGGGGAAGGAAGGGCAAGATGGAGAATCTACTAATGTACACACTCCCTGTCCATGCATCTTTCTTGCCCTTCAGCACCTAGGGTACTGCCCTGGGCTCCTCCCACAAGGGTGACTCAACTAGGGGCAATGCACTATGGGCACCAAAGGACAGATGGCACCAAGGGTCGGGGTCAAGGAGCAGGGTGGACTCCTGGTTTATTACCCCAGCGTCCCTCTATTGTCCCTTTTAGCCAGGGATAGAACTGGTCGAGGGGAGGGCGGGGGGGGGGGGGGTGACTCAGCCTCATCCTCAACGTTTTCTAAAACATAACTGCTTCGTGTGTAGGCCGACAAACCAACAGAAACAACTAAGCAACTGGGTTGTTGAAACCATGGATCAAATGCAAATCATCATGCTCAAGCTACAAGGTCTGAATGGGTGCTGCAAACAATTTGTGCCAATTTCTTTTGCTCTGCTGTTGCGGAGCTTGCCATTTCACTGATGACATATGTGGGATGGATCTTGCAGGTGCCTACCTCAGGGTAGTAGGTCGCAGAGGTATTCATTAAGAACATGCCTTTTCTCGGTGACAGGCCCCATAGGGCCCGACCCATCCACCCATGGCCTGCCTGCTTGGCGGGGGGGGGGGGGTTAAAGACCTCACAAAGGTGAGCCAAGCAAAGGTGTAGGTGGAACCTTTGGTGGGCTTACCTTGGAAGTTGGGAGGGGGGGGGGGTGTAAAAGCCCAACAGGTGTGCTGGTTGGTGCTTCAAGGTGTGTGCACTTGTTCAAGCATGTTAGGCAACATTCCATGGAATCTCATGCATGGAATGCTACAAGTCATGACCACAGCGAAGCCAGGTGCAAAGTGAGTGAGAGACACCCACAATTGTGGTTCCACCAACACCCCTTGGGGGGGGTTTCATAGTTGGGTGGGGGGGTAAAGCTAGAGCTAAAGTCACGATACTTGGTTCAAAAGTAGCGCGCCGGGCAACCCCCCCGCAATTCACGCAGTTATTCGTCAAAGGGGAAAAAAACATTGAGCCCTCCTATGTGGTCCGTCCCATGATAGCAAGTGCCACACTGTGCCCTTTTCCTCTAGAAACACATGCTACCTTGTGTATTTGTCTTGCTGGCTACCAAAGAAAAAGTCCTCGATTCCAACGCCAGTTCCATTAAGGACACCTACCAGTGTCCCTGAGGCACCCATGTTTCCTTTTGGTGACAAAGACAAAACTATAGGTTGAGCTCATGCATGTCAGATCGTCCGTCTTCCAACATATTCGGTAGAAACATACTGCACTTGTATTTGTGACTCCAAAAATCTTTCACCGAGAAATTTTCAAAAGCTGGGGGAAGTAAGATTTCGGAAAAGTAGAAAAGCATTTTTTTTATCTAGATCGGGCAACAAAAAGCTGGATTTAAGGTGAAAAAAGAGGTATGGTGGCATCCGGCATACCCCTAGGTCCTTATACACATTGAGATCCCCAAGATTGACCCTAGGCAGTGAT
Source organism: Eutreptiella sp. 'Long Island Sound 2002' (assembly GCA_964036045.1). NCBI lineage: Eukaryota > Euglenozoa > Euglenophyceae > Eutreptiales > Eutreptiaceae > Eutreptiella > Eutreptiella sp. 'Long Island Sound 2002'. The sequence continues at coordinate 46,356,459 of OZ038389.1, read as the reverse complement.
ACGAGGCATATAGCACTAGCCAATAGCATGACCTCCATGATAAAAAGATCCTATGTTTCTCTCCATACACTGCATTTCCAGAGAATGTCTTCTTCCGGGTGGCCTCCCCCACAACAGGGGCACAAGGGTTGGTTTTGTAATGTGCCATTGTACTATCTTGGTGGCTCCCACTAGAACTCCTTGGAGCATTGCCTTGTGCAGTGGTGTTGGGGGTTAAAGGGTTTAGAAGGGGTAGTATGAGGACATTAGCATGAGTACGTTAAGATCCGGGGTGTATGAAAATGATCCGGCCGGGGGTGAACCCTTTTTTAACACCACCGCCGCTCTCATTGGGCTTGAAGGTCCCAAGGGGTACAAAGACCCCAAAAATGTGCAAATACCACTCAAAGTCTAATTTGTGGCTTTGCGGTAGGTCACTTTGGTTCGTGTGGCTCTTGGCATAGGGACACGCATAATTGAGGGGGTGTTGGTTTTACTTCGATGCAATCCACTTGTCCCAAGCCCCAATGCTGCCCGTTTCAGCCACTACCACCACACCAACAGAACATTCGATTCAACGCAATACATTTTTAGGCTGATGCATTCTATGTGTCCTAAGGCCCCATATTCTACCCATTTTAGTAGCTACCGCATGAGGAATTTTTGGTTTTGAATACAGTTTGCACAAGGCATCCTGCAGCTAGATGTCCAAGGCCATCACTCTTCATCGAGCCCCTGCAGAAACAATATAGAGGCAGCAGCAATGGGCCGCTTGAGGTGAGCATAGAAGTATGCGGCAAAAATATTGTGTTGTTCTCTTTGCCTCTCCTTTTCCTCGGCACTTTGCCATGCCCGTCGCCCTGTGTTGCCCATGCATCTTGGTTCTAGGCAGTTCTAGTACGCAGCCCACCGTCGCCTATTCTGTCGCCACATCGTGTTGGCTTGCTGCTACGCCGCCTAGCAGCTCTTGACCTACCTCACATGGGGGCCATGGACGGAACAATGGTCTTCTCCCCCACAGAAGGCCCCTTGAGGGCACACAATGAGTCAAAAAGTGGCTTCGGCGTACGTGGACGGGTGAGGCTCTCGCCTAGCCGCAGCGTGCGGTGTGTGTAGCATGGGGTCGTTGGGTCTAGCGCTGCTATGGTCTGATGGTAGGGGACATGCCGGCATCCCCGGGAAGTGCCTTTGGGGCGCGCCATCACACAACATAAGAGCATTACTTGCACGACATGAGGGCTGGCACCGACAGCTAAGAGGAGACGGCTGGGGACTAGGCAATAGGCCTTTAGCTAGAAAGCACGTGGTACGGCAGAGTGCCCTCGGGGGGTCAGAGCGACTGCACAAGTGGCAATGGAGGACTACACTGGATGTGGTTGTAGGGTGGCATGGACGTGCCAAGACGGAGGCTGCTTAACCCTCCACCTTGGGAGGTTTCCACCAAGGTGAGGGGCCAAGCCTAGAGATCTAGGCCTCGTGGCAACTTGCTAGGCAACATGTGGCCAAGGATCTCTATTGACCCCACGGACCCATAATGAACCCCGGTAATATGGTTGCCCCCCAACACCAATGCATGCACACATACCATAGTACACCTCAAGGTAGTGAGACATTTGGGCTACCAATATGGATACCTTTCCTCTCGTCTGAAACCTGCCGGCATAGCCATAGGCAGCCCAGCGTCCCATACCAGCCTAGTCATACCATCTCATGGCACACATGCCCACACACACACACACACACACACCTGCACACACATGCGCGCACACGCACATACAGCGACAATGAAACTGGGGGGAGAGGTAGAAACCCACCGAATTGCCCATAGGCATCCACAAGTGCAGTGATGGATCAAACCGGAAACATGCACACTAGATGCAACATGACTACACCAAACCACCTGTGGTTCGGTCGCCGCCCACATCAGTGCCCGGCCACTCTCTCGTCTCCCCCACATCTCTGTGCCCCTATGTGTTTGTTGTGGTATATGTGGTCTTCTGTGTTGTTGTGTGAGTTATGCTCACATTGTGGTTATTAGAAGCCCCTGTCAGGAAAATTATCCTGCAGATGCACACCCTAGCGTGCACAAGTCAGTGCTGGAGTCGGCAAACCCAGCATGGACTCGGAGTGTGCATCGGGATGCACCTGGTCAACGGCACAGGCAACAGCCCGTCTCCGGGACAGCCAACCCTGGCGTAGTCAAACAGGACAAGTCATCCAGGGGCTCCATGGACACAACCAAAACACGTTTGGGCCCACAGAGGGTCAGAATGAGCGGTGGCGAGAGGCCAATAGGCGCCACCAAAAGGCAAACAATCAGATACCGAGGCCTTGCCAAACCCCCCACCCCTTGCTCTGCCCTGCATAGGGTACAGGGCCTGGTAGGGGTGCAATGTGGTTGCAGCATGACCAGCCCACACCTGGCAACACAAAGCATCCGTAAATCTGCCCAGCGTGCATTCAGAGCAGCACTAAGAATTTCCGCAGTCAGAAGACAATGCAGGTGAAACCAATCTGCATTTTTTTTGAAGGCGTTTTCCTTTGCTTCTGAGTACCCCTCACATCCTCTTTCCCCTGCCCACTTCAATGTGTACCCTGCCCCGGGAGGGGGGGGGGTTGGCAGAGTAGGTACCTGTGGTATAAGTTCCTGTTTCCTTTTCTGCGGAGGAAAGCCTCTGAAATGCCCAAGGGATGCGCAGTGCATTTGCGTGGCTGGGGGGGGGGGTGAACCATAAAGGTAAGAAGAAGGGACCAGGTTGTTCTTCCAGTGTTATGGAACAAGTTTATGTTACGTGGAGAGAATTCTCCGTGCCCTGGACACCTGCTGCAGAGGAACACAGTATGCGAGCTGGTCGCTGCACATTGCGCTTTATGCTGAAAAGGACTTACGGGCAGCCACTTAGTATGCCTCTGTTGCCTTGCACCAGCTAGTTAGGGAGCAGGCTGTCCTGCCCTTCCACCTCCTAAGATATCCCTGTGCAACACAGCGCAAAGAGGAAGTGTGATGAGGGGTATGACAAGCAACATCAGCAATCTGGTCAGAGGTCTGGTCATACCCAGCTGAGCAACAATGTCAAAGCGCCCCAGGCGCCACACGTTGATGTGCCCTGCTTGACCCCCACTCGCAAACAGCTGCCCAGACCGGCCCCATTTGGCACTGTAGATCTTCCCTTGATTGGCCTCAAGCTCTTGGACCTTGTGCACTTTCCTGTTGACCATGCATGTGCTGCCACAGCAAGTTGTCTCTACAGATGTGATGTGAGCTCAGCTGGCGATTGCAACCAACCAAAACAAGTCTCTTTCTCGGTCAGCAAAAACACGGTTTCGGTTGTCCCACGTGCGTTTTGATGTCTGCTCTTCTAATACAGAGAACCAAGTGGAACCACTAATTGAAGACGGCAAAGACTAGATTAAAGCCTTGCTTTGCACACAAGCGGAACAAATGGGTGTAGACCATCAGAGGTTGACTGCGCAGACCAGGTGCATATTCATTCAATATGCCGTTTGCATATCCACAGTGGACAGCGAATGGGGGCAAATTGTGGCTGCACCATCTGCACCATGGAGCGCACAGCAGAGGGTTGCCTCTGACTGCACTTTTCTTGCTTCAGCAACTTGGCATCTTGCAGAGCGTGAACCTCACTCTCATTACCAGTCTTGAATACTACTCTGCTACTCTTCATCAATCCCACCCGCAGACTACACAACATGCAGCATACAGCATGATCAAGCTGGATGAAGCGGCAGGGCATAAAGAAAACAAATACAACTGTCTCATGTGCTCCAGTTGAAGTCGTGTGTAATGTATACCCACCAGGTGGGCTTGCAGTAGTTGATATCTGCGTCATGCATTACTGTCACCGACACTGCAACCCACTGACGCAGCAGTGGAAGGTATCCAGACAGAAGGACGGAAAAAAGGCTATTTTGAATGCTATGCACCACCATTTTGAATGGTGGTGTGCACCACCGCATCTCCATAAAACTGGCTCCATGGCCAGTTGAAATGGAAGGACTCCCAAAAAAAAAGTAACCTTTGGGAAGCATGAATGTAACATCTCCCACATGGGAAAATCAACCCCTCCACATTGGAAAACCTCCCTCAAGGTGTGTGCATGCGTATGTGTCTTTATACCAGGGGGCAGATAGTTGCAAATTAAGCCCCAGCTCCTGTGTGTAAGGAGGTAGCAGTGGAGCACCTAGGCCCTTTACTGTCCTTGTGGCACAATAAAGCACAGGGCAAACAAAGAGAAATCTACTTGTTGGCGGTCCTTGCATATTGCCCTGCAGAGCTGGACTGGCCCCCTGGGCATTGTACATTGTAGCATCGTATTGTGAAAGGTAGAGGGGGTAATCCTTTAGAACCCAAGGAGAGCCTAGTAGCCCCCTGTACACTGAGAGTGGGTCAGCTTCCCACCTCCCCTTTCCTCCTCTACCTAGGCCAGGCCCTTGCCCCTGCCTTCCCCACAACATCACCTACTAACAGGCTAGAAATGGTCCCAAACACAGTCAATGTGCAACTACAGTAACTGCAGTGGAGAGGCAAGAGGTGTTACGAGTGTTACTTAAGCTCCAGAAAGGTCCACCACCGCTAGTGGATCTTTGTGTCATATGGACATGCCTACAAGCACCAAACTTGTTCATGAAATCGCAACTAGTACAACTCGGCAACTCAGCAAAATTGGGGCAACACAATACTTCACACTTGTCCCATGTGGACAATGTCTCCAAGTCAGCCTTGTTGCAACAGCAACAGTGCACACACACACACACACACAAATGGGCTTATGGTACATAGATATCCCCCAAGGAGGGGTCACCACAACAGCATCTCTTACCCAATCCAGAGAACTTTGGGGGATGCTATGCTATGTAGACTTATGCAGCCATCTAGGGAACTCACATGGCTTCTCTTTCTCACTAAAGAACACTGATTAGTGGCCCAACTTCCCAAAACATTTAATCACCGTGCCCACTCAAGTTATACTCAGGGGTAGGGCTGAAAATCAGAAATGATGCCAGAAAATCTCTGAAAATCAGAAATGAGCCCAATGCAACATGGGGGCTACATGCAATTTGATACAACAACCTGCACTCCATACCCATGAACACCATGACCTCCTAATGACAACACTAAATGCACCATGACACAGTCTCACATTCCTCAGTCATTGTCCATGATATGAGGGTGCTGTTTGCGATGGCATATCTCTCAGGGACGGTGGGGAACCTGCCAACTTTCTGGGTTTTCGAGGGTCGGTGCCATTGTTGCCTCATTTGTGCCAACTGAGTGTTCAGGAGGTAGGGGTATGTGGGGTATATTCGGAAAGCCCTTGAAAAGGGCTATTTGGAACACCCCAGGTCTGCTTGCTGGACTGACGACATGTCTGAGATTTTCGTCCGTTTTGGACGATGCTTGTGTTGTTTGCTGCCTCTTTTTGTCAACAGGCAGCTGCCATGTCTTCATACAAATTCACGCCACGGGCTGTTGCTTCCCCGGACGCACCACAAAAGCCTTTGCCGCGCAAAAGGGCTCGCTCTGGGGGTGTAAAGTGGGTGCAGGTGTCTCGGGATGAGCCCGGCAGGAAGGCAAAAAAGCCCCGTACCTCCCGCTCACAGCCATCCGCATGCTCCCACAAGGAGCATGCCATTCTGACGACCGCTGAGGCCACCGCTTTTGCTGCCCAGTTTTGGGATCGAAAGACGCACCCCAACAAGGCTTCGCAACATGAATTTTTGGCCACATGCATTGACGTTGATGTGAAGAAAACCGTGAAGTACAACAATTACGAGATGTCTGCCCTAATGGGGTCACCGCCCTGCCTGAAAAAAGCAATGCCGACAGTGACAGTGATTCTGAATAAAAATGGATAAACGGTGCAGTGCCGTGTTTGTGTGCACCGTCCCATGTGTTGTGCTGCGCTGAAAAATGTCAACCCCTCCCCCCCAAACCCATACATTTCTGAAACGGCGTTTTCTTGCAGATTTCAAAAAGTATACACATACCCCCCCCCCCCCTAGGTGACGACATGTTTGCACACGGAAGCAAAAGTTGTAGAAAGTGCCGAAAAGTGCCAAAACCCAGAAAGTTGGCAGGTTATGAATGTCCCCGAGAGATATTACCCTTTGGTGCTACATGGCCACAACCACAGTAAACGCCAATCGGCTACCTTTACCTCATTCCCCGCCACTTACTTCATGAAGATGGTGCCATGTTCTCGGCTCATGCAAGACACAGTAGTTTCCTTTCCAACACTGTCTCACCTACCGTGTGGTAACTTTGTTTTTGTGTGTGTGTGTTCCTAGGCAATACATGAGACAAAAAATGCTGCACCAACTATTCATGCAAGCCAGTGTCATCAACTAGTGACTAGATCCCACAGTCCCTCAAGAATCATAAGTGGTTGTCCAATTAGGGGCAAGGAACTGTACTACCCCCCCCCCCCCCCGTGTCCAACGAATAATTATGCACGCAAAAAATACGGTTCGAACGGGTAGTGTTCGTTGGACACAGTGTTCGTTGGACACGGGGGGGGGGGGGGGTAGGGAACCTTTGGTGTATGCATGGCAAAGGTTTAAGTGGGGAAAACACCATGTAAGGAGGGCACGTGCCTATTGAGGTCCTGAACGCCAATGCGAAGGGGAGGGGTGGGGGTTCGTGGGTTGGGGCCTGCCTAAAGCCTGCCCTAGCCCTCCCCTGCCCATCTTGGCGGACTGCGGTGCAATAGAAGGACTGGGTCCGCAACGTGCCCATCCTGGTATACTGCAGCATAATAGAAGGACTGGGTCCGCGACGTCACATGAAGTCTTCGTAGGAGCATCCATGCCCAGATTGTTGTGCACCTCCTTGCTGTCGCTTGCCAGCATGGCCGCCACTAGGGCTCTCCCATGTGTCCACACTTGTAAAGTGAAGCCTAGCCCTCAGAGGCCCCTCCCTAGGTTTTTGCCACCCCGTAGGCTCAAAGACACAGTGTTGTGGTAAGGTGCGCTGTGATGGGGTGCCTATAACTGCATATTACCTTCTACCACCTACCTGTGCGTGTTGTGTCCCTCATGGTCATTTTTGTCCCTCAGCAGGGCCAGGCCCGTATTCCGGAACGCCGTTTTCAGAATATTACGGAATATTCCGGCAATATTACGGAACATTCCGGAATATTCCGGCAAATATTACGGAAAATATTCCGGAACAATGTACACACAATTCAGGCTGCAAATTGCATTCATGTACTCAGGTTGACAGTAACGAGTGTCATCATGTGGGGACATACCAACATACGCTTAGGCCACACGTTGGCCCGTAGATCTCTGGCATTTCTGGAAGAAGACACACACAGAGACACGCACAGCCATGCAACAGAAAAAAAACAGGGGTCCACCAACAAATCAGAATGCAAAGCGTCCTTCGACATCTCCATTATTGTATAGCATTATACTGCAGCTACGCAACAGAGGACGTGTGCTGTTTCTTTGTGTGGTGTCCAAGCACCCAGCCAAAGAAAAAGATCACTCAACTTTGGACGAAGCAGTGGGTGCTTGAACCAGCTGCACTGCATATTTGCTGAGGCGGGAATGGCTGGCACCCCAAAAACCCTCAGTCCCCTCAATCATTGCTGGTGCGAAAAGGCAACTGCAGGGGGCAACAGGGTGGAGTACAGCGTGCTGCTGCCAATTGATGTCCTTCTTGAATACCTACAGAGAACACAGTGTCCGTTGACACCGCGTCTCATCTCTATGTTGTGCATGCAGCAAGTACAAAGTGCACAGGGCAGGCAAAGATTGCAGGTGCAGGTGCAGGTGCAGGCAAACTTTCCTGGGGGGGCATGCACATGCAAACATGCAAACATGAAGACATGAAAAAGACCAAAAAAAAAAGCGAAGGTAGAAAGATTACCGGTAACTGGGTTTGAACCCAGGACCTTTGACATTGGAACCTAGTACCACTACCAACTATGCTACTTCACGATCTGCCCAACCCCCAACCGTGATCGGTATTACGGAATATTCCGGGTATTACGGATATTCCGGAATCTGAATATTCCGGAACATTCCGGTTATTACGGGACCGGAATACGGGCCTGGCCCTGCCCTCAGCTCATATGTACTATGTATTTGTGTGCACACAGGGTGTGGTTCGGGCAACTCCCCCTTGGAGACCTGAAGACATGAAATGACGCAAAACCACTTTGCACCTCTCCACCTTCAGAGACCCCAATATGGCAGATTGTGATTGAGTCGGATGATTAAGATTGGCGGAAATATTTAGTACCCGCTATCTCCTTTGCTACATGTCCATACACTAATTCCCACTGGAAGAACCTCCAACTTGTTCCACAGCCACAACATCAAACAGAGCTGCGGGCTGTGTTTCAATTAATGAAACAAAAATTTGTGGGAGCTGGCTGATTGGGTATTTGTGGTGCCTGGCAAGGATCAGTACATGACAGCAGCTGCTGATTCCAGTTGTTTTCAGTTTGGTTGTTGCTGACACTAATATTCTACCATGCTGCCGGAATGCCACATTTGCGGACAACCGACCCACTGCTGCTTTGTAAAATGCCTTCCCAGGGCTAAATGGTTTTCAAAGGGGTCTGATTTGGTGATGAATCTCAGGATTTACACACATCGTGTGAACGGCAAACAACTTAATCCCAGAAATGTGCTGCCCAAACCAAATACAGCTGTTGCATTTTTGGTATTTGTCATACAAAAAAGGTGTAAAATTTGCGCTGGTGTGGAAATCTTAGAATGGCCCTGTTCAGACTCTGTTCCTCTGTTCTCGTCAAGAGGTGCAATGGAAGCAAGTATACTGAGATGGCAATCCAGATTCCCCTGTACCCTTGTGGGAAAAGTTGTGTGTTCACGCAGCTGTTTTGCATAGAACCCACATTGGATGCATTGAAACCCCTTCAGTAACCAGGAAAACACATTTAACCTGTCAATATGATCGTACATGATGATCTTGGCCTCTTTGATCCCCCCTTCCAACTTGCTTGCTCTGTTCGTTGCACTGTTCTGAAGGCAGAAAGCCCCAACAATGCAAACATCAACATGCATCGCAGACGGCACAATTCAAAGACAGCAAATGACAGCGCATCACCATCCACTTGTCACACTCAGTTCCAAAGGCACAACCGCGACTTGCAAAATCAACTTGGGTTAGCAGGGATATTGATCATTAGATCTGCAAATCAGGTTACTATCCTTTCACAAATCCGAACCTTAGCCCTCAAGTGTTCCTCAGCCTTCGCAACCCAAGCAAAGGAAAATCGCCTGCTTCCCACTCTGTCGAATAGCATCCAGCGGCTGGTAATCAGCAGTGGCATTCCAAAGGCAATGCTCACAACTTGCAGCCATTTTTTTTTGGGGGGGGACGCAAATGATACAGCTGACACGTACACAAACCCACGTGCACATATGGTTGGTTTTCGGAGCAACAGAAAGCTCTGTTTGTGTACACAACTTGTTGATATCAGAATTGGCAGCAATGGCACTGAAAAACTCATAGACTTGGGGCAAAAAGGTTGCAGATGTGGTGCTCAGAAAATGCTGGAGTTGGTGTGGGTACAAATGGGATGACCCTGGTGGTAATGTGGAGACAGTAGAGCGCAGTCGTTACGGTTGAAGATGTCAAAAAGAAACATCACACATGAAAAATAGCAAAACGAGTGTGAATATATCCTTCGCCAGGGCGAAAGCAGTACCAGGTTGAGAGACAACTACTTCTCCTTTCCTCTCCTGTCTGTTTGTCTCTCCAGGTCCAGTCTCACTCTGGAGCTTTATGCAGGGCAGCGCTGTGTGATATTTGTAGCAGCAATGAGAACACGCACCCAGTCATCAAAATTTCTTTGCACTGCTGCTCGCATGATGCTCCCTGCCACATAGATGGCCCCAATACGCAGGCTGTCAGTAGAGTTCAACCCTCAACCGTCAAGGCTGTCTCATATCCACTAGCCTGGTGCGCTGCCTCCTCCTTTTGGGCCACCATATCTATTTGCATATGAAGCTTCAATCCTACCAGGCCCTGAAAAGATATCTAGACTCCCCAAAGGAGTTCCAAAGGAGGTGTTGTAACCTCACCACCCATACCATGATGTTAGAGTGGCTTGCAACACCCTTTGCAGGTGATACTCGCTTTAAGAAGACAGTGTGACTTCTGGGCGTTTCAATGCAGTCCAGGTCAGAGTCTTTGGAGTTGCAGGCATGGGTTAGGAAGAGGGATCAGGAGAATGCTGCAGGGTCCCAGAGTTATAAGGGGAAAAGTCAAATGGGTTGGAAGTTGGAGCTGCTGTTCATTTTCAAAAATTGAAAGAGCAATGATTTCTTGCGATCCACAGCCGCTTCGAACATAATCTCTTGCTATTTGTAGGCATTGAGAACCATTTGTGCCTCTCGATCCCGTCACCGGCAGTGTTCAAAATATGTTGTTGAGGATGTTGTGGTCCCTGTTACCGGTTGCGATTCGCAGGTGAACACCCCAAACACAGGCACAGTGCAGTACGCCAATGGCAACTGTGCAGGAGAAAAAAAACGCAAACTCCTATGCGCTGTGGGCTGAGCACATCGAAGATGACAAAGCTGGTTGAAATTATGTAAAGGGGGTCTAAAACGTGCTTTACTTGAGTGTTTTTTGATCGTTGTGGCTTCCACACATTCCCATCAGTGGCATTGTGGCAGTAGAACCATCCTGGAATGTGTGGGGGCACATCAGTGGCCTCTTGCCCTGTCCAGAGCCACCTGTAGACTGTTTGAAAGCCCGGAAATGACGCAAACAGGCAGGGGTAGTTTGCAGCCCCTAGGGTGGAGAAATCAAATGTTCTGAAACCGTTCTCTTTTCGTTGCGCTGTGGCATCACAGGGGGATCTTGCTGCTCCCATTGTCACAAATCTTGCTCCCAATTGCTAAGATGAGTCCAGTGGTCCGCGGGAAGCGTCCATGAGATCCATCCCTTTAAATATTGCCGGGGACACGACATGAAGCCTGCCAATACCCCAAATCCTCTATCACTGCGACCCCCCACCCCCTTGAAATCTCCCCCCGTAGCACTATAACTGCAGCAGTGCATGCAAAACGCCCCTAATATCTTTCCCATTGAAACATAATGTTGCCGTTGTGTGTGTGCCCTTCCCACAGGCACTGTATGAAACTTTGTCACAACCTGTGTCACTCGCCTGGAGGGTCCGTTTCGCACCGGGCTTGGCTTCTGGTTTGGGTGTAGGTGCCTTTGGTGCAGCTGTAGATGCTGGTTGCGGAGAAGGACAGTCGTCAGCAGATCCGGGCGACTGGGGAGATGCAAACCGTACTGCCTGCAACCGACATAACTTGGCTGCTGTATGGACCACAAGCTTGTCCCCAGCACCCTGGTATTGAATGTGCAGGAACTTGGGTCCAGAGGGTGAGGAAGCGATGACAGTTGCCAACAGTGGTGCACTTGCTGTGAGAGTGGCACCAAACATGGGAGCCTGTGGCATACATGTGTGTCTGAATGTGAAGAGGAGTCAACGCTAACAGGGGGCACCAGCAGAGAAAAAACAAGAGAGCACAACACAACCACCCGTTATCAGGAGAAAAGTCAAAGTGACAGAAATTGCATAGGGGGGGGGATTTCAAGGGGGGTACCATGGACTGTCCTTCGCTCCATTCTCCTGGTGCAGTGCATTCAGAAGCGTAATCACCAAGCCGCTTACTGTGGGGCAGACTCAGGCAGTGGCTGCTCCTGATGGGTGCCATCCTGTTGTGGTTGAAGCATTGCTGCAGGTGCCATTTGGGGCTGTTGGGGGGCCATTTGTTGTGGGTATGGCTGGCTCATTGGTGCTGATGCATAACCCTGGCTACCACTTGCAGGCTGGTACTGCTGGGGTTGCTGTGGTTGCTGTGGGGCTGCATATTGTTGGGGCTGTGCCGGGTTCTGATTCCCCATGGGATATGCATATGACTGCATCATTCCTGGCGGTGGTGGCTGGGAGACCATACCCTGCTGCTGGGGCATTGCACCATCCTGTGGCTGCTGGGGCATCATGGCCTGCTGCGGCTGTTGAGGAACCATACCCTGCTGCTGCGGGATCATACCTTGAGGGGGCTGCTGTGGCATCATACCCTGAGGCTGCTGCTGCAGCATCATACCCTGCTGTGGCTGCTGGGTTGGCTGTGGAGGCATCATACTTTGCTGCATCTGTTGGGGCATCACTCCCTGCTGTGGGGGCTGCATGTAAGCGTTCGGCTGATTTTGTGGCACTCCTTGCATAGGCTGCATGGGCTGCATGCCATACCCCATGGATGGTTGAGGTTGCATAGGCTGCATATTCATCTGGCCTGTGGAGATACATGTGGCGAAAAATTCTGACACAGCTACTAAATGCACACACATCAGAAAAGCGAAGGCAGATATCTTTTAGTATCTTTGTAAGGTGTAGACACCCCAAACCCCATTCTGAGGGGCGAGCAAGGGGCCTAGCCACCGTCATGGGCTGGGCAAGGAGGTGAAGAGCCGGCCCATGCTTGAAAAATCTGAAGTCCACCTTGCGTTCAAAGAATACAAAGAGGGAATAATTTGCCCTGCGGCATCCCGGGCACAGGCTAGAGGTATAATGATCACACGTGCACAGGCCAATGGGCCCAAAGAGTGCATTTCTTACCTCTTATCTGCGAATCTGAGGAATGCAAATCATCCAGCCAGGGAATGCCAGCAAGGACAGTGGCCACCATTGTGGGCTGTCCCGAGTATTGCAGAACATTTGCAACAAATGTGTGGTAGCAATTTCGTATTGCAATTTTCATTTTGTCAAATCAATCGCACCAGTCCAACAGAACAGGTTCGCAAAAGAAATGCACCAGCACCTGTGCATTTGCAATATGCCACAGGCCATGCCTCGGCATCCAAACGAACACCCTGCAGAACGTTCTTCTGGATTACCATAGGTCTTTTATGGGTTAATCTGGTTGTTTCAACACGCACCGCATCACTTATGCCATGTACCACGCAGCACTGCACACACTATCCCAATTTATCTTTGATAATGTTGTACAATGTTCATGTAAAAAAAGAATCCATACGATGCACCACTACTCACTACTACTACTGACGTTCAAAACGGTCCTCTTGTTCCAAGCATACCAACCATAGTTGGGACTAAGCATGCTTCCTACTGCTCTGCATAGCTGCTTTTTTTCTTCTTACACCTGTGTCTATTTTCCTTTTAGGCCTTGTCTCCACGTGTTGATACTCCATTCTATCACAGACCTTTTTCTTTGGACATATTGCCCTTCCTGAGTGACCATAATACACCATCAACCAACTCAAAGCTTCTGGTATCCAGTTGCGACTTGATAGGCCCGAGCTGCTTGACGTGTTTGGGATCTTGTGGCCCCCAATTTGTGTGTAAGCTCTCAAGTTTTAAGTACAAGCCAACCTGCTCATCCATACGCTGTAAACCCTCCTTTGCGGCCACCTCCGTGTCAAGACCCACCAGATTGTTGCAGGAGTTTCAGGAAAGAAAATCACACAACTAGTCACGGATACACAGTATGTGGAAAGTGGCTAGCCTAAGTTGGACAAGTAGACCCACCACCTCCATGCACATTTATTTTCCGGTGCAGGTTGGTCAAGAAAATACTTGATAGAACCTAACACCTGAGACCAGCTAGCTAACAACAACACGCTGGCTAGCAGTTATTGTTCGTAGGTGGGATAGTTCCCCCTCACCTTGTTGGGCACTGACCTCCACTCCTCCTCGTGATACTCGTGTTTGAGTTGTCCGTCCCTCTCAACTCCTTTGACCTGTAGTCAAGGGGGGGGGAGAAAAAAATTCTCCCCAGGGTTGGAAAATTTTTTTTCAACCGCAACGGTTGTCTCTCCCCTCACACCGTCAGCACCAAAATTTCTACCCATTGGGAACTTTTTCCACCGACCACCCCCCTACCCCGACAACCCCTTACCCCTGCCCCCCCCCCCCTACCCCCTGCCTTTCCACCTTCAGAGAACGCTGCCACGGCTACCAGAAATCAACGAGGGGGGCAGAAAGCAACAAGCAGGCGGAAGGCAAAGAGGGAAGGAGTGGGGCAGGCAAAAGACAAAACCATCGCACCACAGTGAGAGAAACCGGACAGTGGCCGGGGAAAGCAGGGAGGGGGCGGAAAAAGAGCAAGAGGGTGGTGGTGGTGGGCAGGTGGGCAGGCCAGACGAAAAGAGCAAGCACAGCAGGAAGCCGCCCATCTCTAGCATAGCTGATTCTGACCCTCTGTGCAGATGCCACAACATCTGTGTTATTCACTCAAACCAGCCTCTGAACAGCCCCCCTTCAAACACTGCCCCAAACAAGCGTCTGAAGAATCCAATTGTGCAGTTTTGCACCCGATCTGCCCTCAGGCCACAACAACATGCAAACGACAACAGAGCAGGTAATTTGTGGACTACTTGTGCCAAGATCTTGCAAGGCAGGAACTCTCAAAAATGAAAACCCTTCTTCTGTAAAATGAGGTTCAGCACCCTGAAGGTACCACCTTGAACCGTCATCTGGTGGGCAACTCTGTGCCACAGGGTGCACTGCGTGGGAAGCAATTCTGCCACTCTCATCCCGGCACCATAAGCGGAGTGCATCCAACTCTGACCCCAATACTAGAAACTGCTCAAGAAAAATGCACAATAGCCTTCCATATCTGAAGAGCTGGGCAAATCCAAGTTCTGCAGCCCAAATGCTATTTGCAACGTGCAGTGAGTGTTCTAATGCAGGTCCCACATGCCCGTATCGTCGCCTGCAAGAGATGTGTAAAGAGTACACACCCATATTGTATGCCACGCTGGCTACCGGCTGCTGCTGCTGCTGCAGCTGCAGCGGCTGCTGCTGGGCTGCCGTGGGTTGTTGTGGTGGTTGAGGCACCTTCTGGTTCATGCCGCCCACATTCTGCTCTGCAAGGGTATCCACGTACACAGACTTGTCGGGAGGGGCATTGCCCTGGCCCTGCTTCTCCTTGCGGGCCTTGCGAGGATCCACTGCCGCCGCTTGGGCAATGGGGTGCAGCAACTTGGGCAGATCAAAGCGGATGATGCGCTCTAGCTTGCTGAGCAAATTTTCCCCACCCTAAGATTGTGTGGAGGGATATGCAAAAGATACTCACTTACTTAACCACTTCCTCCTCATCTCTTCTGCACGAGGGACACACACACACACACACACACACACACACACACACACACACACACACACACACACACACACACACACACACACACACACACACACACTATGTGAGAACATCAACACCAAGACGCCCTGCACACACACAATCAACACAACAAGCAAGCAGCAATCAAGGCCTTAGGGCACAATTCTTATCAGGTGCAGTGTCAAAACAAAAGCATGTCCAGACACCGCACTAGGTGCCTGTCGAAAAAAAGACCCTCAGCACACACACACACACACACATACACATACACACGCAAACACACACACACACACACACACACACACACACACACACAAGCACCATCTTCTCAGACCACCACCTCCCCCTCCTGGTGGTGGTCACGCACCCAGCAGCCCAAGACGACAAGCCCAATCCGATTGCAGTCAGCTGCACCCCCGAGCACCATATCCGCCTGGTGGCCATGTGCCAGGAGGACTAGGCCGACTACCGGCGTGCACTGGCCGGTGGACAGCCCCCAATGACCAGCCAGGAAAGTGGCTCAAGCGGCAGCAGGGAGCCATGTATGATTGGGCACAGGACTGGGGACTGGTCCAAAAGCAAAACTAAAAATTGTACCGCCTCCGACAGCGCCTGCTGGAGCGAACATGGCCCACGGCGGCCCCCAGCCGGAGTTCCCAGTGCAGCCCATGCTGCCCTCAGTACGCTGATTCGTCCGCCTGGTCCAGGCGAAGGGGGGGGGGGGTGCAGGAGGCGGCGGTCCTGAAGCGCACGCTTGTAGCGCTAGAGGAGACCCAGAGGAGGCAGTGCCTCAGGGACCTCAGGACACGCTGCCAGTGCCACACCCAGGCGACGAGCAACCTCCGCCCGACCCCGGAGTAGTGGCAGGGTGTGCAGCACCGTACTCCCCCACCCACCCACCCACCCAAGCACATCAGCGAAATGCCCCTGGCGAACTAGCTGCTGCTCAATCCTTGGGAAACCCTGGCTTCCCTGAGAGTGAGCCATGAGCACCTACAGCAGGCATCTGTACCAAATTCAAGACAACCCCCGGGCCTTACCTTAAGAAATTGGGGAGTACCAGCCCCGCCACTTGCACAAAGTGCAGTCAGGTAAAATGCACGGACTGGACTTGACCCTCCCGCAAGCCAATGCCTGCATGGACATCACCTGGTACAGTGGCACCACCACCTTGGCGAGGAGGACTGGCACACCCTGTGCCAAGCCATGCGCGACCCCAGGGTGTGTTGGCAAGTGGGCAAGCGAGGCAGGTTGACACTCCTCCTCAAAGACACAAGTCGGCCGGTGGAGGAGGCGAACCTCCGGGGGTCCCCATATATCTCCAAGCTAGAGCCGGTGGCGTCCTATGCAGCAGCTTCCCCGGTGTATGAACGCGCCCTTGGGGGGCCTATCTCATTGTGGGGATGAAAAGAATATCCCTCCACCAGGGCGCACGCACTGTCTACATGACCTTGGACCTCGCACGCCTCCGCAGACGGGTGGTGGACATGCGCAGCATGGACGTGGCCAAATATTTTGACAGCATCGCCCAAGATGTCCACCCCGTGGTTGGCAACCACATCGGGCTGGGCACCCAGGACCACATCTTCACCCCCAGGAGCACACGAATTGTGCTACCACACATGTTTGCACTAACAATGGTTGTCCATGCACAGAGAGAGAAGGCATTGGAGGATAGGAAAATCTTTGCTCCAAGCTCCACAAATTTCCCCCACCGTGAGGTTGTGCAAGCAATCTCCAGGAACTATGGGAGCGTTTACTGCATGCCGCGGGCGCGCCACAGGCGCCACAGGGTAAGGGCAATTAGTTTTAGTGTACAATGTCTAGAAATATACACCAAAACAAAAAATTTTGTACACGTTGATTTGTTGACACCATCGCTCTCCACAAAATGAGAGACTACGGCCCCGGCTCAACATGCAAAGTGTGGTAGAGAATCCCACCCTTCTACTGCGGTTAACGTCAACCCTTCAGTCAAAAGTAGCAGAGCCCCAATGCGACTCCTTCCCCCATACCCCTTGAATTAGGCAACTAGTATGATTATACATGAACCCTCCGCTGTGCTATGGTTGTGTGTAAGTGTGTAAGTGTGTATGGGTGTGTCTCGCGGCATTACGTGGTAGTTTTGCGCACACATCAACAT
The DNA here is from genome assembly GCA_964036045.1 of Eutreptiella sp. 'Long Island Sound 2002'. Taxonomy (NCBI): domain Eukaryota; phylum Euglenozoa; class Euglenophyceae; order Eutreptiales; family Eutreptiaceae; genus Eutreptiella; species Eutreptiella sp. 'Long Island Sound 2002'. Next base: position 46,339,178 of record OZ038389.1, on the reverse strand, counting down.
CAAACACTAACTATTTGTACAATGTTTGGATTTATTGAGAGGTTCACAAACTAGCACAGCATGCTTTATTGCAAAATTTTTCCAAAGAAGCATTGAGTGCACTCCGGGATGTGCCGTATGTCCAACCCCCCCACCATAGCAGAACATCGGACCCACCATCACACTTTGTTGCCCGACCCCCTATATCACACGGTGCCCAATCCCATGATGCAGGCGTTTCGAACCGTTTGGCGTTTGGAAGGTTGGTCAAAGGGAGCGCATCCCCTATGACACTCGGTTCGAGTCGTTTTGTGGTTCCGTTTTGCGGTTCGCTTACAATGAAGACTACTCGTCATTGGGTGAGTAGTCGGGCTCAGACGACAAAGGGTCCGGAGAGCATGAGGTCAAGCTCGTCTCGGATCAGAAACCCCTAGATGCGTGCCCCGCCCAGTACGCATCTCTCCGACCAGCATGCAATTCTCACGACAACCACATATGTGTGCGCTAGAATGTGGTACAAAAGGTGGTGGAGGACTTTGATGGTGGCTGCAATGGAGTGTGGCGCACCGCTGTATGCCCTAGACACCAACCTATGGAGTGCTCTCATGGCCGTAGACCTACTAAAATCAAACAGCAGGGCCACCTGTAACCAAGCTGCAGCACTCAATATCTGGGATAACTAGGTGGTTGACAAAGCATAGGTTATTTTTCAAAATGCCCTAAATCTTGCTAGAGGTAATCTTTGTGTGCATATGCCGTATTTTGGAGTGGTGTGCCCAATTTCCGTTCCCATTGTGGTGTCAACAAACACACACATGCACGCACGTGCATATGACGCAAAGCGACCGAGTCCAAGCACGAGCAAGAGCAAGGCAAGCACTAGTCAGCAATGGAATCTCGTCAGGCTGCTAATGGTCAAAGAAAAGTCATGACTGTTGGCGACTGGCGCCTTTCTACTGGAAACAGGTGCACAGCCACAGCACCCAACTTGTCCTAGTATCCGAAGTGTCGCGGTGTCCTGATGAAAGAAATAAGGCTCCGCACTACCACTCTGGCCACACAAGCACAGCAACTCTGAGGTTAAGGTGGTTTAGAAGCCTTTGTGCAGTGAATTGCGGATGAGCCCTCTAACCGAAACCGGCGGCATGTAGCAGACCGGGGGATGTGTGCACCATGGCACGCCCGTGTCATTTCGTGGGGATGCAGTTGACCCGCTTTAACTACCATAACTGCCCTGCTGCCGTGCAATGATTGTTTTTCTGCAACTCGAAAAGCACTAGCTACGTTGGTTCTTCGTGAGATATATACTTGAACTCTCCACTGGTACCTTTATGGGCCCTATCCACGGCACCACAAGAGCTATGTACACTCCACACCACCTCACCCATCCTCCACCGCCTCTTCTGTGTCAAGCATTCAGCCCCTTCAACCATGTGTTTTTCAATGCACTGGGGCTGAATCTTATTACATTGCTCCAGTCAAGCTCTGTGATTGTTGTGAGATGTAAGCTGTCAATGAACTGTAACCACTTTGCCACGTCATTTACCCGGAAATATTGGAAAGAGTTTGGAATTTCTTCTATAATGTACTCCAGAAATTGGGTCATTGCTTGCTGTGGCAGCTACTCTCAAACGCTTTATGGGAATTTGCGGTTCACAATACGCGGCGATTGGTCGCCAGAGCATGCTACTCTTTGCCTTTACAATTATATACAAAACATACATTCGGCCCTTGGGGTTGACTCTCCGCCCTTTCTCAGGAAATGAGGTCAGAAACTGCTCTGTGGACGGTGCTGGGTCGGAATTTACCTGCAAATACCCCTCCTTGCAGAGGAATTCTTCTACTGCCCCCATAGCCACCACTTGCAAAAACCCCAGAGTTCTCCCGACCCCTTGTCCACTACCCCGACGTAAACATGCTCAGCCAACACTTGCGCTATCAGTTTTGCATGTGGCAGTAACCCGCCAGAGTCCTGAAACGAACACCTGGGAATGTAAACTTCGGGGGGGGGGGGGGGGCGGTACAACGCCCTTTGTCTATTTCGTAAACTTTTTTCCTGCTTTTATAGTCAGCTGCTGAACTTTCTTACCTGGAACCGGCAATGGACCTTTGAACGCAATGTGCTGCCCGAAAAATCCAAAATGGAGATAGGAAGCAAAGCCAAATGCATTTCAATCTATGTACTGTACCATACTCATGGGCATTGTGCAACTGCGTACATGTGCACTGGCCCTTGATCACCTCATTGTCCCGTATATGCGCTAGATTGCCAAAAAAAATTGTGTCAATTGGTTGGGCTGTTGTGCACGCCGCGTACCATTTTCGTGGGCGCCTGCTTTCCCATTCCTTGGTGGTTGTTGTAATAATCTTGCGCATGGTGCAATATTGCCTGCAACGTGTACAAGAATGAACAAATCCTTACCCAACTCAGAAAGCTCCTTTTGCAAAAACTTGAGTTTGCCTCGGCCATGCATATCTTATGCCTCCCTGACATCCTTCAGTAGACACAGCACTTTGATGTTAAGCCAGCCCTACTCTTACCTGGGCTGTCCTGGTCCGGAATCCCCGACACTACATCATTTATGGCCAAGCATGTGAAGACGTACCACAAATACTTTTCGTGAACTACGGCCCACCACGTGTCGTGAATGCATTCCAAAGGGGCGATACCCTAGTCACACGGGCGCGTTTTAGACATCAGAAGATGCAAAATGGCATTATCCCTGTGAGCAAGTGCATCACACATATGTTTCTGCAACCATGCACCGGTGCTGACGTTGTAATACCCACGTACACAACACTCAATACTGTGATACATGTAATACAGATCATACACTATGTAGATGACAAAGTTTGGGGGCGTGACACTCAAAAAGCAGGCGTCAGTGTAACACTCAAAAACCAAGGCATCAGTGTCACACTCAAAAACCAAGCGTTGGTGTAAGCAAGGCGTCGGATCTCTCGGAGTGTCTTCCTGTAACAATACGGCAGGTGGGGTGTGCGCTGGTCCAGTAGCTGGGCCCACTTACCCGAATTCGCAAGTGCCGTGTCAAGCTGTGCAGTGATGACATTGAGGATGGGTGCTTGTAAAGGGTGCATAGTATCTAGAAAAAAGACTTGCCGTGCTCACACACTGCCAAAGACATGCACAGCACCTGGTTTTCGGTGGTGTGTGTGATTGTGGTTGCTTTGGTATATAAAAACACTGTGCACGCGTGCACACACCCCCACACTCCCCAATCCAGGCCCCATGAGGGAGCCGCCATGCTTGCATTCTGGTGGCACAACCTCATATCAATCCCCACTCAATCCCACACTCACCACAACCTCCAAACCCTGCAACAGTTTGGTCCGAACCGAGGGGTTTGGCTTGGCCTTTCGGCTAACACGGCAGTATGCACTGGCACCAAAGTGAGATAGTTTGTTGGCCGAGGTGATAAACCGTAAACCAGCATATCCATTGCTTTGCGCAGCATGTACCCACCTGTGTTGGGACTGGGCTCAAGCCACCAACAATTGAAGCACCTGGAGAGGAGCATGGCGAGCACACCTTCTTCGCCTCCTTTTCGAAATCACTGAGTTTGGGCATGTCAGACAAATGAACCTGGGACTTCTCGAAGAAAGCCACATAATCCTCTTGTTTGGGAAAATCTGCAGCCGTGAGCTTGTACTTGACTGCCACTTCCCCAAATATTTTGTCCATATTGGCAAGCATCTCCTTCTTAGCCTTGCTCTGCAATAATCAGAAGCAGATCAGCGTGAGGACCATCTAGCTGGAAGAGGTTTGGTTGGCGCCACAGGTGTGAAACAATCCTGGGCTTTACCAAGCATTCATGCAGCCACGTCATGCACAGAGACCTGATCGTCAATTGTGATGGAGTTTTTCTTGCATATCCACTGTTGCACTTGTATTGAATTACTGCATTTTGCAATACCAGGCAATTTGATTTCTGTGCATCATGTTTCAGAAATGCGCTATCTTAGTGTGCCTCCTGTAATCCTGGGACTTCCTGGTTGCCCTCAAAATCGGTGCCAATAAATTACCTTCACACTGAAGACACTTCGCCAATCTGAAGGAAACCACCATGAAGGAAAGGACCACCACGCTGTGCTTTGTGTTGGAGAGTGCCGGGATGTGTGCCATGTCCAGCAAACAATTGAAACCCATGGAGGCTTGGAGAGGAGAGAAGGAAAGAAGGAAGGAAGAAGGAACAAAAAAAGCCAACCCCAAACCTGCTGCCATCCGAGGACAGATTCAGGACTGTGAATCTATAAATCTCACTTACACTGCTGATCGATACCAGCTGGAATCTGGTTATCCCATCAGAAAACCACTCTCACCAGCATGGTCCAAACGCATGCGCGTGCATTTCTTTTGCTGCTGGTTGCGGTGCACAAAGAGAAATGCAAAATTGTAAAATAAGTGTGAAAGAGGCATCTCGAAAAGGAAAATGGACGTGCACGCTCGGAGGATGGGTGGGTCAATTCCAACAACAGTGGGGGACGCATATCTTTGGACCCTTCGTGGGGTATCGCAAAGCAAAATTTTCAGTGAATGCCACCAATCAGGTGGCCAAAGCATAGCTGGAATCGAGGGCACCAATTATTGGTGTTGAGAGAGCGGGTGAGGATTGCAATGGTTATCAAGGGCTGTTGACGGTTGTGAAAAGCGATCCCAGCCAATCACCTTCATTCCTTCCTCCAACAACAAACAAGTAAGACCTTGCCAAACACTGATGGAAGCTTCTCCTTCATAGTGCCCACCACATGGGCATGAATTTGCACATCCAAGGCTCTCCGCATGACTGCTGTGACTCGCTTGTCCAGACACTGCAGCGGCACCACCTCCAGCAGATCATACATCAGATCAGCCTGCAACATCCAGGTGCTTGGTGGTTAATCGGTCAGTGATGGCAAGTGCTTTGCAAAAGACAGCAAGAAAGCGGCTAGCAAGAACCAGGCAAACACCAGGCAAGCTGGAAGAAGCAGACGAGCAACAAGATGCATGCAAATGGCAAGCAACAAGCATCAAAAAGCAAACGACAAACAAGCAAAGCATCGAAGCAAACAAGCAGCAAGAGCATGGAATAGCAAATTGAACTGACAAGAGTGATGCATCGAAGCATGGACCTGACACTACCAACTGCCCGCAAGCAGGAACTAGCAAGTAGGAAAAAGCAAGCAACCAACAAGGTCACAAGAAACAACTCCTGCTGACTTTCATTGCCGCACCTACTCACGTCGAGCTGAGCAGAGAAGAAGAACGGTGCAACATGGAGGCAGGAAGGAGCAAACCATGGCGCAGCAAGAGTGGTTGACAAGGTGATCTGTGGACTCAAGATCAATACGCAGCATCAAAAGGGTTTTGCCAGTTTTCCGGGAAATGAAACCCTACGCTGCCCGCTGGTCTGTGGACTCAAATCAAAAAACCACAATCCAGCATGAAACCTCAACTCTTGAATTCCGCACCCATGGAAGCTCAACTGCCTGCCTTGCACTTTCATTGGTCGCTGGGTTCCATGCCAACTAAATCTGACTTGCCAAATAGGAGGAAAAACAGGGGTGAAATGGGGGAACATGGGGGGAAAAGCTCTCCCACCAATTTTGCCCATGTCAACACGAATATCCCCACCATTCTTGGAGGTATCCTTGGTCACCTTGTGCTTGCAGGGATTTTCGTGGGTTCGTGGTAGTGGACGACCAATCTCATTCGTGATTATTTGTGATTATTCCAAGGGGGGTAGCCTGTTCAAATTCTAGACCCTAACCGGGTGCGAAAACTTTTGGGGGTCTGGAGGGGGGGGGGGGTCGGTGGGTACCCCAACATACATACCTCAAAATGATCCCCATGATGCGCTGATCATTTTGAACATGCACAACTGGGGTAAAAAAATTTTCAGAAAAATTTGCCCATTAGCCCAGGCTCCCATCAGCCAAGGTCCGACCTGGAGGTCAGGTTGGGGGTCAAAATTTTGTCTGTGTTTTTCACCCATTTTTGAATTCTCTACAAAATTCTGAGTATTTTGAGTACAGACACATAGGATAAAACAAAACCCCCCTCAGGAGGGCAAAAAAAAACTTCACTTTCCCCCAAAATCTCAAATTGGAGAAAGACGGGTTCGGAAACTTTGGGGGGTCTAGAGGTGGGGCGGGGGGTTGGGGTCTGGAATTCGAGCAGGCCACCCCCCCTGGATTCTGCGTGCTTTTATTCGTGGTTTTCTTGAACCAAAAAATGGCACAGCACGGCCTTTGGCATGAACCTGGGTGGTGGTGGGGGGGGTGCACAACCCTTGTGAATCAGTGATGAGGGTCAAATTTGCCCAGGTCCAGACCCCCTACTGTTCAGAATAGTGCACCCCACACATGTTTCAAGTGCCTTTGGAAGCGAGACAGTTGCATCAGTAGCATCAGTTGCGTCAGTAACATCAGTAGGTGTTTGCTCAGAGGCGTTCTGTGTATCAGATTCACAATCAGACATGATGTAGCCTAAAAAAACAAGGAACCAGCAAAAATAGATTCGTGATTATTCCTGGTTACTCAAGATCATGAAAAATCTCATTTGTGATTATTCCTGATTATGCGTGGTTATTCGTGGTTTTGAAAATTGCCGAAATTGCGGCAACTCGTGATGATTCGTGCCACAAACCCACGAAGATCCCTGGTGCTTGGCAAGAGCCTAACCTGTGATCCAAGGCTTGGAATGAGGTTGGTTGGCATTGGCAAACGAGATTTTGACATAACAAACATTCTGATGCTGCAAAAAATTTGCACAAGGTGAAAAAGGATCAAGGAGGAGGCAACAACAAGCAAACAGGGAAACGAGCATTGAAATCCCCTGTTTGCCCCCAATTCCCTGTTTTCCCAAGCCAATTACTTGCCTTTTTCTGTTTGCCCCCATATTTCCATGCCAGCGCCAAATTCTTTTTTTTGCTTGCCTTAGGTTTCCAACGATTTAAAACCTATTTGGAACCCCTGCATTTTCTCCGTGTGGCAATCTGTGCTGTGTCTCTGCATACAACATGCACCAAAAATGGCACCTTCTCCTCATCGAACAATTCCCGGTTCTGCCCGGTACGGTAAGGCTTGTTCCAGAACGAGGACACATAGACCCGGGGGGGCTCCGTTGTCTGAATAAGATTGGACAGTGACCAGAATAATGAACCATACACGCGCATCAGCTCTTGGGGCTCACACTGATCCGCCTTGTTGAGCACCATCCGCAATTTGCTCTCGTGACCTTTGAGCTGCTGGAAGAGACTGCGAAGCTCCACCCCTAAATAGATTGCAACTGCCAGTACCAGCTTCAATCAATGACAGGGCAGGGGCATCTTGCAAATGGTAGCAGCAGTGCCGAGTGGGATCCTGGGCTGTGGCGTGTCCAATGCAGGTTCAAGCTGAAATATATGACACATGACAAGGGAACTGTTGCACACATGCTCCCAGCTGAATGACTCAGCACGATAATTAAATGCAAGCAAGGCCATTTCTGTACTGCTGCATGGCAAAGGGCCCACTGCTGGTGGACGACGATTTGGTTGGTGACTATGGCACTGCTTCTGAGGCGGTGGGACCTCTGAGGTGGTGGGACTTTTACCGCAGCGGACAAAATGAACACGCGATCCGACACACTAAGAGCCTGCACTGGTAAAGCACAGCTCGCATGGTAAGGGCCATGCTGAAGGTAACAACATGTGTCCTGGCACACACATACAAAATGTGCGAACATTGTGTCTCCCATGAGATGCCAAAAGCGAGACTGCTGCTCTGCCAACGCTGAGGTAGCCACAGAGGCAGCACTATAGTGGGCCGTTTGCAGTGGTGTGAGAGAGGGGAACATAGCGGAATAAAAGGACAAAAACCCTGAAAGTAATTCCGCAAGCAAGCATGTTCTCGAGAGGTAGAATGGACTGCTGCGATCGAAACCCATGCCTGAGCCGTTTTGTCGACTTTTTCTAGACCCCACACCATTCCAAAGCTACTGCAACCGCTGGCGAAAAAAAACGGGTTCTTCTGTTCTCCTAAGCTGCAGCAACGATCCAAATGTCGGATATTCCTGACAGCCTCACAGCCAACTACAGAGATCCCATTTCTCTGCAGCCAGCACCGATTTCTTGCGCTGCAGCCTTTGTCTCTATCGTCTGATCCTGTACGGTCGGCTCACGGCACAGGGACACGATGCACTTGCCATGAGGGAGCATTCCCAATGGTAACTCACAGTGCTGCCTCCCGTATGATTGAGAAAGAAGACTCCACAGCTGTGTGGCAGCACGCGTCACAATATCTGGGGGCAGAATCCGGCCCATATGCTATCAAGGTTTTCCACACTATGCCTGTCTTTGCAAACGAATCACTGCTGACACGCTGGCTACACCTGCATCCAGTTTTGAGGGGTCAAAGAGGACAAACACGAGGTCGGCGCGTTCAATAAACCAGCGTGACACCTTGATATAATCGTAGTTCCGTGTGTGCACCTGTGCAACAACAGTCGATTCAGAGACGCAGATTTAGCAAAGGGAAAAAAATGGAAAAGGCCACAAGGTGGGACAGTGGCATTGTAACCACGCTGTTGTCGATGTGGGTCAAACGCCAAATGTCATGAAGCCACGTCGGTAACTGGCATCAAAATCTCTCAGAGTTTGACTGGAGGAAGCATCTCTGGTGTGGAGGAGGAATGTTATATGTAACTGAAGAAGACAAGTATGGCGCCTCCTCCAGTCTCACCACACGCCCACCCCCTAGTCACACAACGAAATTCTGCTGCCTGAGGCAGCTGCATTGTGGGATGAGGACACTGTGCACATTGGGCTTAAGGATTCCAGCTGAGTCATGGTGGCTTGTTTCATCCATCTTTCGCCACGGTGCTGTGCCCCACGGCTGTCATTAAACACTCAGGGGCTCCCGAAAGTTCTTTCCCTTCTCTTTGCACGCACACAGGTAGCACTGCTAGCACACAGGCGAGCAGCTCACAGCCAACAATCAGCCCTAACAATAACGCTCCAGAATCGCACCTCCTTCGCGGACTCCAGCACCCCTGGGGTGTCAATAAGGCTAACATTTCGAAGCAGCTCTGCGGGGACTTGCAATCCACTGAACGTCTCCAAGAACTGGTTCCCAAACTCTGCCAAACCCCGGAATGGCAGGTCCGGATTGGAAGCAAGGATGCGCCCTGAAATGGTGTTGAGCTCTGAACCGTGCATCAGCACTGTGAACTTATCAGTAGTGGGCTGGGGCCCTGTCCAAAGGTGGTCATGGCCAAGCAAGTAGTTAATGAATGTGGATTTGCCAGCCGAGAATGGGCCCAAAAACAATATGAAGGGTTTTGCAGGCTTCAGGGTGTCCGAGAACCATGTTGGCTTGAACAACTCATACTGATACTTCCGCTCCCTGTGGAATAGGGTGTGTGATCCCTCCGTCCCTCATGCCACGCTCATCCGTGGGCCCGACCTGTCGGCTCTGCGTAACCGACCTTTTCGGGTTTGACGCCTACCCACCGGGTACGGGTTTACTAAAAGCCCGGAAAGCAAGGGATCCACCGGTGTACATGTATGCATACGCCCAAGAGTTTCTCAGAACCACGGACCCCGCCACGTAGAGGATCGCCGCCACACAAAAAAAAACAAAGGTTTGACGCCTATTTTTCGGCCCACAAGATTCCTCTGAAAACACTTTTCGCTTTCACCAGATTGCTGTTAATGATGCCATTTGACCCCCATTTTCATAACTCGTTCATTTTCATCGGGGTTTTCTTCGGTAGTTAGTTTGTGTGTGCTAGCCCACGTTCGTCATTAAAACCGAGGCCTCAAACTGGGACGCGGGAGGCCTCCAATTGGGGTACGGGCGGCCAATCGATCCAAAAGACATACACAGGCTCAATGGTTTCTTGGTACATCCGTTTAATCTCGCTGCAAGTGACATCAAACTGCTCTTGCCACGAGGAGGTCATAGTGATATCCGAGACCTAAAAAGCAAGAGATGTGCTCGGTGAGTGGGCAACTAGTCCCAAACGTAACCTCGAGTTCGCCCGTTTCTTCGCTCCTTGGTGCACCACACATAAAAAATGCGACGCTACCACCAATCACTCATCGTGTTTCGTGAAAGAAGGTTGTGGTTGCACGTGTGCACCTCCATGCCGTGCATCCCGGATGTTTCGTTATTCGTTTCGAAGACGCACTCGTGTCAACGCCGTACGTACACATCACTCTAGTAACATCACTGGACCGAGGCTAGCAACCGCAGCATGAGTGAGGTGAGTTGCAAGCCAAACCACGCGTCGAATTTGTGGTTGAACCCACTTGAGTCCGGCACACACGACATCGGCCTTCTAGGGACCTAGCACTGGTTCGTCACGGATCATGACCCCACTTATGAGTCGAATTTTTTGAGCTCAAAGGAATGGAAGTAACTTCCTCGAAATGACTTGTGTGCTCGGTTGGGTTTCTTTCCATCCACACAGAACAACTGCGCACACAGGCACCGACACCTCAGTCAATCGAACAGTTGGGATAGAATTTGGAGCAAGGAAAGCTTCCCAAGGCAAGCAATTTAGAGCACGAGGACTACAAAAAGGTCATGAAAAACCCATGGGTTGAATTGTTGTGATAAGTCAAATGAACAACAAGGCGGACACAACAGCACCGAAGGGAGTGCATTGCGTGCCATAGACTACGAAAACTTGGACAAGGTCACGACTCGTAGGTACCACGGACACGAGCACAATCGAAACTACAAAGTTGATCCCTTGTTTGCATTGCTCATATGCACAAGCTGCGTTACGACTCCCAATGAAATGGTATAAATGAAATGGCAGAATGACTTTGGACACGAGAATCGCACACTCAACGCAAACAATACTATTCAAACTGATTGCACACCAAAGTACTGTGCAAAATACAATCATTGAGATAGAACGTGCAGACCACCCTAAATGAGCACACGTGCCATGCCGCGAAGGCAAGCATAACACACGTAAAAAGAGCAATTCACACTCAATACGCACAACACACCAAAAAGCGTACACGAAACACATTAGATGGACCATGCAAACACTTTACAATGTAACACTATGGCACACCACAATACACACGTTCCCCTCTACATTAACGTGCATTGGTTGTTTCGTGGGCGCAATCAGTGGAGCATGCAAACTCCGTTTGGTAAGTAGCCGCGTGGTACGTGCCCTGCAAACCATAAGGGGTACCCTCCCTGATTAACCATGCATACCACACTAACTGCGCATACCACCATTCATTACTCACACCAAAAAACGTGCCACATTAGCTGAGCATACGAAACGCAATACACAATCCACATGCGCAGTCCCCATGAACGGAGCACACTAGACGCCCTTTGCGAACTACAGGGCACCTTCCAAACCACAATCATGCGACCCATGCAACAATACTAACCACGGATATCAAAATCAACTTAAATCGAGAGCATCCCAAACATTGGCAATCGCTGTTACAATCCCGCAGTTCTGCGTTTTGGTGTTAATCGGTTATTGGACAGGCAACACCCGGAACCGGAAGTGCTCGCTTTTCTATTTCCAATTGATATCACTGTTGTGGATCACAGAGTATCCTGTTGAACGAAGGTATGCGGCAGATTCCACGCAGAAGCAGATGAAAAAAAGTGGGGGGTCCCCGTTTGCTTGCGTATGTGGACCACATGCACAAGCAAACCCCCCCACCTCCATTTTGGGGAGCGCAGGCGAGCAGACGTTGCGGCGGACACGTGCTCGCAGGGCGGGGAACACGCATCGGGGGGAGAATATGCGACAATGTGAGAATTTTCGGTTGAGAATGGGAATGGCCGGACCCCCCCCCCCCACCCTCCCTCCCTCCCTCCAACACAGGTCGGTGGCCCCACACTCCCTTCTCCACCCGTGTACCCCCCTAGCAAAAGACGCAAGCACCAGATAAAGACCACAATTGCTTACTCATTCAAGAGTGACCCGGACCTCGGGTGCCTCAGGCGGTTATGGACCGCTTTGTCATTTTCACTCTTGAAGACATACCGGCACAAAGTGCAACGGCCGGGGCACTTGGCAAAAGAAGGCTGGTGAGTGTCGGGGTCCGCATTGAGACGCTGCTCCCTATGCTCAGCATAAGACAGAAAGTGGTCTGCGTGGGCGGGATGGGGAATGGGTGTGGGAAGACCCTTCAAGTGATCTAACTCCGCACGAAATCTCTTGGCGCGCCACGGTTTTTTTGCGCAAGGACAATTTTTTTTGAGCAACGGATGAAAGCCACTCCATCTCCTTTCGGAAATCTGTAACCTTCTTGTCATTCTTACTCAAACACCAATACATTTCCAAGTTGTCCTCAATCTTACGAGCTGTGTCATACATTTCCTGAAACACAATGAGGTCACACTTTGGAACCTTACAACGAGTCAGCCAACTAGATTTACGGATTGCGGCAGTGGCCACAATGTCCAACTTGGTCTTCATGGTGTGAAAAATATCCAAAAACCCCTTTTCAGCCTCATGAAGCTCAGGCGGAAAGAGGGGTTGTTGGGGTTGAGCAGCAACAGGAAGTGGGTCAGAAACAGGGTGAACAACGTCGTAGTACTGAGCATCTGCGAGCTTAACCAAATCTGACACCTCTGCTTGCAACTCTACAAACCAAGCCCCTAAATCCTTACTTGCCTTACGCAAGGCATAATCCTTGTGGAAAGCCCTTTGCCTTGAGGATCCCTCCACCCAGTAATGACAAGCATCGTAAAGTTTCCAAAGCTGCTGGCTGAACAAATTGGGATAGGCTTGGGAGCGCTGGTGACCTTGAGGAACTTTAACATATTGGAGCTACAAAAAAAAGTACGAAAATTCGACTTTTTCCAAAACCAGCCAAAACAGGTGGGAAAAGCAAGGCAATACAACAACAATGAACGTAGTGACAAACAGAAGTGCGAATTTCATAAATGTTGCAGGGATGACCGACAGACACTGTCGACGAGTCGATTCAATCAAAATTGTGCTGATCTATTGATTCGGCGTCTTACAAATAGGCAAATACGCAGCAGAAAAGAGCAGAGTTCCAGCCACAGAGGGTCGTTTTTGGGTTGCGGCAGTCCCGAGGACGGACTTGAGAATGGGAATCGCCGGGACCCCCCCCCCCCCCCCCAAAGTTCTCAGATTGTCGCTCATTCTCCCCCCATCAGATGAAATCCCACTGATTTTTTCACGAAGTCACGCTGAACCATTTACGTCTACGGAAAATAAGGAGGGCTGGATCAGGTGCTAAGGGGGTGTTCCAAGCCGCGGCTAGCCGCGGCTGGGGGGGTTGGACCCCCCCTCCCCCCCCCCCCCCTCCCCCCCTCCCCCCCCGTGGCTGGCCACGGCTGGCCAAAAATGGCTGGGGGGGAAATTTGGCCAAAATCAAGGAAAACGAAGAAAAAACGGCCACACTTGGGGTCCCTAGGGGTGCAAGCCAACCCCTTTTGACTTGTGGCTATATGTGCTACTGCATTTGGGGCTACTAGGTTGTGTGGCCTCTTTTGAAGTGCGAAATGACCACCCTCCCTCCCATGCTCAATATCAAGTGCAGCTGAAGATACACAATGTGGCAAAGACATAATGCAAAGACAATCATCAATGTCTCATATCGCATTGTTGTGAAGAGGAGCCCCAAACAACGGCAGCACAAATGCCTTGCCGCTGCATGACTTCTCCCAGAAGTTCAGCCCCGGGCACGTAGCCGCACGCACTTTTGCACGTACGTGGGCAAATGACAAATTATCACTCATTAGATAGAAAAACCTAAAATGGGACCAATCAAAATGACGTGGAAAAAATTAAGAAAAAGGTGGATAACACAGCACAAAAATTGACATTGCACGGAATAGACCTTGTTAGCATGCAGCATGCACTACTCATTAAACCAAACGCCTAATTGAAACAAACGCCTAATTATGCACCAACCGTGGAAAAATGTTTTGGCCTCTCTATACCATACCGTACATACAGTGCCAGTAAGGCTGGTTTGCGAATGGTGGCGCGTCCCGTCTTTAAACCCCAACGCGCCATGGGGCTCGGCCATTCTACATCCCCGGTCCTGTCGACGCATGTGAATTTGTTGTGCAAAGATGCCAACAAGTTCACACCTTTTTTCCTATCTAAAAAACACATGCACTGGGGCAGCTCCATGCATGCTCGCCGACCTTAGTTGGACACGGGGACGCTACAACACACTGCAACGGCAGTTGTGTTGGTGATTGTGCAACTGGACCAAACATCCCATAACCACATCCCGATGCATAATGCAACTAATTACCTAATTACCTAATTACCTAATTACCTAATTACACAAACATGACAAACGTAGGTGCATGGAAATTGTACCAATACCTGCCGCAGAGACACATCATCATCATGGAATCTTGAGAGCAAAGGCAAAGAGGCAAAGAGGCAAAATGCAAAAGTGCAAGGCCCAACGCAATATGGCTAGACGGTTGGGTGGCTAGGTGACAAGGCGGCTGGGTGGCTGGGTGGCTGGGCGGCTGGGTGGCTGGGCGGCTGGAGCCCCCCCCCCCCCCCCCCCCCCCCCCCCCCCCCCGCCCCCTCCCCCCCACTGACCGGAACCGCTCCCAAAGGGGGGCAGGGTACTATACTGTCAGGGCCCATGCTCGAAACTCAATCCTGCGAATGAACCCACACTAGAGCACAATCGAGGCTCCATTGAAAGATAAGTCTCATACACACAAAATCCAAAGCCCACACGTTGATACGTGAGGTATCCAAACGTTCACTGTAGACTGAAATGACGTGCCCCACCACGTAAGAGGGTATCAAGATAGAATTGGAAATATTGAAGATCGCTCATTCCAATGCTCGTCGTGAAATGCATGTATTACCAAACAAGCTCGGACGTCAGTAGCCTAGGCCAAGGAGAACCTTTGCATTGTGGGGAGGGACCTAGTAGCGAAGGGATATCCACGGAGCTAGTGGCTGGGGCTGCAAAAGCAGCTGTGTGTGCAACGTTTACCCATGAGGGGCCCTGACTGGGCCATCACGGAGGGCGTCGCATGTGCAGCTACAAGCTACACTAAAACTCGCTTTCGTTGTCATGTGGCTGTCCATCAACAATGCATATGGATCACTCAAAGTCTGGTGTGAACAATTGGGGCTGCCGTGGCAACCAACAAGCATGACAAAAACTCATGGGTTAATGATGCAGCAAACAAAGCACAACGCAAAAATACTCTTCAAACGGAGTTGGGCTGTAGTGTGGCAATGAAACAGCAAGCGTTCACCACGAATCAACCAGTGTTTTTTCACCCCATTTTCGTACTTTCACGTTTCAAGTTGCTTCTAATGCGTGTGAACCATGCATCTCTCCGGCATGGGCCCCATGTGTTGGTGGGTACAAAACATTGTTTTGCATGTGGCAGTGTCGACGGACACTGGACCTGGAGAAAAAGAGGCAGCTATGACCTACACCCAATGTGTTGTGTGTGTGTGTGAGCATCAGCCTACACCAGACTATCTGGGATTCCCTGTCCACGTAAGCCATACCTCAGCATTGGTACCCACCAAGTTCCCTCATTACCCCCCACACGTTTGCTTCCACATCTGCCTAGGACACGGAGTAGTATACATATTTACCAACCAGTGCTGGCACCAGACTCTTCAGTACGGGCATTGGTGCTGTACGAGTCCACATACCTGATGATACTTCGATACTCATCCGTGGGCCCTCCACCCTTCGTTTGAGGCGAAGCCCCATTGTACCCATGTCCTGATATAGGCTGAGGCATGCCTCTAGACTCGGGAGTGTGTCACCCTCTCCCTCCATGTGTAACTCCAGCGCATACACTTCATTGAAATAACCATGATAGGAAAGAATGAGAGGTGCAGCCGGCCGGAGGTAGGAAGGCCCTACTATGGGGCCTTTTGAGCCCGAATGGTGACAATCCAATAAACTCGAAATGTGTGCACACTTTCTTCTTAGCTCCGCAACCGTCTTTGTGATGTTGCATGTCGTGTGCCCGCCGACAAGTGTGTCGTGTGCTTCAACGGTGATACCGAAGTGGTGGACAATGCTGGACAATTGTGTGCACTCCACACAAAGTTATACTCAGGGCGATGGTGGGAGGGCTCATTCAAAACCAGCCTCCAGTTAGGCTTCCCACTTGAAAAACAAACATGCTTGCACACATGGGTGACAGACCGGCGGGGAGGAGAGTATCCGCACTGCAGGGAGCCACACACGGGTGGGGGCCCTCAATGGGACAAGGATGAGGGTCCATTGTGCATTGAAGAGATGTGAACCATGCATGCATGTATGCAACAACATCCCATATCCACATCCCTATGCATCATGTTCATGTGATTGATTAAACTAATTACGGAAATATGGAAAAGGTATGCGCTTGGTCAGAGAGCAACCAAAATTTCTGTCAAGGAAAACAAATTATTGCAAGAAAACATTTCTTGCAAAAAAATTCTTTGATACAAAAGTTGATGGTACTTGCAGCAAGGTTGGCTGGTTGGCCTTGACCTACCAATGAAACTACTAAGATGTGCCACGATTTGTTCCACTGCTCGTAGTCCAAAACATGTGTTTTGGTTTATCAATGCGTTCGAGTTGTGGTGACGATGCGTATGCATCGCTGTGAGGACTCATGACGCCAGAACTCAACTGTTATACCGTTTACGCATTGCTCTAAGCATGCGTTAGTCGGATTTCGTATCACACAGGCACCAGAAGGCGCGCGAGCCGGGCACACACATTGCTGTGAGTCCAAATCTTAGATCAAGCATGAAGCGGAACGTGCGCTGGCGAAGCAATGCGTACAAGTTGCTGCGACACCACAAACGTGTTGCTAGAACGACGCGTTTGAACAAAAACCTTTTTGTTCAGCCACATCGGATTTCTGCTGTTCTTTTGTGACCAATGTGGAAGCGATAGCACGGCAAAGCAAGACAAACAAAAGGCTTATCAAAGTGGCATGAAACCGAACTAAATTCCAAGGGTGATGACACATGACGAAAGCCTCGTGTTCTGATATCTCATATCCGTTGGATTAGGGTTCCGTTTAGGGTGGGGATAAAGTACGTTTCAGCATACTTCCCTTCAATTGTGGTATGACAGCCTTGGTGCTGCAACCAAGGAAGTAAGAGAGCACGAACGTCAAAGGACGGTGACCAGGACTGCATTGTCTCATCCCCATCACGCGCTCTCAAGGGTGCCCTCCAAGGAACACATCTGTAGCCGCCTGCACAAGTCCTAGCGTTCCCGCCGAGGAGGGGGCAGGTCTGGGCAAAAAGGACCCTCTTCCTCTGGTCCCCACAACACGGAGTATGTGCGCCAAAGAAAATGCACGACTGATGAGATCCAATCATTCGAAGTGAGTATCCCAGTGGCCCTTGTCACGTTCACCTAGTGCAACAAGCAGAACACAGAAGATGGCGCACAAACCAAAGGGGGGGGGGGGCTTCTGTGGTTTTACATACCCCCCCCCTTTTTTCGTGGGCAATTTTTTATGCAAAAATAATGTGTTCCTATCACCGAACGCCCCCCCCTTTTTTGGGTGAAGGGTTTGCTTAGTCCACCTTGAGGGTGGTTAGGCAAAGGTTAGTATCCCGAACCGAAGAAAACCATCCAAGGGGGGAGGGGAGTTCTCAGGGTTCCCAAAAAAAGGGGACAAGAATGGCCTGCGTCGGGCCGGTGTTAAAATGCCCCGAGGGGCGGTCCTTAAGGGCAGCAACCGGAGGGGTACCGTTCCCTCCGCATACAAACCATTGCATTGCGTTCAGGGTGTTGCGCGACAGTAACTAGCGGAATAGGATAGTATATTTGAAGCGTCATTTTCTCACACGCGGATTTGAAAATCCCCTTAAATGCATCAATTTGTTCATAATTTTGTGTAGTAGGATTTCCCATAGATGATTGCAGAACTATTTTTTTTCCGTTGTCGGTTTTTGCACTAGAACCACCTTGGTACACCCTTGCTGCACCCCTTGTTGCACCCTTATCGCACCTCCTTATCGCGCAATAAGGGTTGCGATCAACTCGTTGTTGCAGTCCTAATGGCGTTTTGGGATGTGTTCCTTTTTGCCTAACTTCCAACGCATTGTCCCCTTTCCCGCCTTAGGCGGACTACTTGCACTGCACAGTGGCATTAAACGCCCTCGGAGTAAGTGGCTTCGCCATCCACAAGTGGTTGGAGTCACACGAGCGGGTGTTGGGAACAATGTGGGTCACATGGAAGTCATTGGTTGTGCAAGCTACCAGCATCGCAATTGCCTCTCAGCATGTGCGGTTTGTATGTGTGTGTGTGTAACCCATCTAATCTTGTGACTTGATTGTGAAGTCATTCTTCTTTCGGACATTCCTGAGAGCAACATTCATCCTCTTACTGTCCAAGATTCATGCTTTGTTGAGAATCGGCTTTTTCTGCTTACGTTGCTGCACTGTGTGTGTGTGTGTGTGTGTGTGCTTGTGTGATTCATGCAACAACCCAATGCTTGCTGGATAGGGATTGGGGCCACGTTGGAATGCACGCTGGTGCAGAGGGGGGGGGGCTGTGGCACTTGGATTGCGGAGCTTCAATTTTCTGGTGCAAAAACGGTGGGCGGAGCGTTTGGACATTGTTGCTGTCCTCCTTGAATAGACCATGGAATCCATACGACCCCACACGGACATTCCCTGTGTGTTGCGTGAGCATCAAGGTTGAAGTTCTGCTTCGTTGGAGGCTCTTTGCTCAGCACACATGCGCCGGCCACTGTGCCATCGCAGCGCTTGGGGCACCCTTGTAGGGGCGCGCCACTTTTGGGGCTTGTGCACGCGGCGCTTGTGCACTCACGGTGTCCCCGAATGGCGCTTGGCACAAGTCAAGGCCTGGGTCACTAAGCTAGAGCAGTCCCTCTGCAAGGCAGCAACCGTGGGCGAGGGCGCCGGGGCGCACTTGTTCGCCACGCGTGCCCTTTGGCGGGACATGCTGGCCTTCACGTGGAACATCACCACGATCGAGGGGCGTAGTGCGATCCACGATATGATCGACGCCACTGCTGCCACCACTGCCCCCCGCCATTGGCAGTTGGCAAGCGAAGTCACCGTGAGCACCGCCACCGGCGGGGAGACCAGCGACGCCTGGCTGACCTTTGAAACTGAGGCGGGTCTCGGCAAAGCGCACGTGCGGCTGTCTGCCGACGGGCAAGCGCAGACCCTACTGACTACCCTGCAGGAGCTTCACGGCCATCCACCGGCTATCGGCCCGCACCGCCGGAAAGGGACAGTGCACGGGTCAGTGCTGGGGCGGCGCTACAAGGGCCAGCATGAAAGCGCGCAGGACCCATTTGTGGTGATCATCGGAGGCGGTCAGGGAGGCATGGCCTTAGGGGCATGGCTGCAGCTTCTGGATGTCCCGTACGTGATCTTGGACCGCAATTCCCGGCCCGGAGACTCGTGGCGGAACCGGTACCCGTCGCTTGTGCTGCATGACCCCGTGTGGTACGACCACATGCCGTTTTTGCCGTTCCCCAAGAGTTGGCCAGTGTTCACACCCAGAGACAAAATGGCGGACTGGCTGGAGATGTATTGCAAGGCCATGGACCTGCAGTATTGGACCTCCTCCAGGGTCATGAAGGCGACGCGCTGCGGGGGCCGGTGGAACGTGCAGGTGCCCCTTGCCCTTTGGCCCCTGTCCTCATCTTGGGCATCTGAACCCCATTGCCTGAGAACACTCTTGCCTCCTCTTCCAGAGTGCCTATCCCTCTGCATGTACGGCGTTCAGCCCCATGTCGTGTAGCTTTCATCCTGCCCTTGTACAATCCTCATTGTGCCCTTGCACAGTGATCATCCTGCACCTTCTTGCACAGGACAGTCATCATACATGCCCTTGCCCTGTATACTTCGTTCAGGGCAATGGCAGGATGATGGCTGTGGATGATGACTCGACAATGCACACCTGCTGGGGGAGCACAAGGGAGGGGTGGGGGCAGGGGGGTGAACACTGTTGAAGCGAGGACCAAAGAAAACAAAGGGCTGAGTGCTGTGGAAATGGGGGAATGAGGGCTGCGGAGGACAGGGCGAATTCTGCCCAAGTTTTTTTTTATTGTAGTCTGCTGCCCCCGCGAGCCGGAAGGAACACTGCGAGGGATAATCATACTGATCACGGTTGGCTGGTACCTGGTACACTTCCTCCACCTGCCATGCCCTTGTTCATCGCCGGAAGCCTCCAGCAGACTGCTCGAGGCCTGAAACCTACCAGGGGCAACGAGGGCTCTCGAAAGGATGAGGGCTGCACAAGAGTGCAATGCGAGGGATCAGGGCTGTACAAGCATGAAGGCTGCAGCAGGGAGGGATGAGGGCAGAATTCCAGCATGCCAATCTCACTTGTCTTCTTTTGCAGGTGGAGTGTGCTGGTGGTCAAGTCAATTTGAATCCTCAACACATTGTGTTCGCCACTGGGATGTCTGGGTACCCTCACTGGCCATCATTTCCAGGCACGGATTCTTTTTGCGGGAAGCAACTGCATTCATCAATGTATCAAGGAGGCGCGGATTGGAAGGGTTGCCAGGCTGTGGTCATTGGCTCGAACACGTCTGCGCATGACATAGCCCAGGTCACCTCTATTGTTTCCACCTTTAGCCTTGCCGATTACTGCTTGCTGTCTATTGGTTGCCTTTTGTGGCTACTTTTACAGTTTCTGGTTGCGTGTCTTGGCTTACAGCTGGCTCTAGTGCTGGCCATACCAGCTTCCTGTTGTGTGCTCTGCTGCATGACCCGTTCTATCCAATGCAGCGTGTCCACCATTGTCTGCCCCAATCACTGCCTGCATCACCTCCTGCATCGCCTGCAGCAGCTTCGCCGCTAGTGCCACCACTGGATGCAGCCCTGTGCGTTGTGGCAGATAAAAGGCAACGAGAAAGGACCGTTGTGCAGAATCTGCTCTTGGGGACGTTGCCGATTATGCCAACTTTGTGGGTTTTCGGGCGTCGGTGCCATTGTTGCCCATGTGGGGTATATTCGGAAAGCCCTTGAAAAGGGCTATTTGGAACACCTGGGTCTGCATGCTGTACTGACGACATGTTTGAGAGTTTTGTCCGTTTCGGACCGTGGATGTGTTGCTTGCTGCTTCTTTTTTTCAACAAGCAGCTGCCATGTCTTCATACAAATTCACGCCACGGATATCCTGTGTTGATCCGAGACGAAAAAGTTAAATGGCTGGAGTTTGGCAGCACACCTGACCCAGTGAATTTGCAGCCCCATCCTGGTTATGTATGGTTGAAATCAGGATATAGTGAGGCTATTCCCTGGCGCAAGGTGGGGTTGCTCAAACAACGAAACGTGGACCTCACAACCGATGGCCTGTGGGCCATGCCCCTTACGGAAGGTTGGGTGCCAGTGAAGGCACGGAGGTTGCAGGATTGGCAAAAATTGAAGAAATATGTCCCTGTCCACAAACAGGGGGATGTCTGCCCTAATGGGGTCCCAGCCCTGCCTGAAAAAGGAAATGCTGACGATGACAGTGATTCAGAGTAAAAATGGATGAACGGTGCAGTGCCATGTCTGTGTGCACCATCCAGTGTGTTGTGCTATGCTGAAAAATGTGACCCCCCCCCCAACTCATACATTTCTGAAATGGCGTTTTCTTGCAGATTTCGAAAAGTATACACATACCCCCCCCCCCCCTAGGTGACGACATGCTTGCACATGGAAGCAAAACTTGTAGAAAATGTCGAAAAGTGCCAAAACCCACAAAGTTGGCATATTCTGAATGTCCCCGAGAGAGATTTAATGAGCCTGACGACCGGAAACCGTTGGGGGTGAGGTAGACAGACGTATAAAGGAACTCCTTTTAGGTGTTTGCAACGTGGGATGAGCAAGTGTGGAGCCCCCGTGACTAGTAATTGCTTCCATCGTCATGGAATCTGAAAGCACACCCACGCTCCATGCTCGGGTGGTTGTCCACCAACTCAACTGGGGAGGTTCTGAGCGGCCAAGTTTGAAGGTCCCCTTCAATGCGGTGATGTATGCCATACCCATGGGCGGAGCTGGGGCGATGAAACCTAAACCCTATTCCGGACCTGGATACCCAATTTTGCAACCCCTGCCAGTTCTTTCTATACACCACCTCCGGGTCTGCAAGCCCCTGTGCCCCGGTGCACAGGCCACTTCTGTGCACAGGGCTATGCTTGAATTACAAGCCCATGCACCTCGATGCTTGAGCAAAATTGGAAAAGGAAGTCCCCAAAACCCTGGTGCAAGGAATGTATGTGAATTGCAAGTCCCTGTGCTCGGGTGCTCAGGACTGTACTTCAACTGCAGCGCACCATTGCTGAAGACTGCACTTGAACTACTAGCAAGCAGCTATGCCCTGGCACTAGGCTACATTGTTTGTGTACCTAAAATCGGCCTCCATTTTCTGGATCCTTTAATAAATATCATTTTCCCCTGAGGAAAAATTTTCTGATTTGTTGGGTGGGTGGTTCAGCCACAATCCGACGAAGCCCAGGATCCCCCCCCCCCCCAGTATCACCAAGCAATCCCCTGCCCCAATGACAAAGGGGGTTCCGGTTCGTGGTGCTCCGGTTTGTAGTGTGACAAGCATGTGTGTTATGAGGTCAAAATCACAATGATCAGTGCATTTGTGCCCTTGGACTCCTAGCAATGGTTTGTTACCTCACTCAGACCCAGGCAGCATGGAACTGGTGGAAGACGCAGTCCAGACATCTGCATAAATTGATTGGCAAAGAAGCACCTAACCGTGTCACAGAGTACGAAGAGCATTACATCCCTGCTGAGCATTGTTTTGGACGGTACAATTCCCTGCCCTGGGGATTGTTGCCAAGTTGACCCCCCCCCCCTGAGGGGGACGGTTCCGTCACCACACACAAAAAGTGGTATGCATGGGGAAAGAGGCACAAGTATCATGCCAGTGCAACATAAACCAATGGCCAAGAAGCCCTGAGGCTGGATGGTAGATGGATGGTGTGAGGGGCACACGGGTGACTTCAAGGTGCTTGATCGGTGTACAATTGTGGTGCAGCCCTGAAAAGGCTGAGCACCCAGCTGTCATTTGCCTCTCAATGGAGCAACAAGTTTGGCAATCTACTAGCCCAGCAACAACTCAAACAAGAAACCCTCCCATATGCCTCCTGCAGGGTTGTTTTTCGGTTGTCTGTGGGTGTGTGTATGGCCAGCAATTTTTCTGAGGGAGACCCAACTGTGGCGACCGAGTAGGGATGGATGTGCCATTGAATGGGCCATGCAGGGGTAGCCCAGTACACTTCAGCAGTTCGTGTCCATCTGTAAATGAGGGTGGCAGCATAGCTTGCCAGCCCCTTGGGATGGCAATAGCTCCCCCCAAAATATTGTTAAGCAATGGCTCTACCCAAGATTGGTTATCTTAGTCCTTTCCATTTACATTTGTTAGTACAGCCCAGCATCTGCACAATCATGCTGCACCATTTGTGTATTCTAGTTTGTTTTCTGCATTTCCTCCCAAAATTATAGTGGGGAAAATGGGGCTAACAGACCCAGCACAAGGACCCCCGCCCCCCTTCCCAGGGGGCATGTGGCTGTGTTAAACAAGGTAAGTCTACCAAGGTCCCACCTGCACCCTCACCCTCGCTTACCTCACCTTAGTTCGGCTTTTACCCCCCCCCCCCCCAAGGGGGTTAGTACGGATGTGCAGGCCTACTTGAGGTCAGCCAACAGCTTCTCAGCAGAGTCAATAACAACTTACGGCTATCGCGGATGGGTGTCACGCACACCCCTTGATATTGAATGATGCAAGGGATCCCCTCCCAAATGCACACGCAAAGGCTGTGGCGTTTGAGGATTATGGGGAAATGGTTTGGGGAGGGTTGGCGATGTTGCACACCACTTGAGCGTCCTCGGCGCTTAGTGCCCCCATTTGCGGCCGTTCTGTGTGTCCCCACATGCCTTGGTATTCATTTTCGCCGTGTGCTCTGTCTCATCTTCTGCGAGCTCCACCTCAGCCCCGCTGTTGCCATGTGTAATTTTTGACACTGCCCTCTGATGACGCAGGACTTGTGGGAACAAGGAGCGCGACAGGTCACGATGGTGCAGCGCTCCGGGACGCTCGTGCTTTCCACAGAGTCAGTGCTGGAGCTTGGACTGGGCCCTTTGTATTCTGAGCAAGCCATTGCGCAGGGGCTGGATCATGAGAGTGCAGATCTTCTGGCCACCACCATCCCCTACCGACTGCAGGTGCCCCGCTGGCGCCGCATGGCGGAACAGATGCGAGAGAGGGACCAGGAACTGCATCGCCGCTTGGAGCGCGTTGGCTTTCTGCTGGACTTTGGCATGGACGGCACTGGCGTGTTCGGCAAAAGCCTGCGTGAGGGCGGAGGGTTTTATATCAACGTCGGGGCATCGGAACTCTTGGCAGACGGGTGCATCCGGTTACGGTCCGGTGCCGGCGTGGAGCGCCTGGACCGTGACGCTGTTGTCCTTGCGACAGGCGAGCGGCTGCCTGCCGACCTCATCGTGTACGCCACAGGCTACGGATCGATGCATCGCTTTGTGGCAGACATTGTGGATGCGGATGTTGCGGCCCAAGTCGGCCGGGTCTGGGGGCTGGGGGCGGGCACCCGGAAGGACCCAGGCCCCTGGGAAGGCGAATTGCGCAACATGTGGAAGCCAACGGCCGTCGAAGGGTTGTGGTTTCAAGGAGGCAATCTCGCGCAGTCGCGGCACTACTCGCGCTTCTTGGCACTGCAGCTGCAAGCGCAGAGGCTGGGGATGCCCACCCCCGTGTACGGCCGGGCAGCTGTGCACCACAACAGCTAAACGTTCTGGTGACCGGGGGTAACGAAATGACCGACCGAAAGACCACATGCGATCATGTCAACTCAGACATGGGGGTTAACGTTAATGCCTGACTTGTAGCAGCGTTTTTCACCATCTTCAGCTTTTGCCACGGTGACATCCATGCCTATTGTTGCAGGATACGTAGAAACTTGTAGTGCGATGATGGGGCGTGAGCATTGTCGCACAGCTATGGTCAGCAATGTGGACCATTCTCATCGGTCTAGACAGCAATGCGATGGGCTGGTTCTGGTATGGGGTCATTGAGCATCTGTTCAGGATTGTAGAGGTTGCGGAATGTTCACGATTTTAGAGGGTGGCCAAGGGAGGCTGGGGCCTGCTGGGGAGATGAAGGTGTGTTTGGGACCCCCCCCCCTGCATAGTAACCGGAGGGGCGAGGGGACCGTCACTTTTCGGTTTGCAAATTTACTCAGAAGGCTGGGTGTTGCGCTTCTCCTGTGCGTTTGCTGGCTGGACAAGGTGGTATTCTTGGTGCATTGCTGTATTTCAGATCTTTTGCATCCAAGGTACTCCACAGTACCCTGTATCATGCAGAACACTTCATTTCGCAATTTCAGCCATGGATGATGATCATATTGACGCGTACTCACCTGGTGCTGTTGTCAATTTCGAAAGTTCCAGGGGCAGTATTGTGCCTGCCAAGATCCTGGGCCCCTCAGAGCTTGGTGCTGACTCCCGGTCCCATATATGGCACAATGTTGCCCCCTGGTACTCTGGAGGTATGGGTGGGGGGATGAGGAAGGGTAGGGGGGGGAGGATTAGGGGGGGGGGGGTACATGGGGGAGGGTAGGGGGGGGTAGGGGGGGGGAGGTACGGGGGGTAACCGGGGGGGCGGGTAGGGGGGGTGTTGCCTGCTAATTGTAGACACTGTCGGCATGTTGTAGATGCGAAGTGCCAATATTTGACCCCATTCACCCAAAACGGTCTGCCAACGGTGTTTACCTGTGCACATGTGCACGTCTCTCGAGCGAGGAAGGTGCAGGTCTTGAGCGAGCAAAGCGAGCAAGGAAGGCGCATGATACGCAGGGTACGGGGGGTTACGGAGGGGAGGGTGGGGAAGGTATGGGAGGGGGTACGGGGGTGGGTAGGGGGGGGGGCTATGGGGGGGGGTACGGGGGGGCGACTTCGTGCCGACTATAACTGGTCCATCACACATGAGCACTCTGGCACTGTGGTGACGCATGACTGTGCCCCTATAGCACGGATGTCCATCCTCCGTGTGCGAACATGCATCCCAACAAGCGGTCTTTGGCTCATTTTGTGGTTCATATGCGCTCGTGTCTCCATGTCTTCCTTCGTGCCGCGCGTGCCTTGCATAGTAATCGGGGGGGTGAGGGGACCGTCACTTGGTGTATGTTCCCTCGGAGGTGCAAGGATGCCGTCGCGCGGAGGTGCTTACTATACAAGGGGGCGGGGCTTTCTTTCTCAAGCATGCTGAATGACTGGTTGGGTTGCGCAGGGCTACAAGCGTTGCGAGTACCTGCTCTTCTTGAATTCTGTGGCATGCTGCCTTGCCCTTTGCATGTCTGCTCTGCTCCACTATCTGCACGTGTCTCCTCCCAGCCTTCCTTGCTCTCCTCTGTGTTCGCTTTTCCTGTTCCCGCTGTCCGCCCTCCTCAGCGCTTCATCATTGGCTCTTCTTTCTACATCTTCGTGAGTTCATTGGTCTCTGGTCGTATTCCCGCGTTCTCTTTTGCCTTCCCTTTTGGCCCAGTCCCTTTGGTCTTTTGTCTTCTTGTGCTTGTTCATGACGGGCTTTGCCACCCTGTTCCATTTGGGGGATGTGAAGAGTTTTCAGAGTTGTCTGTATGGGGAGGGGGGGATTTCGTGGCACTTTAATTTCACGTGGGAAATTTCGCGTTTCAAATTGACCGCGAAATTTCCCACGCGAAATTCAGGGTTCTCCGCGAATTTCTCATACACTACCAGTACACACAGTACACACTGTGGAATCTGGCGGGGGGTGATACACACACAGTGACAGTGACAGGTGTCTTGCATGTGCCATCTGTTTCAGCTTCAACCCCCTGTGGATTGCGTACACTCACATTTCATTCAGCCCTTGCTTCATGGAACGGTTTTTGGTCCGTAAAAGTGCACCCCAGAGTGAAGTGCAACATCTAGTGAATCATCTGAAGGAGGTTCCCCTCAAGAAAAAGTCCATTGCGAAACGTGGCGCGTACAAAAATAAACCGTGGTCCGATTGGGATACCGCCCAGAGAGGGACAGCTGCTGAACTATACCGTTCTGCAAGATTTGGCAAATGCATCCTGCAGTACGGGTCCACATGTCCGCCTTTGTAGGGAGTTACGGTTACCCTTTCCAAGGGTGTAAGTCGAATCCCACTGTCAAAGTTTGAACACATACTAGGACCTGAGACCAACTTGACCCTCATCACTGGCAGAGTGTGGCAGATGGGTCTCCCCTGCATTGTCTAAGCTATACACACATCAACATTTCTGGGAGTGCCCGCAAAATTTACCGCAGTGAAATTTTACCACACAAAATCCACGGGGCTCCGCGAAATTTTCCACAGCGAAATTTACCACCGCGAATTTGACTTGGCACGAAATCCCCCCCCCCCCCTGTATGATTAATGAAAGGTGCTGCATCCACACCCTCTTGGACATGTATTGACCCCCCAGTGCCATCTGGACGAGCCCCTCCTTCTCAAAATTGAGCCCCCTGGGCCCTATTTTTTAATCAAGCAGAAGTATGTCGTGGCCAACACGCACAAACCATGCCATGCCATGCCAGCCACGCCTCGCCTTGGCTTGGCGAGGCGAGACGAGGTGGTAGGTAGGTAGCTAGGCATGTCGGGTTTTCACTTCCGGGGGGGGGGGGGGGGTCAATAGAGCCCCCAAAAACGGTGGGGGGGGGTTCGGGAAAAGGGCTCAATTGACAGGCACCATTAGGCAATCATTATGAAGTCTGGCGCCAAAGGCGCCAAAAATGTTTTTGAGCATTAAAATTGGTCCATTTTTTTCAACCAAAAGTATGGCAAATGATGAATTTTCTTAACCCCCTCGACGCGCTGATTCCAAAAATCCCATTTTCCTTCCCCCCCCCCTGATTTTTGGGTCTTGGTCACCTCCGAGGCCCGGGGGTCAGTCTCGGTAGGATTTTGGGGGTCCTGTCAATTGGGCTTTTTTTTGGGGGGGGGTCCGGCCGGAGGGCTCTATCGACCCCCCTCCCTCCCGCAGGAAACGAAAACCTGGCCTCCCCCATCTTTTGGAGATGGGGATGCCTCCTTTGACAGTGCAGGAAGAAGGTCTTACCAAGGGGCCATCCCGTCCCACCCACTGCCCTATGTCTCATGTGCCCCATAAAGCCGCTCCCGCATGTGACTTGGGAAGGCATGATCGCAGCCACCCAGTCCATGTGTCCCGGATGGGAGGGTGTCCCCACATGTGTCACTGTGCGTGGCCACATGCCCTCTCCTTTGGGCGGTAGCTCTGGGGGGTTGCCTAGCCGTGTAGAGTGTCTCTCGCCACAGGAGGTATTGCTCCCGCCCTCCACAGTACTACTGGTTCACCTCCGTGGTTTCGAGTTGCGGAGTCCCGTTGCTTGACAGGCGACCCCGTCTTGGGCTGGCTCAGCTGTCGCCGGTTGCTTCCATGGTTCCGGGTGACGTTTGCCATAGTCCCCAACGTAGCCTGGCCCGGCTCGCACCAATGGCCCTAGGGAGCTGCCCCTGCCAATGGTCCGGTGGAGCGGCTGGGTCGCCCCAGTTTGTCCGTTCCATGGGCAACCGTCCGCGTTAGCCGGAAAATCGGCTGTTGTCGGCTAGTTGGAACCATGGCAGTACCGGCTTGGGAGGAACGCTAGGTAGCAAAAACACAACTGTCCCACCTACAAACCCATGAAAAGCGATGTAGTACCAATTAGGCCCTCCTAGTGGTGCTTATTGGCCCCCGAAAGTGTTGATTTGAGCGTGTTTGCACCATGGTGGGCAAATTTTGGCCGCCCCATAGTCTATGACTTCCCCCACAGTGGTTCAGCTTCCTCATCACTCGTCTCTCTTCGAGGTTTCTTGCCGAAGGGAATATAATTTCACTCCATGTGTAGGACACGGTGAGCGTAGAGAATCTCCCGAATCTTTCATGGCGGGCAGAGCCAGCAGAAAAGGCATGCTGGAAGATGCCCGTGCACTCCTGCCCATGGGATGGGGAAAATTGGCTTGTGCCCCAGGGAGGGTCACGGATAAAACTAAGGAGGGGGGGTCTAGGAAACGGACATCTGTGACAGGATCCATGTTAGGTCCCAAGTTACCGTATTTTTTGTCAAATTTGCAGGTCACCCAGCTCTCGATCCCCCCTTGGCAGGGTACAATTTTTTTTTGTGCAAAAAGATCTTCCCACCCCTCATGTTCAGTGCGCTGCTCTAATCATTTTGATACCCATATGTTGGCATCCGACCTGCCCCACTCCCCGGCTGACCCCACCCGCCCGCCCCACCCCAGGCCCGTCACAGCTGGTTAGGAAGGGGAGGGGGTTGCAGAAATGGACATCCATGCCCCCCCCCCCCCGGGACCCAATTTGCGGAATCCCCATGGCCCCCCCTATTCCGTCGATTTGGGGCACAAAGGGAATGTTGCTCATGCAGTGCAAAGTTCAGTACAGCGACAACCACCTGAACCCTAGTTTTGGGCTTTTTCCACAAGTTACTGGGTTTCTTGGCTGGAAAGTCAGTTTTATTCTCAATCCTTTGCAGTGCGTGCCACCACCATCAATACCCTCTTGGTAGGTGGTTCCGACAAACAGAGTCAATCTACCAAAGGTGCAACATACACTCATGAACTCCCATGCAACATGAGCACATTGCCTTGGTTGCTGTGAAGCAAAATGGCTACTTTCAGATCTCCAGTCATAAGAAATTAAATGTTGAGCTTAATGGTTCCACGTGTGGTTTAGTACAATTGAAGGCATGCACACGCTACTGAAAATATGCTGGATATTTGACTTGTGTTTTATTGAGGATGAGATCTAAAACGGTCTCACCCTTAAAAGGTCTTGAAATACCACGCCGTTTGCACACGGCATCTTGCATCAATTCGTTGCTTGCATGCGCCTACGATGCAGAGTGCGAGCTCCACAATTTGTAGCCCCCTAGCACTTGCCTTGCTTGCACTACTCTTCAGTTTTTGGCACCAGAGGCTAACAACTATTGTGGGCCGTAGAAGGTTGGTGACTTTTTGAGTTTAGAAGCTGTGGATATTTTCTGGGTCACAAGAGTGCATTTATGAACCCATGACAACCCACAAAATGGTGCAAATTATGTCTAGAACACTATGGGCGGTGATTGAGGCACTGTGTGCACACTACATGCACATTTGGCAAAACCCACCGGATAGGAATCCCTCCAAAACCACCCACCAGCTCTGCAAAGCAAGTAAAGGTAGCAATGCAAATGAACTCAAAATTCTACTGTCTCCAAATGTGCAACAAGGTTCCCCGTGACCTCTTAATAGATATATGGGCCCCGGGGGGTCGGCCGGGCCCAGTCCTTGTATGCCCCTTAAGACTTTCTTCCTGGCAAAGACGAGAAATGGCTATTATCGCATGCATACCTCTATACCCCCATACCCCCAAACACACACACACACCCTTGAGGTATGCATGTGGTAGTAGTGGGTCGCGTGCAGCCCCCCCCCCCCTCTTGAGACCCCCCCGCCGAGTTGCCAATACCCCCCCTCCTCCCGCCGACCCCCCCCCAAGTTTTGACAGATAGCTGGGGGGTGGCATCAGGACCAATTGTAGTTGCCCCCCCCCCCCCCGTGTATCTGGGCATACATATTTGAGGCTCATATCAATGCCCATCCGAGCATTGTACTCAACCCACCAAATTAGGCTTGTCAGGCATGAACGAGCTGGCTGAGTTGTGGTGTCATGAATGTACTACACATGTACCACCGGTGCCCAGCATAGAACATTGAAAGAGAGACCAATATTGTCCGGTTACCGGTGGCAATTTTAGGAAATCTGTACCGACGTGCATGCGATATGCTTCGGTCCGTCGCTTGGAAGTTTTCGAAAACCCTTGGAAAGATGCTCGGAAGTTTTGGCAGCCAGATCGGGTCCCAAAACGCAACCAATATCGGTAGGAATGTTCCATGGGCTTCGCAGCCGACCGTGCCGGGGGAGCTCGGAAGAAATTTTTCAGCCCGAACCCAGTGGAATTTTGGTTGGATGCTTGGTGCCTACCTTGCCTGCAAGATGCCATGGAGAACAGCACGTTGAAGCTAATGTTTGTCTATCCTTTGTTTGCTTTGCCTACAAAACTGCATGGAGAACGCTGTGCTCAAGCTTATGATTGCTTCCCCTTTGTGCTCCTTTGTGAATTTGGACTTTTGCTTTTGACATGTGCAACGCCAGTTTGATCCTTGGTGGCTGCTTTGCCTACAAACTTGCATCGAGAACACTGTACTCAAGCTTATGAATGTTTGCCCTTTGTGCCTTGTGATGCTTTGTGCCTGCTTTTGTGGTTTTCTTTTTGCATGTGTGTCGCTTTCTCACCTAGGCCCCTTTGAGTAGACTCACTAATGTATTCCCTTTTTGTGCTCAGAACACTTTTTGTCACGTGCAACAGACATGTCTGGTAGTCAAGGCAGTGCCGCTAGTGCCTCGTGTTCGTCCGCTCAGCCCCCCCAGCCCGTTCAGCAGCTCCCGGAACCAGATTTGGAGCTTGAGGGCGAGCTCATTGACGCGGACACAGCCAATACCGAAGTTCCCGAACCGGGTGATACACAATCGCGCCTCCAACACGCCCTAGCAGCACTGTGCCTGCGGCATAAGCCGTCAGAGACCATTGAACCCAGAATGCTAAGGGTTTTTTTGGACAGGGTCGTCCCTGATGCATACCGCATCCAGCCCAAGGATACCTTGCTGGCTATGCTTATGCATAAGCATTTTTCAATCCCTGTCTTGACGACACGGGAGGCTGTGGGCAAGACAAGCCCCAGCAAACATGAGACCTCGTACGGTGTACAATACAGAAACCTCTGCATTGTTGGTCCGGATCCGAAATACAACACGGACCGGACCTTTGCAGAGGAATCTGAAGAGAGGCTGCGTGTACATTACATGTACTTGAAATCAATACTGTCCACACACCCGGACAGTACCATTCGCGAGTTAAAGTGGACCCAGAGCGATGTAGTTACTTGGTTCAAAGAGGCCAAGATCAAGAAGCAGTCCAAAAAAGTAGTTACCTGCAACGTGCAGTTCCCCCCCCTCTCATTTATTCATGTTCCGTTCGAGGTTTTGAGGGTTATCATAAACGATGCCTTCTGCGAGTCCCCACATGCAACGATTCACAGCGCCCTCAGAGCCACCATCACAGGTGCACATGTGGTAGAGGTTTTCGGGGAAAAGGACGGGTGGCGGGTGTGGGACCAAGCCCCCTCAGGCACGTGGGAAAAGGTGGTTACCCCCCCCGACGGTGAGGTTTTCAGAACAGACCAGCAACCCACGTACCATGCGCACGGTGTCTTGTGGGGCATTGAGTTTCTTTTGGCCCCAGCCCCCAAACCTTCTTCCGAGGGCGCACCAAAGCGGCAACGACTTACCATCTTAGGTGCATGGTTGCAGGCCAAGGGTGAGGGCCAGGGCCAGGTTGAGACCGCAGAAGCCCCCCCCCCCTGCCTAAGCTGGGGATGCACTGTGTTGGGTCTTCATCAGCCCTCTTTTTCGCTCTGATGTCTTCCATCTCTGCTGCCCTGGCTGCCCGCGCCCAGCCACCAGCTCCTGCCGCCGTCCCCATCTCCTCGGGTCGACTGGCCGAGCTTGGGAGTGGGAACCCCAGCGCCGGTAGCAGTGCCGGTGCCAGCAACCCTTCGCCAGCCACCCCTGCTTTGTGGGAGGCGCCAGCAGTCGGAGGAGCAGCAGGAGCAGCAGCAGCAGGGCCCGCCGCCGCAGCAGAAGATGCGGAGGACCCCAAGGGCATGCAGGCTGCCCACTGCGCAGCTTTGTTGGCGGCTGTTGCAGCTGTGCAGGTCCAGATGGTGCTTGCACAGCTGAGTAAGAAGACAGCGTCCTGGTTCGCGGCCGGGGCACGCTACGGGCCAGAGGGGGAGGGGGTGGTGGTGTGGGTCACTCGGGGGGCCGTGACCTCCCGCAGGCAAGTGGAGCATCGTGCTCCAATTGGGCAGACGCCCCCAAACCTGGCCAAGGTGGTTCTGGACCTGGCCATTTTTGACCGGAGTGTGGCAGTGTGTGGGGAGTTGGGGGTTCCGGACCAGCTGAGGAAATTGGTCCTCAAGGAGTACCGATCACCAGCCGATCGGTACTCCAAGTTGAGAGGGCAGTTTGAGCAGGCCTGCCAGTCCTTCAAGAAGGCTGAGCAGGCTGTCCGGGAGGGGGTGGGGGGGAAGAGGCAGGGGGGGCAGGGGGTGAAGAGCAGGGAGGGAAAGCTGCGGGCAGCAGCTACTGCCCAGCAGGGAAGGGCAGAGGATCTGCTGGGGCAGATGCGGGGGGCTTGGGAGGAGGCAAAGAAACGCCGCCTCCTTAAGGCCCCCCTCCCCAAGATGCCCCCCAGCACCCTCCCCCCCTTTGGGAAATGGGAGGTGACAGGGGGACACCAGGAGGAGCTCCTGCATGGGGTGGTTTTTGCAGGGCATCCTGGGGGTTGGGAGGTGTACGACCTTGCAGCTACGGCTGTTTCAAGGTCGTGCACCCAGAAGCTGAGGGACAGGGGGATTTCGGTGAGGATGCACACCGCCCCCGACTCCTGCAACCGCCGCAACTGCATGTATGTGGCGGTTAAGATAATTTTGTGGCACATGAGCCACCCTGTGAGTGTTTGGGACACCCCCCCCCGCCCTGAGCCATTTTGCCATGTGGGGGCGCCAGTGCCGGGAGTTGCTGGACAAAACTCTGGCATGGGCCCAGGTGAAAGGGAACTGGAAGTGCCGCCGCACTGGCTGGGGCCCTGCGGCCCTGAAGGAGATGAAAGAAGTCTCCGGGCAGTTGGCCCCAGTTGGGGGGGGCAAAGGGCCTGTCCCCTTTGCCCCCCTCTCCGGCAACATGGTGCCCATTGTGGTACTTTTTAGCATCGCGAACCCTGATTCTGGCCCTGCTATCCCTGGTGTGGGTAAGGGGAAAAGGAAGGGGAAGGGGAAGGGGAAGGGGGGGGGTGATTCGGACTCCTCAGACTCTGCCCCAGAGATTGCAGTGGGTAAGGGGAAGGGGAAGGAGAAGGGTAAGGGTAAGGGGAAGGGGAAGGGGGGGTGAAGGGGGGGGGGTGATTCAGACTCTTCAGACTCTGCCCCAGAGATTGCAGTGGGTAAGGGGAAGGGGAAGGAGAAGGGTAAGGGTAAGGGGAGGGGGAAGGGGAAGGGGAAGGAGGTGGTGGTGGTTTCAGACTCTGAGTCATCTGACTCAGACGTGCCTATTTCCTCGACAGGGGTGAGGAGAGGGTAGGTGGCCCCTGAGTCATCTGACTTAGATTCCAAGGTGCCTGTTTCCTCCACAGGCGTGAAGAGAGGGCGGGCGGCCCCTGACTCTGGGGCCCCTTCAGGTAAGAGGAGGAAGAAGATCAGCCGCAGCCCATATGTAGGCTGGAGTGGAGGGGGACCAGGGGACCAGGGGTCACTGCCCCTTCGCATAGTCACACAGGTCAGGACTGTCGTTGACTATGTGAAGGGGTCTGCCCACCGACCTCGCAATTGGATGAGGTCCTTCCCCCTCATCCATGGGGGTGATTCCGGGCCAGGGGAGTTGATTCTCCTCATTGTGCCCCCTGAGACCAAGGCCGAGGCCTCTCACAAGGCACAGCCTCAGCCTGAGCCTGAGTGTGAGGGGGAGGACTGAGAGGGAGGTATATATTCCCATTCGAGGCACTGAAATGAACTGCAGCTGGACCTGAACTGCCTGTTGGCATCCATTCATGCTTCCAGCCCTGCTTGTGCTTGTTGTGCCTGTGGCAGGGGGCGGATAGTCGAGCACACTTTGGACCCTTGGATCTCGAAACTGGTTGGAGCAATCCTGGCAAAAAAAGGTTCTGGTGAAAGGTACTGGTTGGGGCTTTCCATACATGGTTTCCTTGAAACCTACCAAAACAGTGGCGCAGAGGGAGGGGGCGGATAGTCGAGCACACTTTGGACCCTTGGATCTCGAAACTGGTTGGAGCAATCCTGGCAAAAGAAGGTTCTGGTGAAAGGTACTGGTTGGGGCTTTCCATACATGGTTTCCTTGAAACCTACCAAAACAGTGGCACAGAGGGAGGGGGCGGATAGTCGAGCACACTTTGGACCCTTGGATCTCGAAACTAGTTGGAGCAATCCTGGCAAAAGAAGGTTCTGCTGAAAGGTACTGGTTGGGGCTTTCCATACATGGTTTCCTTGAAACCAACCAAAACAGTGGCGCAGAGTGAGGGGGCGGATGGTCGAGCACACTTTGGACCCTTGGATCTCGAAACTGGTTGGAGCAATCCTGGCAAAAGAAGGTTCTGGTGAAAGGTACTGGTTGGGGCTTTCCATACATGGTTTCCTTGAAACCTACCAAAGCAGTGGCGCAGAGGGAGGGGGCGGATAGTCGAGCACACTTTGGACCCTTGGATCTCGAAACTGGTTGGAGCAATCCTGGCAAAAGAAGGTTCTGGTGAAAGGTACTGGTTGGGGCTTTCCATACATGGTTTCCTTGAAACCAACCAAAACAGTGGCGCAGAGGGAGGGGGCGGATAGTCGAGCACACTTTGGACCCTTAGATCTCGAAACTGGTCGCGCATTAGCCTCACAGGTCGCGAGGCCCGCACAGTCATGGGCAGACTAGCAGGGGGTATGGTGCTCCCCCTGCCTTTCCATTCCTTGGTGGTGGCATTTTGCCACATGGTGCATCTATGCTATGGTTGTAATAACCTAGCAACTGTGACATGGCAAGCTATGGGGATGTTGTACACATATATTGTGCACATCATCCCCGAGTTTGCTGAAGAAGGTTGCACTGCAACCTTATATATGCATGGGTGGTCCCACACATGGTTTAATCCACGGACACCCATGCTGTATTCCGATGAGGCCGGCGAGCGGGATCTGAGGGTGGCCAAGAGATATGCCCCCGTCACTAGTACCAGGCAAGATGCCAATATTAGTGAAAGTTTAAAGCATGAGCTGTATCAGAAGTTCGTGCAGAAAAACAAGAAGATCCCCTGTGCCAAAATTTGGGCGCCCGTGCAACGAAACGTTGTTCTGGAGGCGTGCATGGTTGCTGCCAATGCCGTGTGGCATGTGGTCTTCCAACGCCTCTTAGAGCATTTGCTGCATTTCCAGGATGGAGGTGGTTGCTCCCTATATATGCACCCAGACACCCGTTCGGTGAAATGCGCCTTTCCAGGTGCAAATCCCGAGAGTGATGTGGTATGTGTGTGTGGGACCTGTGGCTCAAAGCGTGGTGTCCGTCAATGGGTACCACTGGACAGGGAAGCTGTCTGCAAGTGGCCCAAACTGGGTTTGAAGAGCCGTGCCACATTTAAGTCCCGTGCTGCACGCCGTAAGGCGCTGAAGGACAAGGGAAAGGGTAAGGGACGTGTGGGGCCCATCCCTCAAAGCCGAGTTTCTAACCCTGCGACAGTTGATATTGTACCCCCTTCGGAGGGCGAGGACAGTGCTGCTTCATTTCAAGGTCCTACGGGTTTGAACGAGCAGCAGCGTGTTCAACCCATGAGACGTACGAAGTTGGCGCGTGTACCCATTGTTGATAGCGACATTGAGCAGCAACTTGTGTGCCCTCGTGGCAGTGGCAGTAGGAGCAGTAACAGTAGCAACAGCAGCAGCAGCAGCAGCAGCAGCAGCAGCAGCAGCAGCAGCAGTGATAGTGGGAGCAGTAGCAGTCCTGAGGATAATGATTCGGATGATGATGCTGTGCACCTATCTGGTGCCTCCACAGTAAGTGCCTCAGATTCTTCCTCATCATCCAGTGACAACCCTGAACCCCAACCTCAACCCAAGAAGTATCGCCGTGTGGTGGTGGATGTGGATGCCATGTCAAGCGATGGCTGTCCTGTGCAGATGCTCAGCGAAGGAGAGTATAGCATTCACAGTTCAAGCTGAAATGAACAGGCAAGCCACTGAGCATTCACATTTCAAGCGTAAGTGAACGGTCATGCTTGTCTTTTTGTGTGTTTCTTTGCTGAGGTGTGGGATTTGGGAACCAAGAACGGTGTAGGTCATTGTACAAAAAACCGATGGAAAAACGCCTGGAAGTTTTTGAAATCCCTCGGAAAGATGCTCGGAAGTTTTGGCAGCCAGATCGGGTCCCAAAACGCAACCGATATCGGTAGGAATGTTCCATGGGCTTCGCAGCCGACCGTGCCGGGGGAGCTCGGAAGAAATTTTGGCTGGGACTTCCGAGATCAACCCTGCAATATGAGTCCCATTTGCTGAGCATGAATGCCGAGCATCCCCAAATATCCTGAGCAATATGCTCAGCATTTTCCTACCATTTTTTACCTTCTATGCTGTGCGTCCTAGCACCATGTGAGTCATTGCGTGACCCCCCATCATCACAATCCAATCTCCACCTACAAAAGACATGAAGGGGTGAACGTGGGTGCAAAGAGGGTGAAATGGGGTGAAAAAGAGTTGAAAGGTGGGTGCAGAACAGCTGTATGTCCACTGTGTTGGCCAGTAATCAGGTATTATAGCATGAAGCTGCACAAGAACCTCGTCAGCCCAATGCTTGTCTTCAAGGCCCACGGCATGTGTTTACGTCTCATGGCATGTCTTCATAGCCCACGGCATGTCTTCAGGGCCGACGTATGGCCTAGCAGTGCTGAGGCGTTGGACCTGCCGTTTTTGCGTTGTGGAAGGTGGCGCTGCCCGCTTTGTGTCAAATGCACTTGCTTGTGTATTTGTGTAATTGTGTTTTTTTTTGTGTGCAAAACATAGTTGAGTGAGTGTGAGCTACGGAGACGGTACAATCGATCCTTGGTTTTTTCCGGACCACTGTGTTTGTGGTCACAAGCCCACGTCACTACCACGTTTGAGGTGATTGGTCATGTTTTGTTTGAAGTTGGTTATCTTTTGGCGGGCAGGCTTTGTTTTGCAAAGAATATCATTCCGATACAATTGTCCCCAAAGAAAACGAAGACCGAAAGCATTCCATATTGCGTCCTGTCTTCATGCCGGACGAGTTCGGATGCATTTAGCTGCGAGTACTTAGGCACTGAGGCAGAGGCATTTTGCATAGTGCAATAGCTGTACCGCAGGGCGTGCTGTTGTGTCTCTTTCAGGCATGAATCCTCAAATGTCTCCATTGCCCTTGTTCTGGTTGCTGTACATGACTACAACTCTCTGCTGGATCCTCAGCACAGGCCTTGAACAAGCTGCTCTCGTGACTCTAATCGATCAGCCGACGATGCGGAAGCACAAGAAGATCGTTGCTGCTTTGCACCTGGATCTGACGAATGAACAGCGTACCGTGAGCGCTACCATTGCCGCCAAAATCTTTGCGAACAGCTCGGCCCCATTGACCGAGAATGGTGATCCGTTTGGCTTGCACGGCCTGAGTGCGGTAGAGCTTCTTGACCAACCTCCTACTCTCCCACACCGCACCTGCTAGGGATGCGGTGACTCCAGCGGCACTTCCGCCGCCGCCCATTGTTGGGCGCTGCGCTGGGAAGCCTGCTTGCTTCGCAGCGTAGAAACATTAATATGGTATGGCTTCAAGGCCCACGGCATGTCTTCAAGGCCCACGGCACGTCTTCAAGGCACACGGCATGGCTTCAAGGCACACGGCATGGCTTCAAGGCACACGGCACGTCTACGGGGCACGGGGCATGTCTTCAAGGCACACGGCATGTCTTCACGGCACACGGCATGTCTTCGGGGCACAGGGCATGGCTTCAAGGCACACGGCATGTCTTCAAGGCACACGGCATGTCTTCAAGGCACACGGCATGTCTTCAAGGCACACGGCATGTCCTCAAGGCACACGGCCGGTCTTCAGGGCACGCGGCATGTCCCCAAGGCACATGGCATGTCTTCAGGGAACACGCCACGTCTTCAAGGCACACGGCATGTCCTCAAGGCACACGGTATGGCTTCAAGGCACACGGCATGTCCTCAAGGCACACAGTATGGCTTCAAGGCACACGGCATGTCTTCAGGTCACGGGGCATGTCTTCAAAGCACACGGCATGTCTTCCACGTACACGGCATATCCTCAAGGAACACGGCATGTCTTCCAAGTACACGGCATGCCGTCAGCGCACACGGCATGTCGTCAAGGCACACGGCATGACTTCAACGCACAAGGCATGTCCTCAAGGCACACGGCATGGCTTCAAGGAACACGGCATGGCTTCAAGGCACACGGCATGTCTTCAGGTCACGGGGCATGTCTTCAAAGCACACGGCATGTCTTCCACGTACACGGCATGTCCTCAAGGAACACGGCATGTCTTCCAAGTACACGGCATGCCGTCAGCGCACACGGCATGTCGTCAAGGCACACGGCATGACTTCAACGCACAAGGCATGTCCTCAAGGCACACGGCATGGCTTCAAGGAACACGGCATGGCTTCAAGGCACACGGCATGTCTTCAACGCACAAGGCATGTCCTCAAGGCACACGGCATGTCTTCATGCCACGCAGCATGTCTTCAGGGCACACGGCATGGCTTCAAGGCACACGGCATGTCTTCAAGGCACATGGCATGTCTTCAGGGAATACGGCATGGCTTCAAGGCACACGGCATGTCCTCAAGACACACGGCACTTCCTCAGGGCACGCGGCAGGGCTTCAAGGCACACGGCATGTCCTCAAGGCACGCCGCTTGTCCTCAGGGCACGCGGCATGTATTCAAGGCACACAGCATGTCTTCGGGGCACACGGCATGTCTTCAAGGCACAGGGCATGGCTTCAAGGCACATGGCATGGCTTCAAGGCACACGGCATGTCTTCAAGGCACACGGCATGTCCCCAAGGCACACGGTATGGCTTCAAGGCACACGGCATGTCCTCAAGGCACACAGTATGGCTTCAAGGCACACGGCATGTCTTCAGGTCACGGGGCATGTCTTCAAAGCACACGGCATGTCTTCAAGGCACACGGCATGTCTTCCACGTACACGGCATGTCCTCAAGGAACACGGCATGTCTTCCAAGTACACGGCATGTCGTTAGCGCACACGGCATGTCGTCAAGGCACACGGCATGTCTTCAACGCACAAGGCATGTCCTCAAGGCACACGGCATGTCTTTATGCCACGGAGCACGTCTTCAAGGAACACGGCATGGCTTCAAGGCACACGGCATGGCTTCAAGTCACACGGCATGTCTCCGGGGCACAGGGCATGTCTTCAAGGCACACGACATGGCTTCAAGGCACACGGCATGTCTTCAGGGAACACGGCATGGCTTCAAGGCACACGGCATGGCTTCAAGGCACACGGCATGGCTTCAAGGCACACGGCATGTCTTCAAGGCACACGGTATGGCTTCAAGGCACACGGCATGGCTTCAAGGCACACGGCATGGCTTCAAGGCACACGGCATGTCTTCAGGGCACATGGCAGTTCTTCAAGGCACACGGCATGTCCTCAAGGCACGCCGCCTGTCCTCAGGGCACGCGGCATGTATTCAAGGCACACGGCATGTCTTCGGGGCACAAGGCATGTCTTCAAGGCACAGGGCATGGCTTCAAGGCACAGGGCATGTCTTCCAGGCACACGGCATGTCCCCAAGGCACACGGCCGGTCTTCAGGGCACGCAGCATGTCCTCAAGGCACACGGCATGTCTTCAATGCACACGGCATGTCTTCCAGGTACACGGCATGTCCTCAAGGAGCACGGCATGTCTTCAAGGTACACGGCATGGCTTCAAGGCACACGGCAGGTCTTCAAGTCTTCAAGGCAGACGGCATGTCTTCCAGGTACACGGCATGTCGTCAGGGCACACGGCATGTCTTCAGGGCACGCGGCATGTCTTCAAGGCACACGGCATGGCTTCAAGGCTCACGTCATGTCTTCAAGGCACACGGCATGGCTTCAAGGCACACGGCATGTCTTCATGGCACACATTATGTCTTCAAGGCACAGGGCATGTCCTCAAGGCACACAGCATGTCGTCAAGGCACACAGCATGTCTTCCAGGTACACGGCATGTCCGCAAGGCAGATGGTAGGTGGTCGGGGCACGTGGCATGTCTGCAAGGCACACGGCATGTCCTCAAGGCACACGGCATGGCTTCAAGGCACACGGCATGGCTTCAAGGCACGCGGCATGTCTTCA
Organism: Eutreptiella sp. 'Long Island Sound 2002'; assembly: GCA_964036045.1. Lineage (NCBI taxonomy): Eukaryota > Euglenozoa > Euglenophyceae > Eutreptiales > Eutreptiaceae > Eutreptiella > Eutreptiella sp. 'Long Island Sound 2002'. Next base: position 46,298,166 of record OZ038389.1, on the reverse strand, counting down.
AGGGACACCGCATGTCCTCGAGGCACACGGCATGTCTTCAGGGCACGCGTCATGTCTTCAAGGCACACGGCCAGTCTTCAAGGCAGAAGGCATGTCTTCAAGGCACACGGCATGGCTTCAAGGCACACGGCATGTCTTCAAGGCAACCGGCATGTCTTCAAGGCACACGGCATGGCTTCAAGGCACACGGCATTGCTTCAAGGCACACGGCATGGCCTCCAACGTACATGGCATGTCATGAAGGCACACGGCATGTCTTCAAGGTACACGGCATGTCATTAAGGCACACGGCATGGCTTCAAGGCACACGGCATGTCTTCATGGCAAGGGTCGACAGGGGAATCTTTCATGTTCATACAAAAATGTTGCAAGGCTCCAGGATGTTTGAAGCTGCTTTTGATGCACGCAGTTCAGATGCCCACTGCCCTTCAACTGCAGGGAGTCTGTTTAAGATGGCATCTGCAAACAAGTTCAAACACCTGTTGAAGCCCCTAGATCTGGGGTTTACAACACTTCGCAACCGTGTGATAATGGGCTCTATGCACACAGGTATAGTCATGCTCCATGACATGGACACTTGCAAATCTGTCGCCTGAGTTGCCTGAGGTGTGGTGGTGGGGAAGGTGGCTCGCAGGACATGTGCTGGGGGTGAATTGAGTGCCTCTTCTTTTCGGGGGGGATCACGGGGGCAGAAGGGTGTGATCTGCAGCTCAGTGCACATTATTGTACCAGCATGGGGGTGCATCATTGCACGTCTATGTACATTAGCCTCTGCACAGCATCTGGAAGGCACTTGGTGGGCGCTTGGTTACACTGGAAGCCCGCAGCAAAGCAGCAGGGGGCAATACAGCTCTCTTTCCCCCAGTCTCCCTTTGTCAAAAGGAGCTCGGCTGAACGGTCTCTAAGGCCTGAACGAGACGGCATCGGATGTCACTTGGGCCCAAAAGTCAAACAAAGGGATGGTAGTGGCGTGAGAATGTACAGAAACGGGCATCATGTGCCTGGTGGTTGGTAAACCTTTGTTTTCAATGATTGTGGGTCCCCAAAAATCGTTTCGGTGTCTTTGGTACCGGATTTGATATTGCCTGCTTCAGGCGTGCACTGTGTGCCAGCAGCTTTTTGTCACTGTTCTCTGTCTGTCATTCAGGGGCGGTGGATGCTCCTCTTGTTAGGCGACTACTGCTGCCTGTTGTGGTATTGAATGTGTGCAGAACTTTGGCCGGCCTTTCCTCACTTTTGGGCCACCGAAAAGTTGTTGATGAAAAGCCGTCGTGGGCCTCGTTGTCCGCGTATTGCATGCGATTCCTTATGAAGCCGCATGTTTGCCCCGTGCACGATCAACTGACATCACAGAGAAAATGATGCGCTCACCAGCGCAGAAAATCATAGTGCCCAATCACTGTGGAGAATTTTTTTTCAAGAGAAGAAGAAAAGCCTCCGATCCCATCGTCTGACTGATCGAAGCAGAGATGCGTTGAAAAGCGTCAGGCAGAACATTGTCATACTGACACACGTGCAGTGCCTTGGCACCAACTTATGCAGCCGGTGGTGTACGTTTGGGGCTACAAAGCAACTGATGACAGAGCGCTTTCCCCACGGACATCCTCACTGCCTGGCAGTGCATCCGCGTTTGTGGGACTACTGTGTCCACACACCCTTGCCCGTGCCCACCTGTCACATCCACCTGTCGTTCGCAGGGTTGGAGTCCGAGAAGCCAGAGCTCCAAGCTGCGTATTTTGCGGAACGGGCGCGGGGGCAAGTTGGATTGATGGTGACGGGAGGAGTGTCCCCGGACCTTTGCGGTACTTTGTACCCTTTTGCCAGTAAACTGACAAGCGTGAGTCAGGTCTGCAATGATGCCTGCAAATTGGGTTGTAGCCGGGGATGAGCTGAGAGAAGGAGGAGTCTATCGGTGCAGGAATTTGATGTGGTCGTGGCTTAGCTCATGGGCAGGTCTAGAGGCTGAGCTTGTCCTTGCGACGGTGAGCGATTGAACCATGATTATGTCCCTGGGAAGTGCCCCCCAGAGGAGGATGATGGGTGGCAACCGCCCTGTTTCGGGATCCAAAACAAAAAAAGGGCATGATTCAGAAGGCCCGAAGATGGTCGGGATGGGATTTCAGTGCCCTCAGGGGTCACGGCATGACTTAGTGTTACAGGCTTTCGTGCTCAGCTTTGCAATGTACCCTTTCTTAGTCACCGTCGGGCGCCTGTTTACTGCCGTCGGAGACCCATGGGCCGCAGCTGCTAATGCGCCGATCGGGTTGTGGCCCCAGGCCCCGCCTTGCAGCTCATTTGCCAATTGGTTCTCTTACCTTCCAGGGAGCAAACCATTCAGTAGAGGCGGGGCACTGTAGCATTGGCATGATACGCAGCCGTTCATGTGTGCCATGCAACCTCCGGCATTTCCCTGTCGCCCACCTGCTGTACTGCAAGGTGCAATTTTGTGGCAATATGAAGAAGGGCAAAAGCAACATGCGCCTGTTCCAATCACCATCTCGTTAGTCCAAGTCGTTCATTTCCATCGATTTTTTTTCTGCGTTGTTTTGTTGTTTTCCATCCGGTGCACCAATCAAAACCAGGCATTGTCCATGACAATGCGGACTGACATAGCGCACCCCACCGTGTTGCTTTGGGGAAATCGGAACTTTGTATGCAGACCCCAGTGGCTGTAGGCTCTCTCAGTGCAGTGATGGCCTTCGGCACGTCAGCCTTAGCCCACCTGTGTTTTGGTCTGCATAGCACGCGATTCCCCAAGAAGGACACTCAGTAATGGCGTTGCCCTTTGAACTGTATGAGTCATAGCTCATGGTGGTCGCCCTGGTGTGAATGTGTACACCTCCACAGACAAAATCTTCTCACCACTGAAACGGATGTACAGGGTGTGTCTATTGAAGGGCATCTCACATACGCTGTTCTCTGCCAACCGTCAGGAGAAGGAGGGTTACAAAGACCCATATTTTGTTACATGCACATTGGCAATAGCTCCACCCATACTTACCCCCACCCGGAAATCCACAATCATTTGGATCCAGTCCATTGCCGATAATCGGTTTGGATCCAATCCACAGCCGATACTCGGTACATCCAGTCTATAGACGATACTAGATGCACATGTGATGATGTTGCGGCGATCAAGGGTCATGAGGACACGCTCATCATATAGAACAACCATCAAGGGTCATGAGGACACGCTTATGATATGGAACAGTCCTCAAAACCCAAGCCGATAACGTTGGACACGTTTGTTATCCATCTCTTCATGCACCCTTCAGGAGCATTGAAATGATGTCGCTCATTTCATGGAGGGGGTTTCAGAGGCTTCAAATGATGACAGTAGTGAACGTCCTTCGTGCATACTGGCGCACCTTCTGGACAGTAAAGCGTTGGAGGGGTTGTGGCCTCCACAGAAATTTGATCCGTCTAATGGGCACAACTCAGCCTGTTCAGATGGGGGCATTCCCTGGGAACAACTGGCACCAGTGTGAGCACATTTCACACCCTTTTTTCAGGCCTCGGTGGGCGCTGCAACCCACCCCAGCCATGCTCCAACCACATTTCTTTAGGATAGCAGGGAGGTCCGCCGTGGTTTGTAAATTGCTGCGGCAACGCTGTTCTTCTCTTCTCCTGTCAGCAACCCCGGTGCAGCACTTCTTAGGTTGGCTGTGTTATGCAAACACCCTCCTCCCACCGCTTGCGTGCATGACCGTGACCGCCTAAGCGCTTGGTGTGACAGCGCCCCAGCGCCCCGGCGATCACCGTTGCCAAGCACCCGCCGCTACACCCAGAGCGTGGGTTGTGCCGTCCCCTTTGCGTTCCCCCCTCTGCCTGCACTGAGGCCGTGCACCTGCTCCCGTGGAGCCGCGCTGTTCATCGGCAAAAAGAGCGTTGTTGTTTTTCAGAGTTGTTTCCACGGTTGTGAAATGAAAATGTTGAGTGGTTTCTTGTCCTGCAGCCCCAACAAGCCACGTGCTACAGCCTCGACAGCTCTTCTCTTGTCCTACAGCCTCAACAAGTATTGTCCTGCAGCCACATATTTATGCAACCCCCTGTTGCACCAAGTTGAACGCTCAGGCACCTACTGGGGGTTTCTCTTTATTTAAGTATTCTTTCCGAGTGCCATACACTTCAGTGGGTTTCGTGTCTAGAAACTCCGAGGCCAGTTCCAGGGCGATGCCGGTCCGCGTTACTTTCAATGCTGTGTTCGTGTGCTGCGCAGTGCAGTCATGCCACAACGCTGCGATTATTGTCATCCGCAGACCAAAAATCACAAAATCGTCACCAGTGCGGTTCATGAAGCCGGAGGAAAGATCTGTCTTCAGATTTTGCATGCAGGGCGATACGCCTACCACCCGTTTGCAGGTCGCCTTGGAGCGCACCCACTGTGATCCTGTGCTTGTGTGCAACTGCGTTCATGTACGAACATCCATGCCCCCATATCAGTGCGCCGTTGCCATAGTACATGTGTGCACCAGTGCCCAAGCACAAGTATGTCTCAGTGTACCCGTGGTCGTCCATGTCACATCAGGCACAAAGTTCTGTGCTCGCTGTGATGCTCCCAGACTGTCATGCAGTGCACAGGATTGTCCAGGTCTCTAGAGCCCAAGTGCTGTGCGCAGACCTTGCAAGGGCCCTGGACCCCTTGTCTTTGCAGAGCAGCAGCGCGACAAAGTCGTCTTCCACTTGTCTTAAAGTAGTTCCACTCAATACCTCTTTTGCTGCATAGCCTTGAAAATGACGGGTTCTTCAGGGCTCCTAACGTCCCCGCGCCGTTGAGGGATAAGGCCTGTTGAGTCTCCAAAGTACTTTGAATCGCGCAGTGTGCAGGTCTTGTGGCCCATCTCCGTGCATGACACCCCAAACACGGCCCAATGCACACCCCACATTCCCCTGTCATGGCAGTGTCCGCAAGCGCCATCAAAGCACCGATTTCCAAATTTACACCATGGGCCCTGCCCAAATGGGGGGTCTCGAGGACCATTCAGAATTTTGTGAGATGTGCAATCCTTGCCCAAGTACGTTGCCTGCGTGTGTCCTGTGTTGTGCAGGATGTGGGCAAACACCGGTCAGTGCACGTCGCCAAAGGGAGCGAGGATTCGATTCGCAACGGAGTCCCTGATGCATAATGCCCTGCGTCCCTGTGCTTTAGGAAGCGGGTTACGATGGTGTGGAGATTATGGGCAGCGAGGGTTATCTACTTAATCAATTTATTGCGGCACGGGTCAACCACCGCACCGATCAATGGGGTGGCAGCTTCGAAAACCGGATTCGTTTGCCTGTGGAAGTGGTGAGACGGGTGCGGCGGGTATGTGCACCCGAGGTTCTGGCCATGCGACAGGATTGGGGAGGGTCGGGTATCTTCTGTGGATTTGAGGTTGGGAACGGCGTTGTGGATGGTCCAACCCTCTCTCACATTCCACCCAGCGCTGGGCAATCCCCTCCAAACCCTCTTCAGCCTCGTCACCCACGGTGGGGAATCTCTGCCTGTCTCGGGGATGAACCTTCCTCCGCCTCCGCATCAACGGTTCTGCTGGCATCCGGCCCCTGACCGCTCCAGTCTCCTCTGCCTTCTGTGTACCTGTCCTCTTCTTGTGAAGGCTGTGGGCACAGATTTCATTATCATTTTCCGCTTGTCGATGTTGGATTTGGTGGACGAGGGCTCCACTTGGGAAGAAGTTGTGATGCTGGCGAAAGAAATTGAGAAAGCCGGGGCCACAATCATCAATACGGGCATTGGGTGGCACGAGGCACGCATTCCCACGATTGCCACGCGTGTTCCCCGTGCTGGATTTGCGTGGGTGACTGAGAAGCTCAAAAAAGAGGTGCTCATGCTAGTGCTCCCCTACGCCTGTGCCAGACCACCAGTACCCCAATTTGACACTGAGAGTCTTCCCGAAACCCGCAAGGATGCGTTGCATTGACGAACGCGGCTACTGAAACCTTTTCCAAGCCCTTCCAAGCCCCTCAGAAAACCCCAAAGACCCAAAATTTGACCTTGTACCGGGCTGACTCTGATGTCGGAACAACACCAGTGGGCTCAGAGATCCTGAAATATGGGCTAACCAACGATCATTCTGGACCACTACACGGCCATGGCGCCATGGCATAAAAGTCCAAAGCAAAAGGCATATCTCTGTGCTGAGTGATGCATGCTGATCATTTTTGAGGGTCACAATCGCTCCTGAGACGCCTGGACCAAGACACGAAATCTGTGCTGAAAAACATGAGATTTGGGCTCAGAAAAGCTGTCGTGGATCGCTACAACGGCCGCAGAATGGTGGCATGCATCAAAGTCCAAATGTAAGGCATGTGTGTGCTCAATGATGCGTGGCGATGACTTGGAATGGTCACAAAGGCACCTTCTGAGGCGCTTGGATGAGGATAATGGACCCGATGTTCTGACCATTGAAACCGGTGTAGGATGGTGCCGCGGTCCCAATTGTGGAGGCAACGGCGTGTTGGTGCTCAAGGGCACTTTTTTCTGAAACACATGGACCAAAATCCTATGAATCTGGGCCAAATTTTTGGGAACAACGACCGTTGAGGACCACCGAAACGGCTGCTGAATGGCACTGCAACGCCAAATGTTCAGTCCAAATTAAAGGTTGATTTGAGCTCAGTGACGCATCCCAATCATGTTAAGCGGTCAGAAGGAGGTATGTCTTCTGAAGTTTGAGCTAAAAATATCGTCGTTGAAAGCGCCGCTAGGAAAATACTGGCGATGGCGGCCCACCCCCTCACCTCCCCCACGTCCTTCAAAATGATCAGCGCGACGTGGCAATCATTTTGAGGTACATGCGTTGGGAGCCCCCCCCCCCCCCCCCCGCACCGGGCCCAGCCGCAAGGGGCCTTCTGCTCACTTCTCCAGTCACGTGTCAAACCCGGCAACCGTCCCCCTGGTGGTCCCTCATGTCTGGCGCCGACATGTCGTCACATTGCACACACAACCACATCTCGGGATCTTTGGAGGGTAGGCCTACGGAATGTGTCATGCTACGTCACACTGATCGGGTGTACCCCCATCCCAGCGTTCTTCGAACTTCATGGGCATGTGAATGGCTGCACGTGATGCCTTCCGGTGCTGGCCAGAGAGAATGCTGCTGAGGCAGTATGCTACGAATCTCAATATTGGGACGAGAGCTCAACCTCCATCAGCAAAAGTAAGCCCTCGCAAAAGACATGGCACTGGACCTCGTTACCCCCACAGAAAGGAACAGGGAGCGGGGAGGGACTGCTGCAAGGCATGCACCCGATGCACGCGCATGTCAAGGGCCACACCCGTCCTTTGTCTCTAGGTTTCTGTTCCGCTTGTCGCTGTAAACCGCATCAATAAACCGGAAGTTGCAGAAGACCTCCTCTCCAAAGGAGGCATTGACCTTGTCTCCCTTGCACGCCCCTTGCTGGCGGATGCAGGTGCTGTGGAATTGCCACCCTCGTCGTTGTGGGCGTTCCCACGGGCTTTATGCCCCTCCTACGTCTGGAAGAAGGGGGGGTGGAGGGCATGCGGTCTGCCCTGTAAGTATTCCCCGTGGACAAATAGGAGTTTGGTTGTTGTATTCTTTCGTGTGTGCGCAATTTCAATTTGTGTGCCCTGAATACTTGCCCAAACTGTGCGGCGCGGGCGCACTGCAGGTGCCGCAGGAAAGGCATTCCCTAATGCTTGGTCAGGACCATGAATTGTCCGTGTGTGTGTGTGTGTGTGTGTGTGTGTGTGTGTGTGTGTGTGTGTGTGCGTGCGTGCGTGCGTGCGTGCGTGCGTGCGTGCGTGCGTGCGTGCGTGCGTGCGTGTGGTTGCGTGCGTGCGCGCGCGTGTGTGTGTCTATCGAGACCTTGGCATTCAGCCTGTGTCTGGTCTGGACCAGTGCTTGTTTGCTACGCAATCGTGTGTGTGTGGCAAAGTGTGTGGACCCCAAGATGGAGCGGTTGTGGAGCCATTTTGCATTTGCAACGAGGTTTGAACATTTTGGTGAAGGGCCAGGGTGTGGATTATGCAATTTGCTAGACCAAGTGCGAGCCAAGGCACCCATTGTTGGGCAGTACCTTTCTCATTGTAAGGGTAAGGTGTTCGTGGGCCTAACCACTTATTTTGGTGCTGGTACAGCTTCCATTAGTTTTCATTGGGTTTCAGAATATGGCGAATGTAGTACAATATGGTAATGAAGTTAGTCTGACCCAAGCTGCGGTGGAGGGTGTGGATATGAATTGTATTGTCAGTACCAGTTTTGGGAACTGCCTGAGTCCTTGCCATAACCTCCTTGGCAAATACCTGAACTTGGGCACTTTGTTTCCACCCGGGCGTGGGTCGTGAAGGGGCATCCACCTCCCCTTCCCTCCAGGCCCCCTGCCCGTGCCCGGGGGTTGGGGTCCAGAGCTGAACTGAACAGCCCCCCATTTTGAGAAAAGGGGGGATGGCGGTTCGAAAATGAGGAGGGGGGGGGGGGGGGATACGGACGTGCAGTGTGTTGCGTTGTTCGGGCCCGTGTTGGACGGTTACTTTTTGGACCGGAAACGCCCTCGGCCAGAGTTTTGCTTAAGGGTGGGGGTCCAAGAGGGGGGGGGGGGGGCGGGGCTGTGGGGGGAACACCCCCCCCCCCCCGGAGGCCCTGAGTTGTTAGAGGCGCCGAAGGTGCCGAAGAATTTTTCGGCCTAAACTGAGTTGTGCCGAAGGCGCCAGAGAAATTGGCCGAAGACCCGGAGAAAAATTTGCTCAATCACTCGGGGGGGGGGGGGGGGTGGCATGTGTTTGTCATTCTTTGACGTTCAACTGGTGGGCCGCCCTTTCAGGCATTTTCCCATTGCACATTGCCCAGAAAGGTGCCTGTGTCATTCACAAGTCCGCACAGTACCCTCACCCGGCGCCTGAGGTGCTTGAAAAGCATTCTCTCCGCTTTTTGGCCTGGTTTTGGGGGTCACTGTGGCAGGGCTGGGGAAGCTTTGGCACCGCACTTAAGGACATTGCTAGGGCTCACGTTCGCCTGGGCTGCCCTTCAGGGGCAATCAAACAGTGCTTGAACACTGTCACACACACCATGCCTGGTGCATAGCCCTCCATAGTTTGTTCCGCTGCAGTGATCCACCACTGCGTAGATATGTTGTGCCTTCCGGCAATGCGTGTATCGGTGTCGTCGCAGAATTTGTCAAGAAAGCTGCTGAAGGCCGAGAAGATGAGATCAACGTTTGCATTGCATGCAATCAGGCCTGTCTGGACCACACATTCCGTCTGAAGAGGTCTTTGCTGCCAGGCGACCTCCAGATCCGGACCATTCCGTACCTTTTGCCCCTGCAAACTTTTTTACACAACCGAGACGCGTACCACCCCATTTGAGTCCTGTGCTAACCCCAAATAGTGTATATGGGTCACTCAAAGGACAAGAGGGTCATTCCTTATGCTGCAGGTATTTACTGCAGCCAGAAGACGATTTTGAAATTCCGGGACTGGAAATAATCGAAACCAATGGATCGAAGGTGAAAAAGATTAGTGAACGGGTCCCAAGAGATGAAACGGACATGGAAGGTCGTTGCAGCAGTAAATTCCAACGGTGATTCTCTTCGGATTGGGGTCAGGGTTAGCACAGCGTCCCTCTACAATCTTCTCTCGCCTTGAAGGGGCGCGTGCAGAGGCTGTTGACAGTTTTAGAGGGATGGAAAAAAAGATGGTTCGCGAGGGTTGTTGGTGGTCCTGGGCATCCTCACTGCCCCTGCCCTTATGGCCCTCTGTGCGTTTCAGGTCTTCGTGCCTCGTCAATCCGCGCGCCTGCCATGAGACAGAACTGAATTACACGCCCACAACTCACCCCAAACGCGTGGCAGTGGTCGGGGCTGGTCCCGCAGGCTTGAGCGCTGCTACAGTGCTGGCCACCAGAGGCCACAAAGTGGCCCTATTTGAGGTTTGTCCGTGTGGCGGACTGTTTGTCTTGGGATTTGTTTGGCTGGACGCTCCCCTTCAAATGCCTCCGCTGTCGGACACTCGACAAACGTGCCGTCGCTCCTGCCCTTGGTGTGCCGGCTAACGTCGTGCGGTACCGGTCTGCGCGCGCCCTCCGCGCTGGCGACAGGCATAATGATAAGCGTGCGAAGTCAAGGGCACAAGGGGTCCCAAAGAGCGTATTTCTTACCTCAGCGGATCTGAGGACAAATCGCGAAGCCAGACCCATTCCCCAACTCTGGCACGCAGGTTTTCCCACACCGGTCGCCTGCGTGTGGCAGACACTGCCCCACTACTCCCCGCCTCCCCACCATACCTGAGGTGCTGGTATTCGAAGAAGGTCTCTGTGCCTGCGGGAATACTGATCGCTGGGCCTGTGTGGATAGCCCCAACCCGCTTTTGTGACCGCTTGCGTCCGGTCGCATGGTGAGCGATCAACAAATCAAATGTGACAAAGATATTCCGTGCAAACGCCGCACTTCCTTCTACGACTATTTCCTGCACCAGTAGTCAATGGTTGTCGGGGGCATAGGCGCTTGTTTGGCAGTCACTGCTCGGGCCCGATCGTTCGAACCATGAATGCAAACCAGTCGCCGGCCAACCCTCTGCATAACTCAATGACTGTCCGCAACACTCCACCCCCTCTCACCAAGAACGCTCGTCAGCCGCTACAGTCCTTACCAACCGTCAACCGTCCACGCAATGCGCTGTTTTGCTTTGACTTGTGCTTTGTGCAAGTGGTTGTGCAGTGGTGTGTTGCCGCCTTGCTGCAGCAACACACCAGTTCACACGCCCACCACCCAGGTTGGCTGCTCCGTGCAGCCATGTGTTGCTGCTTTATCCAGCTGGGTTCAGCTTCTCGGTGCAGCTGTGCTGGTGCAGTGTACAGACAAGTGAAGTTGCGCTGTTCCGTGCAGCACTGCGTGGCAGCTGCACAGCCGAGTACAGCTGCTGTGTAAAGACAAACAAGTCCACCGGCGAATCCTCTGCGTGAGTCAACCACCCTCGACAACACGTGACCCCTTGCACGCACTGAGGGGGTTCTGGTCCTCGCGCCACCAATGAGGAAAGTCTGAGCCCCCCATGCACATCCAAGTTACCGAAGGTTGTGGAGTGGCACTTTGGGCCGGGTAGCATTTCATCCTTTGGAAGCCGTGAAGTCTGGATGATGCTGTTCACCGCATCTGATGTTGGAATTGGAATTGGAAATCAATGGCAAAAAAATGATACATTTTGGTCACCCTCCATGGGGGAATTGGGAATGCCAATGAAGGGTAGAATCGCGCGCATGCACGGGATACAGCCTTAAAGTGTGTATGTTGCAAGAGTATGGCGAGGTATTTTTCCAACCATGGTAGTACAGACATACATCATCAGATGTAGTTCATTTCATTCCACCAAACCGACGCAGTGGCCGCTAGCCCCAGGTAGCCCGGGTCACCCCCCCCCCCCCCCTCCGAAAGTCCTAGAATTGCTGTTTTTGAGGCCGTTTAGTGGCACCTGAAAATTTTAGAAACTTTGACTTTTTCCGAGATCCTTCTGTCGCCTCTGGGGTGAGTTTCGGTGATCATTTGGTGACAATGTGGATACTTTAGCACCCATAGGGACCCACCCACGTAGTGGCCTTCAGGCCCATGTAGCCTGAACCATGCCCCCCGAAAGCCCTAAAGGTGCTATTTTTTAACTTTAGCGGCGCCTGAAATTTTCGACATTTTGACGTTTTTTGGAAACCATTCTGTCGCCTCTGGGATGGGTTTGGGTGGTCATTTGGTTGCAATATGGGTACTCTAGCACCCATAAGGACCCACATAGTGGCCGCTAGCCCCATGTAGCCCAGGCCATGGGGCCCCCGCAAGCCCCGAAATTGCTGTTTTTGGTGTGGTATTTGGTTGCCCTGTTGCAGCCACTGTGTGTGCATCGATTCGGAACTAGGTCCCATTCCACTTTTTCTTCTAACTGGGCCTCCTAACTAATGGCGGGGGTGCCGTGTGCTATCTCCACCTTTCTAAGATTGGCCCCTCTATGGGGGCCGCCAATGAGTACTTATCTGTTTTCAGGTTGCCATGGGTTGGCTCAATAATTGCACTTTTGGGGTGACCTCTGACGCCCCGAGGGAATCCTTGGGCTGTTGTTGGGTGATCATTTGATGACAATGGGAGTACATATGTAGTAATGGGGAGCCGTGTCGCACCAGCTAAACCCTCTTACTGGTGCTTATTGACCCCGAAAGCTCCGTTTTGGGCCCGCCAGCACCGTGGTGGGCAAAATTTGGTTGGCCTATAGCCACCACTGTGCATCGATTTAGACGTAGGTCCCAGGTCCTGTTCTGCTTTTTTTTTCCTATATGGACTCCCTAACCAATGACAGGGACCCAGGTGCTATCTCCGACTTTCCAAGATCCGCCCCCCTTTGGGCCCCCGCTGGTCAGGACTTCGCCGTTTTCAGGCTGGCATGGGTTGGCTGAAAAATCTTGTTTTCGGGGTGACTTCAACAACCCCTAGGGTCCTTTGGACCACAGTTGGGTGATCATTTGGTGACGAAGTGAGCACGTACAAACCCATGGGGAGCCATGTAGCACCAACTAGGCCCTCCCTATGGTGCTTATTGGCCCCCGAAAGCGCCTTTTTGGTGCTTGCACCGTGGTGGGCAAAAATTGGTTGGCTTATAGCCGCCACTGTGCATCGATTGGGACCCAGTTTCCATTCCACTTTTTCTTCTATATGGACCCCCGAACCAATGACGAGGTCCCGGGTGCTATCTCCAAGGTTCCGAGATCGGCCCCCCTAAGGGGCCCCACCGGTGAGAACTTAGTCGTTTTCAGGCTGGCATGGGTTGAATAAAAAGTTGCAATCTCGGGGTGACTCTCCAACAACCCCTGGGGACCCTTGAGTTGTTGTTTTGTGATCATTTGGTGACAATGGGAGTACGTGTAAACCCATGGGGAGCCATGTAGCGCCAATTAGGCCTCCTAATCGTGTGTATCGGCCCTCGAAAGCATTGTTTGAGTTGCCTGTTTGCACTGTGGTGGACAAGATTTGGTTGGCCTATAGCCACCACTCTGCTTTGATCCGGACCCAGGTCCTGTCACACTTTTTCTTTGATTTGGACCCCCAAACCAACGACAGGGGTCTCAGGTGCTACTCTCCAACTTCCAAGATTGGCCCCCCTATCGGCCCCCACCAACGAGTACTGAACGGCTTTCAGGCTGGCATGGGTTGGCTGAAAAATTGTGATTTTGGGTGACCTTTGACAACCCCTGGGACCCTTGGGCCATTGTTGGGTGATCATTTGGTGACAATGGGAGTGTGTATAACTCACGTAGCACCAACTAGGCCCTCCTAATGGTGGTCACCGGGCCCTGAAAGCGCCTTTTTGGGCATGTTTGCACCGTGATACGCGGAACTTCATTGGCCTATAGTTTTCGATTTCCCCACAATGTCGCTTGTCTCTCTTTGAGGTGCCTTGCCGAAGGTAATAGATTTTACCAAATATCAGTTGCTTTTATTTTTCCGCAAAATTGGTGTTTAAAAATGTTGATATTGGCGTGGTGTGCACGCACGGGCTGTTGCACAGCACAGGCTCGTCTAGTGTCTTGGTCACCCCATCCTGTATCCCGTGCCGTACAGTACGTGAAAACCTCGAGGCAGTAGCGCCTGAGGACGCCGCTGGAGGAGGGGTGTTATGAGCAAGGGCAAGTGTGTGTGGCACAGGCTTGGCCAAAGCCAGACCCCCCCAGCGAACCATTTTTCTAATGTACCGTGTATAATGTAGTGGTCCCGTGCATGCCCTTGCATCGACATGCCAGAAGTGGAATGATGGGTATGTGCAGGAATTTCGCATGCAGCGCAGTGGCAGGGGTTGGAGGGTTATGCAATCTGGGTCTCCTTCTTGCAGCGCAAAGAAATGGAATGCATGGCTTTTGAACCGTTGTCTTCCCACTGCACTGGGCATACGCCTGCGATGCGCGACAGCTTATGTATGTATTGTACGTGTGCGCGCGCGCCATGCGTGCATAGTGACGGGCCTGTCCAAAGACAAGCGAGCGTTGGGACCACGACTTTCCTGCCCAGGGGGAGGGAGGGTGCATGTTGGTTGGACACGGGGCTCTGCCTCTGTGTCCTGTGCCGCCACAGGCTGGGGACGACGTCGGTGGGCAGTTCAACATCGCTAAACAAATCCCTGGCAAAGAGGAATTCCAGGAGTCCATTGACTACTTTCGTCGTATGCTGACTGTGACCGGCGTCAAGGTATTGGAGGCTGCTTAATTGAACCCGGCTTTGGGTGGAAAGGATTTGCTGCGTCGTGGCTGCTGGGCGGGTGGTTGCTCCGTTTGTATGGTTGTGGATGCGGGTTTAGTGTGTGTGCAGGGGGGGTGGCACAACTGACAGGATTGCTTCTTTATTCGGTTTTGTGGTTCGACGGGTCAATTACCTGCGTATTTTGAGAATTGCAAACAGATTTTGCAGACTGATGGTCTGCTGGCTGTTCGTCCGGTCTCACCCGAACCCCACATGCAGCCCTGACACACACACACACACACACACACACACACACACATACACACATACACACATACACGCGAGCGCGAGAGAGAGAGGGAGGGAGGGAGCGAGGGAGAGAGGGGGAGAGGGAGAGAGAGAGAGAGAGAGAGAGAGAGAGAGAGAGAGAGAGAGAGAGAGAGCGTGTGTGTGCGTCAACGAGCAAGCGAGCAGGTCTGTGTATACATGTACCGATGCGCTTAAATGGTTCCTAGTGAATCCCGTCCAGTCAGCGCCCTGGTGGACATCTCTGTCAAACAGGGCCAGCCTGTCGGAGGCTTCGTCCATGCCGTTCTGCTCCTGGTTGCTGCCTGACTCCTGTCTGTTGCGGCAGGGCCTGCATGTTTGGTCTGTCTCCAGAACTTCAACAAGTGCGCTGCACCACATGTTCTGTTTGCGTGTCGTTGTGATGCCATTCTATTGCTTTGGGGTCAGTGTGTGGCTGTGGTTGTGGTCCTCATGTCTGTCTGCTGTGATTTTGCTGCAGGTCCACCTCAATACTACCGCGAGTGTTGAGACTCTTGCCGAATACGACGAAGTAATTTTGGCCACGGGGGTGGTTCCACGGGTGCCTCAAATCCAAGGTATCACAAAAGCTGATCGCTTCACTGAGATGCAGTATGGTGGGAGGTGCATTAAGTTGGTGGAGCGTATCGTCAAGTAGAGTGTGTTAAGTGCTGGTAAATGCCTTCGCCTTGTCCAGAAACACCACATAGGACCCCCCCTCATCAGCCTCTAGATGGCCCCACAGGTTTGATTCCTGCACGTATGTGGCGTGCCCACTTCGACAGTGGGAAGCATTTTGGATGTGCCCCCCGTCCGGGAGTCAGCGCTGGCCGTCTCAGCTTCCCAAATCCTGAGCGTCCAATTTGTGCGAGCACTGCGGGACAACTGCGTGCCATTGCTCTCTACGCCTTGTTTTGGTGGCTCCCCGTTGCGTCACTGCTTCACTGCGCTGCCAGCGTCTGATCAATTACCTTGTGCACTGCGCTGCTTTTACACAGGCCTTGACCACCCAAAAGCCTTGATGTATTTGGATGTTCTGAAGCATAAGAAACCCGTGGGACAGTCTGTGGCCATTATCGGAGCGGGGGGTATAGGTATGCCTCGGAGTGGCGTGGCTGGTCATGTGTGACATGCACGCAGTTGAGCCCCCGGTGTACTCTAACCCGTTCAAAAGGAATGCCAGACTGGGGCCTTACATCACGCGAACATGTGCCAACAAAATGGCACGTGGACAAGGCATGCGCCACATTGGGTTTGACCCATTGCGCAGCTGTGGTCGCAGTCCCAAGGCAGAGGAAACGGCAATAAGCAGTTTGAAAGGGACCCGCCCGTCCACAGACGAGCATGTCCTGGCCACCGAAGCAGTCCATAATCGACACACAGGAAATTGTTTCACTCCCGTCCAAATACAATTACGCTCAGGGCCCATGTGTGTGGACGCCCTCCCCCCTTTTGCCCACGTGCGCCCCCTGAAGTGACTTCGGCCTACAAGCAGGGCATACCAAAGACATTTGGCACTGGACACCGGTTGTACTACATTGTACCACGTCAGTCTTTATGGAACACCCCATTGTCGCCATATCCGCGGGGGCTGGATTTGGGCGAAATGTTTGGTGCCTGGGTCTCCCAGTTTGCCCCCCTCCCATCCCCCCCTCCCCCCGGCGGCTTAACACCCGTGCTCACATCCCACTGCTTATAGGACTGCAGCCCGTGACTCTCAGCCTGAGCGATCCGGTTTGACACATGCCTCTGCTTTGGGGGTGCTCTTAGTGCGGTGTGCGCGCGGTGCAAACCTTTGGTATGTCTAGGGACCACCAGCTCTAGTAGCAGTCACTTAGGTGCTGGTAAACAATGGCCTGTTGTGCCCATTTGCTGCAGGAATGCTGCTTAGGCATGTGGTGGTGCACAATCTCAACTATTGTTGTTCCACAGCGCCGAAACAACATGTCTTTGTTGTGGGTCGTCCCTGGTATTTGCGTCACGTATCACTGTGGAAGCACAATGAGCGAGTTCCTGCTACGTTGTTGGCCAATCAAAGCTGGATGGCGATTTTCTGAGCACCTGGTATGAGGGGAATTGAACAACGGTGGTGTACAATTGTGCTCCACTACACCGATTAGCGTTCCATATCCGTAGTCGCCATCATCTCCTCATTCACCCTGGTCTGCCGGACAAACAAAGATGAACATGCTCCTTCGGCTACAAAGAAGCCCCCAGGAATTACCAGTAACTGGGGTTCTGTGCTATTGTATGGGTGATTTGGGAGGGTGTTTCTTGGGATGGTTCACTGATATTTCGCCCGTGGTGCGCACGCGGTGCAACAAGTCCCATGCAGGGCATGTCTCATTTTTGTCCATGAAATACGACACCGTGTTGTTGTTGATAATTTGTCCAGGAACTGAGATATGACGCTGAATGCTTCATCTCTTTCTCGTGGAAATAGATGCAAACAACATCCAGACATTGCTCCGTCCGTGCCGTCGGATTTTGTTGATAGTGCTGGCATCGTGCCGGCCATGCTGTGTGTCTTCTGATCGATGGCTGCGCCTTGTTGGGTGTGATGTGCATTGCCTAAAATTTCCTTTCATCCTCCCCATCTACAAAGCTAGATGGCTGGTTGCGTCTTTCTCCTGTTTGCTTGGTGTTTGGTGCTGGATGGTGGGTGGTGACTGCTGGCTGCTTTCTTGCTTGCTTCAGTGCATTGCCACACCACGCAATCCCACGTTTGCGCACACCGACATTTATTTGACACACATCAAAACAGGATTTGACACTGCAGAGTACCTCTCCGAAGATTTGTCGCATGAGCCCACCAGTTTGAACCGGAAGGCCTTTCTGGAGCAATGGGGCATTGATGACACCATTTCCGCCCGCGGTGGAGTTCAGGTTGAGTGCATTGCACAGAATCAGGGCATAATTCGATATGTGTTGCATTCCTCCTGCATTGTACGGTCACATTCCATGTGTGTGTCTCTTACCGCTGCAGCCCAATGTATCAATTTGGGTGTATGGCTGCGGATGCATGCATCGCATGATTGCAGGTGCAGGCGCTGTATGCTTTCTGATGTGGCCTTTCGTCCCTCACTCTTGCTACTGCGCTTTCCCTCATATTCAGGGGGTGGAGCCTAGCCACAAACCGTCAGTGCGCAAAATTTATTTGGTGCAGCGGAAGAAAACAAAAGTGGGTAAAGATTTGGGTCCCACAACAGGTGTGCGCAGTTCCCCTGTATGCCTGGCACACCACATCCTGTGTGGACCACGCCACAACCCCTGTGCACTATCCACTGTATGCCCCATACGCCACATATCCTGTACATTACATCACATCCCCTGCACATCACATCCCCAATATCTCTGATACACCGCGCCACACCACACTACACCACACCACACCACACCACACCACACCACACCACACCACACCACACCACACCACACCACACCACTGGTGACCTAGCACCAGTCTAAAAACCCTCAGGATGGTAGCTGTAGGACGGATTGCCTACACGCACTGCCACGCTCGAAGCCAGTCGTGATACGTCGTGATAGTCGTGCCACCGTGTGACTCATCTCTTGCCATCGTGGCCCCCTTCTCCGCTCTGCTCACCCGTATGGTGCACTCTGTCTCTCTCTTTTCTCCCGTGTCTCCAAGGGCTGAGTGCCGCAACCCAGGTGCGTCCCTCCCCCTTACTAGCCCCCTCCTGCTCACAGTGGGCGCTGCGTCCTACTATCAGCTCTGGCAAGACGTCGACCTCGCCGTGGCAATCTTCCAGGCCGCTACGCGGGGAGCCGCGACGGGGACTGCATTCGACGTATCCGCCGCTCAAGCGTGACGCCTTGTGCAAGGGTATCGTGAGCCGTTTACTTCTTCGTCCCATCGTGGGGCCCCACTCGCCTATGCGCCCCATGGGTTGCAACCCCGCGCGCCAGCGCGGCGCTCCCCTCGCAGCCCCGTCCTCGCGAGTCCTGGGACCCTCATTCGCCGGCCCGCTCTGCCAGGCGGCCCCATGTTGCTCTGCGCTCTCGCGCCATGCTCTTTGTTTCTTCACACCATGGCCACGCTCGTGGCACCCTATGTTTTTTCTTCTGCACCCAGCCAAGTGGGGGCTGCCGCTACTGTTCGTGCTCTCCCCGTAGCCTCTACACCCCAATTTGCCACCCCCTCCCGGCGCCTTGCGGCCACAGGCCGGCCGCTCTTTTTTCGTCGCAGCCAACCATGTCTGACCACTCAACGCTGTCACAGGAGTCCCCCTCTCCTACCCCCGACACCAGTCGAGGAGGCGCCATTCATCGGGGGCCGTTCCCCATTTTTCTGATGGATATCGCCCAGTCTGACGACGCTGATCGCCTCCTGCGGGAGCTGGACATGTTGAAGGATGACGCGCTGGAGGCAGCGGATGAGGCCATCCGGGCCACCGACCCCGCCCTGGCCGACCTATGCGATGCCCTACAATGGACGGCTGCGGACGGCAGTATCCAAGCTATTACCGCCGTGACGGGGGCGTGGACGCCACGAGGGCTCCTGCTCACAGCCACCGTCACGGTCGCCACGAGTCCGTCCGATGTCAAAGTTATCGAACACGTCCCCCTGTCGCTGGCGCAAGGCGGCCCGCTGCTGGAATACGTCTCCAAGGACCCCGAGGCCCTCACTGCCGCCTTGGTCACGCGGTGGAGCCCCGGACATGCCCCCGTCTCCGCGTCCCGCCTCCGCAGCCTGGTCTTCCGAGGCCTCTACACGGCCCGCGAACAGCCTCCAGCCATCGACACCGACACACCTCCAGAAATCCAAAGTCAAAAGGTCTCCCACAAGATTCACAAGCCCATCAGCCAGTTCCTGGCCCCCCACCTCAGGCCTTCATGGGACCGCCTTCGGGCCCGCGAGGTGGTTGCGGCCTTTTGGGCGCTGCCCAATGACGTGCACGCGGTCCTGCAGACAGCCCCATGGCCTTATCTCTGCCCGTGACCCGTCCTCGGCCTCACGCGCCCGGCCCGTTCCGGTACAGCGCGCAGTCATGCCAGACCGCGCTCCTTGTCTGGCGACGTCTTAAGTCGGGGGTGATGCCCCGGGAGACCCACATCTTCCGCTCACGTTGATCTTGGGACGCTGCCTTGGGTGGATCCAGGACAGTTCGGGGCGGTCGGTGGCTGGGACCGGAGAGTAGATCGGACCGTAGTGTTGTCGTACACCGACGCTATGACCCAGACGGCCTGCTGGGAGGAGCGTTCTCAGGTGTGCAACGAGATTCGTCTTACTCTAGCGGAGGTAAGACAGAGGACTCCCTCGGCTGTGCCTGCGTGGGGCCCCCGGGGGACGACGCCACGGCTCACCGTACGTGGGACCACGGCATGCGCTCCTCCTCCTCCTCCTCCTCCACACCACACCACACCACACCACACCACACCACACCACACCACACCACACCACACCACACCACACCACACCACACCACACCACACCACACCACACCACACCACACCACACCACACCACACCACACCACACCACACCACACCACACCACACCACACCACACCACACCACACCACACCACACCACACCACACCACACCACACCACACCACACCACACCACACCACACCACACCACACCACACCACACCACACCACACCACACCACACCACACCACACCACACCACACCACACCACACCACACCACACCACACCACACCACACCACACCACACCACACCACACCACACCACACCACACCACACCACACCACACCACACCACACCACACCACACCACACCACACCACACCACACCACACCACACCACACCACACAAAGCCCTCCCGTTTACATGTACCCGTGGGTAGACATCCCGGCCTTTGCCTTCTGGTAACAGCGCCCTCGGCACACCACACCACACCACACCACACCCTGAGTACTCACAAGCCCTTGCAGAGGCGGTGCCAACGACGGGCCCAGGCCACAAAGAACCTCTGTTGCGCCCCGGGACAATGGTGTGAGGTGTACCCCCCCCCCCCAGGCGCATCGATGAGTTACCCCTGGCCAACAAGCTCCTGCTCAACCCCCGGGAGACAATAGACACATTGCGGGCAAGTCGGGAGCGCCTACAAGTCCACCGGTACAGAATCCAAGACAACCCTCAACAGTGGCGGGTATTCCAAGTGTACGTGCATCTGCTGCTTTGTCCCCCTGTGGACCGTGGGGAGTATGCACAGTTGGGCCACCTGCACAAGGTGTAGCCTAGGAAAGCATTGGGACCCAATGTGGCACTCTTGCGGGCCGACGTTTGCATGGATATCACTTGGTACCACCACCTCCCGAAGATGGACCAACACACCCTGTGCCGCGTTATGCAGGACCTGCGTATGCCCCAAGGTGGGCAAGCGTGGTAGGGTGACGCTCCTCCTCAGGCACTGAGCCGGCCGGTCTAGGAGGGGAATAACAGTCTCTCCACACAGCTCCAAGCAGGAGCCTATGGCGTTCTATGCCGTGGCCTTTGAGGTGTATAAACGCTCCTTCTGCGGTCTGACTTGGGGTTGGGGGTTGGCCATCCTCCTTGCAACCCTCCAAAGCTGATGAATGTTTTTTGTGCTTCTTTGATTCTTCAACGCTTTTTGGATGCTTCTTGTCATTTCTTGGGGGTTTTGGATGCTTGCCATTACTTCTTGGATGGTGATGGGTGATAGCTCTTGTTTCTTCAGGGCTTTTGGATGCTTTTCAGGGCTTTTGGATGCTTGTTGTTATTCAAGATGCTTGTTGTTATCTCTTAGACATTTCTGGATGCTTGTTATTTTTTCTTCGGAGCTTTGGGATTCTTGGTGTTGATTTTTGGTGGCTTTTGAATGTTTTTGTTTTTATTTCTCCGACACTTCTAGATGCCTATCGTTCTTTCTAAGATTTTTGAATGCTGGCTGTCATTTCTGCCTATTGTTGTTTCTTGGAGGCTCTAAGATGCTTAGCACGGTAAGCAAAACGGAAGACACCACACTACGGAAACCTCATCTTCTAGCAACATTTTCTCAGTGCTAGGCAACCACAAAAATGCAAAAGGCAACACAAGCTCAATTCAACAACCTGCTCAGCAAGCTACAAAGCCCCTGCACATTTATCACAATTTAGCAAGTTGAGCTTTGGATCAGAATTGGAGAGGGGGAGGTAGGTCAGTAGGTAAGAGGTGCCCGGCTTTGTACGGGCTAGTCGAGTCTTGGGGCCTAAACCCACGAATCCGGTGACCAACGCGTTGGAGAAGAACAGATGTAGGTCATACACAGGTACCATGGGCGCCACAGTCCAACCCGGCCCTCACAATACAACACTCCACTGTTAGCAACCACCAGGACTAAAATGAAAGGTAGGCACCCAGTCCCTAGTCCCTGTTGTTTGCTAGAAGCAACATATTGACAGACTTCAAGACAAACACGAACTATCAAATCTGTCGGAGACTGTAGAATGGAACCCATGGCCTCACATTTGTGGCTTCTTAGTAACCACAACATTGACTGGTTGGTTGACAGACCAAGTCACCACACCTCTATCACAAAAATTTAGGTACCGTCATCAGAAGCCTTGACAAAAATCAACAGTCCAGCGAAGAACCTGAAATGGAACCCAAGACCTCACATCTGTTGCCTCTTCGTAACTGTAGCATTTACCAACTGGGCACCTTCACTCATCGCACAATTTTAGAGAGTAAGACACTGCACCAATGTCACAACGGTAGAAGGAACGAAGAGAGTCACCGCATGGCCCTGTCAACACAACATGAGAACTGAGCAGCAATTGTATTGACTGTAGCATGTAGCAGTGCTTGTACTAGTGGAGATAGAGACCATCCACCCTTGGGCGCCGGGCCTTTGTACGCCGTTCAAGACCTATTGGATAGACAAACACACCAGTAGATACCATCTCCCATCAGCGGCCGTTACAACGACTGAAACCTTGACAGAAATTAAATTGGGGTCACAGATAGATACCTATCTGAAGTTGTGCAATTGGGAAGGCATTTCTGTGAGAATTCCTGCCACAGGTTATGGAGTATGTTGTTCATTGGACCTACGGACTTGTGTGGCACATCAAGTGCTTCGGGCTTTCTTGTTCGATCAGGCAAGGACACCGGTAGGCAATTTCACACTTGCTTAGGCAAGGGTGCGTCTTCCCCATCCGGGTAGCACCTTTCTTGGGAGGGGCACCCGAGTTGGTGTGTCTTGGTGGTGGAGGTTGACTTAGGCCTAGCCAACTCAAATTGGAAATGGGGGGGGGGGGGGAGGTTTGATCCCGGAGGGGGAGACAATCGAACCCATAGGCGGCAGGGAGGGAGGTACCTCCTCTTTTAAAAAAAATACATTCCAATGCAGCCCTGGGTAAGAGTAGTATGTGAAATTGTGAATTTTCTGGGCACTTTTTGGGCACCATGTGCACGATTTGTAATGAGAAAAACTTAAAGGGGTGGATACACCAATATGACATCAAAGAATGGCAAATAGGGGTGTAGTTTATGCTATGTGATGTGATGTGATGTGATGTGATGTGATGTGATGTGATGTGATGTGATGTGATGTGATGTGATGTGATGTGATGTGATGTGATGTGATGTGATGTGATGTGATGTGATGTGATGTGATGTGATGTGATGTGATGTGATGTGATGTGATGTGACGTGACGTGACGTGACGTGACGTGACGTGACGTGCTGTGCTGTGCTGTGCTGTGCTGTGCTGTGCTGTGCTGTGCTGTGCTGTGCTGTGCTGTGCTGTGGTGTGGTGTGGTGTGGTGTGGTGTGGTGTGCCGAAGGCGCTGTTACCAGAAGGCAATGGCCGGGATGTCTACCCACGAGTACAGGTAAACGGGCGGGGCTGTGTGTGTGGCGTGCGCGCTGTGTGTAAGTGTGTTGTTGCAAAGCCGGAGCTGTGGTGTGGTGTGGTGTGGTGTGGTGTGGTGTGGTGTGGTGTGGTGTGGTGTGGTGTGGTGTGGTGTGGTGTGGTGTGGTGTGGTGTGGTGTGCCCAAGGCACTGTTACCAATAGGCAATGGCCGGGATGTCTTGCACAAATGAAAGTGTAAAACGGGTCGGCCCTGACTCTTAACCCTAAATCTGAGCAGATGCCTTGCCTGCTGCGTGTCTGCTGCCTTCCCGTGGGTAGACAGCTGCAGGTCCCATGCAGCTGCACCATGGGCCGCAGGCTGTGGCGCCTCCCTCTGTACACCGCCACATGGCTGTGCTCTGTGGGCAGTGGTGTTTCCTTTTGTACATAACCATCCTGCTGCGGGCAGTGCCCATTGGCGGCTCCTTCTGTGCACTATCCCACTGCTGCATTCCATCTGCGCTAGAAGTAGGTGCCAATTGCAAGTTGCATGGACCAGATCACAGTGGACAGTGCATGATTAGACAACTTGCAGGCACATGCCAGTTGGATTGGGCAAAATTTATTCTAATGTGTTGTTTCATTTGCTTTCGCCTGCTGCACATCTTTGTTGCCCTGTACCCATGAACAATCGAAGACCTACAAATAACAGACATAGTTTGTTTTTCTGTGAGGACCCTGTCCTGCGCACCACATCCTTTGTACATTACATGTGCTGTGCATATCATCCCTGTGCACCGAATCCCGGACATCACATCCGCTGTGCACAGAGCACAACAGCAACTGAAGCGGCAGCAGCCTTCTTCATCTGCCTGTTTTCTCCCTTGCTCGAAGTTTTCTATCGAAATGTTGTGGAGGTGGTACGGGACTCTGCTGCACCTACACCACTTTGGGTCTGGGCCCTCATAAATCCCCCTTGTGCAACAACACACGCATTTACCCGTGGCAAATACCCGTGGTGCCCTCAGTCTGGTCTGCGTGTCTACTATGTTCGTATTCCGCAGGATGGATCCACCGGCTGAACCTCCAAAAGAAGGGCGTTGAGATGATTTCTGGGGCAGAATACTCGCACATTGATGACCAGGGGCTGCATATCACTATGGGGGGCAAACAGCAGGTGTTGAGGGCAGGATCACCCATTCATATGCTCTGGCCCCTCTGCTCTGGCGATCTTCAGTCCCTGCTCCCATACCTTTCCACCCACCACTTCAGCCTCACCCCCCATCCGAAAAAAAAGAACTCACCCACTAACTAGCGGTCGAAAAGGAGGTGTTGGCATGGATGCTGTGGTGCTTGATTCGGGGATTTAGAGTGTGTGTACCCAACACATTGATGTGACTGAGGTGATGAAGCCACTTTAAAGGTTCTCTGCTGGTGGTCAACGATTTTTGTCCATCCCTAGAGATGTGCAGTCAAAACGGTCCGAATTTAATGGGAAATTGGAATAAGCCAGAACAGAAAAATAATTGAAAAAATATTTTCACCCCCCCCCCCCCCCGATCATCCTGCGGGGGTTGGGTTCCGGAATTACACTGAAATGCCCCCATTATGTGTGTCCCTTGCTCTTTCCTTGGTTGAAAGCCATGCTTTGTTTAGGGGTGTCGGGTGCTGGGGTCTCTCGTGCCTTGACGGAGGACAAAATATAACCCAAAAGAAGTCAAACAAACTGTGCCACAATTACTTGCCTGAAGCTCTTGCAGGACAGCCCTGTTAAAGAAGGTCAGTCTTCAGGAGGCCGTGTCTGTATGTTTGTTTGGTTGACCTGGTAACACAGAAGAGGTGTGGTTCGAAGGATGCCCGTTCGAACCCTGGTACACACTGGCGTGGGCAGTGAGAGGCTTGGCCCAGAGTCCGGTGGCCAAGGGAGAGAACATGGCGGCTAGAGAGATGATGACCCGCCTGCGTGGGTGTGATGGCCTGGATTAATCGGATGACGGTGATGCCCTTGACTGGTCTGACAACGGTGCCGCCGTGATGGGTGACGGCTACAAGTAGTGGACGGGAGTGTGATGTAGCTGAATGGTGACACCACGGACACTCGTCGGTTCGAACCCTGGTACACACTGGAGCACTCAGCAAGCAGCGAGAGGCTCGGCCCAGAGTCCACTGGTCACAGGTACCCAGCAGAGGGCTGACACCATGTGAATGAGCACCGCCCCAACAGATGATTGGCGAGTGGCGGTCAGCGGCCACAAAGGAATGAGCGCGCCAAGAAAGGGTTTCGCCGAGAGTCTAGCACCCCCGAGATGGGTCAAGGGTAACACAGTGGAAGGTGCAAATGAAGGGCGCTAGTCCGAATCCTGGTACGTGCAGGCGCCGTGTTTACTTTTTCGGGACGATGAGGAGATAGATGAACAGTAGGAGGTATGGGCGCTCGAGCCTCCTCCTTTCCCCAGAGATCGAGGCGCCAGTATGGGTAGGCAGGGCCCGAAGCGCGAGTGTCTGAGTGTGTCAGGTGTACACGGACCAGAGGTGGCACCAAACTAGCGCCCAAGGTCTTGGCCCGCCACGTGAGGCGCGTGGGCCACAGGACCGGTGCCCCCCTAAAACCGAAACCAAAACCCCGCCCCCACGGCGAACAGCAGAGAAATGCACCACCGAACGTTGCCCATCTACCGCCTGAAGGTACGCTTTTCCAAAACATAGGTAAGTGCGCTACACTGCAAGTACCCACCAGTAAACCTACTACACAATTATGGTTCACCCCCTCAACCCCGAGTTTGCGGCTGTCAAACAATTTCAGTCTTCCGGAGGTTCGGTCCACACAGTTTGTTTAGTTTGTTTGCCTTAAGAGGGTGTGTACTGGCTTTCCCTTGTGCCCTCGTGCACCCCCCCCCCCCCGCCTCCTCTGGTGGGGAATCGGGTTTGTTTTGCACCACCCGTGGCCATATGGCCCATGAAGTGCATAGTCCGGCTGCGGGTTGCAGACAGGCAAATGAGTGTGAGGGGGCGGTGCATGCAGCCGAAGTTGCAGCCATTGTATGTACAGGTGTTGGAAGTGGACAACGTTGTGATTTGCGCCGGGCAGGAGCCGCTGCGGGAGCTTTACGAGCCCCTGCAACAGAAAGGTATTGCCAGTTGCAGTCTATGGAGATTAGGGTTAGGGCGAGATAGTGCGCCCACAAAGCACGCCGTATGCCACGTAGTGCACGCGCAATCACTAGTCCACACACATTACCGCAGATCCGGCGCACCAGACTCCACACACTGCACGTTGCGAAGTGGGAGTGTTTGACGAGTGTGGCCGTTTGCCAAGTGGGACGGTTTGCCAAGTGAGGCCAACCCTTCCACAACACACCGAACAGTCCTCAGGGGAACAATGAAATTTTACCATAACAAACTTGTGGCTACTTTTGGCGTACAAACCCGTGGGCTTCAGATCACCCTTTCCTGCACTTCACAGGCAGGGTGAGGAAACCAACAGTCAGATGTAGACCCCATGTTTCCAAAAGGCCGTGGTTGCGCAAGGGATAGAAGGGGGGGTTGGCTGACGGTCGGCGGCGGCTGCTGGGATATGCAGTGCCAGGGTTGTGCCGTCGTGGTGACTGAAAAGTGAGATCTGAGGGAGAGACCAAGATGCATTATGGTGCCTGCGATATCCAGGGGATGACAAAGGAGTTCTGATGGCAGTCGGTCAATTTCAATGCATGACTATGCGCGGCCCTTTTCGGGATCATGCCTGATTTGTGGGGGATAAGCTTCGCTTCCGTTTTGGGGTGCAGCTGTGGCAAGGGCTAGTCTCGTGGATGTTGCGCAGGAATTAAAGTCACGTTGATTGGAGGAGCAGATGTAGCTGCGGAATTGGACGCCAAGCGGGCCATTAACCAAGGCAGCCGTGTGGCGGCTGCACTTTAGACATTCATTCTTTTGCACTTGTTGTACCTATTCTGGTCACAGCAATGGCATGTCAATTTGTGTGGCGGGTTATACCCTCGCCTGGTCCTGAGACTGTATAGTGCACACGCTTTTACTACTGTCGCCTCTTTTTTCCTTCAGTCGTGTGCGACCAGTTCTCTGCACCCCTTAAATGTAATTTCCAAACTGTCAGTCTTCTGATCCCCTCACCGTGCTGTAGAGCTGCATCTCGTACGCAGACCACACCTGGGCTGCGAGGGAGGCTAGATCGAGATAGAGCTCTCAGGCCGTCTATGAGCTGCCATACTGTACGCTATGGCTTGTGTAAGTGGAAGGGGGCAGGTCGTGCCATGGGATCATTGTGTCAACCTTTCATGGGGTCCGGCCTCATGTGCTTTTCTTACCGGTCTGTCAGTGTCGCTGTCAGTGCCCTCAATGGGCCTTCCGTGCCCTTAGCGCGCTCTTCTCCTCTCGTCGTCGGCTGAGTTGGTGCTGACTGAAAGGGCAGCTGCCTCACAGGTCAACCAAAACCACCATTCACCGAGCCACCAATGTTACAGTCACACCAAGTTGCCTTTACCTGGACTCACTCTGAACTCTTGCGAACTTGGCCAGAAACATGCAATAGCCACTCAAAAAGAAGGAGAAAGTGAAAACCAAGGAAGTCCTTTATGCTGCAGAAGGCGCAAATGTCAGGCGATGAAGTGGTGCGACGTGTATGGGTTGCTTCTGTGCTCCTGCTTGCCCTCCTTGAGGTGCAGCTTGCAGTGTAAAGACGCGAAAATAAAGTGGGTGGCTATCTGCCTGCAGATACAGCGGATATGCGGCAACGGCCCATTCCACTGTATGGAATAGTTGCTTTTTGTTACAGTCATGGCTACTGTGAAAGTGGCAAGGACAGCACTCAGCTCCTTGTTGCCAAGCTGCGGGTGACCCACATGCAGCTCAATCCAATTGGGTCGAAGCAGCTAGTCATGTGTGCGTTGACAGCTCTCTCAAAATTAAGAGGTGATGCTTTATGAATCTCCTACATTTTGGGACCAGCATGCTCAACAGCTTCAGGCGGTGGCAGCTTGAGAAGGCACAACCCCAAAACCACCGTCTGCATGATTCCGAAGTTGCTGCGCTTAGCTGATGGTTTAGTTGTTTCCAGCATCAACATCTGGGATCTACCACAGACCACGGACCAGGACTGGGGCGTGACCTTGCAGTGAGGCCCTGGAGAAGCTGTCAGGAGCAGTTGGAAAGAAGCACTATTTGCACAAATTGTAAGACCCCCTTGCAGCAACCACCGGCCCAGGTTAGGTACCATCTCTTTTGCCTGCACTGTGCCCACACAGTGCGTGTAGTAAGGGCTTCAGTCTGGGTAGGGGGCAGTGGGGATCATAATGTGATAAAGAGTATGATGGATGGAGATGGATGAGGTTCAGATAGGGGCCCAAATGGGGAAAACACTGAATCCGAATTTTCGAACTGAATCCGAATTTTAGACTGAATCTGAATCTGGTTTAGACTGCTGTTTCTGCAATGAGGATCAACGTGAAGTGAGGAGGTGATTGGCCCTCCCACCAGAATCCCTGACCAATCTGCCAAAAACTCAACCAACCTGGCTTTACCTGACCTTAAACCTCTGCTGATGCACTGTGCATCCCCGCTTCCCCTGGGGTGCTGTGGATGCACAGTGCAAACCCTGAATCTCTGCTGGCTCCTGTCTTGAGAGCATTCGACCCCCCCCCCCCACCACCCACCCATGGCCATCACATACTGTGGTGTCTTGTGTCCGTCACCACGAGGCCAACACAAACTACCACACCTTGGCTCTGTTGATTGAGATATGAAATCCTCAGGCCCTGATTGAGTATGCAAGGTTGATTGTAAGAGAACGATGATGGGTTCGAAGCAAGGGTGAGACTGTGCTAGGGTAATGATGCATGTTAACTGGTCAGAGATGTGCTTCCAAAACAGTCTTCGTTTGCGATGACACTAGACTTCTTCTTGGTGTCCCTGGAATGCACATTGTGGGCGAAAGTGGTGGGGGAAAAGTAGTAGTGGAAGTAGTGGAAGTAGTGGAAAAACCCCAAAAAAGGGGAGAAAATTCCCCAAAAAGTGGGGGGAAAACCCCCCAAAAGGGGAGAAAAACCTCCCCCAAAAAAACCCCAGAAGTGGTGAAAAAGCCCCCCAAACGGGGAGAACCTCCCCCCCGAAAAACCTAGTTTAGATGAAAAAAACCCCCTCTGTGGAGAAAACTCCTGGGGGTGTTCACCTAAAATGGGGGTTCTTTTCTCCCCTACCACAGGGGAGTGTAATTTGAACACGTATGCTGAAATGTATCATAGTGTGTGTGCAGCGCAGGACTGTGAATAGATATTGAGAAAGTTGTTGTGAATTCATCATCCAAATCTGAGTGTCTATCTTATTTTGTCAATCACAGATTGAACGGATGTGAATATGCATTTCCGGATCTCATGACAGGGGGCCATGGTGGGCATGTGTACCCAGTAGTGGCTCTTTGGCACCCTTTCTTAGGGCCTGCAGGTTGCGAATTGACCACATGTTGTGTTGTACAATATCTTTGCGAGGTGTGAACTTGGGATAACAGCAAATAAGTGCGTGTGGGCTGCAATGGTGGTCAACTGTCCTCCCCCCCTTCATTGTGCCTCGGTGGGGGGTATTTTTGTGACTGGGGTGGGGTGGGGGGGGGGGGCTTGCATTTCAGGCATGGAATTAGGAGAGATGGTGATGAAACACCTGCAGTATGGGAGGGCAGCACAGACATCAGGGAGGGGACAGAAAGGGGGATACATTGCCAAGAAGGAACAATTTCGGAGGGGGGGCAGGAGGATGAGACAGAGATAGGGCAGGATGGTGGAACCAGATATGAGGAGGATGGGTGCAGAGAGATTTCTGATTTGAATTCTCATTTTCGTGTTGCATTATGCTGTTCGCTCTTTTGCACGGGAGTTGAGTTTGAGTCAAAGTATTTTTGGTCAGCTTAGGGAATGGGGGGGGGGGGGCTTAACAACAACAGCTTAGGGAACGGGGGGCAGCTGCAAAGGAACGTGTTTTTGTGAGGAGAAGAAGCTTGAATCTGAGTTGTGATAATGGCAGGAAAGGGTGGTGGGTGTCTGGGGCATTAATGAGGCCAAAACCTCCATGGGAGCGCTGCCGAGAAGTTTGGTTTTGGGCCCAGAGTTTGTTGGTCTAAAATGGTTAGGGCATGCCACGGTGGGGAGGTTTTTTTCTCCCTGGACGGGGGGGGGGTTCAGGTTGGGGGGCTTTCTTCACCCCAAAGGAAGGGAGTTTTCACCCTAAAAGGGGATGAGGGGGGAGGTTTCTCCCACATATGTACTACCCGAACCCCGGGGGGGGGGGGTTTCTCCCGTTTGGGGGTTTTTTTCTCCTTTTTGGGAGGTGTTTATATTTTCCACCACACTCCCCTGCCAAGACCATTGCATCGTCTGACAAAAGATGGGAGTGCATGTGTTTCAAGCAGAGGATTCAAGAAATGTGTCCATATTTTGATCCATTGCTAGGGCGGGGTGTGGGGTGGAGGGCTGAAAATTCTGAAATATATTTTCAGGGCTGGGCCTCAAAAGCTATCGAAGGCTGTAGCGTTGAAGGGCCGCAATGTAACACTGTACCCCAGTACAACATACATTTAGGGGATGTAGACAGGGGGTTCAATGACCAATCAACAACAGAACACAGCCTTTGCGCAATTTATACACAAAGTTGGCCCGTTACACACGTGTGCGGATCGCCCGGCCACAATGCTTTCTTCGAGCATTGCATTCACAACATTTTCAACGAACGCATATGGTGGGCATGATGTCTAGCTCTGAGGCATATTCTCATCTGTTCAATTTGTGATTGACAAAGTAATATGGGCAATCAGAATTTAATGTTTGATGTAACGCAATGTTCTATTTTGCTTCAGTGGAGGCAAACAATCTCAACTTGAGTGGACAAATATAGAGATTTTCTTAAAAAGAGTGTTTTGTGTAATTTAATGTATGCGTTGGAAATTGTAAAAAAAACAAATGATAATACATACATGTAACAACAAACGATGATACATACATGTAGAAAAATAGAAAACTGCAGTGAAGTTTTGAAATCTACATAAGTAAGACCGCAAAATTTGGAGGACGGCATTGCGAGAGAAAAGCAATGTATTGTTTTGTATTTTAGAATCTTTTGTTATATTGTATGGCAATTGCTACTTTGGAGCACAACAAATCGGTTTATGATATGTGTAAACAAATGTCCACGCGTTGGAAAAAATTCTAATACATTTGCTTTGATGATGATTTTCAAGACAATTATTCTACTGTGATTGTTGAGAGTGATTTGCTAGCTTTGGTTATTACAACTGTGGGCTCCACGACTTTCTCCTGCGTGCAAGCGCTGTTTTTTTTTGTAATGCAGAGCACTTGGAGAAACAAAGAAATGCAACCTTTGGACATTTTATGCGGCAAGAAGTTTGAAAAGTTGCCAAAAAAATCAAAGGTGTAAAGCTAGACAATGCATGATTCTAGTGGCCGGAAGGTGTACTATTGAAGATAAATTGCAGAATATCATCCATGATGGCTTTTCTAGCCCATTGCATTTGTATTTTTCCGTTTGACTCGTCTTGAATTTTGGGATATTGGGGCAACTTTGAGAACTTTTGGGTATTTTTGACATTTTTTTCAACAAACTTATTTCAAAACTCATGAGGTTAGACAACTAAAACTTGGGAATTCAAAACAACTAAATCTAAGCTCAGTACGACAAAACACATGGCGTTTCTAGCTTAACATAATTTGTATCTGCAGCCGGGTTGGAGATGGGAGAAAGGAGGCACCAAATCATTTATAGATCAGGTCACTGTCACACAAGGTGCGGTAGGTCGATGATAGAAATTGTCAGCCGTTGCGATTCATGTTGCGGAGATTTTGCATTGGCGGCGAGTGAAAAATTGGTTTGTGGAGCTCAATACATTGAAACCTTTGTTGGCAGCATTTAAGGTTTGGAACCTAGTAGTCTTGAAAATAAGCCGTTTTGAACGTTTTTTTTTGGCAAAAACAACCGGTTTTGCCAATTAATGATAAAAAAAGCGGGTTTTCCGATTCTTTGCCCATCATTAATCAAATTTTGACCATTTTCCGAAAGAGAGTCCATACACGTCGATGGGGAGTGGTCAAAACTACCTAGGAAGTTGTATTTTAGCATGGACCATCGTTATTAAAGCAATATCGCTACAAAGTCTCTTTTGGGAGCAAAAAAATTGGACAAAAGGTGAGTGGTAGGCAAAATAAATCCAGCTGAATAGTAAGACTGCTATTTCTGGAACAGCTTATACTGTTCCACAAGACGTAAGAGTTGTTCCAGAAGACGAACT
Organism: Eutreptiella sp. 'Long Island Sound 2002'; assembly: GCA_964036045.1. Lineage (NCBI taxonomy): Eukaryota > Euglenozoa > Euglenophyceae > Eutreptiales > Eutreptiaceae > Eutreptiella > Eutreptiella sp. 'Long Island Sound 2002'. The sequence continues at coordinate 46,265,611 of OZ038389.1, read as the reverse complement.
ATGTCTAGTGGGGCAGCATGACAAAAAAGTAGACGTAGGATCCAGCTCTACCAACCGACCTCAGCCTAGACCCACCCACTATGTTATATTATATTATCATATGTTATGTTATGTGTAACCATGTGCAAAAGACATGTGTAATGTATGTTGTTTTGACATATGTATGTGTACGTTTGCGTCTAACATTTTGCCATACTTTTCCGACTGATGTATTACGTCTTTTGGAACAGTATAGAGTGTTCCACAAGGTCTAGCAAATTGTCTTATTGTTCTCGTAGACGTATCACGTGTTTTGGAACAAGTCTCGCGCCTTCTGCAACAGTATGGGATATTTCAGACTTAATAGTGTTACTGTTTCGCTAGATGTATTTCGTCTACATGCCGACAAAAGGTATTGCTGAAAAGAACCTCAATAACCTACAACCGTTTCGATGAATTGGTTCAAATTTGTTTTCAAAACAACAGGTTGTGCCGATTGCTTTGAAATAAATTGCGACGATTGCCAATTACCGGTTTTTCCGATTAAATGGTGAAACCAGTTTCCAGCAGTCGTTAAACGGATGGACACGGGATGGTGTTCTCGGTCAGTCAAAACGAAATATGGCAAGTTGAATTTGTTTCATTTGTTTGCGCTCGAAATTAGCGGGTGTACTATTTAGCAGCACAAAAAATTGCTTGCTACTTTTCTGGTTTTGGATTCCATAGATATGATCTAAACTTGTGACCAAAGAGTATCTTTTGGTAAGCAAAGTCATGTAACGATGAAAAATGAAGCTTGCCACTAACTATTCATAACGTCAATACACAGGACTCACCACACTGAGAGCACTTGAAAGTCAAATGACTCCAAAGTTGTGGACCATGTCTTTTGACTTTCGGGTGCAAAAACAACATTCCAAAAGCAAGAGGTGCCTCATTCTCTAGGTCTTTTTATTGAATCGCAAAGAATGACAAAGATGATTTGAGTTTGGAATGCAAATTGTGCATCTCAAGGGAGGCCTTTGGCTTTAAATTGTCATGACTTTTGGCACTCCCGTATAATTTCAAAAAATCGGATACTTGTTCGACCAAGTATAGGTGTTTGTGCAATGTGATTATTTCTCGAAACATCATTGTGTTTTTTGAGGTTTTGCATTGATGTTTGATCACCACTGCGCCAGATTGTCATTGGCTGTTACTTGAATTGTTTGTAACGATTTGATTGTACAACTTCTCGTTTAGTAATGTGCAAAAATTCTTACATCGGTATTGATTTTTTCAACTTGGCACAATGGTTTTTTGGTTGAAAAGACCACCACCGCCGTCATATCTCCAAACGCGACACGTTGCGCCAAGTGAATGCTTTCTTTTATTTTTTTTACCAATAATCGTAAGAAGTTTGAATGTAGAAAATATGTATCAGTCTCAGAGCCTAGTGCCACATTGAGATAGTAAGGTGCAAGAAGCATCATGGCAATCGCAACCGTAAATTGTGCAAAATTTGAATGGAAACGGTTTGCGGCATTTAAAAAGTAACAACACGATCACCACCAAAAAAACAACCCGAACAACAACCAAACATGTTTACACCCACGGAAATTTCAAACTGAAATGAAACAACAATGGAAGCATGCATAATGCTTATGTATATAGGGTGCATTATGCATGCAGCATCAATTTACATACCGTATGCATTGACTTTGCAGAGGTGCACGACCTAAGAGGTCTTAAAACTTAGCCCACGCAAACTGCACACCCTTTTTTAACCGAAGCCCCAAAATTTTGTCATCGAAAAAAATAGTTTTAGAAAGATGTCCTTGATTACTGCCCCAGATATTTTGATGAAATCCTGCAGGTTTTGAAGTTGAAAACCCAAACCAAAGCAGCAACTAGAGCAAGAACAGGATGTGGATCGAATCAATGAATGGTTTTGAAATCCAGTGTAACACAGAAGGGCTGCAGATAGACAAAGCAGGTATAAACACAAAGATTCAATCACAAATGGATAATACAAAAGATTTTGTATGAAAACTGGACTGACTCTAGCCTCCAAGATAGTGAATTCAATAGCATCAAGCACTTCATGTGCACTCTTTTGGGTGAAATGGTGCTGGTTAGGAATGTGGGGCATAGGTGTCAGGCCAACACAGAAAATGACTTGGCCAAGCAACTGAATTCAGAAACAGTTAAAAAGTAGAACCACAATAAGTGGTAGAAACAATTGAGTATAGGGGTCTTGGGGTGGGAGACCACTAGGCTTAACCTCCAAGGCCTAAAGCATGAAATGCCTATTTTATTTCGGTATATCCTCCATGAAGGAAGGTACCTCCGCTCAGTTGAGTGGTAGGGGTGAACTTCATGGGGGGCTAGGGTTACAACCCTAGTTACTTTGAGAAAGTGTACTTTAGGCTTCAAAAGAGAGATGAAAATACTTAAGTTAGTCTTAGCATCAACAAAAGGGTTTTAAGGGGGGCTTGGCCTGGATCAAGCCCTCCAAGAAAGACATGGCAGTGACTTTTTCTTACTCGCCCCTGGAGTACTAGTTAGCTAAGCTAGTAGGACCAAGGAAAAAGGCTCAAATATTCCCAAAATTACCTCAGAAAATGCATTAAACTTACCAAAAACATCCTCATCAGTTCATAGAAGCCCATCACACTGTAGGTACCCTCGAAAAACAGTGTAATGTACCGTGAATGATGTCCCTTCGATGGGGCATTCCTCAAAAGTCGCCAGCGTGCGACGAAAACGTTTGGTAAAAATTTGGGGGTAGTGGGGTTTGAACCCAGGACTCCCTCCCTAGAGCACATATACTCGCCCACTAGGGTACAGTCGAACGCTCTAATGCGGACGGCGATCGCTGTATAAACAGCGTTTTAGTAAACGTCCTGACCAAGGGCCAGGGCGGAGCAATACTCCCAATGGAGGACACAAATCTCCAGGAGCTGAAAAAAATAGACAATGTAACCAACAGGGAGTGATTCCTGCGGTTTAGCGAAAGGGGTAGCGATTTAACAAGTCAAATCGCTAAAAATTGCCAAATCACGCGAGAAATCGTCATTTTTACACCAAAACTCAAAGTCGCAGACAAGCGCAACGGAAGCGGACTTCAAAAACAAGGTTGCGCAAGCGTAAACGGCTTTTGAAAAAGAAGGTATGAGCCGTAGTTTTTAAAGTTCTAAAGGAAATTTTTGCACAGTTGCATCAAAATTTTTATAAACGTTAGGGAAAAGTATTCAAACTCAGCCCACACCACAGAGCAGGTGGACAACCCACCTCTCAGGTATGCCAGTGTCATCTCACACGCATGCATTGCGTTCGTGTTGGTTGCTTCGTTAAAACGTTAGGGTTGTCAACGCTGTGTTTGTTGGGGGTTCGGGTGCTCCTCTCTCTTGCTCTGCACAGGTCAAAACAGGAATGAAAGGTATGCGATGCGAATGGAGCGCGCAGTGCGCACGTAGGGTTAGAATATGCGCTGTGCTCGCGATGCATGTGCCTAATTAAGGGATTCACACGCTGTGGCGCTTTCCCTGTACCCCAATTCATCCTTGTTCTCTCTTCACAGGTAAGAAAGGAAAGTGTTTGCTTGTGTGTAACCGTAGCGTTAAAGTAGGGTTGCTTAAAACGCTTAGGCTTGTTGATAACTCGCAATAGGGTTGTTTTGCGTTCGCTTCACTTCGGCATTCACACGATGCATGGTGAGTAAGGTAGGTAAGCCCAGGAGGAGCTCACCTCCTGGTTGAGTCAGTGTGGTTATGGTCTCGCCTCCCTTCCCTGCATGCATGCACACGATGCATTGAAGGGATTTGACAGTAGGCCACGCGCTGTGCACGCGGTATGAACCCTTGCCAGGTTACCCAGGGCTTCGCCCTACGTTCCATAAGGGAACGGGCGAAGTCCTTAAGCTTGCTTGCTTGCAACTGGGTTCAGGAACAGTGTATTATAGGGCACACTAAGAAGCGTATAATACGGGGAGTGTGTCTTGGTTCCTCAGTCTTGAACCCAGTCCATTGGCCTCTGTTTTACAGGTGGGAGAGGTTCAGGGTGATTGGTGCAGTCCCTTTGAGCAGCGCTAAAACATGCTGCGCAGATGCCACAATCAATTGACTGCGCCTCAGCCAGGAGTGGCAAGGGCAGTTCGACTCCATCGACATCCGCGCTGTGCACGCAATAAGAGCACCCCTTCCCTCCAAGCCCTAGCAGGGAAACGTGTTGTGACGTCCCTGTTAGGCCAGAGTTGCTTAGCAGCGCTTTGTTCTCTTGTCTTGTTCACAGGAGGGTCATTAGGACCCGAGACTTCATTGACAGCAACACCAAGTAGCGTGTGTAGGGGTTAGGGTCAGCAGGCCTGGCAGGAGTTGAGTGCAGGTGATGAGTGCTCACCCTGCCTTCGAAGGCCGGTGCTGGCGTTAGTGAGTGTAGTGTAGTGGTGTCTCCTGTCCCGCGTGCTTTTCCACGTGGGCAACGGAGTGCGTTAGCTTTTGGCCCTTAGCAAAAATGGGCGCTTTGTATGCCCTTAGCACACTTGGCCACCCCTCCCCTCTAGTAGGTAGGGCTTTTGCTGTCTTCCCCCAAGGATAGGCGGCAGCACAGAAATTGGGCGCCATAGGAGTGGTACTGAACTGACTAGGACCTTCGGTCCGACATCAGCGAGGCTTATTGAGTTGGGAGCCACGCCGGGGAGAGAAGTGAGACACACACAGACATACGTAGCACACATAGGGGTATGGTAAACCCTGTAAGGAAGGGTAGAAACCCCATGGGTCTGGACCAGTCAGGGGTCCTAACTGTGGGCCCGCTTGTCCCCAAGGAGGGAAGACACACCTTGCCTCATAACACCTTGCTTGTCATTCCCCCCTGGTGTAGTGAGCCACCGTTCTTCGTTGGCTCCCCAAGGTCATTACATCAGGGCAGTCCCCATGCAACACATGGTCAACAAGGCATACACTCGCTGGGTGGCTGCAATCCTGATAAGCGGCCACCTGGCCCACGCTGGAAACCATAGGCATGGGTCTGCAGGGCACAGACAGGGTCAGTGCAGTGCTCAGTAAGCAGTAGTCTGTGAAAAAACAATGGCCTTCGGCCAGGGAGTGGTTGTCACGGGGGGCTAACGGTCCTGTCCTGCGATGCAATGCGGGGCAACTGTGACAACTGCTCTTGCACCCATACACAGGCACATCTGTACAAGAGTGCTCACTGCACCTGTGAGGTTAGAACACAGCCAGTAGACCGACACAGGGGAATTAGTTTCGCTTTTTACGCTGGGACATAGTCTCAGCACGGGTTAGGAGCTGCCCCTCGTTGTTCTCAACGAGGTAGGAGCAGAAGATAGGGTTGATACTCCCATCTGGTTGTATGAAGGCTGACATAGGTTCCCAGGTCGCCTCAGATAGCCCATAGCCATCCCACAGGGTTAGGAATTTCCAGCCCTGTTTATACTCGTGGCGAGCAATACCTGCAACCACGTAGTAACCATCGACTGCCATCTCATCGGCAGTCATCTCTTCGAGTTCGTCTGCCTCCTCTGGACTGGCAGCATTCTCTAGGTCTATACGCTTGACCTCACTGTCGCTGAGGCGCCACTCATCCCAAGACAAATCGTCAGGGGAGTGATAGTGCCTCAACTGTTTAGGTGCACACAGCAGTTCACCACCTAGATGTCGACTGCACCTGACATGGATCCTAGATCCATCTATCCTGATGATACGATAGGGTCCAAAATAAGGGTCCTGTAGGCAGTTACGTGGCCAGGAGGGTAGGCGTGAACAGTGAACCAAAACAAGGTCACCAACCTTGAAGCTGGCAGGTCGCCGTAGGCGGTTCCGTCGGCTCAGTTCACGGTCACGGATGTGTCTCAGGTTAGTCCCAGCCTTGTTAGCCAGAGACTGCTTGTGTTCCAGCCAATCTCCCACAGGGCTCTTGAAGTCCTCAGGAAAGGGGGTTTTGAAGAACCAAGCAGGTCGTCCTCCATGGAACAGTTCGTGGGGGGTGAAACCCGTAGAAGAGCTCCGCTGTGAGTTCATGGTCAGCACTGCCCAGGGCACTAGGCGTACCCAGTCCTTGGTACGCTCCTGTTTCATCAGGAGTCTTAAGTTTTGCTCCACCACACGGTTCTGTCTCTCACAGAGAGGGTTAGACGTGTGGGTATAGGGCACACCTGTGGTTACCTCCACGTTGAGGGCATTTAGCACTCGTTTGTACCACCCAGTGTCACTGCGGATGCGTACATCCTCATCAGAGTGCACCTGCTTAGGTGCTCCATAGGGTTCGAACCATTGTTCGACCAACAGTTTCACAGTCTGCTCACCTGTGATTTTCTTATTGCAAGGGAACACACGGGTGAAGCGAGATAGGCCACAGGTGACCACTAGGCAACTATCATAGCCGCCGAAGCGTGGTAGGCCGTGGATGAAATCCACGTAGAGAAGAGAGTTAGCACAATAGGGTATGGGTAAGCTGGAGATCAGACCCCTATCCCTACTGTCGCTCTGCTTGCTGGCATTACAGCCACAAGCATCAACAATGGTCTGCATACGCGACCTCAGTTCAGTCAGGGTTAGACTAGAGTAGAAACACTCACGGAAGAAGTCCACTGAGCGATTAGCGCCAGTGTGACCAGAACTGAGATGGGACCACTGTAGACACCCATCCAGTCGTGCCTCAGGCACCACAATTTAGTCCTCGTAGAAGAGGTGCTGATTGTTTTTATACCACTGGTGCCCGTCAATGACACGGGGTTCGAGACCAGTGCTGAGGGTTTGGAGAATTTCTTTATACTCTGACTGATAGTCGGTTAGACTCCAACCCTCCAGGATTCCAGCAGTGCGCATGGACAGGTCAAGCTGGACATCCATACGCTGGAAAGCCTCTCTGGCGAGCGCCTCAGAGCTCTCACCTATAAGCGCATCAAACTTGTTGCGCGATATATAGTCAGACAGTTCATTCTTTATTCCGGGGATATGATGCACTGTCAGCCTGAACTGGCTCAGGTAAGTCCACCACCGCTTTAGCTTTGCTTTCTCTGGTGGTGGGCCCTTCTGAAAAGACTGCACAGGTTCCTGGTCACACAGCCAGACAATAGGGTTAGATCCCAGGAGTCGGGATTGAGACGAAAGCACCAACATACCAGCCAGGAGTTCCTGGTCATAGGTGCTGTAATTGGAACGCGCTTGGTTCCATTTCCAATTCCAGTGTCCCAGTGGCACCAGTCGCCACTCACTGGTAGGATGGTCATGTTTCGACGAACCATCACGGTTCAGTCCACTAGTACGATAATGGCAGTGGGTTAGTTCAGCGGGGTTTAGCTCCTGCCATTGGTAGATCGTACCACCCCCCCCTACGTCACTGGCATCAGTGATCAGGACTATCTTGCCCTTAGGGCGGGGTACTCCCAGGCAGTTGGAGGAGGCAACCTTCTTCTTCAACTCCTGGAAACACTCTTCTTCTCTGGCGGTCCACCTCCAGGGAGTAGTTTTCTTGATTAGGTCAGTGAGGGGGGCAGAGGAGTAAGTAAAATTGTGGATGTGACGCCGATAGAAATTGCAGGCGCCCACAAAACTCCTCACGTCGTGTAAACCCTTCTTAGGGTCATCGCAAATCTGCATGTCCTGTAGGGGCTGCATCTTAGACGCGGCTGGTTTCCACCAACCATACCCCACATCGAAACCCAAATATTCCATCTCCTCTTTCATAAACTCACATTTTTCGACTTTGATTCGGAGATGGTTTTCTTGACAAACAATGAAAAATTCACAGACGAGAAGGACATGGTCCTCTTGGGTATTAGTACCCAAACTCACGTTCTCGATGTGAGCCTCCATTTCTGCACCCCGAGAAATCAACTCCTGTACTAGAGGCCTGCGCCTCAGTATGTACAAAATTTTGTTCATTAGCTCCTGGAAGAGCGCTGGGGCATTAGCCACCCCGAAAGGCATAACCGTCCACTTAAAGACACGGCCCTTAGGGGTTATAAAAGCCAGCAGCTCCTGAGCTGCAGCGGTTAGGTCCACCTGCCAGAAACCAGAGCGTTTGTCCATTTTGGTCTTGTACCTGCATTTGGCAATACGCTCCAGGGTATTTTCCATGTTAGGAATACTCCCTGAGTGGTTCTGGGTTTTCTTGTTGACCTCACCATAGTCTACAACCAGTCGTAGGGCAGTCGACCCTGGTTTGGCAACCAGGAAACAGGGACTGCAGTGATGGGGGTAGTCTCCCTTCTTATATTCTTCAACGAGGCCAGCATCTATACATTCCGGGATCTGGCGCTCGATTTCTTCAACCTGTTCCTGTGGAGCGGGATAGGGACGACGCCTCACTCGCGTCTTTTCAAATTCAGGTTTCAGTTTCAGGTCCATCTGGACCAGTTTTTTACAAGAGAGGGGAGGCGGCAAGGCGCCGAACACCTCCTCATAGGTTATCAGCAGTTTCTTCAGTCGGGGGTCAAGATTAAGACTCTCGAGTTTCTGCAGGAAATCCTCCTCAGCATGGAGGTTGCTCTTTCCATGTTCTTTCTTTTTCTGCCGATCAGCAGTTTCGGCAGGCACAGAACCATCGTCCCACTGAGGGGGACATTGCTGCCCATAGTGCAGAGAATACACTAGCGGTATCTCAGGATCAGGCAGCGTATAGGAATCATCGTCCTCCTCAGACCAGATGGAGGATTTCCAGGTCTGTCTGAGGTATTGCAGCCGCTCTTGGCGCCCAATACCTTCGGCCTTCAGGTACAACAGCCGCCGGAGTTCCTGAGTGTCATGCTCAGACAATGGCATGTTATTAGCAGCAGGCCGCGCCAGAGCATCAGCAATCCGGGCCACGGGTTCACCTGTGTGCATAGGCTACATGTGTAGCACTGGCTTCCCAACAGGTGAAGCAGGCTCAGAGGTTGACTCTAGATCTACCTCCTCCAGCAACAGCTGTGCTAGGAAGGCACTGTGTTTTAGGTCAACACAGCTGGGATCAACAGGAGGAATAGTGCTGGCGATCTCAGACAGTTGGTCGTCAGCATCCTCCTTTACAGCTGCAGGTTCCGGATAGCCATCAGGAGACTCACACCCTGTAAGTGTGGCAGATAGGTGCTCAGGAGATCGATTTTTGAGATCAGAAAGGGTCAGGCCACGATTTTCGGCCATGACCTCTTTCAGTAGCACCTGGTCTAGGTCAGACAGGGGTACAAGATTGAGAGATCCATCAACGATGGACAGGAAACTGGCCCACTCAGGGGCCTGCATAGCTGTGTCTGAGTCCCCAGGCACATAGATGGGGCCGTCGGGGAGTTGCACTCTTCCCATGGTCATTCGATCTAGCATACGGCGCCAGTAAGCATGTTCACCAGAGCAGCCCCAGGCAGGGGTGCACATGACAACCCTTCCTCCCTCATAAGCGATTTTGGTTAGAACCTTCGCGAGCAGGGAGAAGGGAGGGTTAGCATACGCTAGGCCCATTGCTTTCCAGAAGAAACGGAAAGCATTGTTCAATTGTATGAGCAGTACAACTGCATGATGTGCTGTTGTTGGCTGGCAAACAATTCCACCTGGATCTCATCCAGGCTTACCTGAAGGGTCGCCAGTCCATTTTCAAGAACATGACGGGCCAATTGGTAGTTTTCAGTACGATAGTTAGTCTTGGATGCGTAGCGCAGCCCAGACTCTTTTCGTCCTGACAGCTCCAAAGGTACGGAGAACAGCCCACTGCCAAAGTCGCAGTGCAAAGAATAGGGGCGCTGGAGAGACAGCATTTTTACTTGGGGGTTTCTTCGTAGGAAGTCTGTACGAATGACGATGTCAAAGGCGTCGGTGTCCAGCACTCTGCAGTGTTGGGTCACGGTTTCGTCGCCCAGGCATATAGTCACATCGACCCCCCCCAAGGAATGGATGGTACGCCCATCCCCTACTCTTATGGCCACGGTCTTAGTTTTCTTGAAAGTCTTTAGCAGGCGCCGGGCCACTATGGAAAGTGTTGCACCGGTGTCAAGCACCGCTCGAAAAACTTGATCCCCGATTTTCACGAGGATCCAGAAAACCAAGTCCTCCTCTTCGGAGCCGCCCCCCTACTCCTCATCAGGGAACTTGACATCCACCCCTGCAGCTATGAGGGACCTGGCCATCCAGGCCAAGCGCCTCTTCTTGGAGTTATTCCCCTCAGGGGTAGCGTTATCCCCCTCGGGGCGCTTCTTGGGATCACCTGCGGCAGGAGGGGGTCTAGCAGCAGGAGGGGGTGTAGCAACGGGCGCTGATGAGCGCCTCTGGGGGTTAGGGGGTCCATTTTTGCCACCCCCCTTGCCACCTCCTTTACCACCATTATCCCCATTCTGAGGGTTTTTGGTGGGTGTTTGGGTCTTCTGGCGCTCGGCCTCCTGACGCTTGAGTTTATCACTCTCGCGTTTCTTTATGTAACATTCGTCTTTGTAGTGACGGCGTTTGCCACAATAGCCACAGGTGATGGTACACCTGAAATGATCCTGATGGGTCACAGGTTTCCCATCCTTGGTATGCTGCTGTCGTTTCATCTGCAGCATACAGCTACTGCGTTGATCGCAGTCAGGGGCATGACAAGGCCCCCCCTTTGTTAACCACGCAACTGAATTGCTCCACGGGTTAACATCTTTTCATGTCCTAAGAAGATATGAACAAAAGGGGACATATAACATTGAAATATGAGCAAAACAATGCATATTTACAACATGATCATGGGTCTCCCCCCAACGCGTGGTGCCGGTGCACCGACGCGTTTGGAAACCAAATCAGCAAATGCATGCAAAGCCCTACTAATGGGCTGTGATTTGGTGTACTTAACTTCAGGATTCAAGACACCTACAATTTTACAAAAATCGTGAACATGGCATACTTGCGCCAAAAAAACTGGCACGGAACGGCGTCGCGATAGTGCCGTAACATCCGCTTATGTCTAAAACTGATATAGAATTAATCTTATCAATGAAACTGATTGAAATATCTTAAAAATCGTCAGAAATCGACAATTTCTGGATCAGCGCGCGCGATCTCAGGACTGGCCGTCGCCGACCCAAACTCAGTTTTATTGTACAGAAAATGGTGAAAACACCATGAATGTAAAACTACAGAAATTCCTGATCCACTGATACCAACACTGTCCAAAACAGTGCTGGGATCGTGGTTTTCTGTGGGTGTACATATATCAGGATTTTGCACTGAAAAAAGCGAGAATATAGGTTGCACGAAAACCTTACACTCCCCTCCCAAGTCCTGAGACACATCTCAGGCTGAAAAGCACAAAGAAGGTGCAGTGCAACAACAAAATTGGGTGGGAAAAATGCAAAGCATTTGGGTCGGGTGTTAACCACGCAACTGAATTGCTCCACGGGTTAACACTCCCCTCCCAAGCTCAGAAACACCCACAGAAAATGGGTGCTTCTGTGGCTGAATCTATGAAGATAAGCCGAGGAGCAATAAAAAAACACAGATTTTTACTTTGATCCCGGACCTGGGATTTTAGGAGGCACCGCTGGGTTCCGGTACCCGCATGTAATGTACATGTCTACACACACACCACTGATGGCACTCACAAGTGCCTCACACATAGGGTCCTCTGACCCCCAGGCTCAATCACAGTAAAATTTCTGCAATCCTGGACAGAAATTAATCATCAAAAAATGACCTCTGCACAGAATTTAAAATAAAAAATAGTCAACAATGGAAAGAAATGCACTTCTGAGATGTCCTGACGCTGAAACCAAAGACAACACAAAGCAAATCAGAAAAATTCACAGTTTGTAAAATCATCCACTGATCATATAATATAATACAGAAATAACCAATAAGACCATTTCTCATGGCCAATAGTTATTATGATTACAATTCTGGTCACCAATCTTCTTGGCCCATACCATGAATTTTTTTTTCTGAAATCTTCATATTTTTGACTTCCAACTTGACCACTTCGTAATCTGCAGGATGTGGGCAGCGCTGTCGTCCTTGCTGGAGGTTGAGAACTCACCAATGATCATGATATAATCTTGAGAACCATCCAAAGGTCCATGGCACTTTGTCCATGGCACCCAACTGGAGTAATCAAATGAAAACTATCAAGTTGCAAACACCATTGGGATAATCGCGCTGCAGCTTGTTCTTCAGCGCTACGCACTCCCAGCGCGATGGTGAAGGTCTCCTTGGTCGTCAATGTCCTTGTAATAGGGCTCAAAATAGTCAAATGGTCCTCAAATGGTGTAGGCACCAAGGACCTTCTTGAACATGATTTTGGGGTTTACCAATTGTTCCATAGATCTCGTCGACGATGTTTGCGTCGTCGTGGTCGTCGTCTTCAACGTCGTCGTCGTCGTCGTCGTCGTCGTTGAGGGCGTTTCGAAATTCTTTTCATGTCCTAAGAAGATATGAACAAAAGGGGACATATAACATTGAAATATGAGCAAAACAATGCATATTTACAACATGATCATGGGTCTCCCCCCAACGCGTGGTGCCGGTGGTGGGTCTATGAAGATAAGCCGAGGAGCAATAAAAAAACACAGATTTTTACTTTGATCCCGGACCTGGGATTTTAGGAGGCACCGCTGGGTTCCGGTACCCGCATGTAATGTACATGTCTACACACACACCACTGATGGCACTCACAAGTGCCTCACACATAGGGTCCTCTGACCCCCAGGCTCAATCACAGTAAAATTTCTGCAATCCTGGACAGAAATTAATCATCAAAAAATGACCTCTGCACAGAATTTAAAATAAAAAATAGTCAACAATGGAAAAAAATGCACTTCTGAGATGTCCTGACCCTGAAACCAAAGACAACACAAAGCAAATCAGAAAAATTCACAGTTTGTAAAATCATCCACTGATCATATAATATAATACAGAAATAACCAATAATCGGATTTACCCGAATAGGTGAGGAGGAAAGAAGAGATGGCGAAGCAATAGCACTACACAAGACACATATATGGGCCAACTCCTTAAAACCGGTTTGTTTTCTCTGTTTTCTGCTCTTTTGGTGCCCTTTGCTACCTTTCATTGAAACGGGCACCCTCAAAATATACACAAAAATGGTATTATACATGAAAAATGAAATTTTTGACCTCAAATACCCCCTCCATGGGGTTTGAACCCACGCTCTACCAATCTTAGAGTTGTGTTTTTCCTCTAAGCTACGACCTGTCGTCGACGACCTCAGAGAAAACCGTAGTATAATAAAAAATTTGGAAAATCAGTACTCCTTACATGCTCCAACCACTATTAACCTCCCATGCTCTTAAAACCGTGGCAACCGACGACCCAAGTGTCAACTGCTTTTCACGGTGAGCGAAGAACTTAAGGGAGGGACAGGGTGGGCATATATGTGTCTTGTGTAGTGCTATTGCTTCGCCATCTCTTCTTTCCTCCTCACCTATTCGGGTAAATCCGAGCTGGCTCAGCTAGCACTACACAATCCCCATATATGGGCAACAGAACGGAAGACTGAGCTCCCGTGAACTGAACCTACAAGAATTAATTAATCGCCAGGCGCGAAGCGCGCGCCGCTTCTCCAGTCGCCAGATCAGGAGGGACCAGAACTTGCGCGATGCGCAACAGAGCTCTGGTCCTGTCGTAAAACTTTCTGAATGTATCGTAACAGGACCAATCACCCAATGCTGCTACCACATGCGGATCCACGCCAAGATAGATTAGTGCAGTTGCTGCTGCTCCTCGTGTAGAATGCGCGGAAAACGAATCCGTCTCCAGTTCCCCCAATTCCAGTAGGTGTTTCCTTAACCAGCGAGTAGTGAGACCGTTGATGGTATCAGATGATAAAGGCTTCCGTGGCTTTCGTAGGGACACAAAAATCTCAGAACCCTCGTAATCACCAGTAGCCTCCAAATAACGCGCTAAGCAGCGCTGCGGATCAATTGACGGTGGCGTAACATTGTGAATAGGATAACGTGCATAGTATCTCCTCCCTTTGCGCTTAGCAGAAATGAACCAAGGCTGAGCAGCGCGTTGGATATCCCTACGTGATCGCGCCAGATCAACGCCTCGGAACAAGGCAAAGAATCTCAAGGACAAAATGGCTTGCAAGCGCAGCTGAGCTTCCGTCTCCACAGGTTGCTGATGCATGACTTGTATAAGACGCCGTACATCATAGAAACGATGATAATGAGGAACACTGACGAACCAGTCACGTTTCAAGTTGCGTAGCATACCCTCGAAACGTAGTTGCGAAAAGCACGGGAATAAACACACTGCTGAATACGCCATACGCCCAGCACTTAAAGAATGCGTGCGTGAAAACTTTAAAAGTTGCACCGCCACCGTCATCAGTGGGATTTGACCAAAGCGCTCCACCTTTAACAGTGGAGCAAGCGCCGCGTCTTGTAACAAGAACGTACCAAACATGTGCCACGCAGAATTGTAACGTTTCAAGGTGTCCTTACCGATTTCATTGATGATAAGCGTCGCCTCTTCGTTGGTAGCTCCTCGCAATTGATAGTATTCACGCAAACATACGCCAAGGTCAACACGAAACGTGGTTGTGTCTCCGTGCCGTCTGGCATTTGCAAACGGAACTCCGACGTGTTCACTGCGAACTTCACGTGTTTCATCAATAGGTTCCACCAAACCTCGCGCGGCCTGTACGGCAGAGCCATGAGAACCTTCACCCCTGGTGACTCCAACACTTTGTTGACCAACTGAGGTATGTGCTTGAACGGCGGGAAGACCCACCCCGGTGAAAGTAAAGTTAGATTCTGGGAGAAGACATCGATGGCGTAAGCCCCCGGCTGAGGACACGGACTGACGAACTTGCTGCACACCGCATTGGAAGTCCTTGACATCCAATCGATTTCCGGCTGAATCCAACTTTTGAACTCCTCCAGGATCCAAGTCAACACGTCCGACGGGAAGGTTGCCTCCGACGGTGTCCAACGAAGCCGAGACCAAATGTCCGCCGGATTCACCGAGGTGTGCACGTAAAACGGTTGAATCTCGATGCGATTGGCTTGTGTAAAATTCCACAGTTGGAGAATCAATGCGTTGAACCGCGGCTTGCGACCTCCCCACTTGCGGAGATACCAGTAAAGGACCATTGAGTCGGTGAAAAATCGCAGCGTGGTGTCCCTCAGCGCATACGCTTGAATAGTCAGTAGGGCTCCCCTGAACTCTTTGACGTTTATGTGTTCCTCTCGATTCAGGAACCAACCGAACGCTGCTTGGGCATTCCCTTGAAGGACTCCGCCCCACGCCAGATCTGACGCGTCCCAGTACATGTCCCTGACGTGACCCATGGAAACTACGAAGGTGCGTCCCTTCCACTGGTGTAACTCGTCCGCCAGATCCATCAACTGACGTGACACGCGCTCCGGGAGCGCCACGTCTGCCTCCCAGCCAGCCTGGACTGCCACCGCCACATGCACCGCCAGGGCGTCGCTGAGGAGTCGGATATGGGGCATGGCGAACAACAAGGAACGGATTCTTCCAAGAACGGAGGCGCATCGCCTCACTGATGGTGTGTGACTGTGTGCCAGTCTGTTCACGTCCCGAAAAATTGCTTGTAGGCGCTTTGGAGGTACCGCGACGAATCCTTCCCTGAAGTTTAGCATAAAACCAAGCATTATAATTTCTTGAGACGGCTCCAAACATGATTTTGGGACATTGACCAATATACCCAACCGATGCAAAAGTTGTACCAAAAAACGTGTGTGTTCCAGACATTCACGGTAAGTATTGCCAATGATGAGCCAATCGTCCAAGTAGACCCAAACGAGTGCTCCGCGTTCGCGCACGGCATTTAAAATTGGTTGCATGAGGCGTTGCCATTCCCGTGGTGCAACGTTTAATCCAAACGGCAAAACGCACCACCTGTAAAATTCACCGTCGACGTAGACCCCCAAATAAGGTCGATCCCGCGGATGGATACCCATGTGAAAATAAGCACTTTTCAAGTCAATTTTGCAAGCATACTGACCGGGTCTCAAGAACGGTAAAATGCCCCACAGAGTGACCAAACGAAAATAGGTGGTCTGTACAAACTGGTTCACGTTCTTCAAATTGGTGATAGGTCGACGGCCTCCCTCAGGATGTGCCTCGTCTGACGCTTTGTCCACTGCGAACATACTTGCACAACACTTAATGTCTTTTCGCTCGACGCGTTCCATGCAACCCTGTTGCACTGCATCCAACACGTGTTTTACCAATTCAGGGTCGGTTACCTCTGCGTGGGAAGAACGAGGACGGAAGTCGTCGGTTGGCCGCTCCGGATCAAAACCGTCAACCCAATCAAGCTGCAGCCCATTGCGAATCACTGACGCCGCGTATGTGTCCTTCAACGCTTCCCATTCATGCAATTGTGCACGACAGCGCAAATAGAGTGGCATGTGGGGATGGATCGGCGGTGGCACGCACACGGCTGGCGCCAATAAATCCTCTACAGTCAAGCTACTGCTGTGGTCGTTCATCTAACGTGTGGTTACGTGGCACAAATCTTTGGGTGAAACCCTTACCTTTGCCTTTGCCTCCTTTGCCAGATCTCCGTGGATCAAAACGACCTCGTGTTGAAAACGAACGGAAAGAACTACGATGCGAGTAAGGGGAGAAACGCGTGCCTCTCAGGTCTTTTTGTAATTTGTTGCGCGACTGAAGTAGTGACATGTCATCCTTCGAGAGTAACTCTGGTGCAATCGCAGGTTGTTCAAACCGTTTATCTACTGCCACTCGCCGGGAGCTTTGGATGCTGTAGTCCAACGCACCCAACATTGCAAACAAATGTTCACATAGTACGAATGAAACAGGTGCTTCCGGAGCTACCGTTGTGTCATCTTCGCGTGCTAAGACCACTCCCAGGACTCGCATGGCGTCTTTTACCTGTTGTTCCCAACGACGCTTCTCTGCGTCCGCTGGATGTTTGTGCGTTGGCGCGTTATTAACAGCTGCCCTATGGAACTCGTCGAACACTGGAAGGTGCTTCAACATCTTTTTTCTGCGAAACTCGTCTTGCAAAACCTTTCGCTCTTCCAGGAGTGCAGACAAGCGTGAAGGAAGCGACAGAACCTCATCGCGCCACACGAACGTGGACTCCTTGTCCGACGCGGGGCCAGCGTGGTCCTTGGGACCGCTCAAAGTTTCGCATGCCAAGAAGACGTCTTCGCGATGCGACGACGTTCCTGTTCTGCCAATGTCGTCGCCCTTTAAGGTGAGTAAGGCATCACGAACCAAGGCCATCGTGTCTTTGACAGTGGCCAGTGTTTTCTTTCCTGTAAGTTTGGAATACAGTGACGCTGCCTGCCAAGGACTGAGACCACTCATTGCGCCTTCCTTTGCCAACTGTGCTGCATGTTCCAACGACTCAGAACTCAGGTTCCACGCCGAATCCGGCAATTTCAGCACGAACTCGTGAAAATCCAGTGTCTCATTTCCTTCTGTCATTTTGTTAAAATTTATATCCTTAAAACATTTTGGATTGCATCAGAAATCAAAGCTCTGGGTACAGCAAATCACTAGTTGAACAACTCAGTGAGCGCGTGACCGGTTTTAAGAGCATGGGAGGTTAATAGTGGTTGGAGCATGTAAGGAGTACTGATTTTCCAAATTTTATATTATACTACGGTTTTCTCTGAGGTCGTCGACGACAGGTCGTAGCTTAGAGGAAAAACACAACTCTAAGATTGGTAGAGCGTGGGTTCAAACCCCATGGAGGGGGTATTTGAGGTCAAAAATTTCATTTTTCATGTATAATACCATTTTTGTGTATATTTTGAGGGTGCCCGTTTCAATGAAAGGTAGCAAAGGGCACCAAAAGAGCAGAAAACAGAGAAAACAAACCGGTTTTAAGGAGTTGGCCCATATATGGGGATTGTGTAGTGCTAGCTGAGCCAGCGACCATTTCTCATGGCCAATAGTTATTATGATTACAATTCTGGTCACCAATCTTCTTGGCCCATACCATGAATTATTTTTTCTGAAGTCTTCATATTTTTGACTTCCAACTTGACCACTTTGTAATCTGCAGGATGTGGGCAGCGCTGTCGTCCTTGCTGGAGGTTGAGAACTCACCATTGATCATGATATAATCTTGAGAACCATCCAAAGGTCCATGGCACTTTGTCCATGGCACCCAACTGGAGTAATCAAATGAAAACTATCAAGTTGCAAACACCATTGGGATAATCGCGCTGCAGCTTGTTCTTCAGCGCTACGCACTCCCAGCGCGATGGTGAAGGTCTCCTTGGTCGTCAATGTCCTTGTAATAGGGCTCAAAATAGTCAAATGGTCCTCAAATGGTGTAGGCACCAAGGACCTTCTTGAACATGATTTTGGGGTTTACCAATTGTTCCATAGATCTCGTCGACGATGTTTGCGTCGTCGTGGTCGTCGTCTTCAACGTCGTCGTCGTCGTCGTCGTCGTCGTTGAGGGCGTTTCGAAATTCTTTTCATGTCCTAAGAAGATATGAACAAAAGGGGACATATAACATTGAAATATGAGCAAAACAATGCATATTTACAACATGATCATGGGTCTCCCCCCAACGCGTGGTGCCGGTGCACCGACGCGTTTGGAAACCAAATCAGCATATGCATTCAAAGCCCTACTAATGGGCTGTGATTTGGTGTACTTAACTTCAGGATTCAAGTCACCTACAATTTTACAAAAATCGTGAACATGGCACACTTGCGCCAAAAAAACTGGCACGGAACGGCGTCGCGATAGTGCCGTAACATCCGCTTATGTCTAAAACTGATATAGAATTAATCTTATCAATAAAACTGATTGAAATATCTTAAAAATCGTCAGAAATCGACAATTTCTGGATCGGCGCGCGCGATCTCAGGACTGGCCGTCGCCGACCCAAACTCAGTTTTATTGTACAGAAAATGGTGAAAACACCATGAATGTAAAACTACAGAAATTCCTGATCCACTGATACCAACACTGTCCAAAACAGTGCTGGGATCGTGGTTTTCTGTGGGTGTACATATATCAGGATTTTGCACTGAAAAAAGCGAGAATATAGGTTGCACGAAAACCTTACACCCTTGTCATTGACAGGTTTGCAGTAGAACAAAGGGGGTGTACCTGCCTCAGGTTTAACCTCATTCATGGCACGTAGGTTACGCCTTCCTTTACCACCTCCCTGGTTGGCGTTAGTGGGATTTTTAGGCCCCTTCCCTTTGCCATGCTCGGCGGTAGGGTTACCCCCTCGACCCAAGTGCTTCTTGAGGAATTTCACCATGTGGGAGTCATTCTCCCTCTCAAGAGCTAGCTCAATCAGGAGGTCCACCAGTTCATCGTACGAGTGGGTCCGACTCTTCCTCTCAGAGGTAGAGCGGCAATCATCCCACGTACATTGGGGGATCTTACTCATGAGCCACAGGTGGGGCTCAGTGGCTCCGTAGGAGCCCACGTTCATCCGCAAAAGCAGATACTCCAAGACGCACACGTATTCAGAGATTGGTGCAGCGGAAGGAAACTCAGGGAGCATAGGTAGCTCCTCTATCTGTGTGCGCACACTGAGGTCAGTCTCATAGACTGGGAACGTTTTCTCCAACCTCTGGAGTACCTCTGCGCAGGTGGAACAGGTTTTCACAATCTGTTTCACCTGTTCTTGCAAAAATTTCTTTTTGCATGAGGGTTTCAGCAGTGAGCATTTGGTGGCCACATCCACATGGGATTGGCCAGTCAGCAAAAGAAACTCAGCAAATTCTTCTGCCCATTCGGGCACATTTTTGGGGTCGAACTCCGGCAGTTCCAGCTGGATGTTTGCCTGGGCAATAGGTCTGCCCGTCTTCCCACCCCCCGGAGTTAGGCCAGAAGGTGATACGCCGGCAAGAGGTGCCAGGGCTGACAGCCCTCTTTTCTCAGTCTCTGTCACAGGCACGTCCTGTAGTTCAGCGATAGGGACTGTCCTGGCGCGAGGATGAAAAGGGCTGGGGCAAGTGACCTTCGGTAGCAACCTGGACACCCTTGATCTTTTGAGATCATCAGCCAATGTGCTCAGTCCGGGTGAGGGTGAGGCCAGTGCTGGCTGGGGTAAGGGTTCAGTGATACCCAATTTAGCTTTGACAGCCTCAGAAAGGGCTGTTACATCAGGGTCTTTGGACCCAGACAGAAAAGTTTATAGTGTTTTCAGCACTGTGTTTTTGCTTCTCCTGCTGCTTGCTGTTGCTGTAGGGTGTCCTGCTGCTTGTTTTGGGAGATGAAAAGCTTTTGTTTATTGAAATACAGTAAGTCCAAGTCAATCCAGGATAGCCCAAGCCAGGAGTGTGCAAGGAGAAGGTAATTCAGGATCAAAGCATGAAGGGCTGCAGTGTAAACAGTGAAAGATGATTGGATATTCACAGAAACTGCAACTCAGGTCACAAATGAATGCATATTCACAAAGATAGCTGAAATGTTTTGGGAAAAGAGTTAGAAAACTGCCCCATGGTCACTCCCTCTCCATAGTGCCATCTCAGGAGATGTGCACTCTTTGTTTTGGGTCCCATATGTGCTGAGGTGGCATGGTATGTGGCGATGAGGTCACTGCCATGTCACATGGGATCTTCCTACTTAGCTAGGCTGACCAGGAATTGAACCCAGGACCTCTCAAAAAGAGGTGCCCAGCCCCCTAGGGTGCATACCACTAGGATAGCTAAGAATTCATGGAAAAACACAGATAAATTCATAGGCTCTACTTTAGGTATGTCAGTGCTCAGTCAACTCAGGAAAAGATGAATAGCTTCACATTGAAAGGGGATTAAGGGGTCCACTGCATATCCTGATTGGGTGTTTGGTTCCATAGGTCAAAATGTGTTATCACCACTTTTGGTGGGACCAATACTAAGATTAAAATGCATGGATGCTCAGTGCATCTCTAATACAACTAGAGTATGCCTCAAAGCAATGGAAAAGCACTTTTTCTTACTCCCCCCCTTGTGCTGTGGTGGCCACCACTGTCGCATTTTAGGAAAAAGGGAATTTTTCTTGGCCTTTCCTTGGTTTCCACATCTACTTTAAAATACCTACAGTTTCCCTCACACTGAAAAACGGGCGCTCACCATGGCTGGCGCTCTTTTGCTGCTCTGTTTGTAACATATCCTACAGAAGACTCAGCGCTCATGGCGCTGCCGGGGCTCCTGTGGCTTGGTTGGGTTAGTATGGGAGCATGCCAAACATGTGCATATGCATCCCTCCCTCCAAGACGCAGCGTCGACACAACCCAGACGCAAGACACAATATACACACTCGCATGGGTTCTCGTAAACCTGCTGGCGACCTGTGACCTGTCTTAGGGCGAAGGGAGTCTCAAAAGAATTAAATTTGCCCCTTGGTGGGGTCTTGGTTCTGCTCAGTCTCTCCAGGCACCTGCGTTTCGGCCCGAACACCGCCTACTCAGCGAGGCTGCGCGTGGGTATCTGCAGAGGCAGGAATGCGAGAATTATGGACGAATCCACGCAAAAACGAAGCGACGACACCAAAATCCGTCAAATGACGGCGTAGAATTTTTCTGAAACGACACACCTGAGCAGAATCCAATTGTGCATCAGAAGCACATTTTTATAAAAATTATAGTCATCTCTGGATTTTTTAAATCCAGAAATTCATACGCATAAAATGGCGGCGCGCAGGAGCGGCTCCTAGCGAAGCGCCGGAAAATGGAGAAATAATGGAATTATAAACGTATGTCTCACGTAGTCTTGAAAATGACGAGACACACATTAATAAATAAACATACAAATTCCACCCACACTATTAGAAGAATCAAAAATTCAAGAATTCGAAAATGAACGAAAAAGACTTCAATGAATCAGGTATAAACTACAGGTATGCTCGTCTCGCATGCCGCATACACATTGCTTGTCTCGTGTCTCCGTGAACGAGTCTCGTAGCAGCGCTAACAACGATAGGACGCGATAGAGGGATTGATTAGAAAGATTGCAGATGATTAGCGGTCAGATCAGGGTGATTAGACATACACACAAGTGCATAGCAACGTTCTTCGCGTGCGCCCCTCACTTGCTCTCTCTCCCAGCGGTAGGTAAGGTGAGTAAGCCCAGGCGGGGCCACCCCCTGGTGGAGTTCGTGATTGGGAGTCAGATGGGCAGGTTTGCCCAACACCTTCGCGCATACTCGTGCATGCACGCACGCATTAAAGGGTAGGCCACGCGAAGTGCGCACGGTAAACCTTGTTTAGGCTACCCAGGGGCTCCTCGGTACGTTCTTTAAGAGAACCTGAGGAGTCCCTTAACGCTTGCTTGCTTGACAAGGGTAGCTGGTCCTCCAGCGTGTTTGCGGACAGTGTATTATAGGTCACACTGAGAAGGGTATAATACCTGGAGTGTGGCTTGGTTCCTCCGCCGCAAACGCCCCTTCATTTGCCTTTGTTTTACAGGTGGGCAGGTAGGGTGATTGGTGCAGCAGCCTTTTTTTTATGCCCTGCTAAACAAGGGCGCAGATCACACAAACAAGTAACTCCGCTCCGCCTGTGGCAGAGCAGGGAGTCCGACTTCATCGACATCTGCGCCTTGCACGCGAGAGCACTCCTTCCCTCCAAGCCCTAGCAGGGGAAACGCGTTGTGGCGTCCCCTGTTAGGCCACAGTTGCTTAGCAGCGCTGTGTTCTCTTGTCATTTCACAGGAGGGTCGCTAGGACCCACGACACCTTTGACTTCGCAACGCCCAGTAGAGTGTGCGTGTAGGAGTGGTAGTCCTGAGTGGGGGCTTGAGCCAGTTGCCCCAGTGCTCGCCCACCAGGATGGTGCCACTGTAGGGTGTGTAGGACCTGTAGTGCGTGTGTCACTATCCCACCCGTTTCCTGCAATTTTAGCAGGGTTGGTGGGCTGTGGCAGTGGTTAGGTCAGTGTTCTGGCCACATAGCAAAACGGCGTTTTCATGCCTTCATAGCTTTTGGCCACCCCTCCCTGTAGTAGACAGATAGGTAGGGAAAACAATACCTGGATTAGTACGCTGGGTATTACCCAAAGGTTTTGCGCCAGCACAGAAATTGGGCGCTTAGGGAAGGGGAGACCCGGGGCGTACCCCGTGGCATCAATAAGCCAACCCTCCAGGTTTAGCAAGGGCGCAGACTTGGGTATAATTAGGACACCACTTCTGCGGCTTGCTCTCAGGACCTTAAGACTAGCACACTCACACATACGCTTTGGCAGGTAAGGGTAAGGTTCAGTCCCTAGCTTTAGTCTTGGAGGCAAGCGTCTCAGCGAGCCTCAGCAACTCACCAAGGTTGTTCTTGGACAAGTAGTCAACCAGAACTGAGTTTAGGCGTCCCTCCGGTAGAACAAATGCAGAGAAGGGCTCCCAGGTGGCCTCTTCGACTCCAAACCCTTCCCAGAGGGTGAGGAAGCGCCAATCCTGGCGATAGCGGTGGCGTAGGACAGACTTCACCAGGTAGAAGCCCTCCTTAGCCATCTCCTCGGCGTTCATGTCGGGGAGTTCACCTTCAACTTCCATAGGGCTGGCAGCCCCTTGTAGGTCCAGAGCGGCGATTTCCTCGTCGTTCAGCTCCCACTCCTCCCCACAGAGGTCTTCAGGATCATGGTAGCGCTTCAGGTGTTGAGCAGCGCACACCAGGGTCCCCCCTAGTCGGGGAGAACACCGCACAGTGATACGGTGACCATCCACAGATAGAATCTTGTACGGTCCGAAGTATGGGTCATCGCTGGTAGAGCGTGGCCCGGCAGGTAGTCGACTGTGGTGCACCAGCACCCAGTCCCCTTCTTGGTAGGTGGCCCGTACTCGGTGCTTGTTCTTCTTGTTCCACTGACGCTCCCTCACTCTCTGGAGCATAGCCTTGGCCTTGTCCACCTTCGCTTGTTGCTCTTGGACCCATTCACCCACAGAAGAATGGGTGTCCTCTGGATAGGGGGCATGTAGGAACCACGCAGGGCGCCCGAGGAATAGCTCATGGGGCGAGTAGCCAGTAGCTGAACTCTCTTGGGAGTTCATCATCAAGGATATGACGGGGAGTAGTCTCACCCAGTCCCTGGTGCGTTCAGTTTTGCACCATATCCGTACGTTCTCCTTCAGGACTCGGATCTGTCGCTCACATAGGGGGTTGCTCGTGTGAGAGTAGGGAATCCCCGTAGACACCTGGACATTGAGGGATCTCAGGACCCTCTTGTACCAGCCAGTATCTGAGCGTGCTCGTACGTCCTCATCGGAGTTGATCTCCTTGGGCGCCCCATAGACACAAAACCACTCCTCCAGGAGTATCTTGATAGTCTCCTCCCCGGTAATGTGCTTGGTACATGGGAACACCCTGGTAAACCTGGTCAACCCACAGGTTACCACGAGGGCGAAGTCATAGCCCCCGAACTTCGGCATCTCCGTGTAGTCCACGTATAGAACACTGTTGGCACAGTGAGGGATGGGCAGGGTCGAGTAGAGACCTCTGTCCCTGATATCTTCTGGTTTACAGGACCTGCACGGGCACTTGTCCACGATGGGCTGGAGGGTCTTCCGCAGTTGGTCGTCAGTCCACGTAGTGTGGAACCACTGCTTGAACAGCCTCAGGGTGCGGTCAGCACCCACATGACCACTGGACTCATGGGTCCACTTCAGCAACGCTGGGACTCTGTCACTGGGTACCACAATGCGGTCCTCGTGCCAGAGGTAGCTCTTGTCCCTCTTCCACTGGTCTTGGTTGACCAGGAGGGGTTCAAGGCGTTTCTCCAGGCGCCGGTAGATATCCCCAAACTCCTTCAGGTACTCCGATTGTTGGAGTCCATCCAGGGGGCGTATCATCGTCATGTTGAGGTCCAAGTGGACGTCCATACGGCTGAACGCCTCCTTAGCCAGCGCTTCAGACCGGGCACCAATCAGGGCGTCAAAGTTGTTGCGGCTGATGTAGTCGGCACACTCGTTCTTCAATCCCTGGATATGGTGTACCGTCAGCCGTAGTTGACTGAGGTAGGTCCACCAGCGCCGTAGCTTGGCCTTCTCAGGTGGGGGACCCTTCTGGAAACTGCGGACCGGTTCTTGGTCGCACAGCCAGACCACAGGGTTACTCCCCAACAGTCGTGCTTGTGAGGATAGCACCAGCATACCCGCGAGCAATTCCTGCTCATAGGTGGAGTAGTTCCCCCTGGCCTGGTTCCACTTCCAGTTCCAGTGGCCCAGAGGTACTAGGACCCACTTGTCGTCAGGGTAGCTGTGCTTGAGGGTTCCATCTCGGTTGAGACCTTCCGTCCCCCATTGGGAAATGGCCGAGTCGAACTCCTCCTTCTCCAGTGCTTCCCATTCGAACAACGTTCCACCACCGCCCACATTGCTGGCGTCGGTCACCAGGATAATCTCCCCTTGTGCCCTAGGCACGCCCAAGCACTTAGCGTTGGCTACCTTGTCTTTGAGCTCGTCAAACGCTTGTTGCTCTTGTGGGCCCCAGCGCCAAGTAGTACTCTTCATGATCAAGTCCGTCAGAACGGCGCTGGTATAGGTGAAGTTCTTGATGTGGCGGCGATAGAAGTTGCACGCCCCAATGAAACTGCGTACATCATGAAGTCCTTTCTTGGGGTCTTCGTGTCGTACCTTGGCATCCATCAGGGGTTTGGCCTTAGAGGCCGCTGGGGTCCACCACCCATAGCCAACGTCAAACCCCAGGTACTGCATGGTCTCCTGCATGAACTCACACTTCTCCAGCTTGAGTCGAGTGTGGTTCTCCTGGCAGACCGCAAAGAACTCACCCAAGAGGATTAGGTGATCGTCCTGGGTATTGGTCCCGAGGCATACATCGTCGATGTGAGCCTTCATCTGGGCACCACGGGATATGAGCTCCTGCACCTTAGGTCTCCTTCGTAGGATGGACAAGATCTTGTTCATCAGCTCCTGGAATAGAGCGGGTGCGTTAGCCACGCCAAACGGCATGACCTTCCACTTGAACACCCTCCCCTGAGGGGTGATGAAGGCCAGTAGCTCCTGTGCGTTGGGCGTCAGGTCCACTTGCCAGAATCCGCTTCGCTTGTCCATCTTGGTCTTGTAGCGGCAGGAGGCTATCTTCTCCAGGGTAGACTCCATATTGGGAATGGACCCTGAGTGGTTGAGCGTCTTCTTGTTCAGCTCTCCATAGTCCACTACCAGCCGTTTGGCTGTAGACCCAGGTTTAGCCACCAGGAAACAGGGGCTGCAGTGTAGGGGGTAGTCCCCGTCCTTGTACTCCAGGACTAGGCCAGCGTCGATACATTCTTGTATCTGTCGCTCAATCTCGTCGGCCTGCTCTTTAGGAGCTGGATAGGGTCTCCTCCGGATCTTGTGACCCACGAACTCGGGTTTCAGCTTGAGGTCCATCTGTACCAGCTTGTCACATGAGGCTGGAGGGGCCAGTTCTCCGAACACCTCCAGATAGGTCCTTATAAGCTTCTGTACCCGCGGGTCCAATACCTTGATCTTGTCCTCCATGTCCTCGTCGGAGTGTAAGTTGCTTGCCCCTTGAATAGACGTCGGGAGGTGGTCCTCCACCGACTCTTCGCCCGCGGTAGTATCCTTCAGCCCTTGGTAGGCATATAGAAGGTCTTGTTCAACCATCTCCGATGGACGATGGCAACATAGGCACGCTCGAGGGGGTTCACATACACATTCCTCCGAGAGGTCGTCCTCTTCTGGGGTCCTCACATGGGCGCCCCACACGCTCTTCATGAGCTTGAGATCTACCTCCCTTTGCCAGGTGGTGATCTTCTGTTCGAGGTCCTCCTTCAGTTGGGATAGGTCTCCCATACGTCCTTGCTTCAGTGGCCATGAGCTGCGGGTAGGCTTCGCGTAGCATAGCTTTTTCGCCACCAACCTCCTCTTGGAATCCACATACTCCCTGAGCCTGGATCGAGGGTCCAGCTCCTCGTCCACGGGGTCTTCCACCCTCATGGAGAGTAGGGGTTTCAGTGGGGAGACGTACTCGGCGTTCTCCACTTCCTCCACACAGGTCTGCACGAAGAAGGCGTCGTGCTCAGTTTCGTCGTCTGAGTGGATAGAGCTAGGTAGCTCAGATAGTCCACACTCAGAGACTCCATCAGTAACAGGTACATGACAGGGAGAGTTGGGGGCGTTGGTGTCAGTCACGACGTACTCATCTCCTCCGGGTGTAGTCTCAACCGCATCTTGAGGTCGTAGGCGATCCTTCAAGTCACCCAAGGCGAGTCCATCGCTTTTTCGCTGTATAACCTGGACCAGAGTCGGGTCCAGGTCCTCCCAGGGGATGGTGGTAAGACTTCCGTCCACCACGCTGAGCATACTCCCCCATCCGGGCTTCCCAATAGGCGTCTTGCGTCCCAGAGGCACGTAGATGGCCTCATCAGGCAAACGAACAGAGCTGATAGTTAGCCTGTCCAGGAGGTTTCGCCAGTACTCGTTGCCCCCATGGGCTCCCCAATCGGGGGAACACAGGACCATACGGGAACGTTCCAAGGCCACCTTGGTCAGCACCTTCCCCAGTTCACTGAACCTGGGGTTCCCGTAGGCCATCCCGAAAGAGGGCCAGTAAAATTTGTAGCTGCAGTTCTTCCCCTTGCTGCAGTAAAGGTCCAGTACATGTTGCTTGTCGCTGGCGAACAACTCCACACTCAGGTCTTCTCGAGAGTAACCCAACTCCTTCAGACCTTGGTCTAGGACTTCCCCCAATAGTTGATAGTCCTCAGTCTTGGAGGCCGCCATCATGTTCGAGGGCTCCTCCTTCGATAGTCTCAGGTAACTCGAGGTATGTTCCGACTGCTCCAGTGGCACAGACTCTCTGCCACTGCCGTGGTCCACGTAGAGGAGGTAGGGCGCTTGCAGCGTCAGGGATTGTATCTGCAAGTGCTGCACGAAGAAGTCAGTCCCCAGTACAAAGTCGAAGGCATCAGTGTCCATCACATAGAACCGATGGGCGATAGTCCTGAAGCCCATAGGTACCTCCACTTCACAGTCCCCGCAGCTGTGCACCACATGTCCATCCCCCATGCGTATAGCGGCGGTGGTCATGGTGTTCTTCAGGCTCCCACAAGGTAAAGTTTTCTTGGCCACTATCGATATTGTGGCGCCAGTATCCAGTACCCCCAGGTATTCACGCCCCCCTAGTCCGATACGTACCCAAAACACCAGGTCTTGGGTGCCACCAGAGCGACCCCGTCAGAACTCCGCGGGACAGGTCACCTCGAACCCCTTGTTCGGCAATTTGCGGGCCATCCTCATGAAACGGCTCCTCTTCTTAGCGTTGCCGTCATCACCACCTTCATGCTCACGCTTGGCTCCTTGTTCTTGCTGGGCCTGTGTTTGTGAGCGTGTGGTAGGTCCAGACTGCCCTCCAGAGGGCTCGGAGTTCCCCCCTGGATTAGGGTTGGGGTTGCCTCCGTTCTTGTCCTTGTTCTTGTTGTCGGTCTGGCGGTTAGCGCCTCCTCCTCGTCCACCTTGACCCTTGTCTTGACCACCTTGACCACGTCCTTTCGACTTGCCCTTGCCGGAGTCGTTGCCTTTGGCCTTGCCTCCACCTTTGCCTGAGCCTTTGCCAGGATCTTCCCCCTTAAGCTTCGCCGATAGGCGTTGCATATGGTAGCACTCATCCTCGTAGTGCTTCCGCTTACCGCAGAATGCACACGTGATGGTGCAGCGGTAATGATCCGGCAGCTTCGCTTTGGCGCTGGTGTTCTTCTCCTGCTGCTTCCCCTGGACGACGAAGCAGTCTCGCTGCTCGCAGTCAGAGGCGTGCTGCAGGTGGCCCTGCTCATCTCTGGCATCACACCAGAATAGCTCCTTCACGTTCTCCATGGTACGGGCGTGGGCGTGTTTGGGGGTAGTCCCCTGCCCAGGTCGGGACCCTTGGTACCCTTTGCCTCCAGAACCTCCACCACCAGGACGGTAGTTGTTCAGGTGCTGGTCGCTCTCCTTCTCCAGCGCCATCTCCAGGAGCAGCACGCATAGATCCTCGTAGTGGAGGGATCTAGCCTTGCGCTCAGCCGTCAAACGGCACTCGTCCCATAGCTCTCGAGGGAGCTTGGCCACCAACCAGAATAGCAGGTCGTCGCTGCTGTAGGAGCCGGGCGTCAGTCGTCCAGCCCAGTGATCCAGATCAGCCAACAGCTCAGATACCCTGCCAGGCTTGGGGTTGTTGGGCAGCACGGGTAGGTTCTGGATCTCGGCCCTGATGGAGAGGTCGGCTTCGTAGGTTGGGTACTGCCTCTCCAGGGCAACCAACACATCGGCAAAGGTGGCGGAGTTAGTCACGATCTGCCTGACCTGCTTCTCCAGGTACTTGGTCTTGCAGCACTGCAGGAGCAGATCGCACTTCACTCGCCCACTCGCGTGGGTTTGGCCGGTCAGTCGTAGGAACCGGCCAAAGTTCTCAGCGAACTCGCTGAGGTCCTTGCCTGTGAACTCAGGCAGGTTCACCACGATCTTGGGGGTGGCTATAGCCTTCGCCTCCTGAGCTCGGCGTCCTTCAGGGCGTCGGGTCTTCTTCTTCTTCTTCTTCTTCTTCTTACCCTTTGGATCCTCGGGGTCCTCCGGGTCATCGTCCTCCGAGGACGAAGAAGAATCCATCGACGGCGGCTCGTCGTCGGAGGGGTCTCCGCCTAGATCACTGGAGACATAAGGCTCCACGTCCACCATAGCCCTTAAGGCTGTCAGCCCCAGCCGGTCCAGCTCGGCCCTCGTCGAGTTCGTCACGTGGCTGTAGGGCGGCTTGGCCGTTCTCGGCACGAAGGGACTTCTCGGAATAGCTGCAGGCGTCGGAATCGGTCTGCTCCTCAGGCTCCCCAGGGTATTTGTCAACCCTGCCGTCAGGTGGTTAGCCTGTACTCGGTGGGGTGACATTCCCACCGAGATAGGTGACGTTTGGGGCGGGATCATCAGGGGCTCCAGCTTCTCACGGATCTCTTGTGTGAGGTCGCCCACGATTTTTGAAGTGGCTCCTCGGAGCACCTCATTGATCTCCGACCGCGTCAGGGACCTGCTGGAGGATCTTCCCGATCCTCTACTCCTGCCTCCAAGAGACTCTGGTCCTCTCCTCAACCCACTCAAGGGTGCATACCCAGGTGCATACCCAGGAGCATACCCAGGAACATCCACATAGGTTCCAGTAGCGTGTAGTCGATGGGGATAGTCAGCCGCATACCATCGCGGCGCAGAGCTGGAAGCCACCGGCTCACTGGCAGTAGTTGCCTCATGGAGCACAGTGGTAGGTGGGCCCGTACCATAGGCGGGGTAGGGAGGCATGCCAGTAAAGCCTGTGCCCTCTGCCATAGGCGGGTTGGTTGAGGAGGTGGATGTTGCAGCGACTGGGAGTGTGGTGGTCATAGGAGAGGGTGATGCGTGGAGGCCAGAAGCGCTTGGTGCGCCTTCGAAGGTAGGGACATTAGTCAGGTCTTGCCCTTGCTCCTCTCCTTCGTCTGCTCCTTCTCCAGCATCCTTCTCGCTCTCACTTCTCTTCCTCTTTACAGGCTGAGTGACCACGACCACCTCTTCGACGGACAGGGCCCCGAAGGCCGTCTGGAGTCCATCCAGGGAGTCCTCAGCCGTATCCACTGGCCCATGTAAGGGCTCCGCCGAAGGTACAGCGCCAGGTGCCGGCCTTGCCGGTGCCTCAGGCGCTGGCGCCGTCTTCTCGTCGGCGTCCTCCTTTCTTGGGTCCATCTTCTTTCACCCTTCAGCTTATATTTGCCCGTACTCGGCGCACTGGATGTACGGCACGGGGTTGCTGCCGGTGCGCAGAGACAGGCTGCCTCTTGCTACCAGAAAAGTTTATAGTGTTTTCAGCACTGTGTTTTTGCTTCTCCTGCTGCTTGCTGTTGCTGTAGGGTGTCCTGCTGCTTGTTTTGGGAGATGAAAAGCTTTTGTTTATTGAAATACAGTAAGTCCAAGTCAATCCAGGATGGCCCAAGCCAGGAGTGTGCAAGGAGAAGGTAATTCAGGATCAAAGCATGAAGGGCTGCAGTGTAAACAGTGAAAGATGATTGGATATTCACAGAAACTGCAACTCAGGTCACAAATGAATGCATATTCACAAAGATAGCTGAAATGTTTTGGGAAAAGAGTTAGAAAACTGCCCCATGGTCACTCTCTCTCCATAGTGCCATCTCAGGAGATGTGCACTCTTTGTTTTGGGTCCCATATGTGCTGAGGTGGCATGGTATGTGGCGATGAGGTCACTGCCATGTCACATGGGATCTTCCTACTTAGCTAGGCTGACCAGGAATTGAACCCAGGACCTCTCAAAAAGAGGTGCCCAGCCCCCTAGGGTGCATACCACTAGGATAGCTAAGAATTCATGGAAAAACATAGATAAATTCATAGGCTCTACTTTAGGTATGTCAGTGCTCAGTCAACTCAGGAAAAGATGAATAGCTTCACATTGAAAGGGGATTAAGGGGTCCACTCCATATCCTGATTGGGTGTTTGGTTCCATAGGTCAAAAGGTGTTATCACCACTTTTGGTGGGACCAATACTAAGATTAAAATGCATGGATGCTCAGTGCATCTCTAATACAACTAGAGTATGCCTCAAAGCAATGGAAAAGCACTTTTTCTTACTCAGACAGTAATATGGCTAGTAACTCGGCCGTACGGTCCAGGGCCCCATGAGTTGGCTCTGGTAGATGGGGAGCTTTCACATATGCGGAGCACACTTCAGGGCCCTTGCTGTTGATTGGCAGCTCTGGACGCCATACTGGCCCGAGAGGTCGCCTGGGTAGAGACACTGTGTCGGCCAGGTCCGTGGGTGGGCCTGAGTAAGGGTAGGAACCCATGTCCGTGTACGGTGGGGATCCCAAGGCGTCTAGCGGTTCCTCTCCATCTTCGCCTGTGACGGACTTGTAGTACTCGTCGTGGAGAATATATTCGTTGATTTTCCTTCTGAATTCGCCTTCTTCCTCAGGTTGTCGAGCGGGGGTAGCCGTTGAAGAAGAAGCTGGGCATATGGATCTGGAGATCGACGCAGCAAACCTTCGGCGGAGGTGCTGAAGGCTATCACCACGGGCCCCTAAGGCCTCTGTGGTTAATCTGGGCGCATCTTGTTCCGCCCTTCTGTGTACTGGATCTTCTTGAGACCCAGATGCGGCTCTGAGCTTGGGCTCACTCATTAAGGTGGGACCACTGTTGCCAAGTTGAACTTGTACACTCCGAATTGGCCAGGTCCTGGCAGACATCTGTACCGATGGTGTGGACATTTTGTTTCTGGTTTTGGCTTGTGTACTTCTCAGAGTCGGTTCGAAAGGTTCTCAAGGGCTGCACTCTGCTACCGGAAAGATGTCCTTGATTAGTGCCCTAGATATTTTGATGAAATCCTGCAGGTTTTGAAGTTGAAAACCCAAACCAAAGCAGCAAGTAGAGCAAGAACAGGATGTGGATCGAATCAATGAAAAGTTTTGAAATCCAGTGTAACACAGAAGGGCTGCAGATAGACAAAGCAGGTATAAACACAAAGATTCAATCACAAATGGATAATACAAAAGATTTTATATGAAAACTGGACTGACTCTAGCCTCCAAGATAGTGAATTCAATGGCATCAAGCACTTCATGTGCACTCTTTTGGGTGAAATGGTGCTGGTTAGGAATGTGGGGCATAGGTGTCAGGCCAACACAGAAAATGACTTGGCCAAGCAACTGAATTCAGAAACAGTTAAAAAGTAGAACCACAATAAGTGGTAGAAACAATTGAGTATAGGGGTCTTGGGGTGGGAGACCACTAGGCTTAACCTCCAAGGCCTAAAGCATGAAATGCCTATTTTATTTCGGTATATCCGCCATGAAGGAAGGTACCTCCGCTCAGTTGAGTGGTAGGGGTGAACTTCATGGGGGGCTAGGGTTACAACCCTAGTTACTTTGAGAAAGTGTACTTTAGGCTTCAAAAGAGAGATAAAAATACTTAAGTTAGTCTTAGCATCAACAAAAGGGTTTTAAGGGGGGCTTGGCCTGGATCAAGCCCTCCAAGAAAGACATGGCAGTGACTTTTTCTTACTGTTTTTTTTGCCATTTTGAAGGTGCTGTTTTCCACGGCCTCCCAAAAAATGCATTATTTACCAGGTTTGCCCATTTTTTTGCTGTTTTCAGGGGGGTCAAAGAATAGTTTTTTTAGTCCGAATCAGAGGTCTCACCGGTCATTTTCCCCGAAGAAAAATTTTGTTGGCTAATTTGAAGAATACCAATTTTTGGATCTTCTGAAAAACTGCAAACGATGGGCGTTGTTGACACAGAGTGCACATGTCCACATGAAAAAATAATTATTTTAGGAGGCTGAGTGCTCGAGGCCTCGCGCACTCAGCCACCCGAACTAAGATTTTTAGGCCTTTTTGAGATGAGTTTTTGACATCGCAAGTGGCATGAAGCAAGAATGGAGCAAAAGCAAAACTGCAAGATTCGATATGGTTTAAAGAGTTGCACAGCGGAACACTCAGTGCACGAGGCCTCGCGCACTCCACATGCTAGAAAAATAGTTTTTTTGATACCCCTAACCACTTGCTTTGTGGCAATAGCCTTAAAAAAGGCTTTTTGAGAGTCCTCCCTTTTGGAATCCTGTGAAAACAGTATGCTCCAGAGTAGCGTTCAGACACTCCTCCTGTAGGGCACCTTGTTTCATACATCCTGTGACCAAGAGCTTCTGAAAAACTGTTATAAAGCCGAGATGATGGGAGGCTGGCCACCTCATTTGAAGGTAAATCAACTGAAAAAAGCGTGTTTAGCAAGAACTGAGGGCAACCCGCTGTTTAGATCCACTGCACCTGACATGGTGCATGACGTGAAAAAGAAATCCATTCATTGACTACTCTTGCTGCTGACATGACACGAACGGTACAACATGAGGCATCCATTTCGACATTAGAGCCTCATTTGGCGTGGAATACTCTTTGTTCAGGACCAGTAGGAAATACACATTCTACATGATTGAGTGCGCGAGGCCTCGCGCACTTAACATGCTAAAAAAAATAGTTTTTTTGATACCTTTGACTACATGCAATCTGTCGATAGCCTCAAAAAAGATTTTTGAGATTCGTCCGTTTTCGAATCCTCAAGTTTCAGGTGGAAACACGGGGAAGTTGCGCGTCTTTTTTATGCACACAAATGCCTCTACTTCAGCTTGTATGGTCGGTTTTGTGATACGCCATGAACTCAGTTGTTTTGAAAAAAGCCAATCCCCAAAAACCGGTTGTTTAGAAAACTAGAAACGGCTTCAAAATAAAACGGCATTTCCGTGAAATAAAAGTGTAACCTTTTACTTAGCCCACGTAAACCGCACCCTGTTTTGCAAGGGTAGGTACTACCCTAAAAGTTTGTTGTGCTATGCACAAGTGTGCAGTGAGACAATATTTTTCTATACAAGCAAAAAATAAGTGATTATTGTATCATGATTTACCCAAATGAAAAATGGTAGGCTAAACAATACCCTCGGCGAAGACAAGCGAAGCAAGCCTCAAATCTTGTGTCCCCGGAACTTTGGAATCAATCACCAACTGAGCATCCTCAAAACATAGTATGCATTTCGCGTCTACAAAGACACCTCATCAGCTCTAAGCAATACAACCACAAAATGTTCAATCAAAACAAAGGGCAGGCAATTGGGTACAGTGAAACAGCTGCGATGCGTCCAAAAAAATAGATAAACACAAATGCAAAGCGAACGCTGAGTGATCCTGAATGTGCGCGCGATGCAGCAAGTGGACCACGCGCATCCTACCCAAACTAATGAGAAAACAAATTGAGAAAATAGAAACCACCTGACTCAGGCATCGTCTAACGAATTGCGGATCGCCAGACATCCAAAGTCAAAAAGCGTTGTTTTGCTATTTTTTGTAGTCCAAAGTGGAATTGCCTTTTGGCTTGATTTTCTATTAGTATTCAGCAATTTGGCCTTATTTCACTTCTCCAAAGTCAATAGCCGCCACATCCACTTTTGCGAAAACGGACTTTGGAGAGCTTGTACTTTGGAGAAAACTCTGCCGTTTTTACAAAAACTTTATTGTGTCGATTTTCTTGAGCATAACCTCCCATAATTTCCTACAACTAGTTTTTTCAAGTAATTCATGAAAACGGCTATGAAACTTTACTGCTACACGTGACATATTTAGAATGCTTGGAGGAGTGGTCCACTTTTCCCCACCTAGCAACTCGTTTGAAACCTTTTACGTTCTTGTCAACATGATAAAAGGTTTCAATTTTTGAAAAACGCATAATTCTTTACGAATGACCGTATATAGAATTCCAGATGGTGACAAATATGCCTAGCCCTTAATGGTGGTGAAAAAGCATTCCGCGGAGTTCACTCTCGGTGGTTTTGAAAAATATAATCCAAAAAAACCGATGGTTCTGAAAACCAAGAGGTTGCAAGTCTTAGCAGGAGTGCAGCCGTAGACTTGATGATCAAGAAGCTGACAAAACTGCGCCTAGCATGAGATAGCGCAACAAGAGTCCTCACATGTTTGGGCCAAGGGGTACTCTAGTGAATGTTCATGTCTATGAACTGACAAATCAGTGATAAAGAAATTTTTGGTAGTTGCGCAAACAGGAATGACACTCTGATGCAAAAGCTGTCCATTGAAAAAACCACGGACAAGGGCAAAATACCCCATGAAAAGAGAATGCGCTGCATCAAAATCCTGTTGATCACGACAATTTAGAAAACAAACAGACTTACAGAAATTAGGTGGTTCAACAGACCAAAAAGTATTAGACAACTAAGACCTTAATAGCTTTAGAACCATGGATGAAAATGGGGTGGAGTGCAAAATGTGTTTTGGAGACCTAGCAAAAGTGCTATGGAGCATACAAATGGTGCACAGGGGCCATGGAACAAAAAGATACCACAATTATTTTCAAAATGGCTGCCATTAATAATTGACTTTTGCCATGTAGTGACTCGCGCCCTGCCACTCGCCCCCCACCCTAGCCTTTCCAAAAGCGTTGCAAAGGAACAATCAGCATTGTTCTCACTTTGAAAAGTCACATGATGTTACGAATGCAAATTCTTGACAACATAAGAGCCATTCATTTCATATAGGCACAAATAGCACCATAGGGATGGTGTGCTCTGTCCTTCCCCTTCTGGATTCTCCAACTAATCACCACAATCAGCTGGGCCGGTACCAACCGACAGCACGTCTGCATGACTTACATGCCAGAGCTTGATAACAAACGAGTGTGCATGATAAAACGTGACCCTCAAGTAAGTGCAGTGCAATTTGCTGGGGCTAGGTAAGGAAGACATAGAGGAGACACGGAGTGTGTCATTATGTCGAAGCAGCACCAGAATTTAGAAGCACGCAATTTAGAAGTGGAGAAGCAACAAGGCAGATGGAGTCTCGCTGTGCGCATCCGATGATCGCGGCCCCAGAACTGGTGCTAAACCACCCCTCCATAGGAGGTGCCCCCACCATTGCGGGTCCTGTTTGCCCCATGACAAAGCGTCCATATGCAAACTCTGTCACACAGCCAAAATCAGTGGCCCACTAGTCGTCCCAAGGTCCAAAAACCGCTGATTTGGCTGCAGCATTTCTCATTCTCCATCGGCGCAGGTTGTGATCGCCAGACCAGTACGGACACAGTAACTCCCCCGTTCATGCACATCTGCTGCGCGTGCTTGAGGTACATGCCATGCAATGGAGATATTCCCGGTGCTTGGGCCCCAGGCACTTGCCATAGGGCTCTGCAGCAGTTCTCAACCCTTTCACTCGGTTTGGCAGTGCTAAATCTGAAGCCCCTGCCAGCGCTGAGGCTTCAGATGGAGTGGGCGCCGCGGGAGTGGAAGGCTGCAGCCGTGAGCCCTGGGAAGGACATTCTAGCCCCATCCACAGAACTACAATCCCACCCTTCGCCCATCGTCCCTCCGCTCGCCCAGAACTGACCTCGACCAACAAGCACTAGGTTTGGGCTAAACTCCTAGGCAGGAGGTCGCGTTTTAGGGGCAGGACCTGGGTTTGCTGTGCTTGGCAGGGGCCTGATCGCTGGGACGAGCCTTTCTTCCACTTCAACGGCTCGCTTTGATCGTGGCGATCGTGGGGCTGTCACATGCCAAATGCGCAGACACTGCAGAGCCAAAGCAGCCCATCGAATCCCTCTGTTGTACGGGCATTACAGTGTGGGCTGCACTCATGCAAACTGGAGATAAGCGGCAAGAGCTGCCCCCTGGTTTTCGACGGTGCCATCTGCATTACACATGGGATTTGTAGCTGATCGAATGTCTCATCTGCATCCAATTGTGCTCGCGGGCATGGCCACTACAACACGCATGAATCCACTTTCTGCTCCCGCTTGTCGAACACATGAAGAATGCGGAATCCTATGTTACAGAAACACCCCCATTCACTTTCTTCCTTTGAACTCACTCGGACTTGCCCAGGCGGGTGTATAAGCCGCCACAGAATGAATGAATGAATGAATGAAGCTGCATCTGGGTTTTGCGCTGCATCGTCTTCACGGTGGAACATGTTTATTTGCGTGTGCATTTTCTGGCGTCATACTGCAGTGACTTGAGAGGACGCTTCTTTTGTACCCCTGACTCTGATCCACTCAACTCGGGTCCACCGCTCCGGTCGTCATGCTCAGAACCTGCACTAGCGTCTGTTCCGTTCTGGCTATGAAACAACGGACTTCTCTTTCCCTTTACTCGTGTCTGCCTTCTTGCATGGTCCCGTCTGCCCTCCTGTCGGCCGTTGTCCGGCCGATCAGCCTCTGAAACAGCTTCAGCCACATCCACCGATGATGCCCCACCGCTGAAATTGGGGCTGCTGGGCTTGTTGAACTCTGGCAGAGTCGCAGAAAAATCAATGGTCACAGCCGAGGGGAGCTCTGAGGCCTTCGTGTTCCCAATGCCACAAAATTGGATGTGCCATGTGGTGCTCCCGGTCGTTGACATCAAGACCAGGCACCTCGGCAAAGTGAAGCGCTTTGGCCCTAGAGGACAGGGGTGTGCCCAACAGACGGTTCTCACAACAAATGCTGCGTTTGATGTCGCATACACATGCCCATCCATGCGCTTGTCCTGAACAGACTGTACAGCCCTCGCCAGTTCAGACCCGATGTACACAACCAACAGTCCTCCACAACCATCCCCTACGACCGCCCAACGAGGTCACGTGGCTCGGCTGTCGTCGCACATGACGTGGGCCAAGCAGCATCCACCCGCAGCGGCAAACACGGGCAATACGGAGTGACGGGGACTGAATACAATTTCAGACGGAGACACGACACATGCGTCGTTTCATCCCAAAGTACGCGGTACGGCCCCGGTACAACCGGAAGGGTCTGGCCGCAGGCCAAGCCCCCCCCCCCTCACCCCCTCCCCGCACACTCTACCCAACCTAAGATAATCTCGAAATGATTGGGCAAGTACTGTCGGAGGCGGCTACTACCAGCCCGAGGCAGGCAAGCCCAGGTCAAAATTGCTTGTGCATATTGTTCCACGAAAGAACGGCCTCAGGCATTGGATGGCAGAATTATTGTCGTTTGTGGTTGCTAACCCACATTTGAATTCAGAGCCACTGCCCTGCCAGTGCGTGGTTGAGGGTCGGCCAGTAACACGGCTGATACCCATTCCAAAGAACATCCCACATCAAGGGACCTGGAGGCCCTGTGGGTGTTGCCGGATGGTGGTGCAACACTTGTTCTTTGGCGAGTGGTTGCTTGCGAGTTTATGGTGTGCCTGCCCAGTGGTTGTTTGCTGAAGGTATGGGCAAGTCGGTACGACATGATCAAGGCTTTTTTGAGCAACGGCTGGAGGGGGGGTGGGAGGGGGAGGGGGCACTTTTTTAGGGCAGGCACTGCTTTTGTCCTACCCTAACCCGAGGGGGGGGGGGGGGGGCTAGCCCAGGAGGCAGCACCCACTGACCACCACCACAAATGTCCACGGCAGCTACCCAATGTCCAACCGTACGTGACATATGTATGCAACAAGCCCAGGAAACAGAAGAATACTGTGGACGCGCCTGGAATTTAACTCACGACCTATCAACATTAGCCATTTACGGTCATAGTATTGACCACTCAACTGCCTTCAACAACTGACAATTCAATGCACAGGTGACTCATGGTCTGTGCTCTATGTTGAAAAACAATCCCTGACCCACTGTTGGCCTGCCCCGTACCTGGCGGAGGGTGGTGGTGGTTTTGGCGAAGAAAAAAAGGCAGGCAGCCCGCCCCCACCCCTCCGGTCCACTAAAACAGGCTTGGACATGATCACAGAGTGTCGCTGTTACTGAGAGAGCTATCGGAATGCTCACAGCTGTCCTCCGTGTGCGAGAGTCCCATAAGACAGCTCCGTACAAGGACGCCATACCGACGTCCGTGCTTGAAATAACGCGCAACCGCCAACGGTCAACCCCCAACCGCCGATGCTTGACCGCCAACCGTCGACGGCTGATGGTCACCGCTGACAAAATGACGGCTCTTGTGATGCACCGGCACTGCATTGCTTCCTCACCTATGCGCATACAAGAAGGCCACTCAACCTCAGCCCCAACCCAAACTGTTTCAGGGATCTGCATACCTGCACTTCCCGGATTCAGGTACAAGACCCCAGACTTGTAATGTACAGAGGGTTTGTGACTGTGACCGTATATAAAAATGCAGGGCCGATGCACTGGTACGTGAGGTCTCATGGCATCAAACTCCTTGCTGTCGGGCGGGTAGTGCTGCAAGAAGATGGAAATGTGATCTGAGGTGGTGACAGACGTCATTTGCGTCCCCTTGGGCGGCTCCACTGCCACTTTCGACACCGCGTCGCTTAACTGCCCCCTGCAGCTCCTTGTGCTGCTGCTCTGCGAGCCCTCTTTAAAGCCGTTCTGCAGCACTACAAAGGTCCTGCCGCCCAAGGCCAGTGTCGTCCAGTGTGGCACGTTTTGCTGCGCCCACAGCTCTGTGCAGTCCACGTTCCCAGTGACAGCCACAACGGGGCATTGCAAGCTCAGCTGCATTTGGTGCAGGAGGGCGTGGGCGTTCATCCTCTTGCTCTTCGACTTGGCACCTCCTCCAATGTCCCCTTTTTGAAGAAAATGGGAACGGCATCACACACACACACACACACACACGCACGCACGCACGCACGCACGCACACACACACACACACACTGCCCCCCATGCTTCACCTCACATTCCTGCACATATACACATGCGGTGCATGCGAACTCCGCCCCCCCCCCTCCCTTGGGCCTAGAACCTAGGGACGCAAGGCGCTAGGGGGACGATTGGCACACAGTATTGAAGGAAAGGCTAGTTAAGGTTGCCAACTAATCTACAATCTACCCCGAGCAGCGCGAGGGGTCGCTCTTGAAATGACCTCTAAATACCCTGGAGTGCCTCATTCAAAGAGGGTAAGCCGACGAGACCTGAGGGAGAGGCGCGGATTTCGCCGGCTAACCCTCTTTGAACCCAGCAGGCAGCGGGCTTTAGGAAACATGTTTTCGTGCCCCCCATGTCCATTGGATGGGCTGTAGGCCCGCTGGTATGGGCGGGAAGGGCCCCGACAGCCCCTGAGGGGAGGGGGGCAGAGTTCACATGAGCCATACATACACACGTACACCTGCGGTACACCAGCCTGGTGAGATCCTTCCTCCTCCTCCCGGAACAAGCCATCAATTCGTGGGAGGGACGCAGGGTGGAGTAAGTTGGAGGGTCAGGGCAGAGCATGCATCTGGCACGGCGGCATCCACATCAAAAGTGTGGGAAAACACTGCCTACTGCATCTCCTGGATTTCGAGAGTTTCGGTGCTTCGAGTTGTATGATTTGCAGGCACTGAGTTGGAGTTTTGGGTTGTCCTACAGCCAAGGGGCCTGGGCGGCGGGGTTCAGGGATTCTGGAGTCAGAGTGGCCACCGAGGGCTCCCTTGCTAACCCCCAGCCCCTGGCCTCCCAGTCCTGTCCGGGATCGGCAACAAAAAAGATGCACACAGGACTCAGCAGGTTTCCGGGGCAACGATGTGGAGGCCAGACCCCAAGCCACACCTGCATGAAAGACTACCGATGCGCCATGAAGGATGTCAAGCACCTCTTGCTCCAATATTCCGTGGGTGTCTGAAATGATGCCAACCTATGGAAAGCGCGATGCATCTCAGCGCCGGGTCGCGGTGGGGTGTGTTGTGTTGTGTGGGGCTGTGGCGTGGGGAGCGGTGGGCTGTCGTGTATGGGGCTATGGTATGCGAGGCTGCGGTGTGCGGGGCTGTGGTGTGCGATGCTGCAGTGTGCGGGGCTGTGGTGTGTGGGGCTGTGGTGTGTGGGGCTGTGGTGTGTGGGGCTGTGGTGTGTGGGGCTGTGGTGTGTGGGGCTGTGGTGTGTGGGGCTGTGGTGTATGGGGCTGTGGTGTGTGGGGCTGTGGTGTGTGGGGCTGTGGTGTGTGGGGCTGTGGTGTGTGGGGCTGTGGTGTGTGGGGCTGTGGTGTGTGGGGTTGTGGTGTGTGGGGCTGTGGTGTGTGGGGCTGTGGTGTGTGGGGCTGTGGTGTGTGGGGCTGTGGTGTGTGGGGCTGTGGTGTGTGGGGTTGTGGTGTGTGGGGCTGTGGTGTGTGGGGCTGTGGTGTGTGGGGCTGTGGTGTGTGGGGCTGTGGTGTGTGGGGCTGTGGTGTGTGGGGCTGTGGTGTGTGGGGCTGTGGTGTGTGGGGCTGTGGTGTGTGGGGCTGTGGTGTGTGGGGCTGTGGTGTGTGGGGCTGTGGTGTGTGGGGCTGTGGTGTGTGGGGCTGTGATGTGTGGGGCTGTGGTGTGTGGGGCTGTGGTGTGTGGGGCTGTGGTGTGTGGGGCTGTGGTGTGTGGGGTTGTGGTGTGTGGGGCTGTGGTGTGTGGGGCTGTGGTTTGCAGGCTGTGGTGCGTGGTGCAGCAGGTTCTGACCGTGTTTGGTGTTTTGGACTCACCCTCATGTTCGTTCTGGTTCTCCGTGGCTGGGTTTTCCGTGGATGCCCTACTGTCTCGTGCGACCGGGATTTGTCTTTGGACACCCTACAGCCTCGTTTAGCTTGCACGCGTGGAAGCAGAACTCACGCAAAACGCAGCAAACAAAGTTTAAGCGTGCAACAGCACTTCATCGAACACGTGCACATGCAATGGACACGCCATACGGTGTAGCACTTTGGACTCGGCAAACTGCTGTGATATCCAGGGCTTTCTGGCACGAGGCTGTGCATCGCAGAACAACAAAGGCACTTGGAACGCAGAGCGTATGACGACGACGCATGCACGATCACATTGAACTCGTTGTGCATTCGTACAACCAAAGCCGATGATCACGTCCATTATGCATAGAGCTGTAGAAACATGTCAAATACGCTGTGCCGCAGCTTGAAA
This sequence comes from Eutreptiella sp. 'Long Island Sound 2002', assembly GCA_964036045.1. NCBI lineage: Eukaryota > Euglenozoa > Euglenophyceae > Eutreptiales > Eutreptiaceae > Eutreptiella > Eutreptiella sp. 'Long Island Sound 2002'. The sequence goes on along the minus strand of OZ038389.1, from coordinate 46,223,473 downwards.
CCCCACAGTCATCAGGATTGTGCCACGCCATTCTATTACCTTCCGCAAGTCCACCTCTCGGAGGCAATCCTACCACCAACAGAGTTATTCTTGGAGCAGCGAGAGGGGGGTGCAATTGGCGCTACGCAGGCGCCCATGTTGAGAGATGGACAACCCAATATCAAGGCCGTTTCGGAGCTTGTATGGGGCCGCCCGAAAATCGCATTTTCAGCAGAATCACGAAGATCTGAAGATGGCCAGGTATTCGCAAGTGGGGGCCCTCAGGGTCCGATCTGCTGTACCTAAGGATAAGAACCTGGCACCTCGCCATTGGGTCCACATGAAGAAACGAGGTGGCCTTTATGGGCCCATAATTGCAACCAACGAGTAGCCATCTGGTACTGGAGTAACCGGCACAATCGCCCATTTATCATCCATACCTGCCTCAAGCCTCGGGGGTCAGCAACGGTAGCAACTTATCAACTGACCCACAATGAGAAAAAAAAACACAAGTCCTACATCCCCCCCATAGGGATGGGCCTATCTAGGGTACCCAGAAATGCTCTGAAATGCTCGGCATCCTGCCGTTGACTGAGGGTCGATAAAAATAAAAACAAGTGCCCTGGACATGGGTCTCGGTGGGAGTGACTGCCCAGCGCACCCCCAGCGCGCTACTTGTCTGCCAAGCATCGTAGACTTTGGCCCCAGGTTTACCCTCACTTAGAGAATCCCCAAGCAGACCGCTACCTTCTCATGGTCTCCGTGTGGTATAAGGTGGGCCGTTGAACCTCAATACCACCGGAAGGCTCAACAAACGCAAGCAAAAATGGCTACATGGCACCTGCCGTCTGGGGTTCTCCCTAAGTGCGGAGAAATCAATATCGCTACACAACCCCTACCATCTCGAGGTCCCCGTAAGTGGGGAGGAATCAATATCTTCATAACCCCTGCCAGAGCGGGAATGAATCAAAATGGCCGCATAACCCCTTGCCTTTTGAGGTCCCTAGGGCGGGGAAATCTCAGATAGCACCTGGTTTCGTGCTGGTTGGGGGCATTTGGGGGGAAAACGATGACCGGCGAGTGCTTGGTGCACTAATGTTCACCCGATCAACATACGGTGGTCGTAATTGGCTTTGCAAAATTTTGCAACCAAATGGCCCCACAGAACAACCGTGACTTTGAGGCAAAAACTGGGAAGGCAATGTTTTTTGACCCACTTCAGGGGCGGTTCAAGGGGTCCGCATAGTGATGTTGCATGGGATTCAATAGCGGAGGTGTTATGGTGGTGCACATGGCTCTGAGGCAGAAACACAGTGAAGTGTTGGGGGGAGAGGCGAGTGAGGGTTCTGAGACCCAAGAATTTGTGTCTCAAAAGGGTTCAGTAGGGTCTCATCCTCAATAAAACATAAAATTTCAAATATCGGTACTCCAAGGGTACTAGAAGATTATGGGGGCTTGGATGGCAGCATTTAAGGCTGTAAGCTATGCGAATAGTCCCCAAAGGGCGGAGGGTCTGCTTATGCCGGCACAACCATATCATTCGCAGAGATTTGTGTGAAGCATTGACTTAGTCCCTGCAAGTCGGAACATTGGCAAAACACCATTGCTTGCAACAGCATCCAAATGTGAGATGAGACGTACCTTCGATAACACACCTCCATAACACAGGCTCCGCTTCAACCCTCTCCTGTACCGCTCCTGTGGGGTCTCCTTCTGAGAACCATGTGACCTACCGTGCGTTCTTGGGCGGGTTTGGGCCCCACTGCAACAACATCGTCAACAAATAGAAGTGTCTAAAACACCATGTTGTTATGAGCAGAAGCATCTCGTCACACGCATCACCCAGCCTCCACCTTCCCACCACAACCGGATCACAAACAATGCAGATAGAACAATGGTGATTGAACAGGGTCGCCATGCTAAGACAAGGTCATGCTAGCGTAAGGCTAAACGGCGGAAGGGCATCCCTGGCGGGGCCTGTTACAGTCCTACTTTCGGTCCCCTAAATTTTGTGGATTACAGATTCATAAGCATCATGGGCTGCTCCACTTTAGGCACCATTTCAAACCTCTCAAGCCTACCCGAGGGAACTGTGTGGAAGGTTTCATGCCTGAAAACGATATCCAACACGTTCACGACAGCTAATGCCCGGTCTCATATTCCAATTTTTTCAAATGTGCCTTCACGTTCTACATATCGTTTTGGTTGTGAATGTGCACACCACATGTGTCTTATGCGCCAAATTGGGCCCACTCCACCCCGTCGGCCTGTGCGCCAGCCCTTAATAACATACGGATCCACATCGCCTTGCCCGCAGGTTCCACGCCACAAATTCGCAACCTCTCAACAGTGTGGCTGTCAGGCTCGTGCATAAGCCCTGTACCGATGTTGGGGGCTGTAATGTGGTTGTCGGCCCCACTGTGTGGGCGACAAAACTGCATATGAACACAGGTCTGGGGGCCTGGAGGGGGAGTGTCGGGTTTACGCCCTTCGTGCCACTAGCCATCCAAAAATCACTTAAACTTCGTTCAATGCTCCATCCGCACCATCCTCCATGACTTCGCAGAACCCAAGCCCGAACAGGTACGTGGCTTCAAGGTTGGCCCTTCGTGTGCACCACCCCTTTACTCCATTTGCAATGTACTGCATGCCCCAAAAGATACGTTCTGTGGCACAATATTGCACCTGACCGCTGGGGGGGGGGGGGGACGGCGGGGGGCAATGGAGGGACGCCCCGTCAGCAATTTGGTTTCTTTCTGCCGGGCCGGAGCGAGGTTTAGACTGCAGTACCCCGCACCGTGGGGTGGCTTCGAGGCGCTGCCCCAGTTACGGCGCCAGACATCCAGGCCCAAGACAGCTCCATGCCCAAGACAGCTGGTCCAGGCCTTGGCAGACCCTGTCCCAAGCCTGCCTAGAGTGCTTGCCCTCTGGGCCATCATTCCTTGCTTGCACGGTTGCTCTATTGCTTCAGCAAGATTATTCGGAGCCTCAATGTGTGGGGGACGCCTGAACCAACATACAGCCACAGCCCGCCACAGTCATACGATACCATGGGCTGGAGCATCAGTAGCGGGTCCGCACTGTTCACCTGCAAGCTGGCCAGGCCTCACACCGCGTACGCTGTGGCCAGTGTGAAGGCGCGCGGCATGGATCCCTGGGGGTATAGGACATAGACCGCCAGTGGCTGGGGCGGAGGCGGCACTGGGTGGTGGTTGTGCCTGTTAGGGTGCCCAGGTAGAGCTGGAGTGCCCCAGGACCCCAACCCCCCACCGGCCCCTCCCCGACCCCGTCCCCACGGCGCGTCCACGGTACCCAACAAACAAGACCGGGTGAATGTGTGGAAAGACTGGGAGCACGAGAAAAGAGACCGGGCCAGGCGTGGCACTCCTGCGAGGCCTGGCGTGCCCTACCACCTGCACCCCAGCGCGTACTTACACACACACACACAGGCACGGCGGTCTCCCGCCCGCGAGCTCCACCGCGGGGTCTGGGGGCTGTCAGCAGCCCGGCAGGCCTTTGACTAGACAACCAAATACCCCGCCCCCCAGTCGAGGTGGGCAGCGCGGACCGTGGGAGGCCAGCAACCAGGACAGGCCTTCACCCAACCCAACCCAACCCAACCCAACCCAACCCAACCCAACCCAGCCCCTGCCCCTGCCCCTGCCCCCGCCCCCGCTGATAGGCGATGGGGTTCACGTTCGGGAGCATTGCGTCCAGTCATTTGTACCGATAAATGTAACTTGGGATATCAATGGGCTGTGGTCTCCACATGATTGTGGATCGTGAGGGCAGGAGGACTTTCTGATTGAAGTGTGGAGCGTGGAGAAACGGGCCAATGTGGTTTTGGGGAAGGGACATCCAAAGTGTGGGTTCTCTGCGACAGCCAGAAATCTGTCATGCCCCTGCTTGGTGGGCGATCCCCTTGCCGGTAAACGCCACGGTCTTTCTTGCCCTGAACTTCACTGCCCACCGGGCATTCAGCTGCGAGTAGGTACACTCGTCGAACTCTGCTTAGTGACGCCCAGGTAGTCGATCAATTCCGCAATTTGTTTGCTATTTCTACAACAATGCCTTGCAGTCCCTTACGCTCCTGCACAACGTGGCCATGGACGGACTGCCGCACAATTGTGCCTGCCCATGCATGACACTGCCACTAATAAACGGTCCCGGATTCCTGTGCATTGTCGTTGTGACACTGTATTATGCAGCAGCGAGGAGGGTCCAGACCGGATCTCTGCCCCTCTCCCTGCAGCCCTCACCCCTGCGTCTGGGCCGACCGTACAATCTTCCTGTGCACAAATGGCTGCAGAACAACGACTGCTATATGTTCCTGACGCCATCCTGGAGAACACTTGACATGTCTGACTTCCCAGACTCAGGCCTTTGCAAGTTCTTTGACACAATCGATGAAGGGCTGTACATTCTCGTTGACGACATTCCACTGAAATCTGTCGAGTCCGGCCAACATAGCACCTGCAGCAGAAACACCTCAGAATGGACATGTATGCCATGGTCTTAGAAGGTGTACCCCATTTGTGAGCAGTAGGACAGGCATCCCACTCTCACTCACAACCAATATCGCCGCCCCGCTCCCCGCGAAACGCCCCACAACTGACCTCGAACAACAAAACATGGCACAGGGCACCGATTGTACTGAACAGCCCTTACAGAATACGCCCACGTCTGTCCAAAGAGGCACTCCTTCAGACAGAAGGGCTTGGGAAAGGACAACAGGGCCCAGCAACGAGGGCAAAACTACCGAATCCAAGTGGAGGCCAATGGTTCCCGTCGTCTGCTGAAGCGACACTAAATGTTGCAGTGCAGACGGGTCTGAGTGCCGCATACGCCTGGCTGTGCATCAACGACCTACGCCCTTGGGCTTGTCTGCCCTGTACCCTATGCCCCTGGAGTGGCATCTCTGCCATATCGGACGGTTGATACTCGTTGCAGGAGCTTGCAGTTCTGGGGGTCTGCTGTGTTTCTGGGGGCCCGCAGTACCCTCGGAGCCTCACACGGCGCCCTTCTGCTACTCATGGCAGATGTTTCTACAGGTCTGGTCAACAGCTGCTGCGTTCATACCTGCCACCGTTTGCACGGCGGGCCTGTGCCCTACTTCCGGCAGAGGCCCTTGCGGGGGCGTCATGTACTTGTGGAGTTGCCCCCCCCCGGTCTAGTGAAGGGTATGTGCTGCCGCCGTCCTAATGCTGCTGCTGGTGCTGCTGCCGCCGCCACCGCTGCCGCTGCTGCAGGTGCTACTGGCGGTGAGGCACGCTGCCAGTTGTCAGCTGGTGGCTTGAATTGTGCTTGCGGGCGTCTAATGGTGCTTGTGGCAACGACGGGAAGTTTTCGTGAGTGTAGGCGTCTGGTGAAGGCGTTCCAGGTGCTGCTTAAAGGTGGCGGTGGCGGTTATGCCATTTGAGGTGTTTGGTGCATGTAGCAATAATTACTGTGTTGCTTGCACTAGCATCGTAGTACCGGCCAGCAATCGTGCCGTACTGAACATCTGGTGCCAAGAGTGGTGCCTGCTGCTGTTACTGGCATGTACAAAGCACCACGCAGGGAGGTGCCGTACAGGTCAACGGTGATGGTGAATATCATGTTTCCCGAATGCAGATTGTCACATGCGGGTCTTTCCCCCTTGGCCTTAAAGCAGGCATTTGTGCTCCCTATACCAGTAGATGTATGGTATATGGATATGACATAGACATAGGCAGCCATCGGACAGCCATCAATCCGCTCGTCTAGGGCGGGACTGAAAGCAGTCTCCAAAGAACACGCACCATCAAGCCCACAGCTGGACGATATTCCCGGGATCGGATGCGCACCTGCAAGTCTCAGTGCCAATTCACGTTTGGTCTCCAAGCTGCAGTCCGAGCCTCTGTTATAGCAGTCCTCTACGAACAACAATACCAGCCACAGTATGATAGCAAGACAGGGCAGATCCTTCAGAAAACGGGCGTAGCTGATACGCTGCTTCTTGGAAGCCCGACGGGCCATGATGCGCGCATAGTCTGCTTCGTACTTGGCCCATGTCCGGTTTCCGAACTCCTGGCAGTAATGTGTGAGCTTGCGGAGTGTACTAATCTTGGTCAACTCCCTGGCACGGCCGTCCAGTTGAAGAGGCTTCGGGTGCCTGAATGATGCGTTGCAAATTGTGTGAGCTCGTGCTATAAAGAGGATGTTAGGTTGCAGTATTAGACGCAACGGCCACAGAGGTGGCGGAGGTTTTGAACACCAAGATATTACTGTAACCCCCTTCTGTTGGAGCAAACAAGCAAGCACGTCGGCGACTTGTTTCGCTAATCATTCCGCCCCAACACTTCGTAATGCACCAAACGATATCAACCGTGTGCATCGACATATGCCCTTCGTCTACTGCTGCATCCTTCGCCCCGCCCCCATGCATCTTTGCCTTCGCAACGCCCATGGGCATGGTTGCATCAATATCTTGGCTGCCTGCTCAGATGTGTGTTCATTCGCACTGCCGCTCGTATGCCATATGTCCGCAGCTCATGCGCTCATCATGCTTCTGCTTGTGATCACACGCTTACATTTGCGATGCCTCCTTCCATTGGTTGGCCTCCCTACACAGCTGTAAAACTCAAGGCCAGGCCTATATGCGCAGGTTTGGACACAATGTTGGGTAGTCCTCAGATATATCATGGAGTTACAAGGTGCAACAGGTTTGTTTGATACACACATAATGCGGCGGATCGGGTCACGGACAGTCATTTCTTGTGCCTGATCCGTTCAAGGGCGTTGTTGCCCCGGATTGGGCCCTTTCTGCGGGGTATGTACCCTCCAAATTCTGTCTGGTGCGGGGCACCACCAGTGCGTATTTGGCCAAACTCTGGAATGGAGAAGGTGTGTGACATACATCGACATGGCTGTATGCACTACGCAAACACATGGCAACATGGTAGTGTTTTGGCACAGGGTTAACAAGGTGTGAAGCAAACAGCCTCAAACCAAGAGTGCACCATACCTCATGGGCCTCACCAAGTCCGAGAGCGCTTAGCCCAACCGCAAGTCACCACGGTTTGTGGTTTCCATCCCTTAGTCCCCAAACGGACGCCTGAACCCCCGTGCCAGTCCGGGGTTGGCTCCAGAGAGTGCATGGATGGAGCCCATGCCACCAGGGGCAACATGGGTCCAACATGAGCCAAAAAATGTGAACAATGACGTTGTGGCAAAATTTGTCACCACATGATTGTACAAGAAATGCCCGCTACAACACACAACGCAAAATGATGTTTATGCAACCGTCAAACAAACACCACCACTTGTCGCTACCGCGTGTTTTTGCGGTCATGGCAATGGACATCAAGCCCCCCGTCATCCCTATAACGCACTTTCCCCTGCACAGCAGTCACCGGTATTGCCCCTGCCCCTGCGGTGGTTACAGGGAGGGGGCTGGAGGGTTGTTCCGCCTTCCCAGCTCTCTGTTGAAAATTGTTGAAAAATCGGGTAGGGGGGAATTGAAAGTGGGCAGCAAAGAAGGAAACCGCCAAACAGACTGAATGGCCATGAACTTCAAATGATCAACATGTTCAAAGTACGGCGTTCAAAAAACGCATTTTTTCAGGCTTCGGCACCACCGGCCTTAAGCCCAAACCGGGGCACGATCTTTAGAAAGAGGGGGCGGGGGGCAAAGGGGGTTTCGCGCACATGCACCGTGCTTGGCCCCCAGCCCCGCGGCACTGGGGTCAGCTTTGCACAGGCGTCAACCAGAGAAAGTAGACTCTGGAGAGTACACCGCACACACACACACACATATTCACACCTGTTCTCTTGAGGTCCCATAATGATGCGATGAGTGCAGGACACTCCAGAGGCGCCGCGGGCCTCGTACTTTTGGGCCATTTGTGCGACCTCTGCATCCTGCAAACACACACACAGGCTCCTGCCTTGGCCGAAACCAAAACCACAAACTGCGGCCCCAGCTCTAGCACTAGCCCCAACCCCATCACAACTCCTGGCCCCAACCGCAGCTACCCGCCAAACAGAAAGGTGCTGGCTGTAAGGAGCGGGCACCCTTCCTTGCTGATATTGTGGATCAAAACCAAACCAAAACTGCCATCCTTTTATTTTGGAACCCCATCCCTAGCAGATGACAAGGGAGTCAATGAGGTCCTTCACCGGGCGCACCTCCAGCACCAGCACCAGCCCCATCCCCAGCCCCAGCAGCAGCAGCAGCAGCAGCCCCAGCCCCAGCCCCAGTTTGTGTGTTGAAGTATTGTTGTGCAAAGACACTGTTGTGCTCTGGTACCAACGTGTTGAGGCACTACAAGGGTGTGTGGACATGAGGGGATTCACAGTTGCCATGGAGATAGACCCCCTGATGCCAACTTTAGACCCCAACTTTAGACCCCCTGGTGCCAACTTTAGATCCCAACTTTAGACCCCCTGATGCCAACTTTAGACCCCAACTTTAGACCCCCTGGTGCCAACTTTAGATCCCAACTTTAGACCCCCTGGTGCCAACTTTAGACCCCAACTTTAGACCCCCTGGTGCCAACTTTAGATCCCAACTTTAGACCCCCTGGTGCCAACTTTAGACCCCAACTTTAGACCCCCTGGTGCCAACTTTAGATCCCAACTTTAGACCCCCTGGTGCCAACTTTAGATCCCAACTTTAGACCCCCTGGTGCCAACTTTAGACCCCAACTTTAGACCCCCTGGTGCCAACTTTAGACCCCAACTTTAGACCCCCTGGTGCCAACTTTAGATCCCAACTTTAGACCCCTAGCACCATGGACATACAAAACGCCCAAACAGGCACTTGAAAATTGGTAGAAGCCCGGCTGGGGCTAGGGGTGGGCTCGTGCTGGTGCTGGGACTGCTGCTGCTGGGGCTGGGGCTGGGGCTGGGGCTGGGGCTGATGCTGGATTTGGGGGTGGTAAAGAAGGGTAATTAGAACCTGATTCGTTGCCAGCAAATTGGAAGCTGGCTGGCACGCAGTTCCCACACAGCACGAATTCCCATATCCCAGGAGCCAACTCGATTGTCCCTCAAAACTACGTCTTGGATGTGGAGAAGCACAGATGCACAAAAGCACCATTTTGCAGACACTCTGGCGAGGCACTGTCGTGCAGAAATTCTGTTGAGCAAGAGCAGTGCGGTGCCAAGGTGAGGTGACTACATATGGGCACTATGTGACTATGTGTACCATTGCCTACACCCTGTGCAGTCACTACCCTGAGCAGCCACATAATACCCTATACAGTCAAATAGTTTAATAATCAAATGTGCCGTCACATACTGCCCTTGGGCGGACATATACTACCAGTATACTTGCCCCTGTGCAGTCATCTTCTGCCCCTGTGCCACATACTGCCTCTTTGCAGTCACATGCTGCTCCTGTGCAGTCGCTTCATGTGCACAGAGGGCGTGTGTGTCTGCACATGAGACATAGGCAAAATATACTACATGACACATGGCAAAAATGGATGACATAGCCTCCGACATGAGGATGTTCTTGACCTCAACCTTGGACGCTCAATGTTTGCCAGTAAGAAGGAGCTGGCTATCTGTCTCATCCCAGTTGACATGTGTCACAGAAAGAGTGGTGCCGGGCGCGTTGCATGTATCTGAGCACCTAGTGCATCATGTGCAAGGTCGATGAATGGCATGGTGGGCAGACAAGCTAGGAGAGCGGGCGAACACCGCCGCAAACAGGTAGGGGGCATAGATTTGTCAATCAAGCACAAAATCTTGAAATGTTGGGCTAGAGGTGAGGGGATGAAAAGAGGTGAGCCCGCAGTAACTGCATCCCCAAATTGTAGGACGGTGTGGCTGAGGCACTACTGTGCTGTGGCACTGATGTGCTGACACACTGTTGTGCTGAAGCACTGTTGTGGTGTGGTACTAATGTGCTAGGGCTCTATTGTTTTGGGGCAGTGGTGTGTTGAGGCACTGATGTGGTGAGGCATTGATGTGCTAAGGCTCCGTTGGTTAGAGGGACTGTTATGTTGAGGCACTGCTGTGCTGTGGCAGTGATGTGCTATGGCACTGGTTGTGCTATGGCACCGTTTTGCCGAGGCTATGATATGCCAAGGCACTGTCGCGCCAAGGCACTGATATGCTAAGCATTGGTGTGTTGAGACACTGTTGCGTTGTACCACTGTTGTCCAGAGGCGCTGATGTACTGAGGCATTGTTGTGTTGAGGTATTGTGGCGCAGAGCAACAGCACCAGCACCAGCGCCAGCACCAGCACCAGCACCAGCACCAGCACGAACACCACCTCCTGTACCAACACTAGCCCCTGCCCCTGACCGTGGCTCTTGCTCTTGCCCAAGCGCCCTGGTGGGAAGGTGAAGGAGAAGGGGAAGAGGCATAAGGGAAGGGGGTCCAGGGAAACTGGCGGGGGGGGGGGGTCTGGCAAGCTCCCAAACCCAGTGCCAGGCCCTGGAACGTCCCTGCCCTCTCTTGCCTGCTGCTGCAAAGCTGCACTCGCACCCTGGCGTGCCCACTGGCCTTCAGGAACCCCCGTATCAAGCAGACCTCAGGCCCGACCTCTGCATTGCACAATGTGTCGGCTGCAAGAACTTCCGGCGTTTGGTCCTGCAGCCACTGCCCCATTTTCTGCCACGTGATCCCCGAGAACGGCACCGCGCGATATCCCCCTTTCTGATCACAGTGCCGCTTCCAGAGAACACAGCGGTACTGACAGGCTAGAGCCCAAAGCACTGCCACATCCGGCAGTTGATTCGGATCGTCGGGGCTGCGTGTGTTCTCTTCTTCGTGCCGCTTCTTGGCGTCGGCAGTGGACACGCCATCGACGTGTTCTCCAGGGGCGGCAGGAAACCCTGACCCCCGACTCCATATCAAATGGCATAACTGCAAAAGACCGGTGACGAGAGGGATAAGTTGGAGGGGCAGCGGGTGCGTGGGCGAAGGGGGCCTGTCCCATAAAGGCTGGTTGGGTACCGCGCAGCGCCATGCCCTTTGCGTGGCTAGCTTCAGGGGCGGTTGGTAAAATGATTGGAGGGGGTTCCGAAAACGGTTGGGGGCAGCTCCCTACGGGTACAAATGCCGTTGGCAGGACAGTTCGTGTAAGAGAGGGCGTGTTTGGGCCGCAGGCCGGTGGCGCTCGTGACGGGCGGGGGGGCGGGCGTACTTGTTGATCGATGTCATTTGTGTGTCACGAGGGCGGGGGAGAAAGAGTACAGTCTTGTGGGTCAGAGTTGAATGTTGTTCCTACTGCCCATCGTGTGCACTGGTCTCGGCGCCGAATCCCCTGCCAGCGCCGGCAGAGGCTCGACATGCGGCCATTCCCAAGGCACGTGCAGTTCGGAGGGTGCCCTCCCCCACATGTCCACCGCACGTTGTGTGGACTGTGGCACACGGACAGAGGCTGCGTTTCCAGGAATTTTGACCTTTGTGCAGGCGCAGCATCCCCTGGACGGCCACTTTCAAACGGGCTCCTGCCGCCGTGCGAGAGGACCGGGGCTCGGGGACCCGCTGCGATGGACTGTGCCTGGGATCTTTCGAGCGGTGGGGAAGGAGGGGCTCCGAGGCCCAAGGGTACCAAAACAATCGACCTTTCTCCCCGAGGAGCTTTCTGTTGGACCCGCCGGGGGCCGGGGGGGGGGGGGGCATGCAAGATGTTCTAATGATGGCGCACGCGCACGCACAAAAAATTCTGCTGCTGCTGCTGGGGGTCCACGGAACTTTGGCCTCAAATGAGAAAAAAGAGCATTTGGCACTCTGCTCGCCACGTTTCTGCATGACGCGACTGCAGCGCACCTTTGCTTTGATGGACGACACGTGGTCCTTCGGGGGCGTCGGGGGGGGCTGAGCTATCAACGGTGGAGAAGGTCTTCCGGTTGGTACTTCAAGTTTGACGGGCTTGGGTGTGTTCTATGGAGGAGTACCTCCGGACTGTGGAGGGTCGATGCTTCACCGCGTTGCAGAGTTCCCGCTGCTCGCCATTGATCAAGCCCCAGTTTTGGTTCTGTGCTGACTGGACTCGCAGGAACGGAGCGTGCTAGCGCCGGATGTGGGGGTGGGGGGGACCGCTCAAGTGTAACGCATACACCGATACCCCCAAGAAACATTTCTTGCGCCGAGGGGGGGCACCCAAAACGCGCATATTTGAGATGTCCATAAAAATCTGATTATTATGACGATGTACAAGCGGGGGCAGTAAAGTGGAAATGTCAGTTTTGTGGGAGAAAACACCTCGAGAAGGTGGTCTGGTGGGGGTCTAGTTGGGGTCTGGCCGAAGGGGGATGATGGATAATGCGGGATCCCCATGAAATTCTACCCACTTTTGAGTCTACACAAGTGGGGGCAGCGAATAATTTTGGGGCCCGGAGCAGAACCAAAACATTGTTCACTGTAACTTCAACGGTTGTCCGATCAAATTGCAGGGCAGAGAGCCGGTGCGATCATTCCAGACCATCCGGGCCCGGAACATTCGGGATACAGCTCCCAACAGCCATCATCGTACCACAATCTTTGGGGTAGGATGTGGATACGTGACAGAAAACGCACATCAAAAATAGCAAAAGACTAACGGGGTCTGCAGAAATGAAAAATAGCAATTGACAAGAATTGAGCTGGATTTAGGATAATTGTTTACGGGCTGCAACTGACGCCATAAGCCTCTTGGACACCCCCATCTGACCACGCCGAATCTGCCCAAATCAATTCCCGGTCACAACGGACACTTTTTTGCACATCACATGTCCCAAACGTGGCGCCGAAATGCGGTTGGGGCAGCCAAATAGCCGGGCCCCATTTGGGTACTATTTGCGCGCTTGGCGATGAAGACCAGACTTACCCAGAAGGACCAAATCGCGTTGTCCCTTACCGATTTTTGGTGCTTCCCAATGCCTCCCACCCACACAACCGGGGAACAACATGGGGTTGCAGATGAGGCGGAGGCTATATCAATCATGACATGGACCCCATCGCCCAAATAGGCACGTCCAAGCCACATCGGCCGCATACACCAGCCTCAAGCCAGACCCCTTATTCATGCTTACCGACGGCGGTTGGCCCGTCATTCACTGCAGTCGGGAACCAACCGACAGCAACTGACAGTTAACGTGATGGTTGGTGAAAGCAACAAGATTTGGCCAGTGACTGCAGGATTTGGTGGTTGACGGCCGGAAACCTCCGGTGTGATCCATTCTATCTGCAACACGCGTTTGCACGCATTTTGATGGTACGAGGGGGGGGGGGGAGAAAAGGCAAATACTTTTGATGCGCATTTGTGTGCCATTTGCTGCTGATCACATTGGCAAAACTCATTCAGAACTGTAGAATTGATGACCTACAACTGGGGTGTCCGTTTCGGCATGGCCCAGCGCCAACCCCACACCACAACCACAACAACCTGCATCAACGACTGCAGCGGCTGGCGGCACTCCGTCAGCTCAGCCTCAAACAAGTTGTAGGGCGAAAACGCCGACTGGTAATGTAGGACCCAGGAAACGATCGGCCCGAGGCACTGCGGGACGCTGTTGACGGATGTCTGCGAGACACCATCAGATTGGGGGAGCACTGTGAGTCCTTTCCTTGAGCAAACCCCATCCAGGCCACACCTCTTACCACTACCAGCCCCACTATCTGCAAGCTCCACCGCCCAAGCCAAGGCGGGGGAGGGGGACGCGGTGGGGGACCTGGGGGCACCCATTTGTGCGAAATGTACTGCCACCACCGAGACCCCGCTGTGACCTCCCCTAACTCCTCTACAACAACTGATCTGACCTCCACCCACTCCACGTGCAATAGCCCACCGGCTCAAACTACGCCCATTGCTATGCCCATACCTTATGACTGTCGGCACCCGAAGCATTCTCAACCTCTTGTTGAATGACGTTTGCAATCGGACTGTCTGTGCTGTACTTCAATAACAGGAAAATACTGAGGGCCAGAAGCGGGGCTACCACCTGCGAATGGTAGAATGACAATACGCGAGCCCTTGCTTGCCTCATTTTGTGCCATTGCAAAATTTGTTGCAGAAGCCAAGAGAGGGGAATACATGCTGCTGCGGTCACATACGTCGCCAATGGCACCAAACCACACTGTCAAAGCAATTACTGCAGCAGCAACTGGGTCAGAGCCAAACGCACGAATTGCGATGTCATAATTGGGTGTGCACAACACCTCATTAGTGAAGATAATAGTGCGCACTACGCCAATACGGAAATTTGCCAGCATAGAGCAATGCAGAATGGCATGTGTTGTGGGCAAAACGGATGCACAAGGGAAATGCAATAAACCTTTGTGTCAGAGTATCATGGTGGGATCAAAAAGAGTGTCAGGGTAAGTGTCCCATACAGCATCATGGCCCCAAAACATCAACCACATGGAAATGCAAAGGAAGAGCTGCATTATTGTTGCAGTCAAGTATGCAGCCAGTGGCCAGTTGCGTAGCAAAACAATCTAAGGCCGGCACAGCTACAGCCAAAACTTGGCAGTCACCAAGATCAATCAGGACCACGACGCAGGCATTCGGATGTGACTACAGTATTTAATGAAGATAATAATGCCCATTTCTATGTCGAAAAACGTAACGATAGAGCAGGCACGAGGGAGATTGCTGTATGATTGAGCGGAATTCACGCCCCTATCGCTCCTGCACAAGGCCGTACTACCGCCTGTTCAGTGAACAAAATTGCACATTCAGACCGCTTCTTAATTCGGAGCCATGACGAACCCTGACGAACATTTGACGCCATCATCAACACTCTGACGCAAATGCCCATGACAGGAGGCATGGGGTGCCCCCCCCACCCAGTCTAGCAGCAACCGCTTTGAAACCGCCAAACTGGGTACTTTCAACCACCTTTGCAGCCGCCAGAAACCGCTGGAGCAATCGCCCTTATTTAACACCCCCTTCGGCGCCCGTGACCAGCATGCGCAGAACAATCCTGTTGTTCACATCAGCCCCATTTTTCGGACACATTCTGACCGCGGATTACCACGCAACCACCGTTTATTCAACCTCCAAATCACCGCCAATTACCCTTGAACCGCCATCCCGGTCCCGGTCCGCCCTTGCGCAAACCCGCTGCCTGGGCGTGTGGAGCATCACAAGGGGGCGTTACGGACGTGTGGTAGCAGGCGCAGGGCGCAGGCATGACACAAACCTCGGCGGGGACGCTGGTAGGGTCTGCAGAGGCATGCCCTATGTCATCCCTCAAGAGAGGCCCCTCTGTCCACGCAAAATGGTCAAGCAAAATGTGCAGTGCCCCATCATCAAGTTCAAGGAAAAGCTGATTGCTGCTCCGCTCTGTAGAGTGCAGGAGTTGGGCCCATTGGCGTTGCCAGAGGAGCAGCTGGGGAAAGGCGCAGTTGTGGCACGATTCTACCAACGGGTCAGACATCAATAGGGTCAGCAGCAGAAGGGGGGATGGGGGGTTCGTTCGACAAAGCTTAGCCGAACCATTTGCGCGGCTGCGTTCCGAATGCTCCCTCGAGATCGCCCAGAGAAGGGACTACGAATATCTCATGGTCAGACTCAGGCATCCCATTCGGATCCCTGCTCCTTTTCCCTGCCCGGAGAGAACCCAAGGGTTTGTGCACCAGAAGCTTGTATAAAGTTTGATTTTCCTCCTGAGGATGCTTCAGTCAACTGCCCCCGCCGCGGGAGTGGGGGGGGGGGGGGGCTTTCCAAAAAAAAAGCATTCACAAGCATTGCTCTAGGGTTTATGGGGATTAGAAATGGTCAGACATCTCTACGCCCCCTCAGCCGCCCGGTGCCCCCTTGATAGGAAGCTCCCTGAGAAACATGCCCCCTTTACTGGTTCTTTCGCAGCTGTGCGTCGCCATGGCGGTGAGCACACGTCCTGCAGTGCCATGCCCGGGCATGGGGGCCGACAGCGTGAAGACTGAGCGGAGAAAAGTATGTGTTCGCATGTGCATGCGTCACATCTTTTGCGTTCAGGGATGTCCTGCATGCACCCGTCAGCAGCAGTGTTGAACCTCCCCCCCCCCCCCCGGCTGCAGGTTGGGAAGCGGGGGGCTGGAATGAGGGATGCGGAGGGCAACAGAGGATGCGCATCCCCTCGGCATCTCAGGGCTTTGGCCCCATAGCCCTTCGGCGGTTGTTTGGATCAGTTCAGGGCTCTCAGGTGGTGTGCATTACTCATAGCTTTTGAGGCAGAAAAAAATACACCATTTCAGTTGCTACCTCTAGCGAGCCACACGCTTCTTGGGTTTGCTTTCTGGTTTCTGCCTGACACACCCAAGGCTTCTGAGTGGGCGACTGTGTGGCTGTGAGTGACGGTCGATCGGCGGCGAGGCTGTGGTGGCCTTATTGCCAGCGCTGAGTCAGTGCACGCTCATTCCTTCCCATCTGTCTGCGTTTGGTGCTTCGTGGCTGCCGCTGGCGTGCGCTGCTTGTTTGATCGCTTTCAGCTGGTGGACTGGGCTCTTGCTGCCTCATGCTGCGGTGCGTGTGGTCACGCACACGCTGCTCTGGGCCGGGAGGTCTCTGGTTATCCCTGAATGGGATTTCTTGTGGCATCCCTCGATGATAGTTTGCGCATACCCCCCCCCCTGGAATGGAATTTTTGTCATTTTGACGCCCCAAAATGACAGCATTGTTTACCCCCCTATGAATTGGTTCTCTGTCATTGTGGAATCCCCAAATGACAATTTTTGCACATCTCACCACCCCATAATGGGATGTCTGCCATTGTGGCGCCCTTAGATGATAGTTTTTCATACGTCAGTCTTTCATACCTCACACCCCCAGATGGGCTCTCTTGTCGATGCTCCCGGCGGTCCTGCCCCCATGCTCAGACACACCCCGCTTTGGGGTGAGCAAGTGTACGGGTGCAGGGGAGTGAGACACCAGGGCTGCAGGACAGTCGGTGAGGGCTGAGCAAGAGGTGAGGGCACATGGCAGCGGATGCAGTTGTGTTTGCGTGGTGGTGTGGCGGTGTCCGCGGACAGGTGGTGGTCGTGGGGGTCGGTCACACCTTCGTGTGGTGGGGCTCAGGGGGAACCGCGAGGGGAAGGGGGAAGGGGCAGTCGGCGCCTCACCACAGGCTTTTTCCCCCTTTTCGTGGGCACGACGTCGGGAAGGAGCCCGGGCGCTTGGGGTTAGACTCGGGGTGCACACGGTTGCGCAGTTTGTCGCCGCAGTAGGTTGTTGCACGCTATGCTGGTGCAACGGACTGTTGTGCGATGTGCCGCTGCACAGGGTCGCTGCGGTTGGTGCTGCTGTTGTGGGCTGTCATGCGCCGCATTACGGCACGCCAATGGCGCTTTCTGCGCTGCTGCGCTACTGTGCAACGTGATGCTTTGCTGGGCAGGCACTTCACTGCCGTACCAGGCCACTGCTCACTTTGCTGCTGTACCAAGTTGCTGAGTTCCGAGGTCGAGGAGGAGGGCCGCGGGGCAGAGCTGGTTTTGGCGAAGCAGAAGGGGCAGGTAGCGGGACTGTGAGTGGAGAAAAGCCGGTGGAAGCCGCGTGGGGGGGAGGGTGCCCCCCCCCCCTGAAAAAATTGCGGTAAATTGCGGCAAAATTGCAGCGAAAATCGTGGTCTTCAGAAACATTCCAAAATGGTCTCCGCATGGGTGCTGTAAGGTCCTTATGGTTTCTGCGTGGATGCTGTTCTTTCCTGAGGGTTTCTGCATGGTTGCTGTTAATTCTTGATGGTCTCTGGATGGTTGCTGTTAATTCCTGGTGGGCTCTAGGTGAATGGCAATAATTCCTGGTGGTCTGCGGATGGATGCTGTTAATTCCTGGGTTCGGGGTGAACATGCACAGGACATGTATGCTGAACAAAAGCAATGCAAAGCAATTAGGAGGCATTGTCACTCGTTGCATGCCTCTGGTCAGTATATTTGCAAAAGGAAAAGAAACGCTACCATGCCAGTCCCCATCACCATGGAATGAGGAAAAGGACACAATCTTTAAAATGCAGCTTCAGCGATGGGTAATCTGTCCAGGAATGTGACAGATCACAGAGCCTACATGGGTTCAGGACACGAAGCTCCTGAAAGAATTGCACCTGATTGGCCTCTTTTTCCAGCCTGTTTACGAGTGCCGTGTGCAAACGCTTCACCGCCTGGTGTGGTTACAGTGTGCCTAGTGACAGCAGTAGGAGTGAAAAAGTTTTCCTCGGGTGAAAAACGAAATTTTTGAATGGAGGCAACACTGAAAAAATGCAGTAAAATCGCGATAAATTGCGGTAAATTGCGGACCGCAATCCCCCCCCTCCTAGGTGGAGGGCAACGGGAGGCTGAGTCGGTGGCCACGCGGATGTGGCTAGAGGACGCAATGGGTCTGTCGGCGAGGGAGACGAGGTGGAACAGGCAGATGTCTTCCGAATACAGGGCAAGACAGAGAGCCCTCAGACCAGCAGCTGGATCCAAAGGAGGGTCTGTGAGGCCTTACGAGCAATGGCATTCCCGTTGGCATGTACCGGCGCCGTAGAATGGTTCGGTCTGCGAAACATCCCTCGTCATGATCCAGGGCTTGGTCTCGGCACTTCCGGGCGATTGTGACGGACGCACGATGGTACAATTCCTGCCCCCCGGGAATCGGATGTCAGGTTTCGTGCATATGAGTGCAGTGACCGCTGGAAGCCTCGGGGGAGGCTGCGGGCGCAGACTTTGTGCACAGCGAATGGCACCATTGCCTTACCGTACGATTTGATCTGCACAATCGTTTGCAGGGGGGGACCGGGGGGTGCGTACTGCGGGCCATACCAAATTCCTGCCCTTGAGGGTTAGGGCAAAGGACAGAGTTGAGGCCAGGAGGCTCAGCCCCAGGGCAGTCGCATTCATACCTGTGCTCTCTGCAGTACCCAAGAAGGGGCTTAGCACATGGTCCATGGTTGTCAGTAGGACCCCATCGCTCGAAGGGGTCGAGTACCACGAAGGCCTGCCATTGGCCACCGCAAAAACGCGTCGGAGGCTGTTCTCCAGGACGGGGAAGAGGGTTAGGAGGCACGTATAGTAGTCCTGAGGGGTGTGGCAGGCGGTATTGGAGATGGGGACGAGGCACACACGCCCTGTTTCTCAAAGGGCAGCGACAAGTAAGGGATGCCGTCCCTTTTCTTGTTCACCAAACTTCTCCCACTTTTCGCACCCCAACTTCATACATCGCAAAATTCACCCATTCCCCCCATTTCCCCCATGTTCCCCCATTTCCACCCATTCTTCCTGCTTGCCACCCGGGCCCGGGGATTCTGGTCCTTGCATGAGAGCACTGTGATGCACTGCACTGCACTGCACTGCTATGTATTGCTCCGCAGTACACTACAGGCAGGGCGTGCACACAGCTGCAGTGCATCGGGTTGGAGGCTTTGTCAACAAGGTTGCGGGGTCATTCGAACCATTTCACTGGGTCGCAAACCACTTCCAGGGATGCTTGTTTATGCATGCTCTGTCACCAGAATCCCCTTTCCAGGTTTCCGTCTGTTTTCTTTCGGAGGCTCGACACCCCCCCCCCTACCCTGTGCTTTTGCAGTCCACTAATTGTTTTCGCTGCAATGACCAGCTACCGCTGATCCTGGGCGCATGGCAACCTGTTTTCTTTGTGAACTGTTCCCAGACCACATGAGTGTGAGAGAGAGCCCACTGTGCAATACCCTCGGGGGGGGGGGGGGACCTTGTCTTCTACCCTTGAACACCCATCATTTGGGGTGTTTGAGCATGCTTGATGATTATGACACAGCGATTCAGAATAAAATAATCTGCACGCATATTCATCGACACAATGCGAAGCCTCAGAGGAAAGGTGTTTTCCAGAGAGCTAGCACTTCTGTGTCGTCAGTAGCACATTGGCAGGACTTTGACACAGCGCAAAATGCTCGCAAGCGGATCATTAATGAGGACCCCAATCCCTGGAATCCGGGACTGGTCTGGCTACAGGATGAGCCTGAAGACAATGGGTTTTGGGGGCGCGCTTTGGCCTTTTCTGCCAACATTCCCATGATTTCGTGACACGACCTAAGTATCTGACAGGCAACATGACACTGGATAGTATTCTGCGTATTCGAAACGACCGATTAACCTCTGTCAAGACAAGTATTTCAAGCCACGCAAATTCCAAAAGGTTCATTGTAACGCTCAATAATGACTGGGTGGTGATGGTGACTAACAAATTTGGGTTACAACACATCTTCCAGATTTAGCTGGTCTGTTGCCCAGGAAATGCCTCGATTTTTTGAGGCCTTCATTACTTCATTCGGTTCATGTTTGCCGTTGTCGTCGTGACGTTCTGTGGCACGTTGCATCTTTTCCCACAGCAGTCGTGCGCGCGCATTCTAGTGTTGGATCTTTCTAACAGGCTTGTAGGTTTCAGTGAGGATGGGCCACAAATGTTCAAACAAAAGCATGCACGACTTCCATTGAATATTGGTATCCCTTTCAAGGATCAGCTTCTGGTGTGTTTCCTTTGCTAGATAAGGTGCAGTACATGCCGCCCCCAGAGCATTACGGCAGTCAAAAGTTGCCCCCATTTAGGCCGTTGATGTGCTGCCGGGGTGGGACAAGGCGCAACTCATCGATGTGATTTCAGCCCGCACCGTGGTTTGGGCGATCATGCGGGTCCAGTGCAGTGGAGTATTGGTGAGTTGCACACGGCAACGTGGCGAATCATTATGGAGTCAGCGAAAAGTTTTCTGGAGATGAATGCACTCTGCACTGCTTTGCGCTGCATTGCATTGCATTGCATTGCATTGCACTGCACAGCATGGCACGGCCATGTGTGCCGCAGCCCTAACCCTGCGCGCATGCTCCTACCCCCCGCCCCCCTTGCAATCTCCCTCGTTAGCGCGCGACGGTCTCCCGGGTGGGGGGGAGGAGACGGTCACCAAGTGACGGTCTCCCGGGGGGCGGGGGGGATTGCAGGGGTATTTCAAGGCAAACTATTCTACCCTCCACTGATGCCAGCGAAGAGAACACACGGTCACTGGGAGAAAACATCTTGGGTCTGAAATAGCAACACAACACACCCATACAACGCCGTTGGAGAGAGAACATCACAGAATACACACAGGTGATTGATTTGAAGTAATGCAAGGCCATGTGGAAAGCAGATGGGCAACACAAACCAGCGCAATAGATGTTAACTAGAAAGACATGGAAGTGACGGTCTCCCAGGGGGGGGTGGGAGATTGCAAGGGGTGGGAGGTTGCAAGGGGGGGGGGGGGGAGGAGCTGCTGGCGATCGGCGCGAGCCCCGTGCCAGCGGATAGCCGGGAAAGGGTGCCCACTCCCTGTGTCACCACACGGATAGGGATGCAAGAGCACAGACTAGACTGGCCACGTCCATCCCGGGCGTTGGATGAATTGGGCCTGATCTAGTCTCCAAACCAACGCCCCTCCTGAACCGGGATACCTCGGCGACAGACCCAACCTGGGGCTGGAACCCTGGTCAAGCGGATGCATAGAGGCCCCCGCCCAGCATGGCGTCTCAGGGCGACTTGTCTGATCGTCGGATGCCGACGGTAGGTATTCGTGGACCTTAGTGAGAGCTAGAGTCGCGCAAAACGGAGCCAAGCGCGCAATGCGCAGGTGGTGTACCTAAGCTGGTCCCCACTGGATAGGTGTTCATGGGACGACCGCCCCGTCTCCCTCTTGTTGATAAAGAGCGAAGCGTGCAAAGAGCAGGTGGTGTACCAAAGCGGGTCCCCACCGGATAGGTGTTCACGGGATGCCCGCCCCACCACCCGCTTGTAGATAGAGAGCAAAACGGGCAAAGCGCAGATGGTGTGCCAAAGCGGGTCCCCACCGGATAGGTGTTCACGGGATGCCCGCCCCACCACCCGCTTGTAGACAGACAAGAGCAAAGCGTGCAAAGCGCAGATACCTAGGAAAGGTGACAGTGTTCCAGCTTGCTGAGCAGAGGTGGACACGGGCTATCCACCGCCAAACCCCCGGTACGTGGAGAGAGCCCCCGTGCCCGCGACCCAATCGTTTTAGCGCCCGGCATCACGGCGTGGCAGGTGGCCTACCGGGAATTGGCTGAAGATCTGCTGAGCATAGCGAAGCCGCGGCAGCGAGGCTGCCCCCCTGTTCCGGACCGTTCGCGCTGGGGAGACCCCACCATGCCTCCACACCACGTCAAGGTGCCCGGCCCCAGGGGTTGGAGGGGGTGTAAGGGGGGGTACGTCCTTGCTCTCAGCCCCAGCCCCTGCCTCGGGCCTACATGGGGGTGTCCACCTTCGAGTGGTATAGGTCGAAGGCCCGCCTCCAAACAGTGCCCCGTGACGGAACAGTGAACACAGATCGGTCCAACAGGTCATTGATCACTGCCGGCGGAATGCTCCGCAGCGTCTCCATCAGGTCAAAGTCACAGGGCAGCAAATTGTGACCAAACTGCACACAAGGAGGTAGTGTCAGCCAAAAGGTGCTGATAGCCCCCCCGTTGTCTGCTGATGGGCAAAGTGCATGGCCGAACGGCAGTCGCTGGCTCCGCCTGGAGGAGCCCATCACACCGCAACTTCAGGTACAAGGACTTGAAAACAACAGACACTTGCTCTCAGTTGTTGTGGCACCCGTGAACGATCCACAAGCGTCTGCTTCTGCACGTTCCCTCTGTTCCTTGTATTTGTATTGAGTCGGCACCGCAAGAGCTACGGGGTTCAATGGCACCCCCCCGACGGGCTCCAACTCGCTCAATCAACCCCATTTCTATTCTTCGCAGCCACAGCAAACGGCAAAAGCGGGGAGAACAGTGCACTCCACCATGCAATATGCACATAGTTGCCCGCCAGGCGAGCAAACACAGCACGGTGTCGCAGAAGTGCGACGGGCTGAGTACTGGCTCACGTGGTGCCTGAACTAATTGAATTTGCTGTTGAACAAGTTTCGTGCATTGCAGTTGTGGACCACTCCCTTGGACAAGGCCGCCAGATCATGTGGCACAGGGTCACAGTGTGGGCCCTGAACTTCCCTTGGCCCTTGTCCGGGTTTACGGTTGGGGTCCGGTTACCCTGGCCCTTTCCCTTGGTGACTGTGAGGGTACGTGTGGGTGCCCGCATCGCATCGCATCGCATAGTGCACACACAGCTGTTTCCGGGCTCTCCACGCTCACATTGACACCCATAACCACCCATACCCGCAGTCAGTCGGTTGTCGTTGGACACGAAACACACGCCCCAGCACAGATCGCATCGCATTGCATCGCATCGCACAGAAGCTGCACCTGCTTCGACCACCGTTGGACATGAAACAGTGGCCCGGCCTTGTGGGACTCTGTGCGCAGCTCAGCAATGAGCATCGGATCCGGGGTTGGCAGAGTGGTAGGTGTGGGCCTTGGGCCCCGCTTCACCGCCTTCCCATTCGCCGCCCCAGAGATGTCTGCGGGTGAAGGCCCAGGAACATTGTCCGACGAGTGGTCTGTGGTGCTATTTGCTTGGCCCTGGCCCTGGGGCTTGTCCACAGCACTGAACCAGATCGGTGTGAACCACTTCCAGTCCCCACAGCTCGGGAATGTGGGGGTAGTGCGTAGGTCCCGCAGGATGTCTTGGAATGTCACTTCCGTACCGTCGCCAACGGGGTACCGGAGATCAGTGCATGCCACGAGGCTGAGGCTGGCAAGCAGGAGGAGGGATGTATACGCGGGATGCCATGCGGCTGGGCTGATAAACCCATGCCACACGAGATTCCGCAGATTGAGGCCGTACAAGGGACCAATGAAGGCCTGCCAGAACAGAACCAGCCGTGGCTTAAAAAGCTGCAACACAGGTCTGGTTTGCAGCAGCTCCGTGATGCGCAGTTGGTACAGTTTGATATCCTGAGCCTGAGAGGAACGATGGCGATGAGCGGGCCAAAGCGGCTTGGATAGGGCTCTACATGGCTGCAGGACTGAGGGCCTGTGCAAATCGGCCCATCCTGCGGCTGTAGAAAATCTTCAGTGGAGGAACCAAACTTGATACTTTTGGTCCACAATTCCTTGGACCCCGGGCTCCAAGCCGTCCCCAGCGCCTTCGGTTCTCACCAAATGCGGCACCAGGGGGTATTTCGTTTGTCAAAGGCATAATGAAACTACCTCAACTAGGGATATGCTTGGCAGCCCCTGTGAAAGGGCCCCGGCATGGCCTCGTACACATATGCATACATCCAACAGTCGGATCCCGCATCAAACTCGATGGACAAGGCCACTCGACCACGCAATCCGGCTACTTGAAAGCGGGAACGGGGTGTGGTGCCAGCAATGGGGGGGGGGGGGCTCCTCAATTTTTTATTTTGTTCTAAACCATCCTTGGGTGTAGACGATCATCAGTGTCATCTTCGACAACACCAGTGCAAGTGTCCCGGTCCTCCTTTGAAGCTCGCTTGTGGGAACCTTACCCAAAGATATCCCGTCAATCACCCATTTGCTGGGCATCAACTCCATACTGAGCCCCCCCCCCCCCCCCCTGTATGCATGTGTGACTATGGATATGGCCATGTAAGGTGTGGCAATCTTCTGGGACTCACAGGCAATTGTGCAAAGTGCCTCTTCGGCCCCAATGACTACGATGGAGGTGGTTGGGAGCTGCCAACTGTGTGGATTATTCACGTTTTTTACGAATGCCCCGAGGCCCCAATGCCCCAAGCAAGGTTAGGTGTGGCGCCTGGATTCCTTCTGCCCTGCAGCAATGCGGGGTGGTGGAGAGCCATAATTCGCAGTTCCCCAAGATCCAAGGTCCACATGAGGATGTGAAAGCCCGAAACCCTCAGGTGATGCTGACATGAGGGCAACAAAAACCGTCAGGAAGTCGCCCATGAAATTCTTGGAATCATAATATTGTGACGGTGCAACCGGATGATGGGATGTCCCAGCTTCTCCAATATTCTGCACACCCCTCCGAGTTCGCCGCAATGCAATGGTTGGAGTGCTGGACACCTAAAGTCTACTGCCATACCACCTAGGGTTTCTCGAGAAAGTGACGAGTTGATCCACGCATGCACAATGGGAGGAACGTACTGGATTTGGCCGGACTCCGAGGGTGTCAATCCATTTCGCTCACATGTGGAAGGGTGCAAAATGGCAAGCAGACCTTTCCGACCCCTCGGGCACGACCGCGTCGTGTAAGGTACACAAAAAGCTCCGCAAAAAGGCGTTCAATGAAACTCGCGACCATCGCAAAGCATTCCATATCCAGCCCCCTCCCGTAGAGGCGGCAGGCTTGATCCAAGATCCCAGGCGGGAACACCAACTCTACAGGGACATCTGCAAGGCCCGGGAGGGTTTTAATGGCGACCAATGGGTCGGTGAGCGTGGACCTCGCGTGTCGCGGCAAAACGCTAGCGAGGTGCGATTCCGCAGCCATGCTCATCGCCTGGACTTCGCGCAATGTTGTGGCAAACGTCGACTGCGCACCTTGCGGCCGTGGGGCCTCGCTTTCCCGTGTGTACATCCCCACCGCTTGCAAAGCCTCTGCATCACTGATTTCCGAGAGCACAGCCGCAAAGTCCACCAACCCCGCTGCCGTGAAGTAGCGTTCCACAAAAGGGAGGGTAGAGGACTCCGCTATGTAGTACCTTCCTGCGGTGTGGGAGGACAACGAGTCCTCCTCGGATGCCATGGCTTTGCAAACATTCAAGGGATGTGCAGGACCGTCACCTCGAGGTAAGAAGGGCTCGAGCATGTGCTCTAATGCACGGAAGGTTCGATTAGTATGCCTACTGGTCAAACCCCGCCGAACTAACCCAAAGATGGACTCCATTGGGGGCCCCGTTTGGGGAGGGGAGACGGCTATAAGGCAAATGCAACAAGCATCAAAGCGTTCTGGATGCCAAAGCAGTACTGCCATTGGTGTTCGCCAAGGAATTAAGCTTCGCTAGAAATCTACTGTGTTCTAGCTGCCACGATAAGAATAGCTCTGTTGCATGAACTTTTGAAAGCTATCCTTTCTGAACATGAAGCCTCGGAATGAGGAGGGCCAAGGATAGGCTCGAAACTTGGGTCCCCCCGACTCAAGCGAGGAAACATCTCCTTTACATCCAGCTCCCATCGCCGGATGTCCCTCTCCCTCTGCCGACGTCCTTTTAGGGTCACACGCTGCTGCAGAGCTGTGTCCGTATGGCGCGCCCATGTCACGATGTCCGGGATATTCTGCATCTCGAACGCGGGCAGCAGCACTTGCGCTTTTTTCGATAGCAGTGCCAAGCTGCGTCCCACCTTTTTTGCATATGCTTTCATTCATGACATCGGATGCACAAAGTACCAAAACACCAACCGCACTTTTAACCCCTCCCCTCTATCCTCTTGGGTTTTATTTTTCACCATAAGGAATGTGGACGGCGGTCGATACCGGCGGCCCGTCTTGAAATGCTAACTCATGTGTTCCGTCCTCGCCCGCAACGCACCCAACGCAAATTTGGAGGCTAGGTTACCTGTAGGTAGGTCCGCCACGCATTCAAACTATGATTCATCACCATAAGCTTGCAGCAGCAGATTATAATACAACTTATAACACAGTTTTACAATATAGTATACTACAAATAAATCTTGTACTGCGCCTTACGTGTCTTTGTGTGTACACACAACTCGACAAATGGCAATGACAAATACATCTCCGTAACATATCCAAGCAAACTCCCGTCCACGAATAAGTCGGCCGGGAGAGTGCAATCGATCCCATGCCATGTCCTTCCCATTGCTCGGCCTTGAGTACAACCTATTGTCTGATCTCGTGGCGCACTTCGGGCACAGCTTCCAAAAAGTTGTTGATGAACATGAGCCACGCTTGATCCAGCGCTGCCTCATCATGAGAAATTGATTTCTCCAAATAATGAAAATCCATAACGTATCCCACACCAAAATCCTCTTCAACACGAATCCGTGCGTAAAACCTCTTTGGAGACACTCAGAAAGCGGTTTGAAAAAATCCTAGGTCGGAGTTTGCAGCTTGAAGGGGAGGGTACAGTGTGGAATTCCCTTGAAGCGAAATTGATTCGAAAACCGGGAGGGGGAGGGTTGGACATGGCTGAAGGACCGTGCGACCGAATGGGATCCCCTGCGGGCAGTGCGCCGGTACCCAGATGGCCATTCCCCCAAAGGACACAACAGGGCCCCATATGGGGCCTCAAGGGGCCCCATATGGGTACACGATGCACACTTCCTTTCTTAGCTATAAGCGCAAGCCTTTTGTGTCCTCATGCTTGCTGAAAGTGCCTACTGACGAGTCTCTGTGTGCTTTGCCTACAATTCAGTGGTATTGGCACTCTTTGGGATTGGTTGTGTTGACCAAGGACGGGTTGGAATGGAGTTGGGCCCGGCGGGGACCTCTGACCCACCTGAGCACCCTGGGGTTTGGGAAGCCATCCAATTGTTGTGTGCCGCAGTGCGGGAAGCAGCGCACATGTGGCCTGGGACCGGATAGGGTGACGACGTCATGCGTAAAGCGTATGGCGACATGTTCACTAACCTGTCCGGGACCGACGTGTCGCAATATCTCCACTTCGGTTTATTTGAAAATGACCTTTTCCTACTAGGTACTAGGGTGCTGCGCCAGAAGCGGGGGGTGGCAATAGGTGGTGTGCTATCTGCGCAATGTGCCTCCCTCTACGGTATGTATAGAGAATATTGGTGGCTGAAGCAGCGTGGAGGATCGCGGGCGTGGGTGCACATCCCCGGGCTCCTTGCACAGCCGTTTAGGTTCCGTGACAACATTGTTGCATACTCACCGGGAGCCTGCCCCGCAGGTAACCAGGGGAGGAAGTGGCACGTTGCATGAGCACACAAGCATAGGGGGGCTCAAGGGGGTTGGTGGTTTTGAGATATCGGACTTGGCCCCCCCCAAGGGTCCCAAAAGCTTCCATTAGATGTACATATGTCATTTCAACTCCCTCCGCTCTTCGCGCGTCCCTGGTTTGGGCTCGGCACCCGCCCCCCCTTTTTGCACCCCCCCAGCCTGCACAGCCATCTGGTAGGGTAGGGTTCTGGAACCTTGTTTGCGCTATATCTTGGGCTTACCGGCTCATGAACAAGTCATCTAACCACCGATGGATGCGGAATTGCAAACTGCACGCACATGAAACAGAGCAAGAGCACCAAAACACACTTGCGCCACCATTTTTCGACATATGTTGAATAACACAGTCTATTGGAACTCAGGCCCAAAGATTTTTGGGTTCGGCTTCCGGGAGCGGGTGCTTTGGCGTGATGCGGGTGCACCTCGACCACCCATCCGCTCAGCCACCCGTTCATCTTCTTTTTGGGCCTTTTGTGTGCGCTTTTCATCCACTTTCCGTTTCGTACGACATTCCTGTGCAGCAGCCACCATGTGGTCTGCCCGTCGCTTTTTGTGGGTGTCCGCGCGCAGTTGTTGGCGCGTCCCGGTGTCTCCCTCGAGCCTTAGGGCTTCGGCAACAATGGCCTCGGCATCCTCTTCAAGCATAGGCACATCAAATACATCATTGTGCCGTGCCGCCGCAACCATGGCACCCCTTAGAGGGTGCACACTGGGACCACTCACCTTGAGTGTGTCCGTGAGCACACCAAAGTATGACTCAACGAACACAGTCTCGGCAGGAGTGGACGCCCAATGGAGCCTTTGCTCCTCGCTCAACTCGGGGATGCAGGTGGCTCCTCCTGGCTGATACGACTTAGTATAATGGAGCCACCGCCTATGCATCCGCAAGAAGATAACACGCAATGCAACGCCAATCACTCCCCCAACCAACTTCCCTGTTCCCTTTTTGAAGTGGCACCCATTGGCTTGGAATCCGGTACCATTCTTGTGTGTGCCATCCCGTGTTTTAGACATACAAAACGTGGGACCGGCCATCTTCTTTGCACAAGAGGCGGCCTTGGCAACACACTTGAAAGACCACAAACCGGACTCCGTTCGGAACCTTTGAATGGTACGCCTACCGCACAAACGAGGAAGAGGAACATTGAAAGCGTGTGCAACACAACGAATAATCTTATTATGTTGGTTGCTCGGCACTCGACATTGAAAGAGACGATAATGCAATTGACACCTTCCCTCTACACAACAACTTGCTCATCATGGACCTAGAAGCCGACAATTTAGCTTTCAAACCACTCACTTTTCTCTCCAAGTTGAAAACACATGAACGTAACTCTTTAAGTCTAGACTTACAATGTTCCAACTCTTTAGCCATCTTGGAACCACTCTTTCTCTCCGAATTGTACCAATCCTTCAATCTCGTGTTCTCCGTCTCTTTCTTGAGGTTGTCACGCGTCAATTGTTGGCTTGTCTTGTCCAATTGGTTCTTTTGTTGTAAAATTGGTTCTCGGTCCTCAAGGACCTTGCCGACACTAAAAAGCAAAGGGAAAAGCATACCGAAAGGAGCCGTACTTGGATCGGTAATACTTGCCGATCGCTCCGACTGGCAATTTGGACCCCACGGACACAACGAAGCTACACGGGAGAGGGAAAAGGCAGGTACGGGTACGGGACTGAAACCGCCGACCGCCGGCAAAGAAAAGAGTGCGGAATTTTACGTACAATGCCGGCGAAAAAGAGTGGACCTCACCTGAAAATGTGGGCTCTAGGGACGTGCCCCTGAAAAAAAGCCAACCGCCGGCAACAGAAACGGTACGCCGGCGACAAGCAGTGTGGACTCAAGCTGGGACTCCAAGGCTTGCACGACTTGCAAGGGACTCCACACTCCAGACAGTCCAGTCATTTACGCTGCACATAGCCATGATCCTTTTAAAAATACTCATTTAACCCAACGCGTTTGACCAAAGATGTATGGTGCATTCTGGTTTCCCCCAACATCTTCATCGTGCAACCTTGCGGTCCGTAACGTTCAACGAAAATATCAAAACATCACATCTCTATGGGTAGCAAACAGACAAACTGGTGAGCGGTGACTCCCCCAAATGAACATGCCAGGGGAAGAAGAGAAGGCGAAGGCAAGGCACAACACGGGTCTGGCAGCAGAGGACCATGTCCAGAGCCGTGTTGTGCCGATCCTGAGCCTTCTGCCACTGTGACTGCCACTGGTGAGCTGTGACTCTGACTGGACTGGACCGACCCTTCGAATCGGGGGCGCCGGGCTTGCCGTTTTGAAAACTTCAAATCCTACTCGTTGCAAATAAATTCGCTGAAATCCCTTCAAACCCCTCGTCGCTTTCAATTATTCCTATTCAAGCCAGGTTCCTTGTTCCCCACAAATCCCCACGAATCCTTGTTGTTCACTTCAAACCCCCATCCCCTTTGTGCCCTTGTTCCCTTCAACCCTTTTTGCCCTTGTTCCCTTCAAAACCCTTTTCCCTTTAAATTCCTGTTCCCTACCAGTCAACCCGTTGAAGTCCTTGTTCCTTATTAACCCTTGTCGCCTTCGAGTGCTAAGTGCTTACTCCACCCCTAGATCTATAATCAGGAAACCTTCGGCACGCCTGTCCATTGAGGAGTGCGAGTCATAACCTTGTTGCTCCGCCTTGTCCATGTGGTAATGTGTTTTCCATCATAACATTTTTGTATGATTGTTTATTCAAGGGGTTGGGATATTAGACGTACATCCTTGACTTGGAAAATTGTCTCATTGCCTCACCTTGAATGATCCTTGCTCTTCATAAGGATGTGGGCATTCCATGACATGTGGTGTACAGTCCGACTAAGAATTACCAAGGCTAATATTACCACGGAAAATTTTTACCAAGGGAAAAATTACCAAAACACATTGTGTCGGTCCTGGTAATAAGCTGCAATGGATCTGAATCAGAGAGGCATCATAGTGGACAGAAACTCAAAACTAAAACTTTCTTTTGAGTCATGATATGCATCCACCACCACCTTTGGCAAGACATGTTGTTGCATGATGTGAAAGGGCTACATAGTGGTGGACTGTGAGCAGCCTTGGTTGACAGAGTGCTTGGTGGTGGTCAACAAGTGGAATGAATGACCGCAACATGCACACTTTGACATTGCGTTGCACACTCACATACCGGGGGCATCATTGGTGGTTCGTCAATCCATCAACGGTGGAAAAGAATTACCAAGGAAAATATGATCAACAAAAGGGGCACCTCTGCTAATTTTTGTTCCCGGTAATTTTTGGTCAAACTGTAATGGTGCGTCCCAAAGGATCCTTTTGCTTTGCTTTTAGAATGGGCGAAGGAAATAGCACAGGCTACCCCAACGAGCAGGGGCTACCCCAACAAGCATGGGTGACCCCAAACAAGCGGGGCTGCCCCGGCAAGCCGGAGCTACCCCAACAAGCATGATGTGTGCTCAGTGTGCGCACCGGGCAAGCATGGCCCTTTTTTGTATGATGTTGTTATGAAGAGGGAAAGAAACAAACGGTTTGTTCAAAATCACATGTGTGCATACATGTGCATTCCATCATGTGGCTAATGGCCGTGAGATTGCCTTGCCTTGCGCTGCCCACGAGTCCGTAGACGTGCACTCAGTACCCAGACCAAAGAGCACCAAAGTTTCATCGCTGCCGAGCGTTCCACACAATGTTTTTTGATCAAATACATTCGACGTGTCGAGCCGCATGTCGATCCTCTTGAAAAATATTGAGTGTTCGCGATTTGCATCACCGTCTTGTGAATGAGTCATTCTACTGTGCAAGGTTATATGAACCGATATGGCGCATCATGCATTGTGCATCGGGTTGTTTGTGTGCCGTGTTGTTGCTTGTTTTTATGGCAGGAGTTTTTGACTCAACGGGCAGAACGGCTCAGGACTTGAGTCACTGATAATCCGTTGGACCTTGGAAGTCTCAACATGACCTCACCGTTTGAGTGGGATGTCTTTACACGGCGGAGAACAAGCATGGGGAACATGTACTCCGGCGACAACTCATTTGTAGATGTAGGAAAGCTTATGGATGAACGGCGGAGATCCATGGTCTCTGCCTTCGCCCCAGGCGATGAGGGCGGTTACGGCCGGAGAAATTCGATGCCCTCTTCTTTGTACAAAGGACTTGCCGAACCGGGAGAAGCGGGCCAAGATGAAGAAGAGGAGGGGGGAGACGGGATGGAAGACATTTCGTCAGGTGCCATGTTCTTCGCCGAATCCCGTCCTCTCCTTGTCGCTTGGGATTACACACCGAGCCACCTGCTGTGGGTGGGGACGGAGGTGGGTGTTGAAGGCTTTAACACCACACCTTGACTACCGACGCAAAGGTTTGGTCATGTGTTGGAGCCACAAGGTCGACTTCCGGTGTTGTTATTGTTGGCCGCATCCACTTGCGATTGTTTGACGTCCTCTCTTGATGCGTGTCTCAGTGACAATCAAGACCCGCCGCCGTGTCTCCATGCACGGAGTTGACGGTCCGCACGAGGCTTCCCCGAGTGTGACCCTCAAGCTACGGCGACAAAGTGTCCAAATCAACAGCTCGGAAGACGCCAACCCAAGATTATCCCTTGCCGCCCTTTCTAATACTGGGGAGCAATATATTTTGGAACGGTGTGCCGTTGCTAATGCTGTGTGGTGTTGGCGTGGTATTCGTCACCTTTGAACTGCAGCGAAATGCATTTTGTGACATGCCTTGTCTTCCTTGTGGCCTTTCAAACGACAGCCACCCCCTCTCTCCGGCGACACTGTAGAAGTTGAGAGCAATATGGTGGAGCCACCAATGTCTAGGGGGACAATCTACGTTGCTATCATGAGGGCTATTTTTGAGTTAGCTCATTGTGGAGGCTCTTTCCATTGAGAGCCTCGGTACTTCGGTAGTTCATCATTCAATGTGTCGACGAGTTGATGTGGGTTCCAAAGTGTTCGGTCCGAACTGAACGCTGAAGCAAGCAATTGTCCAAACAATACAACACAACACAACAAAACACAGCATAGCAAAGCACAGCACAACACAACAAACCACGATGGAATGTTGTCCGAAGCGGTTTTCGGAAAGGTTTCCCTCGTGATTTTGGGCCATCATATGCAATCGCACAACCGTGATGCACCCACCCGTATCTTGTCCCGAGCTGCCACAATTTGTGCATTTCTTCTTTATTTAGTGCCAAACCCACACAGTTCGTATGAGCTACTCACATCACATGTATGAGCTACTCTACCACCAAACCACCACACCATGTGTCCGTGGGTAAAGTTGTTGGAATCTTCGAATTTGTACCAAAAAGCGTGTTGGGGCACTTCAATACACCAAATCATACAAATCGGTACCAAAAAACTGGGTCGGTGCCCTATCGTACACCAAACTAGACAAATCCGTATGTAGCGGAATAACATGATGTGCTTTGCAAAAGAAAAGAATTTACGGATCACGGCACAACTGCATTTGTATCACAGGGAAATGTGCACAAAAGTGCGCTTGTGCGGTAGGCATACAGCGACACTCAGCCACTTACTGTCCCCAATTTTCATTTCATCCATCTGCAACCATCTACAAGAAGCGGGCTAGCCTCCACGGGCTGCTCTGGAACCTCTACTGGCTAGGAATTGGTTGTTGGAGCCTCGTTGGGAATTGGTAGATAGCGTTGCATACACGTCACACAGCTCAGTAAATGTCGGCACAAGTCTCGGTAGGTGTCGGCAGGTGTCACATAAACTGTAAGTAGGTGTCGGCAAAGTTGTCAGCGGGTTTTAGGCTGAAGTATGGCGCATATGTATATCACTTTTAAGCTCCTTGGAGGTTAGGTGCGGAACAGTTGGGGGGTGGGGGGGGCTGGGTTGGCTCAAAACTGGTCCGGAACAACTGTTGCTCAAGGGGGGGGGGGTCCAAATCCAATGCACCATTATGGAACAGTATGGAACAGTACTGGTGTCGATCCGGAACAGTTTTCAGTTTTTTGTGAACTGCCTAGAACAGTTCACAGTAGAATGCTTCTGGTGACGACACAATTTTTTTCCCAAGAAGTTTCATTGCTCGATCCTTGCTTTCCATTTGCATCCATGTCGCAAAACATCATAAGGTGCACCTAAAACAATTTTTTTCAAAGACGTTGAATTGGTTATTGATTTCTTGTGCCTTGTGCACCTTGTACATTGCCGGGTTTTTTGTCAAGAAAATTCATGGATGATTGCCTTCAATTTTGCTTGTCACACAACGGAATCGGGTGTGCTTTGGAACAATGTTCGTTCTAAGAAGGTTCATGGACAATTGTTATCATTTGTGCTTGCCTGTCACACAATTTTCCCGGGTGCGTTCTAGAACAATTGTTTGTCCAGAAGATTTGTGGACGATTGCCTTCAATTTTGCTTGCGTGTCTCACAACATTACCGGCTACGCTTTGGAACAATTTGTGTTGTATTGTGTTGCATTGTGTTTTTTAGTTTTTTTCTTCTTTGTTTTTTTTTGTTGTGTTGTGTTTCTCTTTCTCTTTCTCTTTTCTTTTTTGGGGTGCCATCCTTTGATTGCCAGCAAACATCACCCCTCCGCTTCCTGGACGGGTCTACTAACACGTCCCTCGGATTCGGTCGTGGAAGACCAGTACGGAACAGTTTGGGGGGGGGGATGGCTCAAAACCGTTCCGTACCAGCAGTTCCATGGGGCGGGGGGGGATTTCATGTGGAACGGGACGGAACGGCGTACGTAACACCCCTTGGCAAAACGGGCACCATACGGTGGCTAGAGAAGTTTGGACGTGTGGGGTAGTTGCTAGGCGGCTATCTTGCACCAAAGTGCCACACAATTGATTACGGGGTCATGCACACATCGTCGTTGTTGCTTGTTACCAATTAAAGGGTGTCGAAAGGTGGGTTTGTCTCGGTGTCCTAGGACGTTGCGGGCGTTGGTTTTCGTGCATCTGGGTGCTCGTGTGCGCAGGAGTGCTTCACCGGCGATCGAAGACGAGGATGATGACGGCGACAACGATGCTGACGATCCCGAGGATGAGGATGCCGAGGAATTGTTCTACTTAGAAAACCAATGGAGCTTTTGGTTTGACGAGGCCGGAAAGAGCTCGGCAATGATCGAGCTCGGTAGCTTCAACACTGTGCAGGTGTGTGCAATCAGCTAAACCCTCCCCCCATTTAGACCAACCTGCCCCACTGCAACGACCCCCCAAAATGCAACGACCCCTTCTAGTCTCTGGGGCATGCCCACCCATAAACCGACCCGTCCCCAAGCCTGTGACCACAGCAAAGACGGAGGCCACGTGGACAGGCAACAGAGTCTCATGGAAATGGCACTGGTCCACAGTTGCTAACGCAAAAAGGAGGCAATGGACATTTTGCTCTTTGCTGCATTCATATTATGTGGCAGAATGCAACAAATTCGTTCTGTGGTAGGGCCTACGGGTAGCGGGAATGAGCTAAAGTGGGGGGATACACACAGACACCCACAGACACTGACACACACACACACACACACACACACACACACACACACACACACACACACACAAATGGCACACCCATCTCAAATAGAACGACCCCCCAAAAATACAACGAACCCCCGAAAAATCCTCCCCGTGCTGCCCGAAATTACCGAGAGGGTCTTTCTAAACAGGAGGTTTACTTGCACCAATGTTAGCGTGGCTCCGGAAAGTTGTGCTTTGGGCCGAAATAACCAACACACAACGCAACGGGCATGCACACAGTCCCCCCTCTCACAGCACATGAAAGTGGAAGCTCAGACAGTTTCCTCAAATGAAACCTGATTGGCATAGTGCAGCCCCGTGCCCCTCCATGATAAGCCCCTAGGGCGAACAAGGTAGCAACAAGGTATCTTTGTGCAGACAGTTGCTAATGTTGCGTTTGCGCCCCCAGAAATGCACGACTGTGATATCGGAATGCCGGGTCTATTTCGGGACGACAATCAAAGCTGGGTTGCACCAAGAGTCTGCATGCCAGAGGCGCTGGCTACCAGAAGGACCTGTGTCCACGTCGTTGTATGAACCTCGCAGCGCCAAACCTGAACGCCCACATAATCTCAGGGATTTTGGGCATACTGGAATAACCTGAACGTTGGGCTAATGCGGGACAATTGCAAACTCAGCCTCTTCAAGAAAGGCACACGCCCTGTGGTGACCGATGCTACGAATTGTGAAGGCGGCAGATGGACTGTAGAGTATGTCCTGCTGCTATTGAATCTCCCCATGTAGTCAGGTTTTAGCCCCGTATCACCCTTCTCAGCCTCTTCTGCTTGCGGGTCACCGACTGCTGTTGTAACGGAGCATGTTTGGCGAGTGGTTGTGGCATTGACCATCAGATGGATGTTCTTTTGAGCACTGCACGGAAGTGGTTTCATCAATCTTTTAACCCATTCGTCGACCTGTCTCCTGTTCGCCGAAGCTCTGTGCTGCTAGTACATGTCAGATTCATTTATTGCTGTTCTTGCGTCACCGCCCAGGCGTGTATTGTCCTCGCAGAACGACTGCTTGCATGGCCACACCAGAGTCAACTAAAGGCTAAAAGGAGAACCCCCAAACGACTGAAGGACAACCCGAAAACTAAAGATGCCATAATTCGTGCTGATGTACCGAACTTCGGCAGCGGTAGGGGATTGAGGGAAAACTGAGTAAGGGTGAATTGAGGTATTGAATCAAAATGACAAGGTATCCATACCAGCCTCACCAGCAAACATGACTTCGGCAATGCATCCACCCCACTGCCAGGACCGGGTGCGATGCGGGCACAGGAGAATGGGAGTGTTGACCCGTCATCCAAACACGGTGTGAGTACTGCGGTAAATCTGTGGGGGACAAGGAAAACCAGCACATCCTGAGTTCATTGATCAAGTTATCAGACAACTACGTGCAACAATGTTCATGTCGTGTTTCGTTCGGTCTGTACACCAAGACACCCCTGTGCGGGGCCAGGTAGTAGAAGCTGGCTCAGTGTTAGCTCTTGGTTTCGCCTCCGCCCGTAGAACAAATGTTTGGGGCAATCGCCATTTCCTTGCTGCCTCGGCACCGTGCTGGTTTTTGGTTTTCCTTCTTCCCTCTTTTTCCTGCTTCCCAACACCACTGAAGCAACACCATTTTGCTCCTCGAACGGGAGGGGTCTCCATAGACATACCCCAGAGTACAGGTGTGGCAAAGTGTGTTGCTGGCACCCGCTGTTCTCACCCGACACACAAAGTTGCTCAACAAAGAGCTCAAAGAAGCGGTCTGCTGCGTGTGGCCGACATGCAGATGGCATGGACCTAGGCTCATAATAGGGCCTGTTGCGATGGCTCCAAAGGCAAGACTCAATCACCACAGGTTCCTGAAGAAAACCTCCTTCTTCAGGTGAAACTAAACTGTCCCCTCATTGATGCACTGGGGACTACCCTCCTTTTTTTGCCTGGCACAAAGCTATGGTATGTGTGTCCTTTTTTGTGCGGCAAGGGCCGCTTGCCGTTGTTGTTGTTGGGACTGCGGACCCCAAGAGCAGAAGGTCATGAACATTTTTGAGCATTTGGTAGTTTCTAGCGTGCTACAAGACACAAGCAACACAACGCATGAAGCACATCACGTCGCATATGCCAGTGTATCTGGTGCCCAAGAGTTTTGTCAATCCCAGAAGGGTGCGGGGTGGTGCTCCATAAAGGCTGATTGGCTCCCGTGTATTACAACCGGTGTCCAGTGCCATGTCTGTCGTATGGCCTACATGACCTGCTCATTCGAGCTCGCCTTTCCCCCTAGGGTGAGGGAAGAGTACACGTTTGGGCCATTTCCTATTCCGCTGATTTGAGCACCAGTGCTTCCCCAATCACGGTGGAGTTGTGTGCAACAGCCAGGGCAGCATGCATTGAAAATTCTCGCGCATGCATACACAAACACACTTGAAACCTGGTGTAGCACAACATGGACCTTGGCTCTTTTGTGTCAATGTAGTTGCCTGCTTGATAGTGGCAAGTGGTGTCCACTCCACCACTGGTATCCGCAGGCTTGACCCAAGAACCAAGACTATTTCCTCGGACCACGGAGGGTTCTGTCTGGCATTGATTTGGATTTAGAACCAGATCACGATAATTTACACATCAATGATGCGCTTCTTTATTTTTTTAAAGTATTTGTCCTCTGTGCGGATTGACACGCACAATGCATTACGGGCGCTGGCAAGTTGGCCATTGGCTGTGCAAGAATAGGGACCCTCTTGTGACATCCGAAACAGCTGAGGGGGACCGCTGTGGCTTAGAGACAGAACGTCGGTAAACCGCACCAAACCGGCTTGAATATGTGAAACAATGCCTTTTTAGAGAGTTAAACAAAGGTGTATGGGTAAATGACCTCCAATGTATATCAGGACTACCACGCCTACTTGACACACTGGTGATTGTCCTGACCTTTCAGGATGATCATCCTTTAAACAGGCTGAAAACGGTCATTTTTGGAACCAAATAGGCCATGCACAGGCCATACAATAGGCTAGATGGCTCAAAATTACACGAAATTTGTCTCAGGTGATGCACATTTGCTTCGCAGTTGTTTTAAGCTACTTGAGTCTGGTTTTGAGCCACAGTGTCCCCCCCAAAAAAACTTGCCTGCTGCTGCTGCTGCTGCTGCTGCTGCTGCTGCTGCTGCTCCTGCTGCTTGCTGCTGTTAAAATACGTCTCTCACCCTGGACCCTAAAACGGGTTGTAAAACCTCCACTGGGCTCGGTGAATACTAACCTAACACTGTTTGAGACGCTGCAGCAGAAGACTGTGCACAGAGAATATGGTATGAAACTTCTTGCCAGTTTCCAATTCTTCTTCCACATTGATTGGAGCATCAAATGATTCCAAAAACCTGTTCACTGAGGTGTCTCTTACGTTGTGGTGCCATGCGGTGGTCCATTTTGAGGTGAAAATGAGCCTTTTTAGCCTGTTTTCGGGACGATTGTCCTGAACGGTCACGAGGATTGTTACTGTGTCATATAGGCTTCTCCAATGAGGACTGTTCTTCTTCCACAGTGGTTTCATATGCGATGGGCAAGACTAGGACTCTGCTCGGTCCTAGTCATAAGTATTGATAGGTCAGCTGTGCAAATAAATGGTCTGGAAACCTCTGTTCCTTGCCCGTCTCTACTGCTTTGTATTGCCACTGACGAGAGAGGGGTGTGGGGCCGGAAAGCCATCAGTCCCAGTGGGGCACAGTGTTCCAGAGGAGGGCTTTTTATTCAGGGGATTAAAGATGTACTGCCGAAGTTGTTGTGGTGGGATGTTTTGTTGAGTAGGGTTGCGGTTGGGTGAGCTGGGGTGATGTAGTAAGTTAGCACCAAACAACCCGCCGTACCACCTGGCTGCTGGCCGCCGCTCTCAGGAACCTTCCCAAGGGAAAGCGTGTGAAGTACTGGTCAAAGATGGTGATGATGATGATCGGAGAGCAGCTGGATGACGACTCCAACAACCTTGTGTGCGGGGCCATGTTCCTGACAGGCTCTACAGGGGACACTGTACAGCTGTGGGTTGACGGGGGCTACGCCGTGCGAGCACGTGGCAAGGAGGCAGTAAAGCCCAATCTGGGGCAGGCCAGACAGCCCATGCCCAGCCTCTTGCAGATGCTGCTGCCGCCGGACCTTAAGTTGCAGTGGAATTACACTTCAAATGCTCAAAATGCCCTGACTCCAGCTGTTTCTGCCCCCGAGCAGGCCATTGCTCAACCGAAGCTGGCACAGCAGTCTGGTGTGTGCTGCGGGGCACGGGAATGAGGTGCATCGCATCAGATGTGCCACAATTGTGAGATAATATACTCCTCCACAAGGAATCCCCACAAGAAATACCGCCTCCAACTGGCAGCCATGAGCCAGCCCCCTCAGGTGCTGAAGTCCCAAGATACTTTTTTCTGACCTTGTCACTCAGGACTTTCCAATCACGGTGCGTTTGACTCTGGAGGGGAGTCAACAGCAAACCAAAGCAAACGTTTGCACATGCTGGCCCCATTCTGCAATACAAACCACCCACACTGGTACAGCCGGACGCCAGGAAAATGTCCGCGGACACCAGGGGAAAGTCCGCGGGCGGACACCGTAATCGCGGTGTCAGGGGTCTTTGGCGTTCGGCCGCCCGTTACTGAAGCGGGTGTATGTCTTGGACCATCAGTACATACATACGGCACACATACACATACACAACCTGCGCGTACCATGTCTGTTGGAAGGAGGCCAGTCTGCGTCTAGCTGTATGACGCAACAGGAGACAGAGAAATTGCTGCGCTCGGCCGCACCGCACGGCTGTCCGCAAGCGACACGGTTTTTTTTTTACCAAGGACAGCCCTTGAAGACCGGTCCCCCAGCCTGGCGGTTACCAGGCAACCGCCACAGGTCAACCATCAGCTGTTGGTGGTTGAAGGCTGAATTTTGTCGATTAGCAACCGACCGCCGTTGATGAGTTGCCAACCACTGTGATTTCACCAGCGCCTGCTGTCTTTGGCCAGCCCGGCTGAAGCACATGGAGCTGTGACAAACAGTGGGGTTGGAGGAGACCTCGGTGCGGCAGGGCTTGCAGCCGCCGTTCGCCTCTCCAACTGGGGGACCGCAATACAAAAACACTTCGGTTATGCAGCCATGGTTTGCCTCCAACCCCACCCCAGCCCCTCGGGGATAGACCTGCTGAGGATTCCCACGGGTGTCACCATCAGAGTGCCGCCCTGCCCAACCACACTGGGTGACACCTGCGTTACTGCATTGCATGGTCTCCACCCTGCCCCACTACCCTGTGTGATATTGAGCAAGGGGTCCTGTATCCTCCCTCTGTGCAACAGGGCGGGAAGGGTCCTGGCCAGGGGGGGGTGTGGATTGAGGTCCGCAGTTTTCCGCAATTTTCCGCAATTTCGCAATTTTCCGCAATTTTCCGCAATTTTTCCGCAATTTTTCTGCTTTGCCCTTCTTACGTGCTTGCAGGTGACCCTTGCTGTCAATGCTGCCACGCTTGAATTAAGATGACTGAACGGTTCCACAACACAACACAAATTGGATGACAACATCCGCCGCCTTCGGTTCATGCTTCAATTCCATGGTGATATTGAGGGGCACCTCCTGTAATTGTGCTGCCCATGGACCTTTTGTATGACTGAAAGGAAAAATCTGAGCCACCTGTCCAGAACTGTTGCACCTTGAGGGTTACGGAGGGTTGTTTACAGTGTCGCAATTTTCCCGCAATTTTTCGCAATTGGTTCCGACCCCCCCCCCCAACCGCAATCCCCCCCACCCCCTGTCCTGGCTCCCACCTCCCCAAGTCTACATTTTCGTGGCATCTTGCACCAGCTGATCACCAGCACAGTGTTGCTCTCCGATGTTCTGCAGCTGTGATCGCAACACCGGCTGTGATCGCACCAACGTCGGCGTCAACGTCAACCAATATTACGAGCAGCCCTCCTACCACAGCAGCCCTCCCCAGCAGCATCCCGCCAAGCATTCCCACTGCGGCCAGCATCCCCGTTGCCAGTAGCATCCCCACCTCTGCCAGCATCCCCACCTCTGCCAGCATCTCCACCTCTGCCAGCATCCCCACCTCTGCCAGCATCTCCACCTCTGCCAGCATCCCCACCTCTGCCAGCATCCCCACCTCTGCCAGCATCTCCACCTCTGCCAGCATCCCCACCTCTGCCAGCATCTCCACCTCTGCCAGCATCCCCACCTCTGCCAGCATCCCCACCTCTGCCAGCATCCCCACCTCTGCCAGCATCCCCACCTCTGCCAGCATCCCCGCCTCTGCCAGCCTTCCCATCTCTGCCTCCATCCCTGCCGCAAGCAGCATCCCCGCTTCCAGTAGCTTCCACACCTCAAGCCTCCCCAGCAACAGCAA
This sequence comes from Eutreptiella sp. 'Long Island Sound 2002', assembly GCA_964036045.1. Taxonomy (NCBI): domain Eukaryota; phylum Euglenozoa; class Euglenophyceae; order Eutreptiales; family Eutreptiaceae; genus Eutreptiella; species Eutreptiella sp. 'Long Island Sound 2002'. Next base: position 46,181,980 of record OZ038389.1, on the reverse strand, counting down.
CAGCCGTATTGCACCAGCACCCCCAGTGGCGAATGCGGCCTTCTCCTCCGGCTCCCTGATGCAGCCCTTCTTTGGACATGCCAACGTGGGCCCAGGGAATCCTGTGCAGTCAGAAGCCCCTGCTGCAACTCTGGAGATGCCAGACGCTCCAGAACAGCTGTCTGTGAGCTTGGACGAGGCCTTCCAGAGGATGGGTGTGTCGATAGAAACCCGAAAACGGGCCCTGCAGCAAAAAGCGTCGCAGATTTCCTGTCTGCTCAGCCTATTTGACCAGGTATGGCGGAGGATCATGGGAGTTGTGCTGAGAGTAGGACAGGGCCAGCGGCTGTGGCCTGTGGCTGCAGGGCATCTAGTTCACAGAGGTTGGCCCAGACCCTGAACATGCGTCAATACAGAGCATTGATTTTCTTGTTGCACTGTCTAAGCAGTAGGCGGCAGCAGCAGGCAGGCAGCAGCTAAATACTGCTGCTGCCACCTGCCGCTGCCACTTGGTAGCACAGGGCACAACCAAGGGACCCGGAGGGTTTGTTTACCGCAGCTTCTATGGATCGGATGCCATTGACTAGGGTTAAGGGGTTTGGTGTCCTGGGAATAGATAACGATTGCCCTGCTTGTTCCCGGAGGGGTGCAGAGATGAGCCGCCCTGGCCCCCGTGAATCCGGCTGCCTGTTGTTGCTGCATGCAAACCCCTAAATTCCCGAGGCGGAGGGATCCGAGCCCAACGGCCTTGGCGGTGTGCAGCTCCACGTGTGCCCCATATTCTTGATTTCAGGTGCAGCAGGGGAATCCCAAAGTGCTGAACAGCAGTATCACAGACCTCGTTCTCCTGCATTTTGCTCAGTCTTAGCCTTACTCCAAAGGCTTGTGGAATTTATCCTGGAATTGGCAAGTATCCTGTAACCACTGCCTTCACCGGTTCTCCAATTCTGGAGCATATGGTGCAGACTGGACAACAATCTCATTTGCAGTACGGATGAACGCACAGGGAGCTACCTACCTCGACAGCGACCCTCCCTTATGCCGCTCGGCAGCTGAAGACGCGAGATTCGTGTGGTGGTTTGTAGTGTTGCTATCAGGCTTGCAGGTGCATTAGATAGGGCCCTGAAAGATTTTTGCGATGTTGCCTTGGGCAATCTGATGGTGCATTTGATGAGAACAGCAACGTTCCCACCAGGCTGTCATTCCTGGCATTCCAAGTTGGACCTGGCATGGGGCGCCCCTGTACTCCAGTGGGACGCGGGCCCGAGTCTGGTGGGGATGCAGACCCTTAAGTGGTTCCTGAGGCTGGTTGAAGATGCAACGGACACATGGAGCCCTAGCACGGCACACAGAAACCACTACCCTTGTGCCAAAGGCACCCCCCCCCATCACAGGAATGGTGACTATAAGCCAGTAAACACCAGCATTTTTGCCTACACTTGCACGAGCTCTTGCACAAAGGGGGCCCTGTGTGCCCCGGTTGACATAGTCAACATATTTCCTAGGGGTTCGCAAATATTTGGTCTGGCCTCTTCGGCGCCGCGGTGGGCTAAGCAGAACCAAAGCTCTAGCCAGGGTACAGATTCTTACAGGGTACAAGATACAGATATTTACCGTCTGCCGTTCCTCTCTCTCTCTCTCTCTCTGTTGATGGTGTGGGTCAGTGAAGCCAGACGTACAGTCACAAGGAAACCGGGGATGCGAATGTCTGTGCAAGAGCAACAAATCACTTGTGAAGTTGTTTTCTGGATCATGGGCAAACACAAGGATTTGCACTTGGGTACTGTTGGGGGGATTTCCGTTCGTAATAGCGATGTGTTGGGTCTTGAAATCATTGCGAGTTCATTTGTTGTTGATTTTGGCCTGACGAAGCCCCAGATGGACAACCCATTTTTGTGGCGCCGGGTTCGAAACTATGTTGCAATTTTTTGAATCTGAGCCGGAAAAACATTTTCCGATCTGTAATCTGCAGGACTAGGGGCGTAATGTGCGACGCTATGCCTTACCGAGCGGGACCAGAGGCACAAGGCCCTACTCTGCTGCACCAGAAGTGCATGGCCCTACTCTGCCGGACAGGAAAGCGACGTACATCTCTCCTCTGTGGGACCAGGGGTGTATGGCCCTACTTTGAGGGACAAGGGGCGTAAGACCGAAGCTGCTCTTGGGGCTGAAAATACAAAATTGGCAATTTCTTTGCCCTTGGCACTTTTTCTTTCCTTTTGTTTCTTTTTCAAATTGTCCAGGTCCGACGAATGTGGAGAGCTCAGCAATTTGCACCCACGCATCTGACTGGGCGGTGTTGCAGCCGTTTACGGTGTCAGATTCCTCCGTGTTTGGGGCGAAGAGGAGGGGTGTGGGGTTCGGCTGGAACATGGTCCACACTTTTCATGTATGATTGTAGGAGCAGTGCACAGCCCTTACAATTTGCAGCACGGTACGGTCCAATTTTGTCGCGCACCACTGCCCAGGGCTCCGGTCTCTTTCTCTGTCTCTCCTTCGCTCGCTCGCGCGTGTGCATGATTGTTTGTGTGGGCACGCGTGCGCGCGCGAATGCGCACGGGTGTGCTTGCTTCATTCGAGTTGTCCCCATTGAAGACCCGTATCGAAGGTCGCCGCCGTTCTCCAATGACCACAAGTGCCGCGAACCCGCCCAATGACCAGTTTCTTGTCAGTCTTTCAATGCCCTTTCAGCTGTTCTTCCGATGTCGTATGTCCTTCTTTGAGATGACTGATGAGGAGTAGTGTGGGGTGTGCGACACCCAATGTGGAGGGGGTGGACTGTCTTTTTCAGGAAGGCAGTAAAAACTACTCGTGCTATTCCTGCAGCTCCGCTTTGCAAATCTTTAGCGCTGTTCCATCGTCCGGGGCAGCATTGGGTTTGCTTGCACTGTGTGTGTCGCCCTGCAATGGACGGTCGCAGTTCAGGCCATTTGCACAAAAAAAAAGTTGCTAAAATGTTTTCAAATGGCGCACAGGGAGGACCGATGAGTAGTCCTCACGTTGTGCAGTGGGGCTGTTGCCGGCGTGAAATCTGCGTGCGGTCATTTTTAGGCCATTTCGAAGCAGAAGTTTGCGTCTGCATATCCTTTTGTTACTTGGATGCTGGTGGGAACGGCATGCATGTTAGGGCTGGAGTCAGGGTTCGTTGTGGGGTCTGGTTATTTGATGCAGTAACAAACTGCAAAACGTTTGACACCGGGTTTCCCCATCAAACGGGTTGCACACCAACAAAGATGAGACATTTTGGCCCTTTGCCCCAGTAGCCGATTCATGAGACAATTTTTGATGCTTCCCGCCATCGATTGAAAGCACAGGTTGAGGGCTGTCAATGCACCACCGCCGTTGCATGCGATGCACGACATTTATGGAAGATACATCAGTCATCCGGAGGGGGAGGAGGGGCAAAGGCCTCTTGTTCTTGGGATATATACCCCGTCCCTGGCTGCATCTCTGCGCTTTTATAAGGCTGTGTGTGTGTGTGTGTGTGTGTGTGTGTGTGTATCACTGCACTCAGCGCCTTCTCTGTGCCTGTTTGTCACGTCCTCTGTGTGTGTGTACATCAAATGTTGTGATCTTGATGCCCAAGCGCAGGCAGGTACATGGGGAGGCGGAGGCCACGAACACGGCTGTGATTCCTGAGGGTGGGTCCAGGAATCCCTGACTATATATATGGTGAGGTGGAACAATATTGTCAACCTCCTGTGGGCCACTTGCTCCTTCTTTCCTCGGCAATTTTATGCGCAACATCCCAAGCTTTCTACGGAGGTTGGTGGCATTGAATCCACAATGCCAATGGCACAGCACAACTGATTACATGAAATATGTGACAATGCTGCATCCACAATGGTGGCCTTTGTATATTTTGAGGACAGCCGGTTGCTTCACCTCCCTTCGCCGCACCATTGATGCCCCCCCCCCCCCCCCCCGCCGCCGCCAGTTGTCGAATCCTTTTGCAATTTTTGTGGCCAATGATTAGGGCGTGCATAACAATCCGCCTCTCGGAAACGCAGGGAAGGGGGGTCTTTTGGGTACCTGCACCTGCCTACGCCATGGAAAACAGTAGTTCCATTGTTGTTGAAGCCTCTGACCATTGAAACGGGTGGCACCCATGCGGTGCGCGCAATGTGACGTCAGCCCGGTGCGCACACAAATTTTAGTGACACTAAACGTTGCGCAAAAGTGGGCAGTGAGCACTGAATGCAACGGTTGGGCGATGCTATACATCGGTGTGAACATATTCCTTCAGGTGGATCCCCACCGCTGATCTCGAATCCTTTATTTTGCTGCCAGTGACAAAAACGTCCCTGATCAAACGTATCAAATGGCGCCAAGATTGCCAGCTGTGTTCCTGGTCTTCATGCTTTGTGCTCGTTTGCGCACTTCACATCCAGAATCCACCTGCTGAGTGGGCCACCTGCAACCACAAGGGGCAAGGGCTGCCCAGGACCAACACCCCTGCAACGCAGAAACTGTGAGTTTAGTGCTCGATTGAGGATCTTTGAAGTGGGTGGGTAGGTTTACAGATGTTTCAGATGTTTTCCTGGTCCCAACAGAACACCACTGGTGTGTACAACAACGAACGTGATGACTCAACCTTGGATGAGTGATACTTGTCGGCACCCAAATCTTAGCAGGTACTGCCAAGTTTTACTTCAGAAGGTATCAAAGCTTTTTTGACATTAGTGCACCCTCTCAAGCTGTAGGCTTCTTGAAAGAGGAACCCCATCCATTGCAGCAGCAGTGATTGTCCGGGAATAGGACTCACTGATACAGAAGGCTGATCAATGGGTGATGTGTGGTTTGTATGAAGTCCATGCAGCAGGGCGGATATTTCTATCTTTTTTCCATTATATTGTACTGCGAAATTGACCAGGAAAATTTCGCCACCAATCTGAAAGGTGAAGTGTTCCCCGCGAAATTGTCCCCTGACGACCCCCCCCCTTTTCTGTACATCCATAAAATGCTTGATACTATTGGAAAGCTGGTTGTTTCTGCTTAAATAGAAAAAAAGCCAATTTTGTGCAGCTCGGCCCTTCGAGCCTAATTTCCTCCGCCCCTCCCCCTTCTTATTCGGACAGGCTTAGAGCCCCCCCGCCGGAGTTGCAATGGAACGCCGGCCAAGGCACATGAGTCCTAAGGCTTGGTATATGCCTGCCTCAAATGTATTGCGTATAACCAACTGATGAAAACTTATTCATGCATCGCATGAATCCTTATTTTGCCCTCCGTAGACACTCTTGTACTGTGATACTCTTATACCTATGTGTTTGGGTCCCGAGGCAGGGTTGAGAACAAGTTAAGACAACCTTGGCATCGTAATTCAATTGAAAATTTCATCTGGTGCAATTTAGCTCAAAAGAGTGGATTTCCGACTGCAGTAGCAAAGAGAGACATTTGCTCGCCATTGTGCCTGTTTGCTTTGCCCTGTCCTTGTATCCCCCTTTTGACCCGTGTCCTCTTTTTTTCTTTGTCCTGTTTGCTTTGCCCCGTCCCTTTATCCCCCCTTTGACCCATGTCCTCTTTCTTTCTTTGCCCCCCCCCCCTTTGTCCAGCCCGTGTATAGCTGTGCACGAAAGTGCATTATTAAGAGGGATCCCCCCTTCATTGTGGGGGACCCAGTCTATCCAATGTCTACCGTCTACTGCCTACCCCCCTCACCACGCTCTCGGCTCTTCCCCTCTTTTTTTTTTCAACCAAACGGGAGCCTGCAGCAGTGTCTCTTCTACCAAAAACAATTTTTTGAAATTGGCCGCTGCTAATTTCCTCATGGCATTTTTTTTTCAGTTTGTTAAACGACACTGTCTGCAGGGGTGGTGCCTGGGTGGGGTGCAAGGGATTCTTTGCCGGGTGTGGGGGGCCCGAGAGGACGCTCAGGCACCACATAGTCAAGGAGAGTGAGGTTGAGGGGTACATTGTCTTACTTCAAATATTAGGCACCCCTACGAGCCTCTCCGTCCCTCTCTTGCCGGCAACCCCACCTGCTTCGGCTTTCTAAAGGAGTTGGTTAGGGCAAACCACAGTATAGGACACAGGGGACAGAATCATGAGAAGCGGAACTGCCCCCCTATAGCTGCATGTGTTGTGTCTCTTACTTGCCTTCGTGCTTTCTTGTGTGAATGTGGATGGTGCATCCTCAGCCAGAATTTAGAGTACGTAGAGTAGAAAGGGATTCTGTTCCACAGCTCCTGATGCCCTTAATGGCAGTGAGGACCTCCAGAACATGCTGAAATTTGCCCGCACATAGTGTTGCAGTGCCCTGATGCACCAATTCTGGTTAGGATGAGGTACGGGCAGGTTTTCGGCGACGACTAGGGGGTAGGTGGTTTGAACTGGTAGGTGCAGCACTTTCCCCAAAGGGGTGGGGGGCGGTGTGCATTTATGATGCTTGGAATGTGCATGTGGGGTCACCTTGGTGGGCCCAGCCCCAAGAGCCCAATAAGGGGGAGGGGGTTTGGGAAACAGGCTTGGAGCCCCCCCCCCCCCGGGGTTGCAATGGATCCCGGGCCCTTTCTGCCATCCTTTCGAAATTCATCTCCTGATGAAACTTCCCCGGTACTGGCAAAAACCTCCACCCATGAACTTGTTTATGAAGCAGAGCCTAACTGGCCGCATCAAGAACCTACAGCAAAGGAGGACCAACCAAGCACACAACAATGTCCCAGTCCCAGTCCAACAGGACAGTGGGGTGGACCAAAACACTAGGTCGCCAAGGACCAATGGTAAGCAGCATGCTGCAGCATGCTACAATGCCCAAAAATTTTGTGTGTAGTACATTGATCCCAGAACTGATGCATCTCATGTGTTTTTAGGGTGGCTTTTCTGTGCACTGGATTCTTCCACAGCCTCACATTTATCTTTGCAATCTGTTTGTTGATGTGTTAGCGCTGAGGACAAACCTGAGAGAAGGAACATGTAAGATTCTACCAGGAGCACGCCAGGCTGTTTGCAACCGGCAGGTGCTGAAGGCATCAGGGAGCATTTGAGGCCCCCTGATGCACAAAATAAGGAAAATCTTGGGAAGCTGTATTGCATGCTGTCAGCCATTTGGCTGTCACGAAAGGCTGCTGTATCGAAGGATCATGTCATTGGGGAAAATGCGAAGCAACCAGATGGCTCTCATGTTTGGAAACCTGGTTTCCATAGTTCCAAAGTTGGCAAAGTGCCAGTGCTGCCACCTGCCCCGACACCTGCATGATTTAGTGATATGTATGTCGACAAGACAACCGCGCTGAAATCAGCCGAAGAGTGGGAACACTTCTTTTGACCAAAGAGATTTGTCTTTCCACTCTTTGCATGTTCTCTAGGAGGCATTTGTCTTGTTTGGACAGGGTGCATCTCAAAAGGTTAACCAACAGTGTTGCAGCACTCCGCAGCAGCAAAATTTTTTCCCTCAGACTGTTGGTCCCTTCACCAAAACAGTGTCCCCTGTCTGCCTCATTTCAACAGAAAACAGGGAAGCTGCTGCTGGGCAAGAACAACACAGACTCAGAAGGGAACGGGTCAGAGCCCTCCCGAAGCAATATCGATTCGTTTATCTTCCTACTTATCACGATCACGGGTGCTGCATACAATTTGCTGGCAGTTGCTTATCAAAGTTGCCGCGGTTTTTTGGCGTGTAGCTGTGATCGATCACAAACACTACTGCTTGGGCCACAAACACCGAGGACGGGTTTGCATTGCAATTGACAGCAGATCTGCTTTTTAGCGTATTCTTTGCACCAGTCAACAATGTGGGCATGCTAAATGAAGAGCCCTGATGGCAGAAATGGGTCCACGCAGGGCTAGGGACATTGTAGATTCAGGGATGGTGCACGCAAAAAGGAAGGAAAGAGCTGGCCACAACAGAATGCCGTCTGCTATCATCCTGATCCTGCAGTGAAAATTTAGGGACCTGGTCAGTGTTACACTTTGACCTCTCTAGTCCTCATATCATTCGTCCTTCATCAGATTACTTTGACTTTGACTTTTATTTTGACAAACTGAAGCTAGCTAACTTTGGAATGCAGCAGAAGACGCATACTGCCTATGCCCTCTTCATCCTCTTGCTGATGTTGGCAACTTGGCTCGTTGTCATGAACCCGGAACCAAGGAGCCTCTTGTACCAAAACCACGAGCGTGTCATGTCCACTATTCGAGGACTTCACTTGTGGGACCCACATTGGACGACGGGGCGTCGAAAGGAGATCACTGTCCCCAAAAACATCAAAACTACCGCAGAAACGAGTATCATCGCTATCAATTGCCATGTCCACTCTGCGTCTTTGACGTTGAGTGTGGGCGGCCGCGTGGATGTGGTCATTGGTCTTGAGCGCATTTTCGAGATCCCAAATTACGGCTCTAGTTATGAAATGTCACAATTTCGGGTGAATTCTTCCTCACGCACCAAAGCAATGCGTTGCCCTACCCGCTACGTATCTTTCTCAGCAATCATACTCCCCCCCTCCTCCGCACTGCCCAAACTGTGGATCACATCACAGTGGATGATGGATGGCATCTCTGACTGAGGAGGCGACCCACAGGTGATCGGGTCAGACCACGGGGGGGGGGGGGGGGGCTTACCTGTGAGGCCTGACACCAACCCCCCTCCCACCCCCTCTGGACCCCCCAACCCATATAGTTAGCACTTGCTTAGAACTGGCTGGAAATTTTTTTGGGTCTGGAAAATTTGCAACACACTTGATTTTCCCGCACTTGTTTACATTCAAAATGCTTACGATGAGTTAGGGAATGCCATGCCACGTGTCTTCTTGCTGGCCAGGAAGCCTTTGCTGATTCACAGGTACATCTGTTGGAATACGGTACTGTTTTTCATTTGTTGTGAGGGGTAAAACCAAATTTCACCCCACTTGCGTATATTCAAAATGCTCAGAATGAAATGGGGAATTCAAAAATGCCCCCAAAATGGAGAAAAATTTTCCATCCCCCCCCCCCCCCCGCCCACGCCGCGGGGCTTGGTGTCTAGAACTGAACTGCAGACCCCCCCCGTGAGTCAGACTTGACGGTTGGGTGGAGAGGTGGATGGTGGTCCTGAAAACTGGTAAGTGATCCGGAACAGCTGACAGCGGGGATGGGCAGCATTGGGTCTTTTTGTGAAGGAAGGTGAAGGAAAAGTGAGGAGGCAAGGGACGAGGGAATGGAGATGGAAGAGGTGAATTGGAGGAGTCCGCATACCAATTGAGATGACCGAGAGGGGTGCAGGGCGCAGAAGGGAGGAGGGGAGAGCAGGGGTGGGGAGGGTAGTGAGAGGAGGAGGGGTCAGGCAACTGTGTGAGAACGACCGTGATGGTGTGTTCCCGGGGGGGGGGGGGGGGGGCAAGACAGGGAATGTGCGTGTGTGTGTGTGTGTGTGTGTGTGTGCGTGTGTTGTATGTGTGTTGTGGGGGGGGGGGGACAAGAGGGGATAAGGGCGGGGGAGTGGGGAGGGATTGACTGACAGCCCTGCATCTGGTACCTCCCCGTGCTTGCTTGCTTGGAGAGGAGGATGGGTGACTGCATTCAGGGCTGTCAGTCAGGTTAGGGCAATGCAAAGATCTGGAACATGCAGGGCAATGGATGTAGGATAGGGACTTGGGTGGAATCAGACAGGGAGTAGGACAAAGAGGAGGACCAGTCACCCTGCCATAGCCAGCGCCTGTGTCGCAAAAGAAAGCCAGCATAAGCTGGGTTCCCATTAGCTCTGCTTGGCTTTCCGTATCACGAAGCTGTAGTGAATAAGAGAAACTAAACCAGTAAAAGGTCATCTTTCAGAGACTCTTTGGGCTGGTGACTCCTGCTGTTGAGGCATGTTGATGGTGAAACAGGTGGGCCTCTCTACACGTTACGGTTCAAGGCAAGTTGGCCTGTAGGGTTCTGTTGCGCTGCTTGGCATCTTTGACTCCTTACCCTCCATGCTGGCTTGGTTGCATTGCAGGCAGAGTGGAAAACAGCCCTTAGCATGGTGAAGCAGTTTCACCACAAGCCATTTTTCGATATCGGGGTGATTGTTGGCGGTGATACCATCATGAAGGCAGCGAAGGTATGCAGTTCGCAATGCTGATGCCTCTCACCGTTCCGACGTTCAACCCTGAGCCGGTGAATCTGAAACCCCAATTGTTTTAGTTGGGGTGTAGCCCCACATCTCCGCGTGTTTCTATCGCTGCCCACAAAACACTTCTCCACCCTCATCCAAACCTCTCTTCCTGCCACTCTCCCAATGGCTTGCATCCCTGTCCTAGCTCTAGCTCCATTCATGCCTATGTGTTTGCCCTATTACCACACAGGAAGAAGGTGGGAGATGTTCAGTGCCACCCAAAGACCAGTGGAATGGAACAAGGCAGTATTCTGTGGGATCAGCATCAAACCCAGATCCCCATACATCCGGTGTCTCGGGGAATAGTTTCCCAAAAGGGCTGGGAATCGACAATCCACAAGTCACGTAAGCAATGTCAGGCAATGTTAAGCGGTGTTAAGCAAAGTTAGGGGTGTTAAGCCATGTTAAGCAATGAGAATGCCGTGCACACAGTGCGCACGCAGTGCAAAGTTTTGTATGCCAACCAATACTCAAACCCTAGTTTTGGCACCTTTCCACAAGTTTTTTGTTCCATACCCGTTTTTTTTCGCTTCCCGTGTGGCATATTTGAATTGTCACTCATTTTTTACCCATTTTCAACCATTTTTACACATTCTCCATCCCCTTTTTCTCCCCACCATGGGGACCCCGAGAAGGCAGGGGTGATGTAGCCATCATGATCTCTTCCCACCATGGGGACCCCGAGAAGGCAGGGGTGATGTAGCCATATTCTTAGAAAACACATGTCAATCTCTGCGGACCTTCGTGAGTTTGTGGTACGGTGTCGATCACCACCACATCACCGTCCTCGCTTGCCATCAACAAGTGTGTCACAGAGCACGGACGACACGTTTCCCGTGCTCCGAGTCAAGGGACTCCTCATCGCCGCCTCGAAGAGCAAAGCCGCGGGCACCGAAACACTCAAAGCAAGCGGACGCCGCTAACAAGGTTTGCGCATGTGACCAGGGCCAGGCCCGTATTCCGGTCCGGTAATATCCGGAATGTTCCGGAATATTCAGATTCCGGAATATCCGTAATACCCGGAATATTCCGTAATACCGAACACGGTTGGGGGTTGGGCAGATCCTGAAGTAGCATAGTTGGTAGTGGTACTAGGTTCCAATGTCAAAGGTCCTGGGTTCAAACCCAGGTACCGGTAATCTTTCTACCTTCGCTTTTTTTTGGTCTTTTTCATGTCTTCATGTTTGCATGTTTGCATGTGCATGCCCCCCCCCCCAGGACAGTTTGCCACAGGTCCCCCCATCAGGGGGGACCTTTTCAATCAGTCACAGCCACACATACCCCTTAAACCCCCCCCCCCCTGCTCTCGACCCCTTCCCCGAAGCAACCAGCCCCTGACCAGGAAACAAACAAAAGTCAGTTAAACACAGGGGGCCACTGATAGCACCGCTTTGCAAATGTTATTTTTTCGTTTTTGGCGAACCATCCTTTCTCAGTTAAACAGGTGCTATCCGATGGCTGGGTGCCTGGGCAGGCAGGTTTCACCTTCTTGCCCTACTGGGGGGGAGGAGAGGACGCCCAGGCACCCAAGGGGTCCAAGAGAGCAGGGTGGGTTTTAAAAAATAAAAACCTGTAAGTTCCTCTCCACATGATGACACTCGTTACTGTCAACCTGAGTACATGAATGCAATTTGCAATTTGAGCCCTTGACCGGGATGATGCTATTTATGTGATTCAGATTGGAACAACCTTCCCTGACCGGTCACAACAGCCTGAATTGTGTGTACATTGTTCCAGAATATTCCGTAATATTTGCCGGAATATTCTGGAATGTTCCGTAATATTGCCGGAATATTCTGTAATATTCTGAAAACGGCGTTCCGGAATACGGGCCTGGCCCTGATGTGACGTCGTCTTTCCGTGTTCTGCGAATGGCAATGTTTTCGCACAATTTCCCATGTTTGTGTGGCTCTTTGTTCCCCATTCTCTTTTAGATGCGGCGCAAAAAAGGAAAAGAGCTTGACATCTCCCTCACGGAGGAGGAGTGGGGAAATGATGACAGTGTTTGTTGCCAATTGTGTGGCCACCGTCTTGGTGATATATTTTAGTGTGGCACTTCCCACTTGAACATGTGTGCATCTTGCATGCCACTGCATAGTTGTACTTGACAAGACTCGGTGATTTGTTCATAGACACATTGGAGTACCAATTTGAAGGCAGTTTCTTCGTCATCTTGTGGGTTTTGCTGCTTTGCCGTGCTCGCAGATAGGTGGCACATGATCTTGGGTGAGTTTCCCGGAAGGTGCCTTCAGTGAGCACACATTGCACACACAGTGCGCACACAGTGCAACAACATCACCAATGTTAAGCAATGTTAAGCAATGTTAAGCAGCATTAAGCAATTTCAAGCAATGTTAAGGAGCGTTAAGGAATTCTAAGCAATGTTAAACAGTGATAAGCAATGTTAAGCAATGTGAAGGTATGTTACATGAGGCGTCATCCCCACTGGATTTAGGATATAGGGCAGGCTCCAAGTGAAGCATGAGGGAGACCTGCACAACTTGTGACTTTGATGAGGGGCGGCTGGAAGAATGCTTGACACGAGGTGCATGGTCTCAGGTCGCTCACCTTGTGCTTTTCAGCTCACCCCTGCCTCACTGTCCTGATATCCGTCCCCCACTGCCCCAATCTCTTACACCACTGTCAATATTCCCTCGAATGTCCCCTTGGCTCCTGCACAGCGCCTCGAGTGGGCTTACCAGGAGCTTCACAACCTGTTCCCGGTGCACACATGGGTTGATGTCCCCCACCATATGGCCCACGCTGCTCATGGTTTCTACGATTCGGGATATCAAAGCGCACTCATCATTGCTGCTGACGGAGGGGGCGATGACGTGCCTTTCAATGTTTATTTGGGATCGCGCACCAGCGGCATTAGGACCCTGAACCACAGCAGCCTCAATTTAGGTGAGCCTCTTACTCTGGCACAGGAGTTATTTTCATGTGGACTGTTCTTCTCCTGGTCGCCCCTATGTCATGCCTTCGTCACCCTCTCGCCATGCCCTGGTCACAGGGTCAGGGCACTGTTGCAAAAGTCGCTCTCTCTGGGCTGCCATTTTTTTGGGGGGCCATCAGGGCGGGAAAAAAATCGTTTGGACAGGGGGGGGGGGGGGGGCTCATGCAACCCAAAACAGGGGTGGGGGTTAGAACAAGGGCTCACGTGACTGAAGCCCTGTTTGCCCTGAAAACCAGCCTGCATTGGCTTGAAATGGGCTTCAAAGCGGCACGGGCAGAATTTTTCTTCGATAAAAGTTTCCCCCATCGGCGCGTCATGGGGATCATTTGAGCCATATATGGAGCTTGGCGGAGATTTTCCGACCGTGTCTTCAAGGCCTGGCGGCGTTCACGGGATGAACTACCCCGCCATCAGGGAACAAGGAACATCCTATGTCCACATAGGGTACACGTTGCCACAATGTAGAAAACAGCAATTGGGGGGGGGGGGCACGCATGTGATTGGCAATGTCGTGTGGATTGCAGCATTTCAACAGGATGGGGTACTCAAGGACATATAAAGGGAGACACCACCAACACGTTCATCCACGATGAACCTTCACTGGTTCCGGAACTAGCAGGTCGGGTGAGCTGCACGAGGTGGGGATTTGGGAGATATACTGACAGGGTGATGGGCGCAGTACCCATGACAGCAAAAAGACGTGTTTGGCGCCCACTCAGCACCCCACACTCAGTCACCAGGTACATAGCCCCCCTCTTTTGCAGTACCTCGTCTTGGGCCTTGGGACAGTGGATTTGGCCTCTATGCCGAGCCAACTTCAGCCCCCGCCCCCCCCCTATCCACACTGATCCAATCCCACGCCAACCCAACGGGCGGACAGTCCCCTCTCCCCACCTAGGCCCCACCGCAAGGCCTTGATCGGATAAACACCCAATGCAAGGAGCAACCACCCCGATACAACACACAGAAGCACATTTCGGCCCCATACCATGGTTATAATGACCTAGCACTGGGCGGGTTGCCGAGGTCCTGTAGGTTCAGCCCCTCCTGCATGGGTTGAGTGGCCCTGCCCTAGGGCCACAATGCCAAGCCAACTCCAACCCACACCCCTCTTATTCACCCTGATTCACCCACACCAGCGCAACGAGTGGACAAGCCCCTCTCCCCACCCAGGCCACAGGACTCCTCCCGCTCAATTCCGTGACAGCCTTATGACCCATCTGCCTGCAAAATATATGGATAAATGGATAACAGGCACAATGTACCTCATGGTTGAGTATATAGTACGATTTGTGAACCTTGAGCACGAGGCCTTTATCAAGGGGAGGTTCATTTTTGATCACATCAAAGATGTCAGCGGCGCCGGGGGGGGGGTGAGGGGATGACAGAAGGTATCTTCATCTTGACTTCGCAAAAGCCTATGATTGAGTGCACCATAATTGTTGTTGTTTCAAGCATTTTTCATGAAAATTCGCCCCCCCCCCCTTCCCGTTGATTGCCATGCCATGCCAAAGTATATGTTTTCGTCTCCATCTACATTTACTGTACGGAAAGGGATGGTACCAAAAGTAAGTGTTACCCCCCTCTCAGGTGCCCGACAAGGTGACCCTAAGCCAGCTTTTGTAACGGTAGTCCTAGTAAAGGCATTGCAGTACATCTCGGCGCATATCTATACTCTACTACTACGTGGATAACTTACTATTGCACGTCCCCCTGCCCCCATCAATGTATGCAAGTTTCTCCCAAGGGTATTCCAAGTGATCCACAAGTATGAGTCGGTGGTGGGGCTGATCACCAACCTGTCCAAACCGTCGTTCTTGATATATATAAAGGGCACATGGACAAAAAACCAGTGCGCGCAGTTGGAGTCTTTTGGCATCCCAATGAAAGATCAAGTCAAATACCTCGGCATATTTTTGGGGCCATGTAACACGTGACAAGGCCTATGGGCTGCTCATTGCACCAACCCTTTAGAGTGCAATTTTGATGAAGCAATTGCCACTCACACACAAAAGAATCAGTGGCATTTCTCCCAGAATGGGGGCTACCATTGTTCCTTTTTCGAGCACATGCATATTTTTCCACAGACCCGGCAGTCACCCAGCTCAACACAATGTGCAAAATTGCCCTCAACATCAATAGCTGGGGCCTCATATTGCCCATCCTCTGCCCCTTCCAACGCTTGGGGGGAACTAACTCCCTCAAGCACAGACGTTCTGTTGTGGCAAAACACCACTTTTTTTTTCCTTGCACAACACGAGTTAGGTGCAGTGACCCCGCTAGCCATATTTTTGGTCATGGACACATGGATACGGAGCAATGGATACCTACCATGGCTTCAACTAGGCCCCAGTCCCCGGAGAACATATCTCTTCTTTGGCACATCATGTAAAATATTTTCCTTGTTGCGTAAACAGGCACTAGTCTTGCTACCACCCACCACATGGCCTAGACCGACTCCTAGTGTGGCACTCAATGATGTCCACGGACACCCATTGGAACGCATACACTCTTTCCATCATGACATGGCCAATTTTGACACTTCCCCCACTAAGTGCTGTTACCAAGCTGGGTCTCCTAGTGGAGGTTTTACAACCCATTTTAGGCTCCAAGGTGAGCTATGTGTTTTAGCAACAAGCAACACCAAGCAGTTCAAAATTATTTCCAGGGACAACATGGCTCAAAGTCATGATTGTAAAAGGTCAAAATGACCATTGAGCAAATGGGCATCACATGAAACAAGGTTGGTGTGATTTCGAGCCGTCTAGGTTGTTCTATGGCCTATTTAATGTCCAATGATGACCTTTCTCGGCCTGTTTCCGAGATGATGGTCCTGAAAGGTCAAGATGGTCACCAGTGTGTCATGAGGGTTGGTCTTCTTCCACGGCAATTGGGCTATCAAATGATTGCAAATGGGTGTTCAATGAGGCGTCTCTTATGCCGCAGAGCCATGCGGTGGTCCATTTAGGTGAAAATGGGCCATTTTTCAACTTTGTGGAGGACAACTATGAGGACCTAGCTCCGTCCAAGCCAAAGGCCAAACCAATGGATGAGGTTTGCCCACCATTGTGGCTGAATTGGAAGAACCGGCTGATGCTAAGGCTCTTAATGAAATTGGATCCCTTCCCCTAGACAAGTATGTGAAAGCTGGGTAGGGTGGTCAAATCTTTCTTTTTTGCATAAGTTGCACCACGGCACAAGCTCACAGTGGGAACCTTATACGCCAGCCAGCTACTCCCGTGTCAGAAAGTGTGTCTAGTGGACGGAGCCCAAAATTTCCTACACTCCACCATGTGCTACCGATTCTCGCCCAGAACATTCAAGATTGCCCATCAATGCATTGGCCTTGTAAGGCTAGAGGAGGGAACAAGCCATTGATCCCTTCGGTAAAGCGGACTGTCTTTGACACTTTGAGTCTTGGGCAACGGACAAGACCACCTCCCTCCCTCTCACGGGTCGCACCAACATAGAAATGGTGCAAGAAGGAGGAACATAAGGAAGAATTGTGTGCATATTACAAAGGCATCATCGCACTGTATGTCCAAGCAGGGTTGGAAGTATTTTTGTCAAATGGGTCCCGGGAGGACCACCTAACCACGGGTAGGGTGGGGGCATATGGAGTGTTTTTCGGGGATGCTAGGGATAGAGCGGAGTTCCTCCCTGTACACGTGGAGGAAACAAATAATAGAGGGGAGCTTTGGGCGGCCCTGAGAGCCCCTTGAAGGGCAGATTGTGGGGAAGCAAATCTCATATGCCCGGGCTCCCAGTAGGTGGATGGGTCGATCACGAAAGCACAAAAATGGAGACGGCATTAGTGGGTGGGGTCATAGGGCCCAATGGGGCATGTGGATTTGTGGGAGGCTATTCTGCTCATGCTCGACTCCTATGCGCTTGAGGTGCACTAGCTTCCATTGGAATCAAGGGCAATAGGAGAGTGGATCAGTTGATAAATGTTGGCCGTTGCAAGTCCCCCGTGCTTTTTGGTTACATCTCCATCAATTTGATGGGAAGGGTGGGGGTAGATGATGAGGAAAATGAAGGGAGAGAGGGCCATGAGGTGATGGACCAAGAGCTAGTGGCCTTGGATGAAGAGCTTGAACTAAAATTGAGTAGCACAACCCTACCACGCATGCAACTTCAATCATACACATCGATAAGGAGAAACAACAACAACACAAGGCAAGCCGCTTATATTATAGAGTTGGAAGCCTATATTCCACGGCATTTGTGCAAAACGGCTAAGTTTAGATCCCCCCACCTCCCATAATTTCAGCACCTGGCGGCGCACTGCTAGGAGATGTGGCTCAAGCGGATACGCACCCAGCTCTGCTCCGGCTGGCGCCTATGTCAAACGCCACGCTGCGCCGGCGAAGGGCCGGACCCGGCTTTTAGTGCTAATGACTCTCCCCTGCATTGCATGGCGGGCGTGGCAGGAGCTAGCACCCCTTGGTGACATGACCAGCGGCCCAGTGTGCATGACACAGCACACTCAAAAGGCACACTGTTTGGTGCAAGACACTGCTACACTGCAACTTATGCGTGGCATCCTTTTGAACTGTAACTATGTACAAGGACAATCGCAAGGCAACGGGAGCAGGGCTCACAGCTTGGCACCCAGTATCCGTGCACACAGACACACATACACAAACACATGGGATATGGGAGACGGCCCTAGCTTCGATAGGAGGACCCTGGTTTTTACAGTATGCTTTTTGCGGCAGCAGTGTGGTGCAAAGATTCGGCAGGGCGGCTATTCCTTGACCCTCGGCCCCACCACAGCCCCTCTAGCCCCACAGCACATGAGCTCCAGCGGGGCCTGTGGGCTCCAGCCCCCCGCGGCTGCCGACAGCACAGTGGACTCGCCCATGGGGGCCTCCACGCAGGGTAGCATAAAAGCACGGCAACGGGGTGCCGGGTGCGGTATGAGCACAGACACCACCCCCTCTTGTTGCATGTCTGCCAGTCTCAATTGCTCAACCCGGTTCCTTGGCGCCCAACGATGGGGCACAAGAACTACAGAACTCATGTTTCGGTCGTCTAGCAGTAGGACGTAGGTGTTGAACCTCGCAGTTTGAGCTGATTTGAATGGTGACACATACACACACACACACACACACAAGGATCCCCGGCTCACTCAACCGGGCTAAGCGTAGGTCTCGCAACCGTAAGGTCGTGGGATCAATCCCCGGTTAGGGCATGTCTGGAGGCGGGCGTTGGCAGCCGTGCGTCAAGGGCATCCTTTCCGGGGAAATCACCAAATTGAGTAGGCCGTGGAGGCCGCCTCACTGCCGCGAGCACCACCAGCTGTGAAAACCCCAATACACACACAACACACGGGGCGACATGGCGATGAGGGGCTCGTTGAACTATTACTGTGGAGCTGGCCCGGCGGAAGCCATGGAGCTACCACCCACTTCCAGGGTGGTCCTGGGGCAGCGAGCCAGGTTTTGGCCTAAGTGCATATCGCACTGGTCGAGGGGCAATACAGGGATGCACCCTTGGCCTGCACCGAAGGCCTGCTATAATGGGGAGCGACCCGACCCGAGGACGCCAGTGTGGCCATACAGGTCCAACCGGGAAGACCTGGTAAAAACGGTACTCCCCCCCCCCCCACACACACAAATGTAGGAGAGGACTCAAGCGTGCAAGAAATGCAAGAAGGCCTGCGAAAGGGATGGTTTATGGCATGCCTCACTGCAGTGCTGTTCCCAGCCCGGCACACACACAAGTGTACACATGGTACGCGCACGCACAGGGGCGGCATCCAATATGCGCTCTGCTCTGTTTGCGCACAGGCAAGAGTTTCATGATGGTTGCGTTGCTTGTGGAGGAGATCCGTGGGCCGTACATGCCTGACTGTGAGAAAGACCGCCCTCTATGCTCCAACCTGCCCGCCGCCTTGATGGCCTTTTCTGCCTTTGGGACCCCGCGTGACAAGTTCAAGCCTTTACTAAATTCGGTGTTCAAGAGCAACGGCACTTTGCCCAAAGACGTGGAAGAGGAGCTATTGCAACTGCAGCTTCCCAAGATGGAACAACAGGATTTTGCTGCCACAGCACAATGGGTGCTGCCCATCTTTTGACCTCTTCCCATCCCCTCCTACCCGTCGGTTCCTAGATGTCATCCCCTAACCCCCCGGGATTGCAATTGGGTACAATTTCTCCCCCTGCACGCCTCTTTGGGGTGACGGTTAGCCCTGCCAACCACCAGAAATTGCCCCCCAGTCGCTTTTCCAACCACTGGTAACCGCTTTTGCAACCACTCGTGAGTCCCCCCTTCGCCCCACCCCTGCCCTCTAGGCACTTTAGTTCGGCAGGGTCCTCTGCTCGCTATGCGACTACCTGATTGACAGAAAGTCCGCTTCATTACATGCTGTTGGAAGCTTTTGTCGCCAGACACTAGTTGTGTTGCCCCAGGGCATTCAGGATCCAGTATGTACAGTAACCCCCCCCCCCCCTGTATAAGCTACGGCCTTGTCCAAGCTACAGCAGGGACAGCGGGAAGAGTGTGCGTATTAATTTGGGACCTTATGTGATTCAGTACCAAATGTAGTGCAGCCACATAAGACATGGGTTTTGGTGACAATTTTGCCAGTTACATAGAGTCATGGACACATTTGTTGTGAGTGTTTGCCCACTTGAAATCACATAGGTCTGATTTTGGGGATATTTGTGCATTATATTCCCCTTTCTTGCACCAGTTCACCATGCAATCTTCTCTTGTTGAACCGGGGCGTCTCCAGCCTTGTCCAGGCTACAATAGGCATAGGGACTGTATTAATTTGGGACTTTTGCATAGTTAATACAAGGGTGGGGGGGTTACTGTATGTGGTTGTTTGGTTCACGAATGGAAGCGGCGGAGGGTCAGGGCGCACAGTGGGGTTTGAACCCAAGACCTCCGTTTTCAGCCTCGGAATTTGAAATACCTGACGTCCCGAAACGCACTTTTTTGGCATAAAGAATGATCAAAAATCACCTGTTTATCCTGCCCCCTCTTTGTGCAGTTTTTTGACTGCTGGGACTGGACAGGGGAACATTTGGAATTTGAATCCCGGACCTCCATTCAGATGTTGTGGACAGCATTTCCAAACTTCATGGTCATGAGACCAGCTCCATGCCAAGCCTGCCCGCAGCAGAGGAGTGCACTCAGGGGCAGCATGGTGTGGGTGTGAGTAGTGGGTCCGAATTCCCACTCTGAATCACAAAACTGCACTTCTGCCGATAGACACAGGCAGCCTCAGGAGCCAAATTTTGAAGAAAGAGTCAGTGTAGGGATTGCACCTGAGCCTCCTATGACTCTCCCCCAGACTGGGGTCCATTGGCGTCTGTTCTATTGTGTGATTTCCAAAACACAGCTTGGCTCCCCTTGACCCCATTGATTGATTGGATGAGATGCTCTCCTGAGCTGCAGCGTCAGGTCTGTGAATCAGCTCTCCATTTGCCTATAGGCTCTTGAGCAAGCACTTATCTCTGAGATTCAGAAGTATGCCTCCGAATTGAAGTCCGTGGACGGGATTGTATTGTCTGGTGGCGTTGCTCTGAACGCCCGGTCAAACACCGCTGTTCAGGCACATTTTGGGGTCCCTGTACATGTGCCCTCCGCCCCTGGTG
Organism: Eutreptiella sp. 'Long Island Sound 2002'; assembly: GCA_964036045.1. Taxonomy (NCBI): domain Eukaryota; phylum Euglenozoa; class Euglenophyceae; order Eutreptiales; family Eutreptiaceae; genus Eutreptiella; species Eutreptiella sp. 'Long Island Sound 2002'. The sequence goes on along the minus strand of OZ038389.1, from coordinate 46,161,366 downwards.
ACGATGGTGTTCCCATAGGCGGTGCATGGCTCATCCAGGCGCCTACGCCTGCAACACCCCCGCAGCACCTTCAGTATTTGGGGATGTACGCAAAGGATTTGAACGAACTGCCGTATTTCATCAAAAAGTACAAGGCCCGACTGATTAACGCGAAAGACGTGGCCGATCTACTGGTGAGGGGCGAGGTATGAGACCATGGCCCACCTCTGAGGAATATCTGCGTGGACCCAACCCTGCCGGGCTTTGGTGGGCTTTGGCACACGGACGCATCCGCACAACAGGCGTCTTTTTAAGAGATTGTGCGGTCCTGCCCAAAAGAAATGAAGGTACCCACCTAATTCTACCCCACCGGGGGCACCGGGGGGGGGGGGGGGGGCTGACACACCCCACCTTGGACTCGGTGGCTCAGGCCCAATGCAGTGTCTGGCTGTTTCAGGATGAAGGATGAAATGGATGAAAAACAAAGGAAGCACCATTTCCGGTAGGAGGCGCATTTTCGCAATATTTCATTATTTTACTTTTAAGAGCTTGGACACCAGGCATCGTTTATTGGGAAGAAAGTTCGAGGCCGCACACGCATGGGACTGCACCAACCACATTGCCAATGATGCTCTCGGCCGAAAACCAGAGGAGTGCAACCCCCACTCTCCTCGAATTCTCAGATTTTTTGTACTTTTGGAGGGATTCGCGTTGCATGTCCCAATATTTAAATGCGGGAAGTTTTTTGATACAATCCCCCGATTTTTTCCAATGGTGGCATGGCTTAGGGACTGCCCAATTTCTTCGAGCAAAAGGGCGGAAGCCTCCAGGGCCATCAGCTCAAGGCTGTGGCACTCTGCTTCATGCTGACGACTTTATGGCAAAGCAGTACTGGAAGGGGAGAACGGTAGAACGGTACCTGCCCATTTCGGCAGGTCATTAGGAGAGTTGGAGTTAATCTCCCGAATTACGCTACCTCTGGGTTTACGAGATGCACAAAGTTTGTTTTTTTTGGGGGGGATGCACACGGGATGTGCATTTTGAAGAGTTCAGCTACAGGCCAACTGCCGGCCGGTGGGGCATGGTCGAGTTCCAGCGGTGGGTTCCACTGTGCCAAACACTCCGATTTTCTGCCGCAATGACGCGTGTTTTTCGGACCAAACAGTGCGTGCGCCTTTCCAAGACGTACTTGGCCCTTCTGGTTGACGGTGCATCAGAACAAACCACCACCTCAAGCTAGCGCCCAACAGCCACCGAATCCCACGCTTCTTGGGAAGAGCAGTCACCAAGCGACAACGCCGCAACACTCACATCTCCCATGCAATCACCAGGTGGTCATGTCATAGCAGAGAGCAAATTGCATGCTAGACTGTGTGCAATTAGCACAATTGCAGTTGGTCACAGATCGGGGCTGCGCGGCAAGAGCAGGTCAGTGGTAAATGATGATGGCGATGAAAGTTCCACATCTGGAGGGCCTTGAGTTGAAATGGATTTGCATTCACACAGGCAGTCATGCCCAGAGCTAGACACGCGTTTAGGCACAGGACCCCAACCATGGATGCCCCAACCACAAAAAGAACAGCAGCAGTGGACAGGCGGAATGATTGTGGCCATGAAGTCGCCCAGAAAAAGACAGCAAACATGTGCTCCAAACCAAGGCGACGTATTGTCAGATGGACCTTTCCACAGAGTTGCTTTTTTCGGTTTGAATGGAGACAACAAAAAGCACCTGGACAAAGGATGGCTATCCCTGGAGATGTGCTGATGGACCATACCCTTTTGACTCGCGGGTCAGTGATGTTTGCGAACGCAAACAAAGCCCGGTTCACCTCCGTCCTGTGCATGGGGGGTTTTCGTCCAGGATCTGCGGTATAGTTATTGTGGGTTCTTTTTGTGGCTGATATTGCCTAAAAATTTTTGACGATTTGTGACTGGGCAAGGACAGGCCAGGCCAGCCCGGGCTGCTTGCTGTGCATTGATGGATCTGTCGTGTTGTTGCTATGCTCTGTTTTGAAACAGGCTGTTTCGTCGCCATGCGCCATTTGTAGTCCCCTGTACTGCACCCTGTGCGGCGGCAGCCTGCCGATCATGTGGAATAAGTCTGAGGCGTAGGGCTCGGAACGTCATGAATCAGGCAACTGTGCAAATTTCAGGGCTCCACTGGATTGAAGCCACGGACGGTGACCCTTCCTATCCCCCCTGCTCCTGCCTTCCCCCATGCGGCCTGCTTCTTGCTGCTGTTTGCTCACTGCCTGCAGCTTGCTGCATGCCATTTGTTGTGTGTGTGTGTGTGTGTGTGTGTGTGTGTGTGTGTGTGTGTGTGTGTGTGTGTGTGTGTGTGTGTGTGTGTGTGTGTCCTGTGCCTGTAACCCACAGATCGTTGCTGTGATGAGGGGGCGGCAAGAAATTGGCCCACGGGCGCTGGGGCACCGTTCCATTCTTGCACTCCCCACGAAGGAATGCAAGGAAAAGATGAACCAGTACCGGAATAAACCGTGGTACAGCCCTGTGGCATCCGTATTCCCGGAAGATCGTGCGCGGGACATCCTTGCTTCCGGCGCTTTGCGCTCGCCGTACATGTCCTTTACTCCCACTCTTAAGCCGGAGATGCGGCGCAAGGCCCCTGCAATTGTTCACCACGATGGCACCAGCCTGCCCCAGACGCTAACAACCAGCCAAGATCCATGGCTGATGTCAGTGTTGGCCGAAATTGAGACACAGACTGGAACCCCAGTGGTGATCAACACTGCATTCCGCGCTGAAGGCAAACCCATCATCAACTCCATCAAGGATGCAATCAAAGTCTTAGCGGACAGTCCAGTGGTCAAATACCTTGTTGTTGATGACTTCCTATTCTCGGAAGCGTCGGCAATTGATCGTTCGCAGCCGCTGAAGGTGCTCCGGTAGTCACCGAGTAACCGTCGTGAATTTCGTTTCAAGGATGGGGCACGGCAGCACAACATTGTGGTTTGTTCTCGCCAATCCCCAATCCAATCGACGCTTGGGCACCCAGATAAGACAGACATACTACGGCACACAATGGAGCAGGGGCACGATTCCATGGGCACATACTGGCATGCCAGGTACGCTGCTGCAGACGAAAGGGCTCTGGGAGCCATTTCGTGTACATATGCTGTAAATAACAACATGACCCATATTTATGCCTCTAGGTCAGGGAGGTTTCCCAATATTTCTCGAGGGGGAGGGCACTGCAGCAAAGCAAATTCTTTAGTCCAAGGGATAGATTTAATTTTGGCGCCGCTGGGGGTGTGGAGTTCCGGGGTGGGGGTGGCCCACTGTCAAATGCGATGTTACAATCAATCGGCATAGTGGGGAATTTCCAAGCCCAAAAATATTGTTGCAGTGGGATCCCCATGGAACATGGCACTGCAGTCTTTCTGAAATTTTGGCAAGAAATGGTTTCAGACTACACCTTGCCCATGTCCCTTCGCTTTCATGCAGCAGCCTTCTCTTGGCCTCTACCTCATCCTGTGGTGCGGAGCGTCCAAGACCAACATTGAACCAGATTGTAACAGCTCTTCATAAACAGGCCAATCCGGCCCCTGATTCACATGCATGTAGTAGGGGCTGAGGTGCAGGATTGCAAGGGCACCCATATGATGTTGCTAGGCCATTGGGTCCACACCTTCCCTTTGGAGGTGGTGTGGCAAGAGATTAGGAATCTGGAGCTTCAATCTGACCTTCAAGCTGAAACCTGGAAAGCTTCGGGTCTCACACATTGCATTTCAAGTGGACCAATAGTAACAGTGCATTACATCGTGCTGCTTGTGGGTGCACCTTTTTAGGTCTCTGGGGTGTCTCAGGGGCGGGATCCCCTTCTCAAAAAACTTTTCATTCTAAAGGATGGCCAGGGCAATCTGGAAACTGCCAGAATTACTGACGAGTCACTGTGGCATACAGCCCTGGCACCCCACTCAGTACTTCCCATCCGCAGAAGACTGGTGCATACCACTGTGTATCTACCATACACTTCACATTTGTTGCCAGGTGTGACCGTGTTGCCAAATGGGTGCACTGTGCAACGAACCTTCTGCGTGTTTTTTTTCTAAGGGGGCTGGGTGGAAGGTGTAGCGCTGCCACATACACCCGCACGCTCCACAGCAAGCAGGATGGCAGATGTCCAGGTCTGGTGGCCAGGCAATCTCTCTTAGTACTGCGCACTGTGGGCAGAAGCCGGCTGGTCACTAGCCAGCAATACGCCATGATTGGGATTAATAATGAGATTGTTGATCATTATGCATGGTCGCCATTGCACCACAGGGTTGCAGATGCGCAATTTATTCATTTTGCATGTTTCAGTTTCCAAAGCTGACACAATGCCCCTGGACGTCTATTGACCACATTCTTTTGCACATGGATCAATCAATGTCTGTCCTCTGTTTTGTATGTGTATGTCCTCTTTATTACCGAGCTGGGTTTACCCTGTCAAGGTTTTACACCACCTTTTAGGGTCCAAGGATGAGCAACACGTTTTAGCAAGCAGCAAGCAGCAGCAGCAAGCAGCAGCAACAGGCGAGTAAAAAGTCCTTGCAATGACACCGTGGCTCAAAACCGGCATACAAGTAGCTCAAAACGACCGGGGAGCAAATGCGCATCACCACAAATAGATTCCGTGCCGTTTCGAGCCGTCTAGCCCGTTTTATGGCCAATTTAGTGTCCAAGAACGGCCGTTTTCAGGACGATCGTCCTGAAAACCCTGAGTTGGTTTGTCGAGTAGGGGACTCCAATCAACGCCGTTGTTCTTCTGCAACGATTAGACAAGCAAATGAATGCAAATGGGTGATGAAGAAGGCGTGTTCCACACCGCGGTGTTTTCACGGGGTGCATTTGGGGTGAAAAATGTGCGTTTTCGAGTTAGTGTTCAAGAGTAGGCAGCAAGCAGCAACAGGCAATCCAAAATTCCCTGCCATGACACCGTGGCTCAAAACCGGCATCCAAGTAGCTCAAAACGACGGGGGAGCAAACACGCACCGCCACAAATAGGTTCCGAGCCGTTTCAAGGCAAGGATCACACTACAACGGGCCATCCATATGTGCCTTTGTTGCCATGTAGGCTTTCTCATGGCATCCAAGCGGCTTGTTATGTGCGTACCTTGGTCGCCGTGTAGGCTTTCTCACGGCAGTCTAGCTGTTTAGCCCGTTTTGTGGCCAATTTAGTGTCCAAAAACGGCCGTTTTTGAGCCGTTTTCAGGACGATCGTCCTGAAAACTCAGGACGATCGTTGGTTTGTCGAGTAGGGGACTCCAATCAACGCCGTTGTTCTTCTGCAACGATTAGACAAGCAAATGATTGCAAATGGGTGATGAAGAAGGCGTGTTCTACACCGCGGTGTTTTCACGGGGTGCATTTAGGGTGAAAATGTGCGTTTTCGAGTTAGTGTTCAAGAGTAGGCAGCAAGTAGCAACAAGCAATCCAAAATTCCCTGCTATGACACCGTGGAAAACTGGCATACAAGTAGCTCAAAACGACTGCGGAGCAAACACGCACCGCCACAAATAGGTTCTGTGCTGTTTCGAGCCGTGTAGCCCGTTCTATGGCCCATGTAGTGTCCAAAAATGCCCGGTTTTGGGCTGTTTTCAGCGCAATCGTCCTGAAAGTTCAGGACGATCGCCGTTGTGTCAACTGGGCGTTTGCAATGAGGGCCATTGTTCTTTCATAGCGATTGGGCTATCAAATGATGGAAAATAGGTGTTAAATCAGGCATGTACCATACCGTGGTGCCACGCGGTGGTCCAATTTCAGGTGAAAACAAGCCATTTTTGAGCCGTGTTTCAGGACGATTGTCCTCACTGTGGAGGAACATCTGCAAAGCAAGCGGGGTTTCCTCCACGGTGATTTCCAATAGGTTAACCAAGACTAGGACCCAGCTCGGTCCTAGTGGTGAGTCTTGATTACCGAGCTGGGTTTACCCTGTCGAGGTTTTACACCACTTTATAGGGTCCCAGGGTGAGCAACACATTTTAGCCAGCAGCAAGCAAGCAGCAGGCGAGTAAGAAGTCTTTGCGACGACACCGTGGCTCAAAACCGGCATCCCAGTAGCTCAAAATGACCGGGGAGCCAAGGTGCATCACCGCCAACAAGTTTTGTGCCATTTCAAGCCGTCTAGCCCATTCTATGGCCGTTTTAGTGTCCAAAAATGCCGTTTTGGGGCCGTTTTCAGGACGATCGTCCTGAAAACTCCAGACGATCGTTGGTCTGCCGCGTAGGTATTTCCAATGAGGGCGGTTGTTCTTCCATAGCGATTGGGCCATCAAAGGAATGCAAATGGGTGGGGAATACGGTGTGTGCCATGTTGTGGTGCCACGGGGTAGGCAATTTCGAATGAAAACAAGCCGTTTTTGAGCCATGTTTCAGGACGATTGTAGTAGGAACATCTGCAAAGCAAGCGGGGTTTCCTCCACGGTGATTTCCCATGCGTTAATCAAGACTCGAACTAGGACCGAGCCGGGTCCTAGTCTTGCGTAACGCATTGGAGATCACCGTTGAAGAAAGACCGCTTGCTGTGCAGATGTGCCTCCACGGTCAGGACGATCGTCCTGAAACACGGCTCAAAAACGGCTCATTTTCACCTCAAAATGGACCACCGCGTGGCACCATGGTGTGGTACACACCTTATTGAACACCCATTTGCCATCCTTTGATAGCCCAATCGCCATGAAAGAACAACGGCCCTCATCGGAAACACCTGCTTGGCGTAGCGGCGATCGTCCTGAACTTTCAGGACGAACGCACTGAAAACGGCCAAAAAGAGCCCAAAAACGGCCATTTTTTTGGACACTAAATCGGCCGTAGAACGGGCTAGACGGCTCGAAACGCAATGAAACCTGTTTGTGGAGATGCGCCTTGGCTCCCCGGTCGTTTTGAGCTACTTGGATGCCGGTTTTGAGCCACCGTGTCCTTGCTGGGACTTTTTAACCGCCTGCTGCTTGCTGCTTGCTGCTTGCTGCTGCTTGCTAAAACGTGTTGCTCATCCTTGGACCCTAAAAGGTGGTGTAAAACCTCGACAGGGTAAACCCAGCTCGGTAACCAAGACTAGGACCCAGCTCAGTCCTTGTCGTGAGGTTTGAGGTTTGAGGTTTGATTTTGCGGGTACTAGACGCCTTTCGGCCCCGGGGGGCCACCTGGTCTGGCCAGGTGATATCCTCCCCAACAGATCCTAGTGGGGGGCCCTCCAAGACGCACCTCCTGCCTGGTGGCGGAGTCCCCCGGGTTCACAGGGCTCAGAGCCCCGTCCCTCCCCGGCTTCCCCGTTTCGCCACTCCCCGGTCAGTGCATCGATTCGCAGCCGTGGCTGCGGGCGCTTACCCACCGCGTCGCCCCCCTAATGCGTGGTCGCCCGGGGCGCCGGCGCCGCCGGGCCCGTGCTACAGGGGGTGGTAATAGTTCATATATGCAGCGGTTGGTAAAAGGTAATTTTAGACGTGTTTTTCATGCAGCGGTTGGTAAAAGGCTGGTGTTTTTCCATGTAAAGGTTGGTACCGACATCCTCTTCTTTTGATTACCTTAATGTTTCTTTGTATTTGTACAACACTGGTACTATTTCTCCCTCCTCGTTTTTTCAAAACATTACACTTTTTTTTTCCACACCCTGCACTCTTGCTGTTTGTGTAAAATGTTTTATCTCTTTTTTTTTCTTCAAAACCTGCTCTGCTTTTTGTGCTGAAAAACCTACACTGTTTCTTTTTGTCACTCACTTCTGCATTCAAAATGCCGTTTTTTTTTACCTACTGAAATATTGTTTGTTTTTTTTTTGTCACTGACTTCTATGTTGAAAATCCTGTTTTTTTTTTATATTGTTTTTCTTCTCTGATGTGGTCAGAGTTCCTGCTTTTTTATGAACCACCATTGCCGTGCGCAACTCGCGTGAATTAGGAAAAATGCCCACAAAAAAAAAGTGCTCTCGTGTGCAAATCGTCCAACCCTACAGACTTCACTGCCCTTTGAGGGACATGTCGCTGTTGCAAAGGATGAACCACATATTCAATTTGATCGATTCGCTGTTATTCAAGAGGAAACAGGAGGTACTACTCTCTTCCACTAATGGTAAGCATCACTGCACAGCTCAGATTGCCTTCATCATCCGAAGTCTGCACTGCCTCCCGCGCCTCCCTTGCCCTTTGCCTGTTCTCCCTGGCCACACGCTGAGCATGTACATCACGTGGTGCGGCACGAAACCTTTTGGCAAGTCTGTCCAACCGGGTCTCAGCCCTCCTCTTTGGTGCTCTTTGTACAGGTGGTGTGCCTGGGACTGACAGGACGTCAATGTTGTCCTCCACCTCTGCCCCAGAGGCTTCATCTGCCTCTGCCTGTGCCTCTGAGGCTTCCTCTGAATCTCCAACATGACCAGGAACAACAGACAGCAAAGGTGCAGGCATGGGGATGGCTGCTGAAGGGCAGGGGAGGTCCACATCATCTACAGATTCTGTCACTGGCACCTCTGTAAACACCATGTTCCAGCTGCTGAGGATGTGTGTGGTTGTCAAAGGGGATGCAGCCCATTCAGCAAGCCAAGTTACAAGGAGCGCCTTCATCGTACGCTCGCTGCTATCCAGCTTGGAGTGCTTTGGCAGCAGTCCATCGTGGATCTTCAGGCAATGGTCAATGTGGCGACGCTTCAGTCTGTCGCGCAACCATGCTCTCATGCCTGGATTGATGACCTGATCGCCAACATTGCTGACATGGCTGCGACGAGCGCGGCCAAAGAAAGCATACATATGTGGCCGCGCCACAAAATAGTATAAGTTCGCCAGCCTTATTTCAGCGTCGTCGACGCGCTTCAACTCGTCATCGTCGAGATGGCTTCCAACCCAGTCCATGATGACGACACATGGGTAATTCTGCGCCACGCCATGGTCGCGTCTGTCCTTCGCAACTTCAGTGTCGACCTTGATCATCAGGCGTTTGAACGTGTCGCCAGTCTGACACTTCTTCTCCGCGTGGTCTTCGTGCATGTAGGATGGCAGGCCCTGAGGCAGGTCGAGACGCGCATGACAGCGCCCTGTCTTTCCTCTGCGCAACACTTGTAGTACCTTTACGGTGCCTTCACGGTTGACCACAGGCGTGGCCGTGGCCTGTCGCTTGTCAGCGCTGCTGTAGTGTCTGACCTGTTTGTCTCCGGCTGCATACCCTCCGCGCAACTTGGGCGCGTACTGGAGGGGCGTCTCGTCCAGGCCCAACTGCGCCCACGGCGGCAGCGACTGGGGTTCACCTTCAGGGATACGCACACCATACTTTTGAGGCTGCTCAACGAGGTCCACGAATTCACGTCTCCATTTGTTGTCGAGCGCTAAGTCAGACACTGGTGAAGGCAGCCGCTCAGTCGTGATCTTCTTGAGACAACCCATCTTGTGCCTGCGACGAAAGTTTGCAGCCCATTGGCGGTCCAAAACAGGAGCAAGACCAGGCCCACGAGACCTCTCAGCGACTGTTCTTCCAAGCGCCGCAATGGTGTCCAGGTCAATCACGGCAGCCTCATACTTCAACTCTTTGATGAACTTCAGAATGGTCTCCTCCTCTGTGCGGCTGAGAACTGAGTTGGTGCCGTACCCTTCCAGTGACTCACCCTCCTGCACCTTGCCAGCCCAGGTGTGAAGCGTGTTAAGGGGCGGCGCTTGACGCCCGTAACGCAGCACAACGTGGTTGTAGCTACCTTCCAGGAACAGTTGCACACAAAGGGACTTTTGCGACGGCGTCCACTCTAGCCAAGTCCTCGGCGCTGAGCTCTTGTATTGACGGGCCTTAGAACTGGTGGAGACCTTCTTGCTCTGGGACTGCGACACCACTGCAGCCAGAGCGTCGTTCATGGACTGGCCTCCCTTTGCACCAACGCACCAACGCACCAGCAACGGGACATCCGCACCCCACCCCCTGCTCTTAGGCACAGCGACACAACAATGGCGGAACCCGCGGCCCCACGCAAAACACGCCCCCGATCTCTGACGCTGGACGAAGCACACGAGGTCATCGGGGCCTTGGGACTCAGAGACGGCGAAGGAGACCCCCCACAAGGGGACGCGGGCACGGACTCCGACCTGGAGGCAGTACCGGAGCCCCCCACGGGAGGCGCGCCCGCGGAACCTGCGCCGCCGGCGGGCAGCGTGCCCGCGCTCTGCCCCGCGTGGAAACGGGGCCACTGCACCGGCGAAGGCTGGTGCCCCAAACAGCACCCCCAGCCCGGCCCCGATGACGGAGCGCTGCCCGAGGTGAAACCCGCGGCCGCATGTCCCGCCCTACGCTACGGGGTGGCGCAGGGCTGGATCCTGGATGAGACCGCGCGCGGCAGCGTGAACATCCAGGAGGCCGTCGACCGAGTCACCCACGCGGGACAGGCGGCAGTGGCCTTGCACACCCGGGGCCGCCACGGTGGACCCGCCGAGGGGATCATTGTGGAACCCTCGGGAATGGTGCTGGTCCTGGCGGCGGACATGGTCCGAGGGGTGCTCCACGCGTCCCGCGTGCGGCGGGCGTGCCCACAGTGGACCATCCAGGTGTACACCCCCCCGCGGGCGTGGCCCTTCTCCACGTGGGAGGTGCTCGCCGTCATGTGGCACGTGGCACCGGAGGACGCCCCCACAGGGACCGCGGAGGACATCGCCCGGGACCTCCACACCTGGCCGGCCGACCACGATTACCCCTGGCGCAGGCCCCGGGGCGGCCTCCCAGTGGCACCCGCGGCAGAGGGGCTCAGCCTCGCGGCAACCCTCCAACGGCACCCCGACAAGAAGGCACGCCACTTCCTGCAGACGGGCACGGTCCCGGCCACCCCGCCAGACTCCGATGGCGATGGGACGCAGGGGTGGCGCAACCGCTGCCGGGCCCCTGGACCCTCCCGTTGTGGTATTTGCCCATGGGCACCCTGGCCCACGCCACCCAGGCCGTCAAGGGGGCTTTCCCGCAGCCGCTCCTCCCCGGCGTGGCCCTGCTCCGCAGCCTGCAGGCGGGGGCCGCCTGGGTACGGTGGAAGGAAGGAAAGGGGCGCTCGAGCCCCTATTTCCCCCTGGTCCAGGGCCAGGCGCTGCTCCACGCCGAGGGCATGGGGACCGTGGAATGGGGGGCGATCGTGCCCGGCACGGCGTGCAGGTGGATCACAGCGGCCGCCCCACAGCCCATGTGATCGCCGCCCGTGCCACCGCCTCGTACGGATGGTCCCCTCTTTGGCCCCCCAACACGCCTTTACGAGGGACGTGTGGAAGGCCGTACTGAGCCACACCAGGGAGTGGCTGACGAACCCGGGTGCACGGTACCCGCCGGGGCCGGTGCTCGAACAGCTCACGGCCCCCACACCCGGGGTCCTCCACGCCCTGCACAGGGCGTCGGCTCTCACGGAGCAGCTCAACGACGAAGTGCTGGACCTGGCGCTGGAGCCGCTGCGGGTGCTCTACCCGCAAACCCACATTCCACCCGCGGGCACGTCCAACCGCCTAGGCCGCCTGGGGTTGCAGCGCCGCGTCGAGGCCGCGTTCCCAGGAGGCGTGGTGGAACAGTGGCTAACGCTCCGCAACCGGTCCACCGCGGAAGGCCACTGGTACCTGCACCCACTCCTCTTCCAACCACGGGCAGCCCCGGAACACCGCCGGCAAAACCCATACCACACGCACCCGGAGCGCCGAGGCGCGCAGGACTTCCCGCAGCCAGTCCCGCCCGCCCTCCCGCCGGGGCAGGACCCGGAGGCGCTACAGCAGGGCCCCCCGCTCGACACCGCCACCACGGTACAACAAAGGGGACGCGACGGCGCGGATGGTGACGAACCGGACGTCACGAGCTGCGGAGCGGTGGCCTGGATGGCAGCCTGCAGGCACCTCGCCCGAGATACCACGGGGCTCCGGCAGTACAGACCAACGGACCGCACGGCGCTGGCGTCCGCGGTCGCGGCCGTCGCCATGGGTCCCGTGGCGGCGTGGCCGGCGCAACTGCTGCCCCACGTCCCCTGCCGCGACACGCAGCCCCGCCGGCCGGCCGCAACGCACGCGCCGACGGCACCCCTCACGGCGGAGCAGCTATACGTCGTCGCGGCGGCGCTGCTAGCGGACGGCGGGGAGAGCTTCGTCCACCACCACGGCCCGGCGCAGATTGCGGGAAGCATACAAGGGCCACAGCGCGATGCACCAGACCCGTGGCATGCCACACTCCGCGGGCGCACCCGCGTCTGGGATGCGGGCGATGGCACACCCCCACCCAGGCCTAAGCAGGGGGAGGCACTGGTGCTGCAGACGGCAGGCTACCAGGCCATCCTACACGGCCACGCCGGAGGGTACCGGTCGCACGTCCTGGCCGGGGGCCGCTGGACTGTCTGGCACAGCACCGCCAGGCAAGGGGCATTCCCGCCCCTGCCCCACGTCGACTGGCAACAGGGGCCCACCCAGGCCTACTATATGTCGGCGGACCCCTGGCCGCTGGCGGTCCTGCTACACACCGTCAGCGCCCCCAACAAGAGGCAGGAACCGGGGTGGGTCAACCCCCCCACACTGGTGTGGAGCCCCGACCAGGAGGAGCATCTACGGGCCGCGTGGCAGGGAGACGCCATCAGGGCCACGGATGTCCCGGACCTCCACGCGGGGCCAGTCACGCACGCCCGCCCAGCAGCTACCCTGGCGGTGGCCCAACGGGGACAGCAGAACCCGCAGTGGGTGGTCTGCATGTTCAGCCCGGCGGACGCGCACATCGTCGTCTGCGACCCCGAGCGCCTGCCGGGGCCCGAAGCCGTGATCCGCGTGGCAGACTGCACCCGCATGATCATCAAGGCGCTACGGGAGGGCGAACACCACGCCCTCCTGCTCCAGGTCAGGCTGAAGGACAACGCCCGGGCGGCGAGGCCGGGGGTGTGGCCGGCAGCGGCGCACCCCGCCGACCTAGAGCTCCAGCTGGCGGTCCCGACCGCAGTGTACCATTGGCTACAGGCCTTCCACGACCTGCGATGGAGGGGCAAGCCCGACCGCCAAATCGGCTCCACGCACTGGCAAACGTGGCTGCAAGCAGACGCGCAGCGCAATGCCATCCGGGGTCTCGGGCCCGCGCCCGCGACACGAGCCGTCGATGCGGCGGCTCCGGGCTGCACCCTGGCGCCACACACGGTGCCACTGGCCAACCTGCCCTTCGAACCAGCGGCGAAGGGCGCCATTCGGAAGTCGGTGCCGCTCCCCCCGGCACGAGGGGCCACGGAGCCAACGAAATGCCCCCTGTGTGCAGACAAGTACTACACAAGCGGGGCAATGCTGGAACACCTGGCGTGGCACGCGGTGCTGAAGCGGAATCGGTAACGATCCCCGCGTTTGCATTTTTGTAGCAGAGCTTAGCGTCGCGAAGGCTTCTGGCGCATAGCGCGAAGTCACGCAAATGACGCAATTCATCGTCAGGAGATTGACTGAAGGCAGCCAATTGCTGCCGTTACGTGTTTTTATTTGGCATTTGTTTCTTATATAGTTAAATTCTGTAGCTTAATATATGCGATTTGCGTCGTGTATGTTAATTCTGTTTGTTACGGAATCTGTTTGTCGTTGACGTTCAGGTTTGTGTCATATGGGAGGACCGTCAAAGGTTCTCAGAATTATTTGTAGGCCGACACTGGCCTGAACGCCGCATCCCTCGTCCTGGGGCAGCATGCCAGGGCATCGTGGACGCAGAGTACGCCCTCGTTGAGGGCCAAAGGTGTGGAATACGCCGGTGGCGCTTAGCATCGTGGCAAGAGCGCCCTCGTTGAGGGCCTACGGCTACTGGCCTATGGCGCTCAGCATCGTGGAAGCTGAAAATTGGAAGGTCTCAGCCTATGATGGATTCACTGAAAGAAACCCTCGATACAGGTTAGACCTCCTGTGGATTTGGTGCGCTGCGTTTGCTATTGGGTGCCAGCAAGGCTTGGACGATCCAAGGGTGTGTATCTTTGCATGAGCAGCAGGATATTTTATTATCAAAATCAATCTGTGGTTCAAAAAAGTGCGCAAGGAGTTCAGCTTTTCTCACGTGAAAGCAAGGCAGGACCAAGCGTGCGGCGGCAAAGTATGCAGGAATACCAAGGGATCAGCATCTTGTTTTTCTCACGTCAAAGCAAAGCAAGGGATCAGCATCTTGTTTTTCTCAAGTCAAAGCAAAGCAAGTGTGGCCAAGACAAGCTGGATAGCAAAATGGTAGACAAATCAGTGGATCAAGAAAGGGAAAATCAGTGCAAGGCAGAGATTTTCAAGATCAAAGAAACAAGTTCAGCGCAGTGTCCCGTGGGTCTCAAGGGTCGAAGGCCTCACGCTCCGCGAGGCCCCACGGTACCGCTTCAAAATAATTCTGAAGGAGCGTCTAGCCGCCTTAGACGCGTCCGATCATGTGTTGCAAGCAGCCGCGTGTGGAGTGGACAACAAAACTGAAGATTCCCGAATCCTTCGAGGGGTACACGTTCCGTGCCAGCGTGTACACAGTATGGGTGCTCCCGACCATGGTCCACAGTTACAGCGCGTGGTGAAGAAAGGTGCACAAGACCAGCATCGATGCTGCACGGAAGCCAAGATGCGTCGAAGGAGACAACGTCGAAGCAGGCCTTCGTTCAACCTTCGAGGTCTCAGCGAGAGTCGCCAAGTAACGCTGGAGAAGCCCGTCTTCGCGGCCGGCAACCTGGCTAAGCTCTTAGGAGGGGCGTGAAGCGGAATCGGTAACGATCCCCGCGTTTGCATTTTTGTAGCAGAGCTTAGCGTCGCGAAGGCTTCTGGCGCATAGCGCGAAGTCACGCAAATGACGCAATTCATCGTCAGGAGATTGACTGAAGGCAGCCAATTGCTGCCGTTACGTGTTTTTATTTGGCATTTGTTTCTTATATAGTTAAATTCTGTAGCTTAATATATGCGATTTGCGTCGTGTATGTTAATTCTGTTTGTTACGGAATCTGTTTGTCGTTGACGTTCAGGTTTGTGTCATATGGGAGGACCGTCAAAGGTTCTCAGAATTATTTGTAGGCCGACACTGGCCTGAACGCCGCATCCCTCGTCCTGGGGCAGCATGCCAGGGCATCGTGGACGCAGAGTACGCCCTCGTTGAGGGCCAAAGGTGTGGAATACGCCGGTGGCGCTTAGCATCGTGGCAAGAGCGCCCTCGTTGAGGGCCTACGGCTACTGGCCTATGGCGCTCAGCATCGTGGAAGCTGAAAATTGGAAGGTCTCAGCCTATGATGGATTCACTGAAAGAAACCCTCGATACAGGTTAGACCTCCTGTGGATTTGGTGCGCTGCGTTTGCTATTGGGTGCCAGCAAGGCTTGGACGATCCAAGGGTGTGTATCTTTGCATGAGCAGCAGGATATTTTATTATCAAAATCAATCTGTGGTTCAAAAAAGTGCGCAAGGAGTTCAGCTTTTCTCACGTGAAAGCAAGGCAGGACCAAGCGTGCGGCGGCAAAGTATGCAGGAATACCAAGGGATCAGCATCTTGTTTTTCTCACGTCAAAGCAAAGCAAGGGATCAGCATCTTGTTTTTCTCAAGTCAAAGCAAAGCAAGTGTGGCCAAGACAAGCTGGATAGCAAAATGGTAGACAAATCAGTGGATCAAGAAAGGGAAAATCAGTGCAAGGCAGAGATTTTCAAGATCAAAGAAACAAGTTCAGCGCAGTGTCCCGTGGGTCTCAAGGGTCGAAGGCCTCACGCTCCGCGAGGCCCCACGGTAACGCTTCAGTGCACGCTGCAGCCCCGGCGGACCACAAGGAGGCGGCCACCAACATCCTGCAGGGGAGAGCACGGAGGTCCCCATGGCACGCCCCGTACACCCGACGCCCCCCGCCCCAGGCAGCCGACCACGCAGACGGAGATGAGGAGGCACCCGGAGCGGCCCCGGGGGCCGGCGGTGCGGCCCCACCAGGGTCCATGTCCATCCCCGCGGGGCTGGCCCCCCTAGCCCCCCTGGCTCGCCCGGTCCCCCGGGCACCCCTGTGGGCCCCGCTGGGAACGGGCTCAGCGGATGCGGCGCACCCGGATGCCCTGGCTGCGCCGGTGAACCCAGCGGCGATGCCGATGCGGGATAGCTGACTCCAGGAGGACATGGCGGGCGACGCCCTGTGGCTCCTCTCGTGGAACCTGCGCAACGGCCTCGTGCCGCCAGACCGGTCCCTCCGGGACACACTCCGGCGGCGCCGGGGGCCGGCGGCCTGTACCGACAAGGAGCACCTCATCACCGGCATGCTGCCCCAGGAGGGGGGCTTTGCCATCATGCTCCAGGAAACAGGGATCGCCACCCGGGCGCAGGAGATGCACGTGGCCGCGGCGCTCCGGGACAAGGGGTACACCGCCTTCTTCAGCAGCCGGCTGGCGGAGACGGGAGCCACCTCCTGCTCGAGAGGGGGGCGCCTCCTCACCGCGGTCAGCAGCAAGTACGTGGCGGAGCACGAGGTGCTCAGTTTCACGGAAATTGTCCCCGGGAAGGCCGCGGCCCTGGAGATCCGCACGGACGGGGGAGGCCTCACCCTCATCAACGTCCACGGGCCGCAAGCAGGCTGCTCCCCGTGGGCGGGACGGGCGGCGTTCTGGGCCGACATACAAATGTATGCCACGGCACACAGCCTCGGTGGGAGGCACCCGGTGGTCATCGCCGGTGACACCAACATCTACATGGATGTCCTCACCAAACCGGCCACGGAGCACTTCTGAGCGGGCTGGGAGGCCTGCGGTTTCGGAAGGGCCGCGGCAGGCGGCGAGGAGGACATGACCCCCACGCTCCACCCGTCCCAGCACAGGCTGGACACCTTCCTGGTCAACGAGCCCCTCCTGCCGTGGTCCCTGCGGGAAAGAGTCTGGGCTCGCGGCATGGCACACCCCAGGTGGTCGGCTCGGACCACCTCCCGGTCCGCCTGGCCCTGCCGGGTCTCCTCAGCGCAGCGGGGCGCGCGGCGATGCCCACCCCCTACAGCCACACGGAGGGCCGCCTCCTCCCGTACGACGCCGAGGCCGCACCCGTCCAACACTGCCTGTGGGCGGCGGTCACCGCCGCGCAGGATGAGCCCTCCCTGGCGCCCTGGCTGGGTCCCGCAGAGCAGCACGACTACGGGTCCATGCCCGCGGCCGCGGTGGACAAGGTGTTCGAACACCTCCACGCGACGCATGACGCCCTGGCGTGTGTGGTGGGACGCCGGCAGCCGTCCCCGGCAGGGACAGAACCGGCGGAGGGGGACCTCCCGGAGAGCGGAAAGCGGCTCCAGGCAGCGGTCCTCCGCTATGACACCCTGGCAGTGCGCGCCCCGGCAGCGTACCAGGCGGACGCGGCCAGGCATGGCATCCGGTCCGAGGCGGCGCTCCGGCTCACGGAGGAGCTGCAGGGTGTGTCGCCCGGGTTCCGCCCGACCACACAGGGCCAGCTACAGGAGTAGCTGGAGAGGCAAGCAGCCGCCCTCGAGGAGGACATTCGCCAGCTCCGCGCCCTCCTGGCGGCAGACCGCAAGCGCGCCATCAAGGACTTCTGGCGCCGCCACGCCCCCGACATCGCCCAGCGATGGAAAGCCGTGCGGGGAGCCATAGAGGTAGAGGCCCCGGGCCCGTCAGGCCTCTGGAACGTGCGGGTCCCCAACACCCAAACGCTCCTCACGGAGGCCCACGACGTGATGTTCGCAGTTCGCGCCTTCTGGCGAGAACTGTATGACAAACGCCCGGTGGACCTCCCAGGCTTCCAGGCAGTCCTCGGCCGCCACGTCCCCCGGGTCCCTGAAGGGGCCTGGACACAGGTCCAAAAGTACTCCATGCAGGACCTGAAGTCCGCCCTGGACAAGGCCGATGGCAAGGCCCCAGGTCCCAACCACGTGGAGGCCCGTTTCATCAAGGCCCTCCCAGCACCCGTCCAGTGGCTCCTGGTCCACTCCTACCGTGCCATCCTCCGCGGCGCCCCGCCGCCGATGCGCTGGAGGGACGCGCACATCTGGCTCATCCCCAAGGTACCGGGCTCTGCCAGACTGGACGACTACAGGCCCATAGCCCTGGGCCAGCTGGACATGAAGCTGCTCACGGGCCCCCTCACCCAGCGCATCACGGAAGTGCTCACACGGCACGGAGTGGTCAGCGACTGGCAGCAAGGGGCCCTCCCTGGCTCCAACACAGGCCCCCCGCTGTTCATGGCGCAGCGGCAGCTCCAGCGGGGAAGGCCCAACTACGTCTTCTCCTTCGACGCCCGCAAGGCCTTGGACACCGCCCCACACGGCGCCCTCCACCTCATCCTGCGCCACCTCTCCGTGCCGCCGGACGTCATCGACCTCCTGCTCTTCCTCCACATGAACGCCAGGCTGCGCATCGTCACAGCACACGGGCTAACGCAGCCCGTCTACATGCTGCGCGGCGTCCGGCAGGGCAACCCCGAGAGCCCCCTGCTGTACGCGCTCCTCCTCGAGCCCCTGCTCAGGGCGCAGGGGCACTGCCTGCGCCCGCCGGGAGGGGCCGAGCACGGCCTCATCCAGGCCTACATCGACGACCTGCTGGTGGTGGCCCACACACTGCAGCACTTCGTCGAGGGCGTGGAGGCGGTGGCCGCGTACCTGGGGATGATGGGCATGGAGCTCAACCCCCGCAAGTGCGCAATGGCCACCACGGAGGGGGTCCCGGGGCTGCAGCTGCGCCTCTGCCCCCACCTGGAAAACCCGTGGCACTGGGTACCAGCGGCGGACTCCGTCCCCTACCTGGGACTCCAGCTGCAGCCGGACGGGGAGTCCTCCCTGCAGCGCAAGCACCGGCTACGCCTGGCGACGGTGCACCACTGGTGCCTTAACACCCTCGCGCCACCGAAAGTGGTGCAGGACGTCATCCTGGCGATCCTCGGGGGGTGACGCAGTACGTCGCCCCTTTCATCGCCGACGACTCGGACACTGCACGCCACCTGGACCACATCACGGTCCAGGTCGCGAAGGACAGGGCGCGGTACGCCTTCGACTCCTCGCGGGACAGCCTGCAGAATGACAGGACCCTGGGGCTCACACGGGTGCCAACGCGGTGCCTGCAGGCAGCGGTGGCCCTCGTGGGTACACTCGTCCACCACCGCTCAACCTCCGTGCGCGCCGAGGTCACCAAGATGTTCTGGGAAATAGCTGGCGCGCACGGAATATGTCCAGAGGTGCACTACCCCGTCCCGGAGTTCGCAGCTCTAGCGGGGGGCGACTGGGTCCACCGCATACCCCGGGCCCTGGCTGCCCTGGGAGCGGGGCTGTACAACCCCATCGCGTGCCCCAGGGCGACCCATGTCCAACTACAGTCCCCGCCGGGCAACATCGTCACGCTGCGCACCGCCAAGCTGCGACACCGCGACACTTGCCGCCTGACGGTGCCAGACACAACGCCGTGGCATGGGCACCACGGGCCACGCCACCCCTTCCCCGACAACGACGACCAGTGGCCGACGGCGGTGCGGGAGTGCCTCAACCAATGCGCCGATGAACACCTCCACTATTGCCGCCGTGAGCAGGAGCCCACCAACCACCCCGGGTGGCGCGACGCCTTGGTCCACCTCTTCCACACCACCGGCACGCGGGACCCCCGCCTGAGACTCGTCCACCCCACGAGGGCTAAGCAGGACGCCCACACCGGCCCACGGGTGACCCCGGACGGCCTGCACCTCCACGTTGGGGGCTACCGCTTCCAGGGCGGCCTATCCCCCCCCACGCAGGGGGCGGTGTACCACCCGCCGGCAGCCCTCATGTACATCCTCCGCGACGTACTCGCGGAAAGCGAGCACCAACAGCCTAACGCGGACGTGGCATGGCCCGAGCCCCTGCGCCCCCGGCCCCACGCGCCGACGCCGTTGTGGTTGGTGACCACGGACGACCAATGCACCCAAGCGACGGGGCAAGCGCAGCTCCGGGCCGAGTGGGTAATAGTGCAGGTGGGGGCGGGCCAGCCCGAACCCCGTGGGCTCCCCCGTGGCACCGCCCTGCTGGTGGCTACGGGGGTGCCGCACGACCCACACATGGCCGTGCACGCGTTGGAGGACCAGCCGGAGGACACGGGACACCTGGTGGTGCACCAGCGCGGGGGCCCGGCGTGGCTCAAGGAACATGTGACGGCACTTCGGTCCTGGGCAAGCACGATCACCGGAGCGGAGATCCGGCTGCACGACCACCCGGCGATCAGCCCAGGCGACACCAGGGCGCTGAGCGTGGACCAACTGACCCCCGGCCACCCCGACGTCCGGTGGCACTCCGCTGACCTCAACGCGGGGTGGCTCAGCCCCACCGGATACTACTGGATCCCGGAGGCCTGGGGCCACACCTCTTCCGACGCGTCCGGGGGCGGACCCTGCAAACACACCACCAGCGTCGCTCTCGCCGCCGACCTCACCCGCACGTGGGCGGTGGCCATCTCGGGCACGGTGCCCGACGGGGAGGGGGTGGCCGCCTCCCTCCCCCTACAATACGGTGCCCACCGACCATGGGTCCACACGGTGGACGCCGAAGTCATCCACCACCTCCTGCGGCACGCAGATCGCGAGCGGACCACTGGGGTCCCCGCGGGCGCAGCGAAGGTGGTCAACCAGATTCCCCTGAGGTGGCTCCGGGACAGCCTGTGCGCGCGAGGGCAACACGCCGGGCACCCGTTCTGGTACGTCCGAGCCACCTCGCACCACGGTGACGCCCTACTGCACAAGGCGGACTGGGCGGCGTCCCAGACATCGTCCTGCACAACACGCCCCCGGACCCTGGCCACGCCCAACTCATTGTCGCCGGCCGTGACGGCCATCTCGATCTACGGCCCCCCACGATGCGGGTGCTCGGCGAGGTCGCGCAGCGGGCGCAGACGGACCATGCGCTGACGCACCGGGGACACACACCTTTGGGCGCGGCCCACGCCACGGCCTATGTCCACGCCCGGGACCTCACCGCGACGGCCACCAACCGCCGGGCGCTGCGGGCCGGAAAACGCCACACGCCGGTGCAGCGCAGGCTCCGCGTCCGTAAGGAGCGGCTCTCCGGCGTCGCCATCGTCCCACAACCGTGCCTTTTATGCGGCGGCCCGGAGGAGACCCCGGTGCACATGCACGTGGGATGCGCCCACTCACAGCTCCTCTGGCCCCACTACCGCCAGGCGGTACACGAGGCGGCCCGCCACCTCCCACCCGGGGACAAAGCCCTGTGGGTGGCCTTGTGGCGCTCCGCAGGCGCCACATGGACGGAGGTATTCTGCTCCGGACTGGTGCCCGAAAACGCGGAGGCGCAGCTCCGCGCCATAGCCCGATACGACCCGCCGGGAGGGACCTCTGTGGACGATTTCCTCCACCACATGCTCCGGCGAGGGGACTTCGCATGGGAGCTTCGCAACCACCGGCTGGAGCAACTCCTCCGCGTGCCCCAGAGCGCGGCGGCGTGGGCACACCGGTGGCTCACTGCGGCGGAGGGCGACCACCCTCCCCCTCCCCCGCGCCCTGACAAGGACTTCGTAGTGAAGCGGTACCCAGAACCCCATGGCTAGGTTACGGCATACAACCGGTCTCCGGTCCACTAACCCCATGTACGGAAGGGAAGACGCCCGTTGACGCTCCGTTCCGTGCCGTAAAGCCCCGCATCGGCAACCGATGCACCGCCAGCGGAGATTTGTGTATCAGAATATCAGGAATCAACAGGGTTTTATTTTCATATTGTTTCCGTCAATTTTTATGCTTCCGTTCTGATATTCACTGTTTTGACTGCTGGCGGTTGGATCGCGACTTTACCGTAACCGCCAGTTTAACTGTAATTAATGGAAATTTTAACGCAATCCGTCACGAAGGCTCCAAAGCCTTCAGGAACTGCTTGGATGCTTCCGCAATTTTCTCATCTTACACTCGCAACCTTAATCCGAATTTTTCAGGATGTCGAAATCGGATTTTCGACTTCGACATCCCCGCACTTGATTTGACCTCTTTCGAGTGGACCTACGTGCTTCCCTATGCACGAATCAACTTCCCTTTTATTCTGCCCTCCATTTGTCTTAAAGATATGGGCAAAACAAAGTTGATTCGTGAGGCCACTTGTGAAGGTCATATCTCGTGTTGCTTGCGAGGAATTACGATAAGGAAACGTGGGATGTATTCACAATACTCCCGACGTAATTTAGGAAGCATAATATGCCTTGCGTCTCCACACGTGCGCGCTAGTGTAATGGATCATGGTCAATAGGGTAGAGTTTGCGTTGTAACTCTATGGCCATGATATTGCGTGCGTTAAGATAACTTTCGAGTGTAGCGCGCAAGTGTTGGTGTTGCATAGGAACTCTCCTTGAGTTCCTATGAGCGATTGACACAAAGTTATGCCCTTGGAGGGGCATGACATATCGTGGTGGGAGCTACCTTTTTGGGCAATATGTGGTATGTGCCATGTGTTGTGTTGCGTGCCCATTTGGCGGGTCCATTGCTCCAAACCGAACCCGCCAGTGGACCTCATATTGTGCAAGCCCCTTCTCCATACTCCCTACGATCAATTGCAAGCCTAACCTTCGTGAAGGGAAGCTTGTGTGGTGATCCCGAAGCGATGCGTTGGGAGCAAGGTGTGTGTTTTGCAATTTTCCATATTTTTATGTGCCCACTTGGGAAGTAGCGCTCGTAACCCTTCAAGGCGCCCCAAGTGGAGCACATATGTGGGATCAAAGGTCATTGGTGTCAAGTCATTGTGTTTAGAAGGATTAGTTGATTGCACGATCCAAGCCAAAGATATTATAATATAATCGTGCGCCTTTCAAGGCACTTTGGTTTGTCTTTGTGCCAATTTTGCCGTTTTTGGCCCGTCATGATGTCAAGTGGCGACCTTGTATCTCAACGTTGCGCTCAATTGACATCATGACTCAAGTATGTTATGAGGGTACATACTTCGCTGCCCAACATATCTTGGACCCGGCGAATAACTCCTCTTGGGCTTGGCATACCGTGGCCGCCATGTTGGCGATTTGGGACTATCCCAAATCATGGGCTCACTTGGCGACCCTGCCATTCCCAATACCGGAGGAGTTGGGCGACGCCCAAAAGATATGTTGGACACATATGACTTGATACCAATCCTATGGCACACTCCGGTCCGAGTCGGGCATGTGCCTCATTTGCCCTAACCATGAGTGTGCGCATTTTTGGCCATTTTGAGCAATTTTCCACTTTTGCTGCCCGCCGTGCCCTATGTTCTAACCCTCGTGCACGCCGGACGCATGGACCAATGGACCATATATGACATGGGTGTTATGGGTAATGGTCCCCATGGTCCACACACCACGTGGGCGAAGCGGAGCCACCTTCGTTAAGGTGCTAGCCCAAAGTGAGTGTGGGCAATTTTGCAATTCTGGCATTTGTGGACCCAATTGGGATCGTCACCACGCCGAGTGGCATGGAGATCTTTGAGAGCCAAGGGCATGGGAGTCTTCGTTGGACTCCCCGTGGATCGCGTATGGAATGACGGATCCGATCTCCAAGCCGGCGTGGAGATATACTATTGGGAGCACCCCGAATTTTGGCTCATTTCGAGCAGCCAAAATGACCCCATTTTGGGACCCCAATTTCCCCCTTCCGTGTGGTCAATTGGCGGCCCTTTTTCTCTACGCCCACAGGGAGCCCGGACCTAATTCCAAGTTGTGCACTCAGATATAAGTCATAGGTCCTGCCGCCTATCCTGTGAGCGATTGGCCTTGCCCTGGCCGGGCGAGCCACGCGTGGGAGTGAGGCCAATTTTGGTGATTTTGGCATCATGACCCCACTTGACTCATCCGTGTTGCCCTGATGCCGGGACCTCAGAGGGAACCAAGTTGGATGAGGGCTCCAGGGAGTTCGTACTCGAAGGGCATAGGGTCAGTTGCCTCGTCCCTACCTCTGGCGGGTCCGGACAAGAGGTCAATTTTGGGGATTTTGGAGTTAATTTCAGTTTGGGCTGAAACAGCCCATTTTCAGCTACCAACTCCTGGGTGATAATGGCGGGGCCATATCTCTGGCTCAGAGAAGAGTTGGGACCTGCCGTTTAGGGAGGATAGGGAGCCACTGTCGGTTGGCCTTGGAGCTAATTGGTTCCCAGGAACTCGCCTGTGGCTGTGCGGGACACCTCCCCCATTGGCAGGGTTTCAGGGTCCGGACTGAGCAGGGCATGGGTTGTGTTTGAGCCCCCGCCCCCACCAGCCACTGAGAGGGTCGGACCTGGGATTGGGATATGAGTTGGGACTGAGTGTCTATTGTCCTGTAATGCCCTTACCCCAGTCCAGTCTTAACCCCATGTGTACATATCCTGATGTGTTGCTGTACATACTTTCGTTCCCTCATTTCAGAGTGGCAAGGATTCTGAAACGCTTTGTCACATGACATGAGCGCATTGATGCCCCTGTGAGCGTAGTGCTTTGCCTGCCTGCTCACTTGCGCGTGTCCCGCAGCGTCCCGTGGCTGGCCCCCCCCGGGAACGCGTCAGTAGCCTCCCTCCGTGTCGTGAATGGCACTCTGGAGTGCCCACCCCAAGAGGGCCCCCACCCGTACCAGGACCTGCCGGGGGGGTTCTCGAGGCACCTACAAGACGCCCTCTTCCCACCGTGGATCATCGGGCGCGGCTTCATGACCGCGTGGGAGGCGCGCATCGTGGGTGAGGAATGGGCGCGCGAGTGGGGCCGGTGGTGCGCCGCCACGCGCGCCCCGGAGACCCCTGCGCAACGATACGCCGCCATCCCGCTCAAGGGATGGGGGTCGGACACCCGGCCGAGACCCACCGCGATCCGCGGGGCGGGACCTGACCACCCGTGGGACGCGGCGACGGGGGAATGGCTGCAGGCGGCCCCGGGGCCGCAAACGGGATGGACTGGGGACGTGTCCTCACTCGTCAGGACACCCGTCGCGCCCCGCATCGTCCTTCACGCCGCCAACGTACTCCGGGCTACGGAGATACGCATGTGGGGACACGCCTCGGCCACCGTCCGGTGGCACCCCCCAGAGGACGGGGCCGCCCAGCTCGCCGTGGCGCACTTCAAAGCTGGGGGGCCGGTATACGACGACGCCCTGTCCCGGCTGGGCGACACCCAGGGGCCCTTGCTCCTCATGCTCCCCACCGGCATTGCAGCCGCGCTGCGCCAGGAGCTAGACGGCTGCGAAGGGCTGCGAATGGGATGGGAGGCACTCGCGAACGGCATCCTGCTGGCCCTCCTCCACCGAGACACCGCGAACGGGTGCCAATGGGATGCGCTGACGCCCCACCTCACCGGGCGCCACGTGTACATGGCAAGCCCCCCCCAGGGGCACCCCCGCCCGGCGTGGGACGACCTCATCGCCGCCTTCCACGACCACGGGATCCTCCCCGACAACACGTGGCAGAAGGTCCAGCGGAAGACGCTTGGCAAGGACTACCGGCGCCGCGTCCGCGCCCGCCTGCTGGAGATCCGGGACCCCCTCCGACTGAGGTGGGACGACCTCTGGCTCCGCCATCTTGACCCTTGGCCGCCGCCCTCCCACCTCCCACACACCTGCCGACTCTGCGGGGAATGTGACACGGTGTCCTCCGCAGCATCGACAGGCACCAACAGGTGCGCGCGGTGCGCCCAGGTGGCCGCGTGCCCCTGGCCCGAACCTCCCGCAGGCCCGCGCAGGCGCACAGAGGAGGAGGCCCTGCACCGGCGCATCGAGGGGGCGCACACCTCCTCACACGAACGAGCGGGCCCCGCGGGCGCTGCCCTTCTGTGGATCCACGTGCACCTGCGGGACCCCACATCCGTTGCGCACCTGTCGCACGTGTTCGCGCCCTAACCCCCACCCGCCGCCGCCCTTTGCAGAGCCCGCAGCACCATGCCACGCCGACGGGGGGATGGGCCGGGACACACCAGGGCCCACCGCAAAGCGCAGGAGGCGGCCGTCCGGGGCCTGGTGGCGGACGCGGTGGCGGAGGCACACGAAGCGCACGCTGCCGCACGGTGTGACCTGACGGGCAGTGCGAGGGCTTTCTTCAACGAGACCGCCCTCCCGGCCGTCCGCGCCCTGAACGGAGCGGGGGCCCCTACGCTGCTCCCGGCAATGCACCGGATCGTGAACGCCGTCCAGCTGGGGCTCATCAGCCCGGAGGCGGCCCTCTACGGGCACTGGATGGAGTGGCGCGAGTCCAACCGGTCGGGCCGGCCCCTGTCCATGAAGGACACCCTGCGGCTGACGGGAGCAGGGTCTGCCATGTCCCTCCGCAGCAGCGCCCCAGCCCTGCTGCACGCCCTCAGGACGCGCTACCCTGGGGACGCGGCCCCGTACATGAACCAGGCGCGGGCCACGTACCCGGGAGGAGTGTCCGAGCTGGATGCGGCGCTCCACCTTCTACACCCACCGGACGAGGACCTGGAGGTGGGCGAGACCACGGTGTTCGTGGAAGGCGCGGACGAGGCTTCCGCCCGCCCCCGGCCGACCAACCCAGTGTAGGACGGCACCAGGCCTACCCCCCCGTACGCCATCGTATGCGAGGCGTTCCCCAGGGAGCCCACTTGGTGCCCCGCCCTCCCGCCTGCGACGCACGCGCCCCGCGGCTGGGCTAACCCAGACCTGTCCCCCCCCCTCTCCAGAACCAGGGGTGCCCACCACAGGGGGCAGGTCCTCTGGCAAGAGTGCCCTGGCACCCCACTGCTCCTCCTCGTCGTCGCGACCCGCGGGGACCCGGGGCGGATCCTGGGGATCACCCCCACCCACCTCTATCGGGCAACACCCGTACCCCGCCCCCCCCTCCCGGCGCCCGCGGCGCGGGACGGAGTACACACCTTCCTGCAAACACAGGAGGTCACCGCCGTTACGGGGGTCCACCTGGTGCGGCTCCCCCCGACACCACTCGACGACCCGCGGGGGCCCAGGGCCCTGGGCCCCGCCCCAGACTGGGAGCTATGGCGCGGCGGGCCGCGTGGCTCCCCCGCCTCCCCTCCCAATCCCGCTGGATGGCCGCCGGCCCCCGGCCGTGCGGGGCTGACGCCACAGCCGGCCCCCCACCCCCTCCCCCCCTCCCCCCCGCAGAGCACCACACGGCACTGCCCACGGCACGGCACTGATGCACCAGGAGGTAGAGTAAGAAAAAGTGCTTTTCCAATGCTTTGAGGCATACTCTAGTTGTATTAGGGATGCACTGAGCATCCAGGCATTTCTATCTTAGTATTGGTCCCACCAAAACTGGTGATAACACATTTTGACCTATGGAACCAAACACCCAATCAGGATATGGAGTGGACCCCTTAATCCCCTTTCAATGTGAGGCAAATCATCTTTTCCTGAGTTGACTGAGTACTGACATATCCAGGGCAGAGCCTATGAATTTATCTATGTTTTCCCATGAATTCTTAGCTATCCTAGTGGTATGCACCCTAGGGGGCTGGGCACCTCTTTTTGAGAGGTCCTGGGTTCAGTTCCCGGTCAGCCCAGCTAAGTAGGAAGATCCCATGTGACATGGCAGTGACCTCATCGCCACATGCCCTGCCACCTCAGCACATATGGGACCCAAAACAAAGAGTGCACATCTCCTGAGATGGCACTATGGAGATAGAGTGACCATGGGGCATTTTTCCAACTCTTTTCCAAAACAATTCAGCTATCTTTGTGAATATGCAATCCGATTTGACCTGAGTTGCAGTTTCTGTGAATATCCTTTCGTCTTTCACTGTTTACACTGCAGCCCTTCATGCTTTGATCCTGATTCTCTTCTCCTTGCACACCTCTGGCTTGGGCTATCCTGGATTTACTGTATTTCAGCAAACGAAAACTTTTCATCTCCAAAAACAAGCAGCAGGAAACCCTACACCAGCAACAAGCAGCAGGAGAGACAAAAACACAGTGTTGAAACCACTATAAACTTTTCTGGTAGCAGAGGCAGTCTGTCTCTGCGCACCGGCAGCAACCCCGCGCCGTACATCCAGTGCGCCGAGTACAGGCACATATAAGCAGAAGGGCGAACGAAGATGGATACAAGGAAGGAGGACGCCGACGTGAAGACAGCGCCTGAGGCACCGGCAAGGCCAGCACCTGGCGCTGTACCTTCGGAACCCTTACATGGGCCAGTGGAAGCGGCTGAGGACTCGCTGGATGGACTCCAGACGGCCTTCGGGGCCCTGTCCGTCGAAGAGGTGGTCTCTCAGCCTGTGAAGAGGAAGAGAGAGAGCGAGAAGGATGCTGGAGACGAAGCAGACGAAGGAGATGAACAAGGGCAAGACCTGACGAATGACCCTACCTTCGAAGGCGCACCAAGCGCTTCTGGCCTCCACGCATCACCCTCTCCTATAACTACCACACTCCCAGCCGCTGCAACATCCACTCCCATAACCAACCCGCCTATGGCAGAGGGCACAGGCTTTACTGGCATGCCTCACTACCCCGCCTATGGTATGGGCCCACCTACCACTGCGCTCCCTGAGGCAACTACTGCCAGTGAGCCGGTGGCTTCCAGCTCTGCGCCGCGATGGTATGCGGCCGAATATCCCCATCCACTACCCGCTACTGGAACCTATGTGGATGTTCCTGGGTATGCACCTGGGTATGCAACCTTGAGTGGGTTGAGGAGAGGACCGGAATATCTTGGTGGCAGGAGTAGAGGATCGGGAAGATCCTCCAACAGGTCCCTGACGCGGTCGGAGATCAACGAGGTGCTCCGAGGAGCCACTTCAAAAGTCGTGGGCGACCTCACTCAAGAAATCCGAGAGAAACTGGAGCCCCTGATGATCCCGCCCCAAGCGTCACCTACCACGGTGGGAATGTCACCCCACCGAGTACAGGCCAACCACCTGGCGGCAGGGTTGACAAATACCCTGGGGAGCCTGAGGAGTCGACCGATGCCGACCCCTGCAGCTATACCGAGAAGTCCCTTCGTACCGAGAACGGCCCAGCCGCCCTACAGCCACGTGACGAACTCTACGAGGGCCGAGCTGGACCGGCTGGGGCTGACAGCCTTAAGGGCAATGGTGGACGTGGAGCCTTATGGCTCTAGTGATCTAGGCGGAGACCCCTCCGATGATGAGCCCCCGTCGATGACTTCTACTTCGCCCTCGGAGGACGATGACCCGGAGGACTCCGAGGACCCAAAGGGGAAGAAGAAGAAGAAGAAGAAGAAGAAGACCCGACACCCTGAGGGACGCAGGTCTCAGGAGGCGAAGGCTATTGCCACCTCCAAGATCGTGGTGAACCTGCCTGAGTTCACAGGCAAGGACCTCAGCGAGTTCGCTGAGAATTTTGGCCGGTTTCTTCGATTGACCGGCCAAACCCACGCTAGTGGGCGAGTCAAATGCGATCTGCTCCTGCAGTGCTGCAAGACCAAGTACCTGGAGAAGCAGGTCAGGCAGATCGTGACTATCTCCGCCACCTTTGCCGATGTGTTGGTTGCCCTGGAGAGGCAGTACCCGACCTACGAAACTGACCTCTCCATCAGGGCCGAGATCCAGAACCTGCCCGTGCTGCCCAACAACCCCAAACCTGGCAGGGTCTCTGAGCTGTTGGCTGACCTGGATCACTGGGCTGGACGACTGACGCCCGGTTCCTACAGCAGCGACAACCTGCTGTTCTGGTTGGTGGCCAAGCTCCCTCCAGAGCTGTGGGACGAGTGCCGTTCGACGGCGGAGCGCAAGGCTAGATCCCTCCGCTACGAGGATCTATGCGTGCTACTCCTGGAGCTGGCGCTGGAGAAGGAGAGCGACCAGCACTTGAACAATTACCGTCCTGGAGGAGGAGGTTCTGGAGGTCATGGCAAAGGGTACCAAGGGTCCCGACCTGGGCAGGGGACTACCCCCAAACACGCCCAGGCCCGTATCATGGAGAACGTGAAGGAGCTATTCTGGTGTGATGCCAGAGACGAGCAGGGCCACCTGCAGCACGCCCCTGACTGCGAGCAGCGAGACTGCTTCGTAGTCCAGGGGAAGCAGCAGGAGAAGAACACCGGCGCCAAAGCGAAGCTGCCGGATCATTACAGGTGCACCATCACGTGTGCATTCTGCGGGAAGCGGAAGCACTACGAGGATGAGTGCTACCATAAGCAACGCCTATCGGCGAAGCTTAAGGGTGAAGATCCTGGCAAAGGCTCAGGCAAAGGTGGAGGCAAAGGCAAAGGCAATGACTCCGGCAAGGGCAAGTCCAAAGGACGTGGTCAAGGGCAAGACAAGGGTCAAGATGGACGAGGAGGAGGCGCTAACCACCAGCCCGACAACAAGAACAAGGACAAGAACGGAGGCAACCCCAACCCTAATCCAGGGGGGAACTCCGAGCCCTCTGGAGGGCAGTCTGGTCCTACCACACGCTCACAAACGCAGGCCCAGCAAGAACAAGGAGCCAAGCGTGAGCATGAAGGTGGTGATGACGCCAACGCTAAGAAGAGGAGCCGTTTCATGAGGATGGCCCGCAAATTGCGGAACAAGGGGTTCGAGGTGACCTGTCCCGCGGAGTTCTGACGGGGACGATCTGGTGGCACCCAAGACCTGGTGTTTTGGGTACGTATCCGACTAGGGGGACGCGAATGCCTGGGGGTATTAGACACTGGCGCCACCATATCTATAGTGGCCAAGAAAATTTTACCTTGTGGGAGCCTGAAGAACACCATGACCACCGCTGCTATACGCATGGGGGATGGACATGTGGTGCACAGCTGCGGGGACTGTGAAGTGGAGGTACCTATGGGCTCCTGGACTATCGCCCATCGGTTCTATGTGATGGACACTGAGGCCTTCGACTTTGTACTGGGTACTGACTTCTTCGTACAGCACTCCCAGATACAATCCCTGACGCTGCAAGCGCCCTACCTCCTCTACGTGGACCACCGCAGTGGCAGAGAGTCTGTGCCACTGGAGCAGTCGGAACATACCTCGAGTTACCTGAGGCTATCGAAGGAGGAGCCCTCGAACATGATGGCGGCCCTCAAAACTGAGGACTATCAACTATTGGGGGAAGTCCTAGACCAAGGTCTGAAGGAGTTGGGTTACTCTCGAGAAGACCTGAGTGTGGAGTTGTTCGCCAGCGACAAGCAGCATGTACTGGACCTTTACTGCAGCAAGGGGAAGAACTGCAGCTACAAATTTTACTGGCCCTCTTTCAGGATGGCCTACGGGAACCCCAGGTTCAGTGACCTGGGGAAGGTGCTGACCAAGGTGGCCTTCGAACGTTCCCGTATGGTCCTGTGTTCCCCCGATTGGGGAGCCCATGGGGGCAACGAATACTGGCGAAACCTCCTGGACAGGCTGACTATCAGCTCTGTTCTGTTACCTGATGAGGCCATCTACGTGCCTCTGGGGCGTAAGACGCCTATTGGGAAACCCGGATGAGGAGTATGCTGAGCGTAGTGGACGGAGGTCTTACCTCCATCCCCTGGGAGGATCTGGACCCGACTCTGGTCCAGGCTATACAACGAGAAAGCAACGGACTCGCCTTGGGTGACTTGAAGGATCGCCTACGACCTCAAGATGCTATTGAGACTACACCCGGAGGAGATGAGTACGTTGTGACTGACACCAACGCCCCCAACTCTCCCTGTCATGTACCT
This sequence comes from Eutreptiella sp. 'Long Island Sound 2002', assembly GCA_964036045.1. NCBI lineage: Eukaryota > Euglenozoa > Euglenophyceae > Eutreptiales > Eutreptiaceae > Eutreptiella > Eutreptiella sp. 'Long Island Sound 2002'. The sequence continues at coordinate 46,129,983 of OZ038389.1, read as the reverse complement.
GTTCCTGATGGAGTCTCTGAGTGTGGACTATCTGAGCTACCTAGCTCTATCCACTCAGATGACGAAACTGAGCACGACGCCTTCTTCGTGCAGACCTGTGTGGAGGAAGTGGAGAACGCCGAGTACGTCGCCCCACTGAAACCCCTACTCTCCATGAGGGTGGAAGACCCCGTGGACGAGGAGCTGGACCCTCGATCCAGGCTAAGGGAGTATGTGGATTCCAAGAGGAAGTTGGTGGCGAAAAAGCTATGCTACGCGAAGCCTACCTGCAGCTCATGGCCACTGAAGCAAGGACGTATGGGAGACCTATCCCAATTGCAGGAGGACCTCGAACAGAAGATCACCACCTGGCAAAGGGAGGTAGATCTTAAGCTCATGAAGAGCGTGTGGGGCGCCCATGTGAGGACCCCAGAGGAGGACGACCTCTCGGAGGAATGTGTATGTAAACCCCCTCGAGCGTGCCTATGCTGCCATCGTCCACCGCAGATGGTTGAACAAGACCTTCTATATGCCTACCAAGGGCTGAAGGACACTACCACGGGCGAAGAGTCGGTGGAGGACCACCTCTCGACGTCTATTACTCAGGGGGCAAGCAACTTACACTCTGACGAGGACATGGAGGACAAGATCAAGGTATTGGACCCGCGGGTACAGAAGCTTATAAGGACCTATCTGGAGGTGTTCGGAGAACTACCCCCTCCAGCCTCATGTGACAAGCTGGTACAGATGGACCTCAAGCTGAAACCCGAGTTCGTGGGTCACAAGATCCGGAGGAGACCCTATCTAGCTCCTAAAGAGCAGGCCGACGAGATTGAGCGACAAATACAAGAAGGTATCGACGCTGGCCTAGTCCTGGAGTACAAGGACGGGGACTACCCCCTACACTGCAGCCCCTGTTTCCTGGTGGCTAAACCTGGGTCTACAGCCAAACGGCTGGTAGTGGACTACGGAGAGCTGAACAAGAAGACGCTGAACCACTAAGGGTCCGTTCCCAATATGGAGTCTACCCTGGAGAAGATAGCCTCCTGCCGCTACAAGACCAAGATGGACAAGAGGAGCGGATTCTGGCAAGTGGACCTGACGCCCAACGCACAGGAACTACTGGCCTCCATCACCCCTCAGGGGAGGGTGTTCAAGTGGAAGGTTATGCCGTTTGGCGTGGTTAACGCACCCGCTCTATTCCAAGAGCTGATGAACATGATCTTGTCCATCCTACGAAGGAGACCTAAGGTGCAGGAGCTCATATCCTGTGGTGCCCAGATGGAGGCTCACATCGACGATGTATGCCTCGGGACCAATACCGAGGAGGATCACCTAATCCTCTTGGGTGAGTTCTTTGCGGTCTGCCAGGAGAACCACACACGACTCAAGCTGGAGAAGTGTGAGTTCATGCAGGAGACCATGCAGTACCTGGGGTTTGACGTTGGCTATGGGTGGTCGACCCCAGCGGCCTCTAAGGCCAAACCCCTGATGGATGCCAAGGTACGACACGAAGACCCCAAGAAAGGACTTCATGATGTACGCAGTTTCATTGGGGCGTGCAACTTCTATCGCCGCCACATCAAAAACCTCACCTACACCAGCGCCGTTCTGACGGACTTGATCAAGAAGAGTACTACTTGGCTCTGGGGCCCACAAGAGCAACAAGCGTTTGACGAGCTCAAAGACAAGGTAGCCAACGCTAAGTGCTTGGGCGTGCCTAGGGCACAAGGGGAGATTATCCTGGTGACCGACGCGAGCAATGTGGGCGGTGGTGGAACGTTGTTCCAATGGCAAGCACTAGAGAAGGAGGAGTTCGACTCGGCCATTTCCCAATGGGGGACGGAAGGTCTCAACCGAGATGGAACCCTCAAGCACAGCTACCCTGACGACAAGTGGGTCCTAGTACCTCTGGGCCACTGGAACTGGAAGTGGAACCAGGCCAGGGGGAACTACTCCACCTATGAGCAGGAATTGCTCGCGGGTATGCTGGTGTTATCCTCACAAGCACGACTGTTGGGGAGTAACCCTGTGGTCTGGCTGTGCGACCAAGAACCGGTCCGCAGTTTCCAGAAGGGTCCCCCCCCTGAGAAGGCCAAGCTACGGCGCTGGTGGACCTACCTCAGTCAACTACGGCTGACGGTACACCATATCCAGGGAGTGAAGAACGAGTGTGCCGACTACATCAGCCGCAACAACTTCGACGCCCTGATTGGTGCCCGGTCTGAAGCGCTGGCTAAGGAGGCGTTCAGCCGTATGGACGTCCACTTGGACCTCAACATGACGATGATACGCCCCCTGGATGGACTCCAACAATCGGAGTACCTGAAGGAGTTTGGGGACATCTACAAGCGTCTGGAGAAACGCCTTGAACCCCTCCTGGTCAACCAAGACCAGTGGAAGAGGGACAAGAGCTACCTCTGGCACGAGGACCGCATCGTGGTGCCTAGTGACCGAGTCCCAGCGCTGCTGAAGTGGACCCATGAGTCCAGCGGTCATGTGGGTGCTGACCGTACCCTGAGGCTGTTCAAGCAGTGGTTCCACACTACGTGGACTGACGACCAACTGCGGAAAACCCTCCAGCCTATCGCGGACAAGTGCCCGTGCAGGTCCTGTAAACCAGGGGATATCAGGGACAGAGGTCTCTACTCGACCCTGCCCATCCCTCACTGTGCTAACAGTGTTCTATACGTGGACTACACGGAGATGCCGAAGTTCGGGGGCTATGACTTCGCCCTCGTGGTAACCTGTGGGTTGACCAGGTTTACCAGGGTTTTCCCATGTACCAAGCACATTACCGGGGAGGAGACTATCAAGATACTCCTGGAGGAGTGGTTTTGTGTCTATGGGGCGCCCAAGGAGATCAACTCCGATGAGGACGTACGAGTACGCTCAGATACTGGCTGGTACAAGAGGGTCCTGAGATCCCTCAATGTCCAGGTGTCTACGGGGATTCCCTACTCTCACACGAGCAACTTCCTATGTGAGCGACAGATCCGTGTCCTCAAGGAGAATGTAAGGATATGGTGCAAAACTGAACGCACCAGAGACTGGGTGAGACTACTCCCCGTCATACCCTTGATGATGAACTCCCAAGAGAGTTCAGCTACTGGCTACTCGCCCCATGAGCTATTCCTAGGGCGCCCGGCATGGTTCCTACATCCCCCCTATCCAGAGGACACCCATTCTTCTGTGGGTGAATGGGTCCAAGAGCAACAAGCGAAGGTGGACAAGGCCAAGGCTATGCTCCAGAGAGTGAGGGAGCGTCAGTGGAACAAGAAGAACAAGCACCGAGTACCGGCCACCTACCAAGAGGGGGACTGGGTGCTGGTGCACCACAGTCGACTACCCGCCTGGCCACGCTCTACCAGCGATGACCCATACTTCGGGCCGTACAAGATTCTATCAGTGGATGGACACCGTATCACCGTGCGGTGTTCTCCCCGTCTAGGGGGGACCCTGGTGTGCGCTGCTCAACACCTGAAGCGCTACTATGATCCTGAAGACCTCTGTGGGGAGGAGTGCGAGCTGAACGACGAGGAAATCGCCGCTCTGGACCTACAAGGGGCTGCCAGCCCTATGGAAGTTGAGGGTGAACTCCCCGACATGAACGCCGAGGAGATGGCTAAGGAGGGCTTCTACCTGGTAAAGTCTGTCCTACGCCACCGCTATCGCCAGGGTTGGCGCTTCCTCACCCTCTGGGAAGGGTTTGGAGTCGAAGAGGCCACCTGGGAGCCCTTCTCTGCATTTGTTCTACCTGAGGGACGCCTAAACTCAGTTCTGGTGGACTACTTGTCCCAGAACAACCTTGGTGAGTTGCTGAGGCTCGCTGAGACACTTGCCTCCAAGACTAAAGCTAGGGACTGAACCTTACCCTTACCTGCCAAAGTGTATGTGTGAGTGTGCTAGTCCTAAGGTCCTGAGAGCAAGCCGCAGAAGTGGTGTCCTAATTATACCCAAGTCGGCACACTTGCTAAACCTGGAGGGTTGTCTTATTGATGCCACGGGGTACGCCCCGGGTCTCCCCTCCCCTAAGCGCCCAATTTCTGTGCTGGCGCAAAGCGTTTGGGGAATACCCAGCGTACTAATCCAGGTATTGTTTTCCCTACCTATCTGTCTACTACAGGGAGGGGTGGCCAAAAGCTATGAAGGCATGAAAACGCCGTTTTGCTAAGTGACCAAAACACTGACCTAACCACTGCCACAGCCCACCAACCCTGCTAAAATTGCAGGAAACGGGTGGGACAGTGAAACACGCACTACAGGTCCTACACACCCTACAGTGGCACCATCCTGGTGGGCGAGCACTGGGGCAACTGGCTCAAGCCCCCACGCAGGACTACCACTCCTACACGCACACTCTACTGGGTGTTGTTGAAGAACATGTCGTGGGTTTGTAGCGACCCTCCTGTGAAGAAGACAAGAGAACACAGCGCTGCTAAGCAACTGTGGCGTAACAGGGGACGCCACAACGCGTTTCCCCTGCTAGGGCTTGGAGGGAAGAGGTGCTCTTTTTGCGTGCACGGCGCAGATGTTGAAGGAGTCGGACTCCCTGCTCTGCCACAGGCAGAGGGGAGTTATTTGTTTGTGTGATCTGCGCCCTTGTTTAGCAGGGCAATAAAAAATGGTATGCTGCTGCACCAATCACCCTACCTGCCCACCTGTAAAACAAAGGCAAATGAAGGGGCGTTTGCGGCGGAGGAACCAAGCCACACTCCAGGTATTATACCCTTCTCAGTGTGACCTATAATACACTGTCCGCAAACACGCTGAAGGATCAGCTACCCCTGTCAAGCAAGCAAGCGTTAAGAGACTCCTCAGGTTCTCTTAAAGAACGTACCGAGGAGCCCCTGGGTAGCCTAAACAAGGTTTACCGTGCGCACTTCGCGTGGCCTACCCTTTAATGCGTGTGTGAATGCACGAGCATGCACGACTGTGTTGGGCAAACCTGCCCATCTTAACCGCAATCTCGAACTCCACCAGGGGGTGGCCCCACCTTGGCGTACCTACCTTACCTACCGCTGGAGAGTGAAGCAAGGTGAGGAGAAAAACAGGGCGCACGCGAAGAACGTTGCTATGCACTTGTGTGTATGTCTAATCACCCTGATCTGACCTCTAATCATCTGCAATCTTTCTAATCCATCCCTCTATCGCGTTCTATCGTTGTTAGCGCTGCTACAAGACTCGTTCACGGAGACACGAGACGAGCAATGTGTATGCGGCATACGAGACGAGCATACCTGTAGTTTATACCTGATTCATTGAAGTCTTTTCGTTGATTTTCGAATTCTTGAATTTTTGATACTTCTATTAGTGTAGGTGAAATTTGTATGTTTATTTATCAATGTGTGTCTCGTCATTTTCAAGACTATGTGAGACATACGTTTATAATTCCATCATTTCTTCATTTTCCGGCGCTTCGCTAGGAGCCGCTCCTGCGCGCCGCCTTTTTATGCGTATGAATTTCTGGATTTAAAAAATCTAGAGATGACTATAATTTTTACAAAAATGTGCTTCTGATGCACAATTGGATTCTGCTCAGGTGTGTTGTCTTAGAAAAATTCTAGGCCGTCATTTGACGGATTTTGGTGTCGTCGCTTCGTTTTTGCGTGGATTCGTCCATAATTCTCCCATTCCTGCCTCTGCAGATACCCACGCGCAGCCTCGCTGAGTAGGCCGTGTTCGGGCCGAAACGCAGCAGCCTGGAGAGACTGAGCAGAACCCAAGACCCCACCAAGGGGCAATTAAATTTTTTCACGACTCCCTTCGCCCTAAGACAGGTAACAGGTCGCCAGCAGGTTTACGAGAACCCATGCGAGTGTGTATATTGTGTCTTGCGTTGGGTTTGTGTCGCGCTGCGTCTTGGAGGGAGGGATGTACATGCACATGTTTTGGCATGCTCCCAAACTAACCCCACCAAGCCACAGGAGCCCGTGCAGCGCCATGAGCACTGAGTCTTCTGTAGGAAATGTTACAAACAGAGCAGCAAAAGAGCGCCAGCCATGGTGAGCGCCCATTATTCTGTGTGAGGGAAACTATAGGTATTTTAAAGTAGATGTGGAAACCAAGGAAAGGCCAAGAAAAAATCTCTTTTTCCTAAAATGCGACAGTGGTGGCCACCACAGCACAAGGGGGGAGTAAGAAAAAGTGCTTTTCCAATGCTTTGAGGCATACTCTAGTTGTATTAGAGATGCACTGAGCATCCAGGCATTTCTATCTTAGTATTGGTCCCACCAAAACTGGTGATAACACATTTTGACCTATGGAACCAAACACCCAATCAGGATATGGAGTGGACCCCTTAATCCCCTTTCAATGTGAGGCAAATCATCTTTTCCTGAGTTGACTGAGTACTGACATATCCAGGGCAGAGCCTATGAATTTATCTATGTTTTTCCATGAATTCTTAGCTATCCTAGTGGTATGCACCCTAGGGGGCTGGGCACCTCTTTTTGAGAGGTCCTGGGTTCAATTCCCGGTCAGCCTAGCTAAGTAGGAAGATCCCATGTGACATGGCAGTGACCTCATCGCCACATGCCCTGCCACCTCAGCACATATGGGACCCAAAACAAAGAGTGCACATCTCCTGAGATGGCACTATGGAGATAGAGTGACCATGGGGCAGTTTTCCAACTCTTTTCCAAAACAATTCAGCTATCTTTGTGAATATGCAATCCGATTTGACCTGAGTTGCAGTTTCTGTGAATATCCTTTCATCTTTCACTGTTTACACTGCAGCCCTTCATGCTTTGATCCTGATTCTCTTCTCCTTGCACACCTCTGGCTTGGGCTATCCTGGATTTACTGTATTTCAGTAAACAAAAGCTTTTCATCTCCAAAAACAAGCAGCAGGAAACCCTATACCAGCAGCAAGCAGCAGGAGAGACAAAAACACAGTGTTGAAACCACTATAAACGTTTCTGGTAGTGGGAAGGGCGCGCCTGCCACCACGCATGCCTACCAGGATAACAGTGATGGCAGACTCCGAAAGGCTCCCCCTAGCGGGACGGTTGCCACCACCGCCGGTCCCGCTCCCGCTCCCCCGCCTCTCCGGAGTGGACGGGGGAGACCCTCGCGGAGCGCGAGGAGCGGAGGCTGGCGGAGGCGGCGGTGCTGGTCGGGCCGCCGCCGCCGGCCCGGGAGCCTGAGCCAGCCGAGATGACCGCCCCCGCCGCCCAAGCAGCAAGCCCCGCCGCCCCGCCCCGGGAGGGGGCCCCAGACGCGCAGGAAGCGGAGACCGCAGACCCAGCAAGCCACGCCGCGGCCCCGACCGCGGCCACCGGCACGCCGCCGACACGGGGGGTAGCCCCGGGCTGCCGCAGCCGCAGAGGAGAGCGAGAAGGGCGCGCGAGGGGTTGCGACCGCGGCCCCGGCGGGCCGCGCCACCACCTCGGCCGACCACGCCGCGACCCCCAGCACGCCGCGAAAGCGGGGGGCGGACCCCGCACGGGCCACGGGCGCCTCGCCGGCGGCCGCCACGGCAGCGAAGGAGAGCGAGGAGGGCGCGCGAGGGGCTGCGGCCGCGACCCCAGCGGGCCGCGCCACCGCCTCGGCCAACCACGCCGCAACCCCCAGCACGCCGCGAACGCGGGGGACGGACCCCGCACGGGCCACGGGCGCCTCGCCGGCGGCCGCCACAGCAGCAGAGGAGAGCGAGGAGGGCGCGCAAGGAGTTGCGACCGCGGCCCCGGCGGGCCGCGCCACCGCCTCGGCCGGCCACGCCGCGACCCCCAGCACACCGTGCAAGCGAGGGACCGACCCAGCACGGGCCACGGGCGCCTCGCCAGCGGCCGCCGCAGCAGCAGCAGTGGGCAGGGAGAGCGCGAAGTACCGCGCCCACGCCAACCCCACCCACACCCACACCAGCACCCCCAAGCAGTTCCCCCCCAAGCCCTTCCCCCCGGGGCGGGAGCGGCACGTCCGCCCCCCGGCGCCCGAGCGCTCGCCGCCGGGCGTCACGCTGCCGCAGCTGCAAAGACAGCGGGACGCCCTGCGCGTGATTCAGGACGGGCGGGAGGGCGCGCAGGCAGAGCGGCGTGCCAGCCACGGGAGCGCGGAGCGGGGGGCAGGAGGCGACAGGGGAAGTGCCCAGGAGCGCGCGCAAGGAGCAGGCCAGGGCACGCGCGGCAGGGAGCAAGGGCGCAGCAGCGGGGGGGAGCAGAGCGCAGGCAGGGGACGGCGCGACTCAGGGCAGGGGGCCGGGAAGGGGCCAGGGCACGGGAAGGGCGCGCAGGGGCACGGGCAGGGAGCCCAGGTGCAGGGGGCAGGGCGAGGGGAGGTGGGTGAGCGGGCGAGCCAGGGCGTGGGGGACGGGAGGCGGGACCCGCGGCACGGGCAGGGGGCTGGAAAGGGGCCCAAGGGCAAGGGCAAGGGCGCCGCGGGCCCCAAGGGACAGGCGGGACGGGGCATGGGAGCCCAGGGGGGAGGGCGGGACAAAGGGAGGGGGGCGGAGAGCGGGTCGCCCCCGCAGCCGTACGTGCAGCCGGTGAGGTGCATCCCCCCCGGCATCCAACAGATGCCGGCGCACCACACCCACCACCACCACCACCACCACCACCACCACCTGTACAACATCGACCCTGACGCCGGCGAGCTCGTCCCCCCCCAAACCCCCACAACCCCGGCACCAGCCAGCCCCCCCCGCGCCGAGGGCGGAGCCGGCGCGGATGGCCTCGGCGGAGGGGGGGCGGGGCGCGGCATCGGCGCCGCAGGCACAGGGGCAGCGAGGGGGGCCGGCGCGGGGGGCAGAGGGGGGCCAGCCATGGGACCGGGACTGGGGCGCGGTCCCGGACCCTCTGGGGGAGGAGACCCTCCCCCTGGTGGGGGAGGTGTACGGGTGGTTGTGCTGGGCCAACCAGGGGACCTCCCGGAGGTTGAGGAACCGGCCCTTCGATGCCGTGCTCCTCCGGAGAGACGGAGGAAACCGAGAGGTACCCCCGGGGGGGTGGGCAGCCCCAGAGGACCATGAGAGGGTCCTCAGGTCAGTGGTCGGGGCGGCGTGGCCCGACAGGGAGCCGACGTGGCCGGCCTTCCTGGAAGGGGGAGCGGTGCTCCGCATCACGGATGCGGACGCCAACAACTGGCTCCCCCGGGCTTAGCGCAGCGCCCTCGCCCACTGGCGCTACCGCCGGCACAACCCGCCGCCGCCACAGCCCCAGCCCCCACACAAGCGGCGGCGCAGGTGATGGGCCAGACGGCTGATGCGAGAGAGTGGGGGGGGGAGCTGGGCCCCCCGACCCACGCCCCCCCCACGGTACGGCACGACGCATGAGAGCGTGCCACCTCCTGCGGGAGGGAGGGCAGAGACAACGAGCGCGGGGGGGAACCTGCTGCCCCGCAGCCCGCTAACCACTGACCGCTAACCCTCACGGCCGCCCCCGGCCGGCCAGCGCCGCGCGACAACGGCCGGGGGGATGAGGGGCCCCAGCGAGGGCCTGCACGAGGGTCCGGCTCTAGGTAGAGGGGGGCGGGGGAAGGGCCCAACCCCCCAGCCGAGGGCTGGCCCCCGGGACCGGGACTGCCATGCCGCCCCCCCCCCCGGCCGTCAGGAGGCGTCGCCAGGGGACCAGAGGGCCCCCCCCACTCCCATCCCCCCCTCCCACTCAGGCCCGAGAGCGGGCGGGGGGGCGGCCCCCCCACCCCCCCCCCCCCCCCCGCACCCAGTCGGCCCAAATTTCAGCCACCACAAAGCGAGGGTGCAGGCCGTGGGCTGGTTCCCCTTGGGGACCAGGAAACAGGGGAGCAGACCTTTTGCTGCCCCAACCCCCCCAACAGAAATGGGGCCGGACCGAAAGCAGGCCCAGCACCCCCCCCCCCCCCAGCATGCCCTCACGCCCTCACTGCAGGCCGTCACATGGTGATCGAGGTCCCTCAGGGAGCGGACGCCGAACAACGAGTTTGTTGGGATCTGGGACCCGCATGGTAACCCAGCAGGTGGTCCTCCTCTCCCACACCAGTGTGCAGGTAGACCCATCCACCACACTCCCCCCCCCCCCCAGCCTGCGCCCCCAAAGGGAGGGGTGCACGGTGTCGGCGCCCACAGGGCCTACAAAGTGGAGGCTGTGAAGGGCTCACAGCTTGACTGCTGTGGGTATCCCATAAGCGGCCTGCCCAGGGAACCTCCAGGTGTGCACGCGCCCCTCCAACTTCATCACAGACGCCTAGGCCAGCACAGCTCCGTGCACTCAAGTGCAGTTGTGGGCGACCCCTGGAGGCCAGACAGCCACCTGCCGACCCCTGCCCCCCCCCCCCCCCTTCCTCAACGGAGAGGCCATTCGAGTGTGGTGCCCTCTGGGCCCCCTCGTCTACGCGGGCTGTAGCGCCGCAGCCAGTGCAGCCAGCACCGGTGGCACCCAGGGCAGGGCAGCACTCTCTGCGCCCTGGTGCCCCTCCACCTGCCCAGGGTACGCCTTCGGCCGTGGGAGCCGGACCCAGCCCGCGTGGCAGCACCACCGGTGCCGAAGGCAGTCAAGGAGTGCGGGTCTGACCCCAGTCGTGCCACGTACCACCGCCTTCCCGTGCCAACAGGCAGTCGTTGAGTGGTTGGGTAGCATGTCCTAGTAACGTGGAGGTTGCGAGCCCAGGCCCACATCTCCCCCGGCGGGCTCAGAGTCAGGCTCTCCAGCCTCCCTGCCGGGGCCTGGAGCACCAGGCACACACTTCCCCACGCCATGTGCGCCAACGCCGAACAACCATGGAGCAAGCAGGTGTGCCACAGCCCCCCCCCCCCCCCAGACGCACAAGGGCACACACACACAGGCACGGCGGCATCACCCGCCCGCGAGCGCCACCGCGGGGTCTGGGGGCGGTCAGCAGTCCGGTAGGCCTTGTGACCGGACACCCGGGTACAGCCGCCCAGTCGGGTCCGGCAGGGAAGGCAGCGCGGACCGTGGGTAGGCGACCAGGCGAGGCCTTCACCCAACCCAACCCAACCCGACCCCCCCCCGCACCCCCCCCAGCTGGGGAGCCACAGGCGCGGCCCTCCGCCCCCACGGAGCCGGGGGGGCGCCCCCCCCCCCCGCAGATAGGACGGCGACGCGGTGGGGGGAGCGGCGGCTGGACCTGCTCCCGCGAGCCCACACTCGCGTGCCGGAGCAACGCGCACAACAGAACAGTATGGAGGCCGCGCCCCACATGACCCTCCCGTGACCACAGCCCACTCAGGGAGGGCAGAGGGGGGGTTCAGGTCTGCAAGGGCCCCTGGGGGAGCGGTCCACGGGCCGCCCCTCACCCCCCCCCCACCCCAGGGCGGCACTTCGACCCCGACCGCACGCGCACGCCGGACGGGAGCGCGCCGGCGACACAAAGGGGGCCAGGATTGAGTACCGCAGGCCGCCGCCCAGAAGAGGAGCAGGGAGGCCGCGGCGCGACACCCCCCCCCCCCGCCCCCCAACCGGCCCGCAAGCCGCGGGGGCCCCGGCCCCCACCCCCCGAGGCAGGGGGGATGGTCCCCCCCCCGCCCGAGAGGGGAGCCGGAGCGTGACCCGCCCCCCCGCCCAAGCGCCGGCTCCCATGGGGGCCGCGAAGAACAAGCGAGCCCGCGCCTACGCGCCAGGACGCCGCACAGATCGTACCCAGAGAAGCCTGGTGAGCACAAACCAGAGTGGTATGGGGGGCCACGCCCCCCATGGACAGCACAACGCCAGTGACACCCGCTTTGTTGCCTGCCGTGGGAAGGCAGAGGGACGGAATGAGGCAGAGCGACCCCCCGCCCTACAGCCCCCCCCCCGGCCGCACAACGGGGGGGGTACGGCGCACGCCCCCCCCCCCCCCCCAGCCCGCCCCCCGGCACATGAACGCCACGGACCCGCCCTGCGGCGCGCAGCCCCCACAGGGCGTGCCGGCCGAGGGGACAGAGCAGGGCCCCCACACCCGCACGCCCGCGCCCACAACACGTGGATCGCGGACCCCGACAGCCCGCCCAGTGGGCGGGCAGTCGGGGGAGGGGGACCCTAGTGACCCCTTTTGCACACCATGGTGCCATGTCCTATGTTCAACCGGTGTTCAACTGACTTCACCTGGGCCCTTGAACCACCCCTGAACAGCGGTTGAACACCCCCACCGCGCGTAGTGCAATTTTACCAAAAATTAAACTTTTGACGTATCACCATGCCATTCCAAACTATCCATGACGATGTACCATGCTTTTAACAACATACTAATGCCCAATGCACTATTCCATGCCATACCCCTCACATTGCCACTCCCTTTCTATCATGTCCAAGAGTAGCGTCAACGCCGCCTTGGTGTTCAACCATGCGGTTGAACACCCCACTTGACACATTCCCCTAAGCTTTGACCTTCATTGTGGTCCTTTGGCTTCCATTCTATCGTGGATGGTGTTCAGAGGTTTTTGCAGTGTGCACCTGCCTTATCCAAATCAATTATAACCACAAAACCATGGATTTTCTGCTACTTTCATATTGCCGCCCATACGCGTTCGGCCATGTTCAACTGCGTGTTCAACCACGCGGTTGAACACGGTTGAACACGGTTGAACACGGTTGAACACACACTGGAGCGCGTTAGGAGAAATGCCGCACGTAATCGCAATCACACAACAATGGCACCAACAATTCAAGTCAAATTGGATGAACAATCCCAGTGCCTGTCACCATGGGAACCCCAGGTCCAGGAGTTCAGTGCGCATCGGAGCGGGAAGGCGGTGCCACGCGATAGATGTATACGCCACGATGGCATACCTTTCACCCTCCCATCGCTCCGGCCCATGCGTACGCCACGCATTGAAAATCACCCCCTTTCGTGCATCCACAACAACCCCTTGCACAATTTGACGCCCACATTGCATCCATGCTTGGAGCCACGCACGGACAAGAGGCGGCAAACGTTTGCAAAATGCGCGAATGAAGTGTGTAAGGTAGTCGCCAAGTCGGATCACCAAGTGCAAAATGCACATCACAATGAACCGTGTGCGGTCATCCACGCGGAGCATTGGTTTTGAAGTGCACCCTTTGGCCGTAGTGCAATCCAAACCTTTATCGTACAAAGCGCGGAATTTTCCATCAAGGTGCGTTGTGCGCCGCACCTTAGTGTTCATCCATCGTTCACGCCTACTACACCATGTGGAAAAAGAGTAGATGCTTCCAATGGCATAGTAAGGCGACAATCCTAAAAGTAGACGCAACCATGGAGAGTCTCCACCCAACATGATTCGTGCACGATAATAAACATTATTCATTTGGATGTATCCACTATCAATGATAGTTTGGATGTGTTGCAACGTGGCACAAAATAAGACACGCATTGCTTCGTCGTCATGTTCAGATGTCAATGCGACATCCAATGTCCAATTATATTGAAGAGTGCGGGCCTTTTCCATGTGATTGGCAAAGCCAATCGCAATTTGCACCCATGGGCGTGAGCCACATGGGAACCCGTCGCCTCTAATTATGATGACGAATAATTGCTCGCCATCGATCATTGGAAAGTCCATGGACTCCATGAGCTCCTTTTGTGTTGCGACATAATTAAAGAAATGCGGTAAGTCCCATCGTACACCAACTTTGCCATTGTGAATAGTGGTTTCCAATTTTTGCGCCTTACCCAATCGTTGCCATTCACGGTGCATACGCTTGAAAGATGGAAATGGGTGCACCCAATGAACATCCAACTTTTCTTGGGCAGCTTTTGTTCGCCGGTTGGCCCAAGATATTAGATTCTTGTACCTAAATTTGAGGCATGTTAATTCGAACAAAGTGACGCGCACAACGTGAACGTTGGTGCACAACGTGAGCGTTGGTTGAAATCGTTCAACTTGTTCAACCGGGCAGTTGAACATGACTTTAACAAATGTTCAATTTGTTGTTTTCATGCAAAAACACTTGATGGTAGCATGTAAATGGGGCCACAATTGCATGTGGAAGAGGACATATACATGATAGTTCGATGAAACCTAGGTAGGCACTCTATGTGGCACAAACATGAGTCGCATTTGTTTCATATGTGTTCAACCGCACACTTGAACGCATCTCGCATACGGTTGAACACTCCTTGCATACATGCAACGCACCATGGTATGCATGTAGGACATGTAGAGCACCTATTTTTCGGCATTTCCAAGTCAAGGATCAACCGGACGGCATCCTCGGGTGTAAACACCCTTTCCATGACCTTCCGGTCATTGCGTCGACTACGCCGCCCACTACCCATTCTAGTCTTGAGGCGTTCCCATAGTGTACGACCACCCTTGGATGCGGTGAACAAGTTGACCAAATCACTCATCAATTCATCCGATTGTAATCCAGTGTAGTGATCTGCAATACATTGCTTCAAGTTTGACGTTGGCATTTTTGATTGTAAAATGAGAGGGATCCTTGCATACAAGTAAGAAACCACAATGGGGAATCTCTTGGTGCTCTAATTTGTTCTTATTGTTACGTTATTTTTGGTGACACTACCATATTGCACAAAGGTGAAATTAAATATTCTTCAATTCAATGCGTCATGTATATAGTAAAAAGCGAGCAGGTGGCAACTACTACACACCATGTGCATTCCCTTTACCGCCACGTGTTGGCCACCACGTGCCGGCTCCAGTTTTCATGTATGTGGTCACCACACCGCCACCTGCCCATTGGTAGTAGGTTCCAGGTTTTAACTGGGTTTTAGGGAACAGCTCAAAACCAAAATTGTGGGACAGGCTCCCCGCCTGCCCTTTGCGTGTGTGTGCGCTCGCGCTCCCGCGGCGTCCGCCCCCCCCCCCCTGGGTGGTGTCGCGTGCGCACCTCACGCGGTCCCGGCACTGGGCGCTGGTAGGGCCGTTCCACGTGGTCCGTGCCCCTTTGCGTGTCCTGCCCCGGTCCCTTGCTCCCTCTGGTGTGCTGGGGGGGGGGCGGTCCGGTCCCGGCTCCCCCCTACCTGGCTGTTGTTGCGAGGGGCGTCTGAGGTCAGGCGCTGTCCCTCCCCCGACTGCCCGCCCACTGGGCGGGCTGTTGGGGTCCGCTACCCACGTGCTGTGGGCGCGGGGCTGTAGGTGTGGGCGCCCAACACTGTCCCCTTGGCCTGCATGCCCTGTGGGGGCTGCGTGCTGCGGGGGTGGTGTGGTGGGGGGCCGTCCCCGGGGAGGGGTGGCCTGCCACTGTTGTGAGGGGCGTCTGGTGTCAGGTGCTGTCCCTCCCCCGACCGCCCGTCCTCTGGGGCGGGCAGCCGGGGTACCGCGACCCGTGTGTACCGGGTGTGGTCAGTGCGGGCGTGGGGACCCAGCACCGGTTCCACAGCGTGCGCCCTTGCGGGCCGGCATTGCTCGCTCTGGGGGTGGCGGAAGGGCGTCCCCGGGGGGGGTGCCTTCCACCGTTGTGAGGGGCGTCTGAGTTCAGGCACTCCCCCTCCCCCAACTGCCCGCCCACTGGGCGGGCTGTTGGTGTCCGCCACCCACGTGCTCTGGGCGCGTGTGTGGGGGGGCGGGGGCCCTACACTGTCCCCTTGGCCTGCATGCCCTGTGGGGGCTGCGTGCCGCGGGGGTGGTTGGGGGCCGTCACCGGGGCGGGGTGGCCTGCCACTGTTGTGAGGGGCGTCTGGTGTCGAGCGCTGTCCCTCCCCCGGCCGTTCGTCCTCTGGGGCGGGCAGCCGGGGTTCCGTGACCCGTGTGTCCCGGTTGCGGTCGGTGCGGGCGTGGAGACCCAGCACCGGCGCCACAGCGTGCGCCCCTGCGGGCCGGCCTTGCTCGCTGTGGGGGTGGCGGAAGGGCGTCCCCGGGGGGGGTGCCTTCCACCGTTGTGAGGGGCGTCTGAGGTCAGGCGCTCCCTCTCCCCCGACTGCCCGCCCACTGGGCGGGCCGTTGGGGTCCGCCACCCACGTGTTGTGGGCGCGGGTGTGTGGGTGTGGGGGCCCAACACTGTCCCCCTGGCTTGCATGCCCTGTGGGGGCTGCGTGCCGTGGGGGTGGTGGGGGGCCGTCCCCGGGGGAGGTGGCCTGCCACTGTTGTGAGGGGCGTCTGGTGTCAGGCGCTGTCCCTCCCCCGGCCGCCCGTCCTCTGGGGCGGGCAGCCGGGGTTCCGCGACCCGTGTGTCCCGGGTGCGGTGGGTGCAGGTGTGGGGACCCAGCACCGGCCCCACGGCGCGCGCCCTTGCGGGCCGGCGTTGCCCGCCGTGGGGCCGGCGGAAGGGCGTCCCCGGGGGTGGTGCCGTCCGCCGTTGTGAGGGGCGTCTGGGGTCAGGCGCTCCCCCTCCCCCGGCTGCCCGCCCTCTGGGCGTGCTGCCGGGGCCCATTACCCACTTGCTGTGGGTGCGGGGGGGTGCGGGCGTGGGGACCCATCTCCAACCCCACAGCGCGCGCTCTTGCGAGCTGGCTTTGCGCGCTGTGGGGCAGCACGAGGGCGCCCGGGGGGGGCGCCTCCTGCCAGGGTGTGGGGCGTCCGGGGTCGGGCGCTCTCCCACCCCCGACTGCCCGCCCTCCGAACGATCGTTGGTCTGCCGCGTAGGTGTTTCCAATGAGGGCCGTTGTTCTTCCATAGCAATTGGGCCATCAAAGGAATGCAAATGGGTGGGGAATACGGTGTGTGCCATGTTGTGGTGCCACGGGGTAGGCAATTTCGAATGAAAACAAGCTGTTTTTGAGCCATGTTTCAGGACGATTGTAGTAGGAACATCTGCAAAGCAAGCGGGGTTTCCTCCACGGTGATTTCCAATGCGTTAATCAAGACTCGAACTAGGACCGAGCCGGGTCCTAGTCTTGCGTAACGCATTGGAGATCACCGTTGAAGAAAGACCGCTTGCTGTGCAGATGTGCCTCCACGTTCAGGACGATCGTCCTGAAACACGGCTCAAAAACGGCTCATTTTCACCTCAAAATGGACCACCGCGTGGCACCATGGTGTGGTACACACCTTATTGAACACCCATTTGCCATCCTTTGATAGCCCAATCGCCATGAAAGAACAACGGCCCTCATCGGAAACACCTGCTTGGCGTAGCGGCGATCGTCCTGAACTTTCAGGACGAACGCCCTGAAAACGGCCAAAAAGAGCCCAGAAACGGCCATTTTTTTGACAGTAAATCGGCCGTACAACAGGCTAGACGGCTAGAAACGCAACGAAACCTGTTTGTGGAGATGCGCCTTGGCTCCCCGGTCGTTTTGAGCTACTTGGATGCCGGTTTTGAGCCACGGTGTCCTTGCTGGGACTTTTTAACCGCCTGCTGCTTGCTGCTTGCTGCTTGCTGCTGCTTGCTAAAACGTGTTGCTCATCCTTGCACCCTAAAAGGTGGTGTAAAACCTGGACAGGGTAAACCCAGCTCGGTAACCAAGACTGAGACCCAGCTCAGTCCTTGTCGTGAGTCTTGATTACCAAGCTGGGTTTACCCTGTCGAGGTCTTACACCGCTTTTTAGGGCCCAGGGACGAGCAACACATTTTAGCAAGCAGCAAGCAAGCAGCAAGCAAGCAGTAGCAACAAGCAGCAGCAGCAAGTACGCGATTAAAATGCCTTTACGACGACACCGTGGCTCAAAACTGGCATCCAAGTAGCTCAAAATGACCGGGGAGCAGAGGCGCATCACCACAAACAAGTCAGCCCGTCTAGCCCAATATATGGCTCCTTTAGTGTCCAAAAATGGTCGTTTTGGGAATGTTTTCAGAACAATCGCCCTGAAAACTCAAAACGATTTGGTCTGCCACGTAGGTGCTTCCAATGAAGGGCCTTGTTCTTCCATAGCGATCGGGCCATCAAAGGAATGCAAATGGCTGAGGAATAAGGCATGTACCATACCGTGGTGCCACGGGGTGGTCCAATTTCAGGTGAAAACAAGCCATTTTTGAGCCATGTTTCAGGACGATCGTCCTCACTGTGGAGGAACATCTGCAAAGCAAGCGGGGTTTCCTCCACGTTAACCAAGACTAGGACCCATCTCAGTCCTAATCGTGAGTCTTGGTTACCGAGCTAGGTTTAACGTGTCGAGGTTTTACCCCACTTTTTAGGGTCCAAGGGTGAGCAACACATTTTAGCAAGCAGCAAGCAAGCACCAAGCAAGCACCAAGCAAGAAGCAGCAGGCGAGTAAAAAGTCTTTGCAACGGCAACGTGGTTCAGAATCAGCAT
This sequence comes from Eutreptiella sp. 'Long Island Sound 2002', assembly GCA_964036045.1. Lineage (NCBI taxonomy): Eukaryota > Euglenozoa > Euglenophyceae > Eutreptiales > Eutreptiaceae > Eutreptiella > Eutreptiella sp. 'Long Island Sound 2002'. Next base: position 46,111,955 of record OZ038389.1, on the reverse strand, counting down.
CCAAGTAGCTCAAAACGGCCGGGGAGCAAAGAAAGATGTCCTTGATTAGTGCCCTAGATATTTTGATGAAATCCTGCAGGTTTTGAAGTTGAAAACCCAAACCAAAGCAGCAAGTAGAGCAAGAACAGGATGTGGATCGAATCAATGATTGGTTTTGGAATCCAGTGTAACACAGAAGGGCTGCAGATAGACAAAGCAGGTTTATACACAAAGATTCAATCACAAATGGATAATACAAAGGATTTTATATGAAAACTGGTCTGACTCTAGCCTCCAAGATAGCATCAAGCACTTCATGTGCACTCTTTTGGGTGAAATGGTGCTGGTTAGGAATGTGGGGCATGGATGTCAGGCCAACACAGGAAATGACTTGGCCAAGCAACTGAATTCAGAAACAGTTAAAACGTAGAACCACAATAAGTGGTAGAAACAATTGAGTATAGGGGTCTTGGGGTGGGAGACCACTAGGCTTAACCTCAAAGGCCTAAAGCATGAAATGCCTATTTTATTTCGGTATATCCTCCATGAAGGAAGGTACCTCCGCTCAGTTGAGTGGTAAGGGTGAACTTCATGGGGGGGCTAGGGTTACAACCCTAGTTACTCTGAGAAAGTGTACTTAAGGCTTCAAAAGAGAGATAAAAATACTTAAGTTTGTCTTAGCATCAACAAAAGGGTTTTAAGGGGGGCTTGGCCTGGATCAAGCCCTCCAAGAAAGACATGGCAGTGACTTTTTCTTACTCCCCCCTGGAGTGCTAGTTAGCTAAGCTAGTAGGACCAAGGAAAAAGGCTCAAATATTCCCAAAATTACCTCAGAAAATGCATTAAACTTACCAAAAACATCCTCATCAGTTCATAGAAGCCTCTCACACTGTAGGTACCCTCGAAAAACAGTGTAATGTACCGTGAATGATGTCCCTTCGATGGGGCATTCCTCAAAAGTCGCCAGCGTGCGACGAAACCTTTTGGTAAAATTTTGGGGGTAGTGGGATTCGAACCCAGGGCTCCCTCCCTAGAGCACATATGCTTGCCCACTAGGGTACAGTCGAACGCTCTGATGCGGACGGCTATCGCTGCATAAACAGCGTTTCAGTAAAAGTCCTGACCAAGGGCCAGGGCGGAGCAATAATCCCAATGGAGGACACAAATCTCCAGGAGCTGAAAAAAATAGAAAAGGTAACCAACAGGGAGTGATTCCTGCGGTTTAGCGAAAGGTGTAGCGATTTAGCAAGTCAAATCGCTAAATATTGACGAAATCACGCGAGAAATCGTCATTTTTACACCAAACTCAAAGTCGCAGACAAGCGCAAAGGAAGCGGACTTCAAAAACAACATTGCGCAAGCGTAAACGGCTTTTGAAAAAGAAGGTATGAGCCTTAGTTTTTAAAGTTCTAAAGGAAATTTTTGCACAGTTGCATCAAAATTTTTATAAACTTTAGGGAAAAGTATTCAAACTCAACCCACACCACAGAGCAGGTGGACAACCTACCTCTCAGGTATGCCAGTGTCATCTCACACGCATGCATTGCGTTCGTGTTGGTTGCTTCGTTAAAACGTTAGGGTTGTCAACGCTGTGTTTGTTGGGGGTTCGGGCGCTCATCTCCTTTGCTCTGCACAGGTCAAAACAGGAATGAAAGGTATGCGATGCGAATGGAGCGCGCAGCGCGCACGTAGGGTTAGAATATGCGCTGTGCTCGCGATGCATGTGCCTAATTGGGGCATTCACACGCTGTGACGCTTTCCCTGTACCCCAATTCATCCTTGTTCTCTCTTCACAGTTAAGAAAAGAGAGTGTTTGCTCGTGTGTAGTCGTAGCGTTAAAGTAGGGTTGCTTAAAACGCTTAAGCTTGTTTATAACTCGCAATAGGGTTGTTTTGCGTTCGCTTCACTTCGGCATTCACACGATGCATGGTGAGTAAGGTAGGTAAGCCCAGGAGGAGCTCACCTCCTGGTTGAGTCAGTGTGGTTATGGTTCCGCCTCCCTTCCCTGCATGCGTGCACACGATGCATTAAAGGGATTTGACAGTAGGCCACGCGCTGTGCACGCGGTATGAACCCTTGCCAGGTTACCCAGGGCTTCGCCCTACGTTCCATAAGGGGACGGGCGAAGTCCTTAAGCTTGCTTGCTTGCAACTGGGTTCAGGAACAGTGTATTATAGGGCACACTAAGAAGCGTATAATACGTGGAGTGTGTCTTGGTTCCTCAGTCTTGAACCGAGTCCATTGGCCTCTGTTGTACAGGTGGGAGAGGTTCAGGGTGATTGGTGCACGCAGCAGCTGCCTTCGGCGGCTATCCCATTTTTCTGCCTCAGCTAAACAGGGGTGCTGATCACACAATCAATTGACTGCGCCTCAGCCAGGAGTGGCAAGGGCAGTTCGACTCCATCGACATCCGCGCTGTGCACGCCACCTGTGCGCCCTTCCCCTCCAAGCCCTAGCAGGGAAACGTGTTGTGAGGTCCCTGTTAGGCCACAGTTGCTTAGGGGCGCTGTGTTCTCTTGTCTTCTTCACAGGAGGGTCATTACGACCCGAGACATCTTCGACAGCAACACCAAGTAGCGTGTGTAGGGGTTAGGGTCAGCAGGCCTGGCAGGAGTTGAGTGCAGGTGATGAGTGCTCACCCTGCCTTCGAAGGCCGTAGCTGGCGTTAGTGAGTGTAGTGTAGTGGTGTCTCCTGTCCCGCGTGCTTTTCCACGTGGGCAGGGGGGTGCGTTAGCTTTTGGCCCTTAGCAAAAATGGGCGTTTTGTATGCCCTTAGCACACTTGGCCACCCCTCCCCTCTAGTAGGTAGGGCTTTTGCCGTCTTGCCCCAAGGATAGGCGCCAGCACAGAAATTGGGCGCCATAGGAGTGGTACTGAACTGACTAGGACCTTCGGTCGGACATCAGCGAGGCCCATTGAGTTGGGAGCCACGCCGGGGAGAGAAGTGAGACACACACAGACATACGTAGCACACATAGGGGTATGGTAAACCCTGTAAGGAAGGGTAGAACCCCATGGGTCTGGACCAGTCAGGGGTCCTAACTGTGGGCTCGCTTGTCGCCAAGGAGGGAAGACACACCTTGCCTCATAACACCTTGCTTGTCATTCCCCCCTGGTGTAGTAAGCCACCGTTCTTCGTTGGCTCCCCAAGGTCATTACATCAGGGCAGTCCCCATGCTACAGATGGTCAACAAGGCATACACTCGCTGGGTGGCTGCAAACCTGATAAGCGGCAACCTGGTCCACGCTGGAAACCATAGGCATGGGTCTGCAGGGCACAGACAGGGTCAGTGCAGTGCTCAGTAAGCAGTAGTCTGTGAAAAACCAATGGCCTTCGGCCAGGGAGTGGTTGTCGCGGGGGGCTAACGGTCCTGTCCTGCGATGCAATGCGGGGCAACTGTGACAACTGCTGTTACACCCATACACAGGCACGTCTGCACAAGAGTGCTCACTGCACCTGTGAGGTTAGAAGACAGTCAGTAGACTGACACAGGGGAATTCGTTTCGCTTTTTGCGCTGGGACATAGTCTCAGCACGGGTAAGGAGCTGCCCCTCGTTGTTCTCAACGAGGTGGGTGCGGAAGATGGGGTTGATACTTCCATCTGGTTGTATGAAGGCTGACATAGGTTCCCAGGTCGCCTCAGATAACCCATAGCCATCCCACAGGGTTAGGAATTTCCAGCCCTGTTTATACTCGTGGCGAGCAATACCTGCAACCACGTAGTAACCATCGACTGCCATCTCATCGGCAGTCATCTCTTCGAGTTCTTCTGCCTCCTCTGGGCTGGCAGCGTTCTCTAGGTCTATACGCTCGACCTCACTGTCGCTAAGGCGCCACTCATCCCAAGACAAATCGTCAGGGGAGTGATAGTGCCTCAACTGCTTAGGTGCACGCAGCAGTTCACCACCTAGACGTGGACTGCACCTGACATGGATCCTAGATCCATCTATCCCGATGATACGACAGGGTCCAAAATAAGGGTCCTGTAGGCAGTTACGTGGCCAGGAGGGTAGGCGTGAATGGTGAACCAAAACAAGGTCACCAACCTTGAAGCTGGCAGGTCGCCGTAGGCGGTTCCGTCGGCTCAGTTCACGGTCACGGATGTGTCTCAGGTTAGTCCCAGCCTGGTTAGCCAGAGACTGCTTGTGTTCCAGCCAATCTCCCACAGGGCTCTTGAAGTCCTCAGGAAAGGGGGTTTTGAAGAACCAAGCAGGTTGTCCTCCATGGAACAGTTCGTGGGGGATGAAACCCGTAGAAGAGCTCCGCTGTGAGTTCATGGTCAGCACTGCCCAGGGCACTAGGCGTACCCAGTCCTTGGTACGCTCCTGTTTCATCAGGTTTCCTAAGTTTTGCTCCACCACACGGTTCTGTCTCTCACAGAGAGGGTTAGACGTGTGGGTATAGGGCACACCTGTGGTTACCTCCACGTTGAGGGCATTTAGCACTCGTTTGTACCACCCAGTGTCACTGCGGATGCGTACATCCTCATCAGAGTGCACCTGCTTAGGTGCCCCATAGGGTTCGAACCATTGTTCGACCAACAGTTTCAGAGTCTGCTCACCTGTGATTTTCTTATTGCAAGGGAACACACGGGTGAAGCGAGATAGGCCACAGGTGACCACTAGGCAACTATCATAGCCGCCGAAGCGTGGTAGGCCGTGGATGAAATCCACCTAGAGAAGAGATTTAGCACAATAGGGTATGGGTAAGCTGGAGATCAGGCCCCTATCCCTACTGTCGCTCTGCTTGCTGGCATGACAGCCACAAGCATCCACAATGGTCTGCATACGCGACCTGAGTTCAGTCAGGGTTAGACTAGAGTAGAAACACTCACGGAAGAAGTACACTGAGCGATTGGCGCCAGTGTGACCAGAACTGAGATGGGACCACTGTAGGCACCCATCCAGTCGTGCCTCAGGCATCACAATTCAGTCCTCGTAGAAGAGGTACTGATTGTTTGTATACCACTGGTGCCCGTCAATGACACGGGGTTCGAGACCAGTGCTGAGGGTTTGGAGAATTTCTTTGTACTCTGACTGATGGTCGGTTAGACTCCAACCCTCCAGGATTCCAGCAGTGCGCATGGACAGGTCAAGCTGGACATCCATACGCTGGAAAGCCTCTCTGGCGAGCACCTCAGAGCTCTCACCTATAAGCGCATCGAAGTTGTTGCGTGATATATAGTCAGACAGTTCATTTTTTTTTCCGGGGATATGATGCACTGTCAGCCTGAACTGGCTCAGGTAAGTCCACCACCGCTTTAGCTTTGCTTTCTCTGGTGGTGGGGCCTTCTGAAAAGACTTCACAGGCTCCTGGTCACACAGCCAGACAATAGGGTTAGATCCGAGGAGTCGGGATTGTGACGAAAGCACCAACATACCGGCCAGGAGTTCCTGGTCATAGGTGCTGTAATTGGAACGCGCTTGGTTCCATTTCCAATTCCAGTGTCCCAGTGGCACCAGTCGCCACTCACTGGTAGGATAGTCATGTTTCAACGAACCATCACGGTTCAGTCCAGTAGTACGATAATGGCAGTGGGTTAGTTCAGCGGGGTTAAGCTCCTGCCATTGGTAGATCGTACCACCCCCCCCTACATCACTGGCATCAGTGATCAGGACTATCTCGCCCTTAGGGCGGGGTACTCCCAGGCAGTTGGAGGAGGCAATCTTCTTCTTCAACTCCTGGAAACATTCTTCCTCTCTCGCGGTCCACCTCCAGGGAGTAGTTTTCTTGATTAGGTCAGTGAGGGGGGCAGAAGAGTAAGTAAAATTGTGGGTGTGACGCCGATAGAAATTACAGGCGCCCACAAAACTCCTCACGTCGTGTAGACCCTTCTTAGGGTCATCGCGAATCTGCATGTCCTGTAGGGGCTGCATCTTAGACGCGGCTGGTTTCCACCAACCATACCCCACGTCGAAACCCAAATATTCCATCTCCTCTTTCATAAACTCACATTTTTCGAGTTTGATTCGGAGATGGTTTTCTTGACAAACAATGAAAAATGTACGGAGGAGAAGGACATGGTCCTCTTGGGTATTAGTACCCAAACTCACGTCGTCGATGAGAGCCTCCATTTCTGCACCCCAAGAAATCAACTCCTGTACTAGAGGCCTGCGCCTCAGTATGTACAAAATTTTGTTCATTAGCTCCTGGAAGAGCGCTGGGGCATTAGCCACCCCGAAAGGCATAACCTTCCACTTAAAGACACGGCCCTTGGGGGTTATAAAAGCCAGCAGCTCCTGAGCTGCGGCGGTTACGTCCACCTGCCAGGAAACAGAGCGTTTGTCCATTTTGGTCTTGTACCTGCATTTGGCAATACGCTCCAGGGTATCTTCCATGTTAGGAATACTCCCTGAGTGGTTCTGGGTTTTCTTGTTGACCTCACCATAGTCAACAACCAGTCGTAGGGCAGTCGACCCTGGTTTGGCAACCAGGAAACAGGGACTGCAGTGATGGGGATAGTCCCCCTTCTTATATTCTTCAACGAGGCCAGCATCAATACATTTCTGGATCTGGCGCTCGATTTCTTCAACCTGTTCCTGTGGAGCGGGATAGGGACTACGCCTCACTCGCGTCTTTTTCAATTCAGGTTTCAGTTTCAGGTCCATCTGGACCAGTTTTTTACAAGAGAGGGGAGGCGGCAAGGCGCCGAACACCTCCTCATAGGTTATCAGCAGTTTCTTCAGTCGGGGGTCAAGGTTAAGACTCTCGAGTTTCTGCAGGAAATCCTCCTCAGCATGGCGGTTGCTCTTTCCATGTTCTTTCTTTTTCTGCCAATCAGCAGTTTCGGCAGGCACAGAACCATCGTCCCACTCAGGGGGACAGTTCTGCCCATAGTGCAGAGAATACACTAGCGGTATCTCAGGATCAGGCAGCGTATAGGAATAGTGAGAAAAAGTCACTGCCATGTCTTTCTTGGAGGGCTTGATCCAGGCCAAGCCCCCCTTAAAACCCTTTTGTTGATGCTAAGACAAACTTAAGTGTTTTTATCTCTCTTTTGTTGCCTAAAGTACACTTTCTCAAAGTAACTAGGGTTGTGACCCTAGCCCCCCATGAAGTTCACCCCTACCACTCAACTGAGCGGAGGTACCTTCCTTCATGGAGGATATACCGAAAAAAAATGGGCATTTCATGCTTTAGGCCTTTGAGGTTAAGCCTAGTGGTCTCCCACCCCAAGACCCCTATACTCAATTGTTTCTACCACTTATTGTGGTCCTACTTTGTAACTGTTTCTGAATTCAGTTGCTTGGCCAAGTCATTTTCTGTGTGGTCCTGACATCTATGCCCCACATTTCTAACCAGCACCATTTCACCCAAAAGAGTGCACATGAAGTGCCTAAGGCTATCTCTGAGGCAAGAGTCAGACCAATTTTCATATAAAATCTTTTGTATTATCCATTTGTGATTGAATCTTTGTGTATAAACCTGCTTTGTCTATCTGCAGCCCTTCTGTGTTACACTGGATTCCAAAACCAATCATTGATTCGATCCACATCCTGTTCTTGCTCTACTTGCTGCTTTGGTTTGGGTTTTCAACTACAAAACCTGCAGGATATCATCAAAATATCTAGGGCATAAATCAAGGACATCTTTCTGGTAGCAGAGGCAGTCCCTTGTAACCTTTTGAACCGACCCTGAGAACAAGGTTTGAGGTTTGAGGTTTGTTTTTTGCGGGTACTAGACGCCTTTCGGCCCCGGGGGGCCACCTGGTCGGGCCAGGTGATATCCTCCCCACCGGGTCCTAGTGGGGGGCCCTCCAAGACGCACCTCCTGCCTGGTGGCGGAGTCCCCCGGGTTCACAGAGCTCGGAGCCCCGTCCTTCCCCGGCGTCCCCGTTTCGCCACTCCCCGGTCAGTGCATCAATTCGCAGCCGTGGCTGCGGGCGCTTACCCACTGCGTCGCCCCCCTAATGCGTGGTCGCCCGGGGCGCCGGCGCCGCCGGGCCCGTGCTACTGGCTTGTCGCCAGTGGGACCCCCTTGGGCTGGCGCGGAGGCTGTCTAGCCTAGGGGTTGGGGCGTGGCGCTGTGCGCCACTACTGCCTTGGCGGGTGCAGTGTCCCGTCTGTGTGTGCGCGGCGCTCGCGGCCGGTTCGGGGGGGTTCGGGCTGGTGCCTGGTGTTGTGTCTCCCCTTCTTCCCCCTTCCCGCCCCGCGTGTTCCGCGCTGCGTGTGGCGGGCCGTCCCGTCCGGGTGTCCCTTACCCTCGCTCGCTGGTACGCCATTCCATGTGGTCTGTGCGTTCCGCGCGCTCGGTCCGGTTGCCCTTCTGGTAGTCCCCGCGTGTCCTTTTCGTGTGTGTGCGCTCGCGCTCTCGCGGTGTCCGCTCCCCGCTGGGTGGTGTGGCGCGCGCATCTCGCGTGGTCCCGGCACTGGGCGCTAGTAGGGCCGTTCCACGTGGTCCGTGCCCCTCCGCGTGTCCTGCCCCGGTCCCGTGCTCCGTCTGGCGTGCTTGGGGGGGGGCGGTCCGGTCCCGGTTCCCCCCTACTTGGCTTGGGGTTGTAGGGGCGGCGGCAGGGCGTCCCCGGGGGGGTGCCTTCGACCGTTGCGTGGGGCGTTTGGGGTCTTGCGCTCCTCCTCCCCCGACTGCCCGTCCACTGGGTGGGCTGTCGGGGTCCGCGTTGTGGGCGCGGGCGTGCGGTTGTGGGGGCCCGGCTCTGTTCCTGTGGGGGGGGAGAGAGGTGTCGACTTGGTGTCCAGGCGCCGGTCCGCCGGATTCCCATGACGAGCCCGATGCGCACGGCGCTTCGCCCTGCGGGATGCGAGGGGGGGTTGGGGTGACCGTGGCTGGAGTGGTGCACCAATGTTCCGGTTCATGGCCCAGCAGAGCACCCCTACTGCAGGCTTACACTTAGCACAGGGGGAGGGGGTTGCGGGCGCGTTTGTTCTGTGACCCGGGTGCCAGTGTATCTCAGAAGGCAGCCGCCCTGGAGGTAGCGCACCCGGCGCGCGCCGCGAAGGAGCTGGTTCGAACCCCGTGATCGGTGGTCTCCCACCGATCCCTTCGAATACCGGACGAGGCCTCCCGTCGACGTGTTCGAGTACAGGTGACGGTGCGCACTGCTGCAGGGGTGGGTGGCTCCCATGTGTTTTGGTTTTCTAGGGTGGGGGGTAAAACGAACGAGACCTCCACCCGATCCACCGGTATCGGTGGTGGCGCGAGTTGCTGGAGGGGGGGGTGGTTCCCACGTCGCCAACTAGAGAGCTCTACGTGCAGGGATCCCAGGAGCACCAACGCCTGGGATCGAACCCCCGCACTGGACGATTGAAGACCGACGCTCTCACTACTGGGCCGCGGGAGTCTCTTACGCGACTTAGGGGTGCCGTCGGCTATGAATCCAGTCCCGAGGGTGGGGCTGTGCGTTGTGAAGCGTTTTTGTCGTGCCGGGAGGCCCCAGTCTACGTGTACGGGGCCGGGACAGGGGAGGAGGGGGCTGGGTGGGGTGCGGCACCGTCGGATCGCTGACTGACGTGCACAGGGGTAAGAGGCGGACAGTAGCACCGCCGGATCGCCGACTGACGTGCACAGGGGCAGGAGGCGGACAGAGGCACCGCCGGATCGCCGACTGACGTGCAGGGTGGAAGAGGAGGGACCGTCGCACCGTCGGATCGCCGGCCGCCGCGCCCTAGAGCTGGGGATATCCCGCCGGGTTGCCGATCTGCCCGTTGGGAGGGAGAACAGGGGAAGACAGGCCACCACGGCCTGTGCCTGCGTTTGTACACCCCTTCCCCGTGGGATGCCCCAAGGTTGACACGCCATCTCTGAGGCGACAGGGCACTGCCTAGCGGTGCAAGCTCCAGCTGACAGGGGCGGGCTGGGGGGGGGGGGGGGGGCGTGCGCCGTTTCCTCCGGCTGTGCGGCCGGGGCGGGGCCTGTAGGGCGGGGGGTCGCTCTGCCTCTTTCCATCCCTCTGCCTTCCCTGGGCAGGCAACAAAGCGGGCGTCACTGGCGTTGTGCTGTCCATGGGGGGCGTGGCCCCCCATACCACTCCGGTTCGTGCTCACCCGGCTTCTCTGGGTACGATCTGTGCGGCGTCCCGGTGCGCAGGCGTGGGCCCGCTTGTTCTTCGCGGCCCTCATGTGAGCCGGCGGCTGGAGCGGGGGGGCGGGTCACACTCCGGCTCCCCTCTCGGGTGGGGGGGGCCCATCCCCCCTGCCTCGGGGGTTGGGGGCCGGGGCCCCCGCAGCTGGCGGGCTGGTGGGGGGGCGGGGGGGGGGGGTGTCGCGCCGCGGCCTCCCTGCCCTCGTTCCGGGCGGCGGCCTGCGGTACTCCTTTCTGGCTCTCTCCCTGTCGCTGGCGCGCTCCCTTCCGGCGCGCGCGTGCGGTCGGGGCTGAAGAGCCGCCCCGGGGTGGGGGGGGGTGAGGGGCGGCCCGTGGACCGCTCCCCTGGGGGCCCCAGCTGACCTGCGAACCCCCCCTCTGTCACCTCGGAGTGGGCTGTGGTTACGGGAGGGTCATGTGGGGCGCGGCCTCCTTCGTGTTCCGTTGTGCGCGTTGCTCCGGCACGCCGGTGTGGGTTCGCGGGAGCAGGTCCAGCCGCCGTTGCCCTTACCGCGTCGCCGTTCCTCCTGAGGGTGGGGGCGCCCCCCCGGCCCTGGGGGGGCGGAGGGCCGCGCCTGTGGCTCCCCAGCTGGGGTGGGTGCGGGGGGGGGGGTGGGGGGGCCGCCCCCCCCGCCCGCTCTCGGGCCTGTGTGGGAGGGGGGGGGGGGGGAGTGGGGGGGGCCCTTTGGTCCCCTGGCGATGCCTCCTGTCGGCCAAGGGGGGGGAGGGCGGCTCGGCAGTCCTGGCCCCGGGGGCCAGCCATCGGCCAGGGGTTCGCGCCCTTCTCCCGCCCCCCTCTATCGAGAGCTGGATTCTCGCGCAGGCCCTCGCCGGGGCACCTCATCTCCCGGCCGTTGTCGCGCGGCGCTGGCCGGCCGGGGGTGGCCGTGAGGGTTAGCGGTCAGTGGTTAGCGGGTTGCGGGGCAGCAGGTTCCCCCCCGCGCTCGTTGTCTCCGCACTCCCTCCCGCGGGAGGTGGCGCGCCCTCGTACGTCGTGCCATACCGTGGGGGGGGCGTGGGTCGGGGGGCCTAGCCCTCCCCCCAAACTCTCCCGTACCCGCTGCCTGGGTTTTCACCTGCGCCGCCGCTTGTGTGGGGGCTGGGGCTTGTCAGGGCTGCGGCGGCGGCGGGTTTTGCTGGCGGTAGCGCCAGTGGGCGAGGGCGCTACGCAAAGCCCGGGGGAGCCAGTTGTTGGCGTCCGCATCCGTGATGCGGAGCACCGCTCCCCCTTCCAGGAAGGCCGGCCACGTCGGCTCCCTGTCGGGCCACGCCGCCCGGATCACTGACGTGCGGACCCTCTCGTGGTCCTCTGGGGCCGCCCACCCCCCCGGGGGTACCTCTCGGTTTCCTCCGTCCCTCCGGAGGAGCACGGCATCGAAGGGCCGGTTCCTCAACCTCCTGGAGGTCCCCTGGTTGGCCCAGCACAACCACCCGTACACTTCCCCCACCAGGGGGAGGGTCTCCTCCCCCAGCGGGTCCGGGACCGCGCCCCAGTCCCGGTCCCATGGCCGGCCCTCCTGCGCCCCCCGTGCCGGCCCCCCTCGCTGCCCCTGCGCCTGCGGCGCCGATGCCGCGCCCCGTCCCCCCTCCGCCGAGGCCATCCGCGCCGGCTCCGCCCTCGGCGCGGGGGGGGCTTGCTGGTGCTGGTGTCGTGGGGGTTGGGGGGGGACGAGCTCGCCGGCGTCAGGGTCGATGTTGTAGAGGTGGTGGTGGTGGTGGTGGTGGTAGTGGTGGGTGTGGTGTGCCGGCATCTGTTGGATGCCGGGGGGGATGCACCTCACCGGCTGCACGTCCGGCTGCGGGGGCGCTCCGCCCTCTGCCCCCCTCCCTTCGCCCCGCCCTCCTCCCTGGGCTCCCATGCCCCGTCCCGCCTGTCCCTTGGGGCCCGCGGCGCCCTTGCCCTTGCCCTTGGGCCCCTTTCCAGCCCCCTGCCCGTGTCGCGGGTCCCGCCTCCCGTCCCCCACGCCCTGCCCTGCTCTCTCTCCCACCCCCCCTCGTCCTGCCCCCTGCACCTGGGTCCCCTTCCCGCGCCCCTGAGCGCCCTTCCCGTGCCCTGGCCCCTCCCCGGCCCCCTGCCCGTGTCGCGGGTCCCGCCTCCCGTCCACCACGCCCTGGCCCGCTCGCTCTCCCACCTCCCCTCGCCCTGCCCCCTGCACCTGGGCTCCCTGCCCGCGCCCCTGCGCGCCCTTCCCGTGCCCTGGCCCCTCCCCTGCCCCCTGCCTGTCGCGCCGTCCGCTGCTCCCCTCCCCCCCGCCGCTGCGCCCTTCCTGGACCACTCGCCGGGCGTCCCGCTGCCTTTGCAGCTGCGGCAGCGTGACGCCCGGCGGCGAGCGCTCGCGCGTCGGGGGGCGGACGTGCCGCTCCCGCCCCGGGGGGAAGGGCTTGGGGGGGAATGGCTTGGGGGGGCTGGTGTTGGTGTGGGTGGGGTTGGCGTGGGCGCGGTACTTCGCGCTCTCCCTGCCCACTGCTGCTGCTGCGGCGGCCGCCGGCGAGGCGTCCGCGGCCCGTGCGGGGTTCTTCCCCCGCTTGCGCGGCGTGCTGGGGGCCGCGGCGTGGCCGGCCGAGGCGGCGTCGCGGCCCGCCGGGGTCGCGGCCGCAGCCCCTCGCGCGCCCTCCTCGCTCTCCTTCGCTCCCGTGGCGGCCGCCGACGAGGCGCCCGTGGCCGCGGTCGCAACCCCTCGCACGCCCTCCTCGTTCTCCTCTGCTGCCGCGACGGCCGCCGGCGAGGCGCCCGCGGCCCGTGCGGGGTCCGTCGCAACCCCTCGCGCGCCCTTCTTGCTCTCCTCTGCGGCTGCGGCAGCCCTCGGCGATGCGTCCGGCTCCTGCGCCGGGGCTGCCCCCCTTGTCGGCGGCGTGCCGGGGGCCGCGGCCGGGGCCGCGGCGTGGCTCGCCGCGGTCTCCGCTTCCTGCGCGTCTGGGCGGGGCGGGGCGGCGGGGCTGGCCGCTTGGGCGGCGGGGGCGGCCGTCTCGGCTGGCCCAGGTTCCCGGGCCGGCGGCGGCGGCCCGACCAGCACCGCCGCCTCCGCCAGCCTCCGCTCCTCGCGCTCCGCGAGGGTCTCCCCCGTCCACTCCGGGGAGGAGACGGGGGAGCGGGAGCGGGACCGGCGGTGGTGGCGGTCGTCCCGCTGGGGAGACCCATCGGAGTCTGCCATCACTGTTAATCTGGTAGGCATGCGTGGTGGCAGGCGCGCCCTTCCCACTACCTCCTGGTGCATCAGTGCCGTGCCGTGGGCAGTGCCGTGTGGTGTTCTGCGGGGGGGAGGGGGGGGGGGGGTGGGGGGCCGGCTGTGGCGTCAGCCCCGCACGGCCGGGGGCCCGCGGCCATCCACCGGCATTGGGAGGGGAGGCGGGGGAGCCACGTGGCCCACGCGTCGCGCCACAGCTCCCAGTCTGGGGCGGGGCCCAGGGCCCTGGGCCCCCGGGGGTCGTCGAGCGGTGTCGGGGGCAGCCGCACCAGGTGGACCCCCGTAACGGCGGTGACCTCCTGTGTGCGCAGGAAGGTGTGTACTCTGTCCCGCGCCGCGGGCGCCGGGAGGGGGGGGCGGGGTACGGGTGTTGCCCCATAGAGGTGGGTGGGGGTGATCCCCAGGATCCGCCCCGGGTCCCCGCGGGTCGCGACGACGAGGAGGAGGAGGGGGGTGCCAGGGCACTCCTGCCAGAGGACCTGCCCCCTGTGGTGGGCACCCCTGGTCCTGGAGAGGGGGGGGGACAGGTCTGGGTTAGCCCAGCCGCGGGGCGCGTGCGTCGCCGGTGGGAGGGCGGGGCACCAAGTGGGCTCCCTGGGGAACGCCTCGTAGACGACGGCGTACGGGGGGGTAGGCCTGGTGCCGTCGTACACCGGGTTGGTCGGCCGGGGGCGGGCGGACGCCTCGTCCGCGCCTTCCACGAACACCGTGACCTCGCCCACCTCCAGGTCCTCGTCCGGCGGGTGTAGAAGGTGGAGCGCCGCATCCAGCTCGGACACTCCTCCCGGGTACGTGGCCCGCGCCTGGTTCAGGTACGGGGCCGTGTCCCCGGGGTAGCGCGTCCTGAGGGCGTGCAGCAGGGCTGGGGCGCTACTGCGGAGGGACATGGCAGACCCTGTTCCCGTCAGCCGGAGGGTGTCCCCCATGGACAGGGGCCGGCCCGACCGGTTGGACTCGCGCCACTCCATCCAGTGCCCGTAGAGGGCCGCCTCCGGGCTGATGAGCCCCGGCCGGATGGCGTTCACGATCCGGTGCATTGCTGGGAGCAGCGTAGGGGCCCCCGCTCCGTTCAGGGCGCGGACGGCCGGGAGGGCGGTCTCGTTGAGGAAAGCCCTCGCACTGCCCTCCAGGTCACACCGTGCGGCAGCGTGCGCTTCTTGTGCCTCCGCCACCGCGTCTGCCACCAGGCCCCGGACGGCCGCCTCCTGCGCTCTGCGGCGGGCCCTGGTGTGCCCCGGCCCATGCCCCCGTCGGCGTGGCATGGTGCTGCGGGCTCTGCAAAGGGCGGCGGCGGGTGGGGGTTAGGGGGCGAACACGTGCGACAGGTGCGCAACGGATGTGGGGTCCCGCAGGTGCACGTGGATCCACAGAAGGGCAGCGCCCGCGGGGCCCGCTTGTTCGTGCGAGGGGGTGTGTGCACCCTCGATGCGCCGGCGCAAGGCCTCCTCCTCTGTGCGCCTGCGCGGGCCTGCGGGAGGTTCGGGCCAGGGGCACGCGGCTACCTGGGTGCACCGCGCGCACCTGTTGGCGCCTGTCGACGCTGCGGAGGACACCGTGTCACATTCTCCGCAGAGTCGGCAGGTGTGTGGGAGGTGGGAGGGCGGCGACCAAGGGTCGAGATGGCGGAGCCAGAGGTCGTCCCACCTCTGTCGGAGGGGGTCCCGGATCTCCAGCAGGCGGGCGTGGACGCGGCGCCGGTAATCCTTGCCAAGCGTCTTCCGCTGGACCTCCTGCCACGTGTCGCCGGGGAGGATCCCGTGGTCGTGGAAGGCGGCGATGAGGTCGTCCCACGTCGGGCGGGGGTGCCCCTGGGGGGGGCTCGCCATGTACACGTGGCGCCCGGTGAGGTGGAGCGGCAGCGCATCCCATTGGCACCCGTTTGCGGTGTCTCTGTGGAGGAGGGCCAGCAGGGTGCCGTCCGCGACTGCCTCCCACCTCACTCGCAGCCCTTCGCAGCCGTCTAGCTCCTGGCGCAGCGCGGCTGCAATGCCGGTGGGGAGCATGAGGAGCAAGGGCCCCTGGGTGTCGCCCAGCCGGGACAGGGCGTCGTCGTATACCGGCCCCCCAGCTTTGAAGTGCGCCACAGTGAGTTGGGTGGCCCCGTCCTCTGGGGGGTGCCACCGGACGGTGGCCGCAGCGTGTCCCCACGTGCGTATCTCCGTAGCCCGGAGCACGTTGGCGGCGTGAAGGACGATGCGGGGCGGGACGGGTGTCCTGACGAGTGAGGACACGTCCCCAGTCCATCCCGTTTGCGGCCCCGGGGCCGCCTGCAGCCATTCCCCCGTCGCCGCGTCCCACGGGTGGTCAGGCCCCGCCCCGCGGATCATGGTGGGTCTCGGCCGGGTGTCCGGCCCCCACCACCGGAGCGGGATGGCGGCGTATCGTTGCGCAGGGGTCTCCGGGGCGCGCGTGGCGGCGCACCACCGGCTCCACTCCCGCGCCCACTCCTCCCCCACGATGCGCGCCTCCCATGCGGTCATGGAGCCGCGCCCGATGATCCACGGTCGGAAGAGGGCGTCTTGTAGGTGCCTCGAAACCCCCCCGGCAGGTCCTGGTACGGGTGGGGGCTCTCTTGGGGCGGGCACTCCAGAGTGCCATTCACAACACGAAGGGAGGCTACGAAGTCCTTGTCAGGGCGCGGGGGAGGGGGAGGGTGGTCGCCCTCCGCCGCAGTGAGCCACCGGTGCGCCCGGGCCGCCGCGCTCTGGGGCTCGCGGAGGAGTTGCTCCAGCCGGTGGTTGCGAAGCTCCCAGGCGAAGTCCCCCAGCCGGAGCATGTGGTGGAGAAAGTCGTCCACCGAGGTCCCTCCCGGCGGGTCGTATCGGGTTATGGCGCGGAGCTGCGCCTCCGCGTCCTCGGGCACCAGTCCGGAGCAGAACACCTCCGTCCACGTGGCGCCTGCGGAGCGCCACGAGGCCACCCACAGGGCCTTGTCCCCAGGTGGGAGGTGGCGGGCCGCCTCGTGTACCGCCTGGCGGTAGTGGGGCCAGAGGAGCCGTGAGTGGGTGCAACCCACGTGCATGTGCACCGGGGTCTCCTCCGGGCCGCCGCAGAAAAGGCACGGTTGTGGGACGATGGCGACGCCGGAGAGCCGCTCCTTCCGGACGCGGAGCCTGCGCTGCACCGGCGTGTGGCCGTCTCGGGCCCGCAGCGCCCGGCGGTTGGTGGCCGCCGCGGTGAGGTCCCGGGCGTGGACGTAGGCCGTGGCGTGGGCCGCGCCCAAAGGTGTGTGTCCCCGGTGCGTCAGCGCATGGTCCGTCTGCGCCCGTTGCGCGACCTCGCCGAGCACCCGCATCGTGGGGGGCCGTAGATCGAGATGGCCGTCACGGCCGGCGACAATGAGTTGGGTGTGGCCAGGGTCCGGGGGCGTGTTCTGCAAGACGGTGTCCTGGGACGCCGCCCAGTCCGCCTTGTGCAGTAGGGCGTCACCGTGGTGCGAGGTGGCTCGGACGTACCAGAACGGGTTGCCCGGCGTGTTGCCCCCGCGCGCACAGGCCGTCCCGGAGCCACCTCAGGGGCATCTGGTTGACCACCTTCGCTGCGCCCGCGGGGACCCCCGTGGTTCGCTCGCGATCTGCGTGCCGCAGGAGGTGGAGGATGACTTCGGCGTCCACCGTGTGGACCCATGGTCTGTGTGCACCGTAATGTAGGGGGAGGGAGGCGGCCACCCCCTCCCCGTCGGGCACCGTGCCCGAGATGGCCACCGCCCACGTGCGGGTGAGGTCGGCGGCGAGAGCGACGCTGGTGGCGTGTTTGCAGGGTCCGCCCCCGGATGCGTCAGAGGAGGTGTGTCCCCAGGCCTCCGGGATCCAGTAGTATCCGATGGGGCTGAGCCACCCCGCGTTGAGGTCGGCGGAGTGCCACCGGACGTCGGGGTGGCCGGGGGTCAGTTGGTCCACGCTCAGCGCCCTGATGTCGCCTGGGCTGATCGCCGGGTGGTCGTGCAGCCGGATCTCCGCTCCGGCGACCGTGCTTGCCCAGGACCGTAGCGCCGTCACATGTTCCTTGAGCCACGCCGGGCCCCCGCGCTGGTGCACCACCAGGTGTCCCGTGTCCTCCGGATGGTCCTCCAGCGCGTGCACCGCCATGTGTGGGTCGTGCGGCACCCCCGTAGCCACCAGTAGGGCGGTGCCACGGGGGAGCCCACGGGGTTCGGGCTGGCCTGCCCCCACTTGCACTATTACCCACTCGGCCCATAGCTGCGCTTGTCCCGTCCTTGGGTGCATTGGTCGCCCGTGGTCACCAACCACAACGGCGTCGGCGCGTGGGGCCGGGGGCGTAAGGGCTCTGGCCACGCCACGTCCGCGTTAGGCTGTTGGTGCTCGCTTTCCGCGAGTACGTCGCGGAGGATGTACATGAGGGCTGCTGGCGGGTGGTACGCCGCCCCCCGCGTGGGGGGGGATAGGCCGTCCCGGCGGCGGTAGCCCCCGACGTGGAGGTGCAGGCCGTCCGGGGTCACCCGTGGGCCGGTGTGGGCGTCCTGCTTAGCCCTCGTGGGGTGGACGAGTCTCAGGCGGGGGTCCCGTGTGCCGGTGGTGTGGAAGAGGTGGGCCAGGGCGTCGCGCCACCCACGGTGGTTGGTGGGCTCCTGCTCACGGCGGCAATAATGGAGGTGTTCATCGGCGCATTGGTTGAGGAACTCCCGCACCGCCGTCGGCCACGGATCGTCGTTGTCGGGGAAGGGGTGGCGTGGCCCGTGGTGCCCATGCCACGGCGCTGTGTGTGGCACCGTCAGGCGGCACGTGTCGCGGTGTCGCAGCTTGGCGGTGCGCAGCGTGACGATTTTGCCCGGCGGGGACTGTAGTTGGACATGGGCCGCCCTGGGGCACGCGATGGGGTTGTACATCCCCACTCCCAGGGCGGCCAGGGCCCGGGGTATGCGGTGGACCCAGTCGCCTCCCGCCAGAGTTGCGAACTCCGGGACGGGCTAGTGCACCTCGGGACATATTCCGTGCGCGCCGGCTATTTCCCAGAACATCTTGGTGACCTCGGCGCGCACGGAGGTTGCGCGGTGGTGGACGAGTGTACCCAGGAGGGCCACCGCTGCCTGCTGGCACCGCGTGGGCACCCGTGTGAGCCCCAGGGTCCGGTCATCCTGCAGGCTGTCCCGCGAGGAGTCGAAGGCGTACCGCGCCCTGTCCTTCGCGACCTGGACCGTGATGTGGTCCAGGTGGCGTGCGGTGTCGGAGTCGTCGGCGATGAAAGGGGCGACGTACTGCGTCACCCCCCCGAGGATCGCCAGGATGACGTCCTGCACCACTTTCGGTGGCGCGAGGGTGTTAAGGCACCAGTGGTGCACTGCCGCCAGGCGTAGCCGGTGCTTGCGCTGCAGGGAGAACTCCCCGTCGGGCTGCAGCTGGAATCCCAGGTAGGGGACGGAGTCCGCGGCTGGTACCCAGTACCAAGGGTTTTCCAGGTGGGGGCAGAGGCGCAGCCGCAGGCCCGGGACCCCCTCCGTGGTGGCCATGGCGCACTTGCGGGGGTTGAGCTCCATGCCCATCATCCCCAGGTACGCGGCCACCGCCTCCACGCCCTCGACGAAGTGCTGCAGCGTGTGGGCCACCACCAGCAGGTCGTCGATATAGGCCTGGATGAGGCCGTGCTCGGCCCCTCCCGGCGGGCGCAGGCGGTGCCCCTGTGCCCTGAGCAGGGGCTCCAGGAGGAGCGCGTACAGCAGGGGGCTCTCAGGGTTGCCCTGCCGGACGCCGCGTAGCATGTAGACGGGCTGCGTTAGCCCGTGTGCTGTGACGACAGTCGCTGACCACTCCGTGCCGTGTGAGCACCTCCGTGATGCGCTGGGTGAGGGGGCCCGTGAGCAGCTTCATGTCCAGCTGGCCCAGGGCTATGGGCCTGTAGTCGTCCAGTTTGGCAGAGCCCGGTACCTTGGGGCTGAGCCAGATGTGCGCGTCCCTCCAGTGCATCGGCAGGGGGGCGCCGCGGAGGATGGCCCGGTAGGAATGGACCAGGAGCCACTGGACGGGTGCCGGGAGGGCCTTGATGAAACGGGCCTCCACGTGGTTAGCACCTGGGGCCTTGCCATCGGCCTTGTCCAGGGCGGACTTCAGGTCCTGCATGGAGTACTGCTGGACCTGTGTCCAGGCCCCCTCAGGGACCCGGGGGACGTGGCGGCCGAGGACCGCCTGGAAACCCGGGAGGTCCACCGTGCGTTTGTCATACAGTTCTCGCCAGAAGGCGCGAACTGCGAACATCACGTCGTGGGCCTCCGTGAGGAGCGTTTGGGTGTTGGGAACCCGCACGTTCCAGAGGCCTGACGGGCCTGGGGCCTCTACCTCTATGGCTCCCCGCACGGCTTTCCATCGCTGGGCGATGTCGGGGGCGTGGTGGCGCCAGAAGTCCTTGATGGCGCGCTTGCGGTCTGCCGCCAGGAGGGCGCGGAGCTGGCGAATGTCCTCCTCGAGGGCGGCTGCTTGCCTCTCCAGCTCCTCCTGTAGCTGGCCCTGCGTGGTCGGGCGGAACCCGGGCGACACACCCTGCAGCTCCTCCGTGAGCCGGAGCGCCGCCTCGGACCGGATGCCATGCCTGGCCGCGTCCGCCTGGTACGCTGCCGGGGCGCGCGCTGCCAGGGTGTCATAGCGGAGGACCGCTGCCTGGAGCTGCTTTCCGCTCTCCGGGAGGTCCCCCTCCGCCGGGTCCGTTCCCGCCGGAGACGGCTGCCGGCGTCCCACCACGCGCGCCAGGGCGCCATGCGTCGCGTGGAGGTGTTCGAACACCTTGTCCACCGCGGCCGCGGGCATGGACCCGTAGTCGTGCTGCTCTGCGGGACCCAGCCAGGGCGCCAGGGAGGGTTCATCCTGCGCGGCGGTGACCGCCGCCCACAGGCAGTGTTGGACGGGTGCGGCCTCGGCGTCGTACGGGAGGAGGCGGCCCTCCGTGTGGCTGTAGGGGGTGGGCATCGCCGCGCGCCCCGCTGCGCTGAGGAGACCCGGCAGGGCCAGGCGGACCGGGAGGTGGTCCGAGCCGACCACCTGGGGGTGTGCCATGCCGCGAGCCCAGACGCTTTCCCGCAGGGACCACGGCAGGAGGGGCTCGTTGACCAGGAAGGTGTCCACCCTGTGCTGGGACGGGTGGAGCGTGTGGGTCATGTCCTCCTCGCCACCTGCCGCGGCCCTTCGGAAGCCGCAGGCCTCCCAGCCCGCTCGGAAATGCTCCGTGGCCGGGTTGGCGGGGACATCCATGTAGATGTTGGTGTCGCCGGCGATGACCACCGGGTGCCTCCCGCCGAGGCTGCGTGCCGTGGCATACATTTGTATGTCGGCCCAGAACGCCGCCCGTCCCGCCCACGGGGAGCAACCTGCTTGCGGCCCGTGGACATTGATGAGGGTGAGGCCTCCCCCGTCCGTGCGGATCTCCATGGCCGCGGCCTTCCCGGGGACAATTTCCGTGAAGCTGAGCACCTCGTGCTCCGCCACGTACGTGCTGCTGACCGCGGTGAGGAGGCCCCCCCCTCTCGAGGTGGAGGTGGCTCCCGTCTCCGCCAGCCGGCTGCTGAAGAAGGCGGTGTACCCCTTGTCCCGGAGCGCCGCGGCCACGTGCATCTCCTGCCCCCTGGTGGCGATCCCTTTTTCTGGAGCATGATGGCAAAGCCCCCCTCCTGGGGCAGCATGCCGGTGATGAGGTGCTCCTTGTCGGTGCAGGCCGCCGGCCCCCGGCGCCGCCGGAGTGTGTCCCGGAGGGACCGGTCTGGCGGCACGAGGCCGTTGCGCAGGTTCCACGAGAGGAGCCACAGGGCGTCGCCCGTCGTGTCCTCCTGGAGTCAGCTATCCCGCATCGGCATCGCCGCCGGGTTCGCCGGCGCCGCCAGGGCATCTGGGTGCGCCGCATCCGCTGAGCCCGTTCCCAGCAGGGCCAACAGGGGGGCCCGGGGGACCGGGGGAGCCAGGGGGGCCAGGGGGGCCAGCCCCGCGGGGATGGACATGGACCCTGGTGGGGCCGCACTGCCGGCCCCCCGGGGCCGCTCCGGGTGCCTCCTCACCTCCATCTGTGTGGTCGGCTGCCTGGGGCGGGGGGCGCCGGGTGTACGGGGCGTGCCATGGGGACCTCCGTGCTCTCCCCTGCAGGATGTTGGTGGCCGCCTCCTTGTCGTCCGCCGGGGCCGCAGCGTGCACCGCGTGCCACGCCAGGTGTTCCAGCATTGCCCCGCTGGTGTAGTACTTGTCCGCACACAGGGGGCATTTCGTCGGCTCCGTGGCCCCTCGCGCCGGGGGGAGCGGCACCGACTTCCGAATGAAGCCCTCCGCCGCTGGTTCGAAGGGCAGGTTGGCCAGCGGCACTGTGTGTGGTGCCAGCGTGCGGCCCGGGGCCGCCGCATCGAGGGCTCGCGTCGCGGGCGCGGGCCCGAGGCCTCGGATGGCATCGCGCTGCGCGTCTGCTTGCAGCCACGTTTGCCAGTGCGTGGAGCCGATTTGGCGGTCGGGTTTGCTCCTCCATCGCAGGTCGTGGAAGGCCTGTAGCCAGTGGTACACCGCAGTCGGGACCGCCAGCTGGAGCTCCAGGTCGGCGGGGTGCGCCGCTGCCGGCCACACTCCCGGCCTCGCCGCCCGGGCGTTGTCCTTCAGCCTGACCTGGAGCAGGAGGGCGTGGTGTTCGCCCTCCCGCAGCGCCTTGATGATCATGCGGGTGCAGTCTGCCCCGCGGATCACGGCTTCGGGCCCCGGCAGGCGTTCGGGGTCGCAGACGACGATGTGCGCGTCCGCCGGGCTGAACATGCAGACCACCCACTGTGGGTTCTGCTGTCCCCGTTGGGCCACCGCCAGGGTAGCCGCTGGGCGGGCGTGCGTGATTGGCCCCGCGTGGAGGTCCGGGACGTCCGTGGCCCTGATGGCGTCTCCCTGCCACGCGGCCCGTAGATGCTCCTCCTGGTCGGGGCTCCACACCAGTGTGGGGGGGTTGACCCACCCCGGTTCCTGCCTCTTGTTGGTGGCGCTGACAGTGTGTAGCAGGACCGCCAGCGGCCAGGGTCCGCCGACATATAGTAGGCCTGGGTGGGCCCCTGTCGCCAGTCGACGTGGGGCAGGGGCGGGAAAGCCCCTTGCCTGGCGGTGCTGTGCCAGACCGTCCATCGGCCTCCGGCCAGGACGTGCGACCGGTACCCTTCGGCGTGGCCGTGTATGATGGCTTGGTAGCCTGCCGTCTGCAGTACCAGTGCCTCCCCCTGCTTAGGCCCTGGCGGGGGTGTGCCATCGCCCGCACCCCAGACGCGGGTGCGCCCGCGGAGTGTGGCATGCCACGGGTCTGGTGCATCGCGCTGAGGCCCTTGTATGCATCCCGCAATTTGCGCCGGGCCGTGGTGGTGGACGAAGCTCTCCCCGCCGTCTGCTAGCAACGCCGCCGCGACGACGTGTAGTTGCTCCGCCGTGAGGGGTGCCGTCGGCTCGTGCGTCGCGGCCGGCCGTCAGGGCCGCGTGTCGCGGCAGGGGACGTGGGGCAGCAGTTGCGCCGGCCACGCCGCCACGGGACCCATGGTGACGGCCGCGACCGCGGACGCCAGCGCCGTGCGGTCCGTGGGTCTGTACTGCCGGAGCCCCGTGGTATCTCGGGCGAGGTGCCTGCAGGCTGCCATCCAGGCCACCGCTCCGCAGTTCGTGCAGTCCGGTTCGGCAACACTCGCGTCGTCGCTTCCCCTTTGCGGTACCGTGGTGGCGGTGTCGAGCGGGGGGCCCCGCTGTAGCGCCTCCGGGCCCTGCCCCGGCGGGAGGGCGGGCGGGACTGGCTGCGGTTAGTTTTGCGCGCCTCGGCGCTCCGGGTGCGTGTGGTACGGGTTTTGCCGGCGGTGTTCCGGGGCTGCCCGTGGTTGGAAGAGGAGTTGGTGCAGGTACCAGTGGCCCTCCGCGGTGGACGGGTTGCGGAGCGTTAGGCACTGTTCCACCACGCCTCCTGGGTGCGCGGCCTCCACGCGGCGCTGCAACCCCAGGCGGCCTAGGCGGTTGGACGTGCCCGCGGGTGGGATGGGGGCTTGCGGGTAGAGCACCCGCAGCGGCTCCAGCGCCAGGTCCAGCACTTCGTCGTTGAGCAGCTTCGTGAGGGCCGACGCCCTGTGTAGGGCGTGGAGGACCCCGGGTGTGGGGGCCGTGAGCTGTTCGAGCACCGGTCCCGGCGGGTACCGCGCACCCGGGTTCGTTAGCCACTCCCTGGTGTGGCTCAGTACGGCCTTCCACACGTCCCTTGTAAAGGCGTGCTGGGGGGCCAAAGAGGGGACCATCCGTAGGAGGCGGTGGCACGCCGGCGGCGATCGCATGGGCTGTGGGGCGGCCGCCGTGATCAACCTGCACGCCGTGCCGGGCACGATCGCCCCCCATTCCACGGTCCCCATGCCCTCGGCGTGGATCAGCGCCTGGCCTTGGACCATGGGGAAATAGGGGCTCGAGCGCCCCTTCCCTTCCTTCCACCGTACCCAGGCGGCCCCCGCCTGCAGGCTGCGGAGCAGGGCCACGCCGGGGAGGAGCGGCTGCGGGAAAGCCCCCTTGACGGCCTGGGTGGCGTGGGCCAAGGTGCCCATGGGCAAGTACCACAACGGGAGGGTCCAGGGGCCCGGCAGCGGTTGCGCCACCCCTGCGTCCCATCGCCACTCGGAGTCTGGCGGGGTGGCCGGGACCGTGCCCGTCTGCAGGAAGTGGCGTGCCTGCTTGTGGGGGTGCCGTTGGAGGGTTGCCGCGAGGCTGAGCCCCTCTGCCGCCGGTGCCACCGGGAGGCCGCCCCGGGGCCTGCACCAGGGGTATTCCTGGTCGGCCGGCCAGGTGTGGAGGTCCCGGGCGATGTCCTCCGCGGTCCCTGTGGGGGCGTCCTCGGGTGCCAGGTGCCACATGACGGCGAGCACCGCCCATGTGGAAAAGGGCCACGCCCGCGGGGGGGTGTACACCTGGATGGTCAACTGTGGGCACGCCCGCCGCACGCGGGACGCGTGGAGCACCCCTCGGACCATGTCCGCCGCCAGGACCAGCACCATTCCCGAGGGTTCCACAATGATCCCCTCGGCGGGTCCACCGTGGCGGCCCCGGGTGTGCAAGGCCACTGCCGCCTGTCCCGCGTGGGTGACTCGGTCGACGGCCTCCTGGATGTTCACGCTGCCGCGCGCGGTCTCATCCAGGATCCAGCCCTGCGCCACCCCGTAGCGTAGGGCGGCGCGTGCGGCCGCGGGTTTCACCTCGGGCAACGCTCCGTCATCGGGGCCGGGCTGGGGGTGCTGTTTGGGGCACCAGCCTTCGCCGGTGCAGTGGCCCCGTTTCCACGCGGGGCAGATCGCGGGTACGCTGCCCGCCGGCGGCGCAGGTTCCGCGGGCGCGCCTCCCGTGGGGGGCTCCGGCAATGCCTCCAGGTCGGAGTCCGTGCCCGCGTCCCCTTGTGGGGGGTCTCCTTCGCCGTCTCTGAGTCCCAGCGCCCTGATGATCTCGTGTGCTTCGTCCAGCGTCGGAGATCGGGGGCGTGTCTTGCGTGGTGCCGCGGGTTCCGCCATTGCTGTGTCGCTGTGTCTAAGAGCAGGGGGTGGGGTGCGGATGTCCCGTGGCTGGTGCGTTGGTGCGCTGGTGCGTTGCTCGGTGTGGGGGTGGTGGATGGGCATCCCCGGGGGGGCGCTTTCCAGCGTTGCGAGGGGCGTCTGGTGTTAGGCGCTGTCCCTCTCCCGGTCGCCCGTCCTCCGGAGCGGGCAGCCAGGGTTCCGCGACCCGTGTGTCCCGGGTGCGGTCGATGCGGGCGGGTGGGCCCAGCACCGGCCCCACAGCGTGCGCCCTTGCGGGCCGGCGTTGCTCGCTGTGGGGGTGGCGGAAGGGCGTCCCCGGGGGGGGTGCCTTCCACCGTTGTGAGGGGCGCCTGGTGTCAGGCGCTGTCCCTTCCCCGACCGCCCGTCCTCTGGAGCGGGCAGCCAGGGTTCCGCGACCCGTGTGTCCCGGGTGCGGTCGATGCGGGCGTGTGGACCCAGCACCGGTCCCACAGCGTGCGCCCTTGCGGGCCGGCGTTGCTCGCTGTGGGGGTGGCGGAAGGGCGTCCCCATGGGGGGGTGTGTTCCACCGTTGTGAGGGGCGCCCGGCGTCAGGCGCTGTCCATCCCCCGGCCGTCCGTCCTCTGGAGCGGGCAGTCAGGGTTCCGCGACCCGTGTGTCCCGGGTGCGGTCGGTGCGGGCGTGGGGACCCAGCACTGGCCCCGCAGCGCGCGCCCTTGCGGGCCGGCGTTGCTCTCCTTGGGGGTGGCGGAAGGGCGCCCCCGGGGGGGGGTGCCTTCCATCGTTGTGAGGGGCGCCTGGTGTCAGGCGCTGTCCCTCCCCCAGCCGCTCGTCCTCTGGAGCGGGCAGCCAGGGTTCCGCGTCCCGTGTGTCCCGGGTGCGGTCGGTGCGGGCGTGGGGACCCAGCACCGGCCCCACGGCGTGCGCCCTTGCGGGCTGGCGTCGCTCGCCGTGGGGGTGGCGGAAGGGCGTCCCCGGGGGGTGTCTTCCACCGTTGTGAGGGGCGCCTGGTGTCAGGCGCTGTCCCTCCCCTGGCCGCCCGTCCTCTGGAGCGGGCAGCCAGGGTTCCGCGACCCGTGTGTCCCGGGTGCGGTCGGTGCAGGCGTGGGGACCCAGCACCGGTCTCACAGCGTGCGCCCTTGTGGGCCGGCGTTGCTCGCTGTGGGAGTGGCAGAAGGGCGTCCCCGGGGGGGGTGCTTTCCACCGTTGTGAGGGGCGCCCGGTGTCAGGCGCTGTCCCTCCCCTGGTTGTCCGTCCTCTGGAGCGGGCAGCCAGGGTTCCGCGTCCCGTGTGTCCCGGGTGCGGTCGGTGCGGGCGTGGGGACTCGGCACCGGCCCCCCAGCGTGCGCCCTTGCGGGCCGGCGTTGCCCGCTGTGGGGGTGGCGGAAGAACGTCCCCGGGGTGGCCACCTTCCACCATTGTGAGGGGCGTCTGGTGTCAGGCGCTGTCCCTCCCCCGGTCATCCGTCCTCTGGAGCGGGCAGCCAGGGTTCCGCGTCCCGGGTGTCCCGGGTGCGGTCGGTGCGGGCGTGGGGACCCAGCACCGGTCCCACAGCGCGTGCGCCCTTGCGGGCCGGCGTTGCTCGCCTTGGGGGTGGCGGAAGGGCGTCCCCGGGGGGGGTGCTTTCCACCGTTGTGAGGGGCGCCCGGTGTCAGGCGCTGTCCCTCCCCTGGCCGCCCGTCCTCTGGAGCGGGCAGCCAGGGTTCCGCGTCCCGTGTGTCCTGGGTGCGGTCGGTGCGGGCGTGGGGACCCAGCGCCGGCCCCACAACGTGCGCCCTTGCGGGCCGGCGTTGCCCGCTGTGGGGGTGGTGGAAGGGCGTCCCCGGGGGGGGGGTTTCCACCGTTGCGAGGGGCGCCTGGTGTCAGGCGCTGTCCCTCCCCCGGCCGCCCGTCCTCTGGAGCGGGCGGCCAGGGTTCCGCGTCCCGCGTGTCCCGGGTGCGGTCGGTGCTGGTGCGGGGATCCAGCACCGGCCCCGCAGCGTGCGCCCTTGCGGGCCGGCGTTGCTCGCTGCGGGGGTGGCGGAGGGGCGTCCCCGGGGGGGGGTGCTTTCCACTGTTGTGAGGGGCGCATGGTGTCAGGTGCTGTCCCTCCCCTGGCCGCCCGTCCTCTGGACCGGGCAGCCAGGGTTCCGCGTCCCGCGTGTCCCGGCTGCGGTCGGTGCGGGCGTGGGGACTCAGCGCCGGCCCCACAGCGTGCGCCCTTGCGGGCCGGCGTTGCTCGCTGTGGGTGTGGCGGAAGGGCGTCCCCTGGGGGGGTGCCTTCCACCGTTGTGAGGGGCGCCTGGTGTCAGGCGCTGTCCCTCCCCCGGCCGCCCGTCCTCTGGAGCGGGCAGCCAGGGTTCTGCGTCCCGTGTGTCCCGGGTGCGGTCGGTGCAGGCGTGGGGACCCATCACCTGCCCCACAGCGTGCGCCCTTGCGGGCTGGCGTTGCTCGCTGTGAGGGTGGCGGAAGGGCGTCCCCGGGGGGGGGTGCTTTCCACCGTTGTGAGGGGCGCCTGGTGTCAGGTGCTGTTCCTCCCCCGGCCGCCCGTCCTCTGGAGCGGGCAGCCAGGGTTCCGTGACCCGTGTGTCCCGGGTGCGGTCGATGCGGGCGTGTGGACCCAGCACCGGCCCCACAGCGTGCGCCCTTGCGGGCTGGCGTTGCTCGCTGAGGGGGTGGCGGAAGGGCGTCCCCGGGGGGGGTGCCTTCCACCGTTGTGAGGGGCGCCTGGTGTCAGGCGCTGTCCCTCCCCCGACTGCCCGTCCTCTGGAGCGGGCAGCCAGGGTTCCGCGACCCGTGTGTCCCGGGTGCGGTCGATGCGGGCGTGTGGACCCAGCACCGGCCCCACAGCGTGCGCCCCTGCGGGCCGGCATTGCTCGCTGTGGGGGTGGCGGAAGGGCGTCCCCGGGGGGGTGCCTTCCACCGTTGTGAGGGGCGCCTGGTGTCAGGCGCTGTCCCTCCCCCGGCCGCCCGTCCTCTGGAGCGGGCAGCCAGGGTTCCGCGACCCGTGTGTCCCGGGTGCGGTCGATGCGGGCGTGTGGACCCAGCACCGGCCCCACAGTGTGCGCCCTTGCGGGCCGGCGTTGCCCGCTGTGGGGGTGGTGGAAGGGCGTCCCCGGGGGGGCTGCCTTCCACCGTTGTGAGGGGCGCCTGGTGTCAGGCGCCCTCCCTCCCCCGGCCGCCCGTCCTCTGGAGCGGGCAGCCGGGGTTCCGCGACCCGTGTGTCCCGGGTGCGGTCGATGCGGGCGTGTGAACCCAGCACCAGCCCCCCAGCGTGCGCCCTTGCGGGCCGGCGTTGCTCGCTGTGGGGGTGGCGGAAGGGCGTCCCCGGGGGGGGTGCCTTCCACCGTTGTGAGGGGCGCCTGGTATCAGGCGCTGTCCCTCCCCCGGCCGCCCGTCCTCTGGAGCGGGCAGCCAGGGTTCCGCGACCCGTGTGTCCCGGGTGCAGTCGATGCGGGCGTGTGGACCCAGCACCGGCCCCACAGCGTGGGCCCTTGCGGGCCGGCGTTGCTCGCTGTGGGGGTGGTGGAAGGGCGTCCCCGGGGGGGGTGCCTTCCACCGTTGTGGGGGGCGCCTGGTGTCAGGCGCGGTCCCTCCCCCGGCCGCCCGTCCTCTGGAGCGGGCAGCCAGGGTTCCGCGACCCGTGTGTCCCGGGTGCGGTCAATGCGGGCGTGTGGACCCAGCACCGGCCCCACAGCGTGCGCCCTTGCGGGCCGACGCTGCTCGCTGTGGGGGTGGCGGAAGGGCGTCCCCGGGGGGTGTGCCTTCCACCGTTGTGAGGGGCGCCTGGTGTCAGGCGCTGTCCCTCCCCCGGCTGCCCGTCCTCTGGAGCGGGCAGCCAGGGTTCCGCGACCCGTGTGTCCCGGGTGCGGTCGATGCGGGCGTGTGGACCCAGCACCGGCCCCACAGCGTGCGCCCTTGCGGGCCGGCGTTGCTCGCTGTGGGGGTGGCGGAAGGGCGTCCCCGGGGGGGGGTGCCTTCCACCGTTGTGAGGGGCGCCTGGTGTCAGGCGCTGTCCCTCCCCCGGCCGCCCGTCCTCCGGAGCGTGCAGCCAGGGTTCCGCGACCCGCGTGTCCCGGGCGCGGTCGGTGCGGGCGTGGGGACCCAGCACCGGCCCCACAGCGTGCGCCCTTGCGGGCCGGCGTTGCTCGCTGTGGGGGTGGCGGAAGGGCGTCCCCGGGGGGGGTGCCTTCCACCATTGTGAGGGGCGCCTGGGGTCAGGTGCTGTCCCTCTCCCGTCTGCCCGCCCACTGCTGGGTGGGTTGCCGGGGTTCGTTGGGTGTGTGCGGTGTGTGTGGTGTCTGTGCCGTACGTGTCGTGGTGCGTGGTGCTGCTCTTCCCCTGGTCCTCCGGTGCTCCCCTCTCCGATGTCTCGGTGCGGTGTTGTGCTCGCCGTGTGCCCGCCGTGTCCCCTCCCCTGTGCGCGCCCCTTGCTCGTTCGCTGGCTACCCCTTGTTCCTTTCGTGGCTTCGTTGCTCTTTACCCTTTCCTCTACCCCTCTCCCTTGCATGCACTTTTTCCCTGCCTCCGCTTTGTTGTGTGTCTCTGTCTTTTTCCTTGTCGGCCCGGGCTTCCTCCTTTGAACCTGCGTAGAGAGAGGAGGGGGCGTAAACGGGCGTGCGGCGGCGGCGGTTTTGTCGCGACACGGCACCTCGAGCTGGCTGGTACGTCATGCGACATGCGTGTGCGACCGGCTTGCGCGTAGGTTTATCGCCCCACTTGCTCCCGTCTTGTCTCCACACCCCTTTGGCCGCTACCTTTACTCGTTGCCCGTTCCGCGTGCGCGGCGTGACATGCAACATACCTGCTTCTTTCCCCACTACCTGAACGTGTCCTAGTCCCCCCGCCTTGCCGGGCGTTCGCTAATGTGTGACGACGGCACGACGCAATACTTGCGTAAGCGTCTAAGACAACCCTACTTTAGCGCCCGGACGACGCAGACACGAGCATACGCTTCTCCTTGGGACCTGTGAGGGGAAGAGAACGTGGGTGCATGCACGTGTGTTTGTTGGGACCCGGCATACGTCGGCGCTATGCTATTTGTGTGTATGCTCCCCGTGTCCCCCTCCCTGGCTATTTGTGTGTTCTAATCAACGCAACAAAAAGGGTGGTTGTGCTGTAAGAGCAGTTGTCACGGTTGCCCCGCGGTTGGCGACGTGGCACGACATGGTAACATACTTGCGTTCTTGGTGGCGGTGTGTGGCTTGCCTACTATTTGTTTGCATGCGGCGGCATACCTTTTGTCCCCTTTCGCTCCCTTTCGCCTCCTACATAAGCGGGCGTGCGGGTGGGCGGTGGGCACGTCTCGGTTACGCCTCGTGGTCACCTTTTACTTTTGTTGGCGTGGTTGCCGTTCTCGTCTCGTGTCCGTTGCGTAGCGTAGCGTGGCATGCAACATACTTGGACCGGACTAGTCACGTGTGTATGTTTAGTTTTTGTTTGTGTGTTTTTTTTTTGTTTTTTTGTTTTTTTTTGTGTGTTGTGCTTCAGACCCTGAGAACAAGTGAAGCACACAAAGCTCAACAACAAGTTCATCATGTCCACGCCAAGCGTCAGGACCTGGCCCATCAGAACTGTCCAAGTGCAAATGGGCAGCATGGCCCACCCTATGAGTGAACCACCTTACCGAGCTCCACAACATCTCAGTGGCGCATCTGGGTCCCAAGGAGATCCAGAACGCAGAAGGGCGGAAGAAAATAAAGGCCTTACCACCGAGGCCTTAGCGGCCCACGGTGGAGACAGCTTCAGTCATCTCCACAGACGTGTAGCAGCCTCAGTATCCAGATCCAACTGTCCGGCTTCATCCTCAACAGCGATTGAAGGCCCTGAGGAGTATGAGGAACTGAGGAAGAAGATGGATGAATACATCCTACATGAGGAGTACTACAAATCCATTCGTGGGGAAGATGGAGAGGAGCCATTGGCAGTACATGGATCCAGACCACGTACAGACCTAGGGTCCTACGCGCACTCTGGCCCGCCGTCCGACAGAGCCGGGACTGCATCCCTGCCAAGACGACCAAGACCTGAGTATCCAAGAGCATGTTGTCCAACCCCAAGGGCTCCTGAAGTGGGCCCGACTCGAGCTGAGGAACACATCATCCAAGGCCAACCTACGGTGCCCTGGACCATACGGCCGAGCTGCTGGCCAAACTCCTGTCTGGATCAGAAGATCTGGATGTGACGGCCCTATCGGAGGCCATTAAGGCTAAACTGGGTATTGCAGAACCCTTACCCAAGCCAGAGTTGCCCTCTCTCTCTCCAGGACTGAGTACCCTGGCCAAAGATCTTAAGAGATCAAGGGTCTCAAGGCTGTTGCCTTAGGTCACCTGCCCCAGCCCCTTTCACCCTCGTGCCAGGACTGTGCCCATGGCTGAACTACAGGACGTGCCTGTCACAGAGATTGAGAAAAGAGGGCTGTCAGCCCTGGCACCTCTTGCCGGCGTGTCGCCTTCAGGCCTAACTCCGGGGGTGGGAAGACGGGCAGACCTATTGCCCAGGCGAACATCCAGCTGAAACTGCCGGAGTTCGACGCCAAAAATCTGCCCGAATGGGCAGAAGAATTTGCTGAGTTCCTTTTGCTGACTGGCCAATCCCATGTGGATGTGGCCAACAAATGCTCACTGCTGAAACGCTCATGCAAAAAGAAATTTTTGCAAAAACAGGTGAAACAGATTGTGAAAACCTGTTCTACCTGGGCAGAGGTACTCCTGAGGTTGGAGAAAACATTCCCAGTCTATGAGACTGACCTCAGCGTACGCACACAGATCGAGGAGCTACCTATGCTCCCTGAGTTTCCATCCGCTGCGCGAATTTTTGAATATGTGTGCGACTTGGAGTACCTGTTTTCGAGGATGAACGTGGGATCCTACGGAGCCACTGAGCCCCACCTGTGGCTCATGAGTAAGATCCCCCAGCGTACGTGGGATGATTGCCGCTCCACCTCTAAGAGGAAGAGCAGGACCCACTCGTACCATGAACTGGTGGACCTCTTGATTGAGCTAGCTCTTGAGAGCGAGAATGACTCCCGAATGGAGAAATTCCTCAAGAAGCATTTGGGTCGAGGGGGTAACCCTACCCCCGAACGTGGCGAAGGGAAAGGGCCTAAAAATCCCACTAACACCAACCAGGGAGCTGGTAAAGGGAGGGGTAACCTACGTGCCATGAATGAGGTTAAACCTGATGCAGGTACACCCCCCCTGTTCTACTGCAAACCTGTCAATGACAAGGGGGGACCTTGTCATGCCTCTGATGAAACGTCAGCAGCATACCAAGGATGGAAAACCTGTGACCCATCAGGACCGTTTCAGGTGTACCATCACCTGTGGTTACTGTGGCAAACGTCGTCACTACGAGGACGAATGCCACATCAAGAAACGCGAGAGTGACAAACTCAAGCGTCAGGAGGCCGAACGCCAGAAGACCCAAACGCCCGCCAGAAATCCCCCGAATGGGGATAAAGGTGGTAAAGGAGGTGGCAAGGGGGGTGGCAAAAATGGACCCCCTAACCCCCAGAGGCGCTCATCAGCGCCCGTTGCTACACCCACTCCTGCTGCTACACCCGCTCCTGCCGCAGGTGTCCCCAAGAAGCGACCCCAGGGGGATAACGCTACCCCTGAGGGGAATAATTCCAAGAAGAGGCGCTTGGCCTGGATGGCCAAGTCCCTCATTGCTGCAGGGGTGGATGTCAAGTTCCCTGATGAGGAGTAGGGGGGCGGCTCCGAAGAGGAGGACTTGGTTTTCTGGATCCTCGTGAAAATCGGGGATCAGGTTTTTCGAGCGGTGCTTGACACCGGTGCAACACTTTCCATAGTGGCCCGGCGCCTGCTAAAGACTTTCAGGAAAACTAAGAACGTGGCCATAAGAGTAGGGGATGGGCGTACCATCCATTCCTTGGGGGGGGTCGATGTGACTATATGTCTGGGCGACGAAACCGTGACCCAACACTGCAGAGTGCTGGACACCGACGCCTTTGACATCGTCATTGGCACCGACTTCCTACGAAGAAACACCCGGGGTAAAAATGCTGTCCCTCCAGCGCCCCTATTCTTTGCACTGCGACTTTGGCAGTGGGCTATTCTCCGTACCTTTGGAGCTGTCAGGACGAAAAGAGTCTGGGCTGCGCTACGCATCCAAGACTAGCTATCGTACTGAAAACTACCAACTGGCCCGTCACGGTCTTGAAAATGGACTGGCGGCCCTTCAGGTAAACCTGCATGAGATCCAGGTTGAATTGTTTGCGAGCCAACAACAGCACATCATGCAGTTGTACTGCTCGAAACAACTGAACAATGCTTTCCGTTTCTTCTGGAAAGCAATGGGCCTAGCGTATGCTAACCCTCCCTTCTCCCTGCTCGCGAAGGTTCTAACCAAAATCGCTTATGAGGGAGGAAGGGTTGTTATGTGCACCCCTGACTGGGGCTGCTCTGGTGAACATGCTTACTGGCGCTGTATGCTAGATCGAATGACCGTGGGGAGAGTGCAACTCCCCGACGGCCCCATCTATGTGCCTGAGGACTCAGACACGGCTATGCAGGCCCCTGAGTGGGCCAGTTTCCTGTCCATCGTCGACGGATCTCTCAATCCTGTACCCCTGTGTGACCTAGACCAGGTGCTACTGAAAGAGGTCATGGCCGAAAATCGTGGCCTGACCCTTTATGATCTCAAAAATTGATCTCCTGAGCACCTATCTGCCACACTTACAGGGTGTGAGTCTCCTGATGACTATCTGGAACCTGCAGCTGTAAAAGAGGATGCTGACGACCAACTGTCTGAGATCGCCAGCACTATTCCTTCTGTTGATCCCAGCTGTGTTGACCTAAAACATCTCTGAACCCGCTTCCCCTGTTGGGAAGCCAGTGCTACACATGCAGCCTATGCACACAGGTGAACCCGTGGCCCGGAGTGCTGATGCTCTGGCGCGGCCTGCTGCTAATAACATGCCATTGTCTGAGCATGACACTCAGGAACTCCGGCGGCTGTTGTACCTGAAGGCCGAAGGTATCGAGCGCCAAGAGCGGCTGCAATACCTCAGACAGAGCAGGAAATCCTCCATCTGGTCTGAGGGGGACGATGAGTCCTATACGCTGCCTGATCCTGAGATACCTCTAGTGTATTCTCTGCACTATGGGCAGCAATGTTCCCCTGAGTGGGACGATGGTTCTGTGCCTGCCGAAACTGCTGATTGGCAGAAAAAGAAAGAACATGGAAAAAGCAACCTCCATGCTGAGGAGGATTTCCTGCAGAAACTCGAGAGTCTTAACCTTGACCCCCGCCTGAAGAAACTGCTGATAACCTATGAGGAGGTGTTCGGCGCCTTGCCGCCTCCCCTTTCTTGTAAAAAACTGGTCCAGATGGACCTGAAACTGAAACCTGAATTGGAAAAGACGCGAGTGAGGTGTCGTCCCTATCCCGCTTCACAGGAACAGGTTGAAGAAATCGAGCGCCAGATCCAGGAATGCATTGATGCTTGCCTCGTTGAAGAGTATAAGCATGGGGACTATCCCCATCACTGCAGTCCCTGTTTCCTTGTTGCCAAACCAGGGTCGACTGCCCTACGTCTGGTTGTAGACTATTGACGCGTTCCCGTGGGGGGCCTGGCCACGGGATGCTGCGGTGGACACGCGCAAGTGAGCAGGCAGGCAAAGCACTACGCTCACAGGGGCATCAATGCGCTCATGTCATGTGACAAAGCGTTTCAGGATCCTTGCCACTCTGCAAACGAGGGAACAAAAGTATGTGCAGCAACACATCAGGATATGTACACATGGAGTTCAGACTGGACTGGGGTAAGGGCATCATAGGACAATAGACACTCAGTCCTAACTCGTAGCCCAATCCCAGGTCCGACCCTCTCAGTGGCTGGTGAGGGCGGGGGCTCAAACACCACCCATGCCCTGCTCAGTCCGGACCCTGAAGACCCGCCAATAGGGAAGGTTTCCCGCTCAGCCACAGGCGAGTTCCTGGGAACCAAGGGGCTCCGAACTCAACCGACAGTGGCTCCCTATGCTCCCTCAACGGCAGGTCCCAACTCCTCTCTGAGACAGAGAGATGGCCCCGCCATTATCCCCTAGGAGTTGGTAGCTGAAAATGGGCTGTTTCAGCCCAAACTGATGATAGCTCCGAAAACTCCAAAATTGACCCCTCGTTCGGACCCACCAGAGGTAGGGACGAGGCAACTGGCCCTATGCCCTTCGCATAAGAACTCCCTGGAGCCCTCACCCAACCTGGTTCCCTCTGAGGTCCCGGCATCAGGGCACCACGGGTTCGTCAAGTGCGGTCATAATTGCCAAAATGGCAAAATCGGCCGTCTCGGGCGACCGTCCAGGGTAGGAAATCTTGGCGATATTGACGCACCAAGCCTTGATTCACAGCCCTTGATATCCCCTTTGGTCCCCTGCCCTGGGTTATCGCTTGCTGTCACGCTGGCTGCTTACTGTTCACCGAGGGGATGACCACCCGGACGGGGCAGAAAGCAACATGCGGTGCAAAGAGGGGGATCGTGGATCGCACCAAAAGTTGAATAACTCCGGATGAGCGGGAGGAGCAAATACGAAACTCAATGGCATTCAACCCTTGGTCATCTGCTACAATATTCGCCCTTCTCTCCTGGCTAGATCCCGTGCCCCATGGAGATATGGTAATTCCAATATGGCATACAATGGCAAAAACAGCGAAATTTGGCCAAAATGGCCCGCACTCATGATTCCATATCTCCATGGCCACGGC
The DNA here is from genome assembly GCA_964036045.1 of Eutreptiella sp. 'Long Island Sound 2002'. NCBI lineage: Eukaryota > Euglenozoa > Euglenophyceae > Eutreptiales > Eutreptiaceae > Eutreptiella > Eutreptiella sp. 'Long Island Sound 2002'. The sequence continues at coordinate 46,076,593 of OZ038389.1, read as the reverse complement.
GAGGATTCTTCCAACCAAAAATGCTATAAACACATGGGACTTAGGTCCCAATATATGCCACTTGCCAACCCTCATGATCGCCTCTAGCTATTTTTCCCATTGGAGGGAAAGTGACACGCAAATGGGGCAGAATGGCAACATACCCCAAATTGGGTGACTCACAACTCTCCCATTGAGAGGAGAGGCCACATGGGGAAACACCCCATTCGATGCGGGTTTGTGTGCCCTCTCCGAATTGCCCTTACCCTTGGTCAAGTGGCGCACGCAACCTCGGGGGTGAAATCAGGGGGAGAAGGAGTTTGTGGCCATTTTGGGCAAAACGGCCAAAAGTCACCCAAAAGTGGTCCCTCCAAATATCGTATCTCCGTATCACGAAAGAAAGGGGCCTCGGGCTTTTGCATGGATGCAAATCGAAGCTTTGCATCCCTTTTGCAACAAGGGTTGAGGTTCAAAGCACAAGGAAAGCATTTTTAACACCTCAATCCTTGAAGCACACTATTTATGGGAAAAAGTGCATATATCGGCGATATTGGCATGAACATATCTTTGGGTCATTGAGGAACAAAAATATGAGCAAACACGTTTGGAGTAGGCCCATAGTAGGTGCTTTCAAATGTGCACACCATGGTTAGATTGTCTCCGCCCACTCCTGTTAATAGTGCTTGCATATGAGCGCGTGTGCAAAGAGGCAATATGGCACGCGTGCTCACAAGGCGAAATTATATGAAATAGAAGACAAGGTTGTACAAATCAACCAAGCCGTCCACGATGTCCTTCGTGGTCTCTACTCTACATATTGCCTTGGTTCGAGGCTCAACTCCCCATAGGCTTCGAGTACGAGCCTCGGGGGTTTGGCCATTTTGGCCTAATTTTCGACCAAAACTTGCCCTTTTTCGAAAATAGAGTTTTGGTACGCATTGAATTGCGTGGAGCCATCGTTGAGTTGGCTCGAAAATCAAAAATGGCCTAGGGCATTTGGTCTTGTGAGCATTGTGATCGGTTATTAACGTTCATGCTCACAAGGCCACAAAGTTAGGGTTTGCGCACGCAAACGACTTGGGTTTGCGAGACCCATAGGCTGCCTAAAACACCGCCATTGCCCGCTTCCCTATACAAGATGATATGCCCGCGTGAAAGGGGCATGGATGAAAGCCATAGGGGGGAGATGAAGGGTTCCGTCCGAACTCATGGTCCTTGAGAAGCATGAGTTCGCACGATCGACGGAAAGCCTTGCGCGCTGATTTTCTCCAAAACACAACGGCGAAAAATTCTGGTGAACACACCAGATGAAAGTACATTAAATACCCTCTAGATTCAGCCCTTAAGTTCTCTTAGAACCTCACAGGTACTCAAGAAAAGTCAATCACAAAACTCGCCACGGAGAAGCGACGAAGGCGCGCGAACAGGCGACATCAGGCGGCGATTTCACGACAATTAGAAATCGCAGTAGAAATCAGGTATTTCACCGATTTCTGACCGAAAATCGCCTAAGACAATAAAATTATGGTCATTCTACATCGATTTATTGGTTAGAAATCGGATTCCAGATTCCGCGGGTTAGAGAACAGGGATATCCCGCTGACAGCCGGTGTCGACGGCTTCCGCACGGGTGTGACGGCTCACAGGCCTCCGGGCCATGGGCCATAGGTTCTGGGTACCGCTTCACCCCCCTCCTTAGAGCAAACCCTGGGGGGGGCTCGATAACACCCAAGCATGGCAGCGGGTACCCAGGACCATCCCCTGAAGGGGGGGGCTGTCACATCCTCACTTCAGGATGATTCGCAGGTTAGGCTGCCCAAATCCCACAGTAAGACAGGTACGGTGCTGTAGCTGTTAGTAACTGGAAGTATAGTATCAAGTATCAAGTCCCGGGTCCTGGCGGCGATTGTTCGGCATCCAAAGGACCCGTTAACCCATACCAGGCGCACCGGGTGCCGGCTGCGACGGTCACCACCACAGTGGCAGTGGCATACACGGCCAACATAGGCGTCACACGACGACCGAGGTGGTCCCACAGGTGGAAAGCGACCACAAAGATCCATCAGGCTACCCCCAGCTTCCCAAGGCCCGCCGGCTGGGGGAGAGTCCCCACGGGTCCTTCCTCGGGCGCACCATGTCCATATCCACGACGCGAGTCCAGAGTGGTACAGCCGAACGAGGTCCTCCTTAAGGGATCGGGCGTCAAGGCCGTCTTTTCCCTCGCCCTATTACCACGAAGGCCATACATGAGGGAGTCCTCATGCAGTGTGGGCGGAGGCGTCGACTCCTCAAACCACCAGTTTCCCAGGCAAATTTTCCCCATCCGACTGCAAGTGCGTCTGCGAGTCGGCAGGCTCACACGGGGACTGACAGTGGCGGACCGCTTGGAGTGTAGTCAGGCAACTGGGCTTCCCGCCTGGCGCCATCAGGATCTCCACATCACAGCGAATAGGGCACACGGTATCACGGGCACTCAAACAGAAGAATCTGTACTTAGGTACTGGTCCAAGCTGGACCCTATGTAAGAACATGTAAACGGCGACTCAGGGCGCCTTCGTAGTCGATTCGCATCCCGTCGGGGGGGAAAAAACAGTCCACACATCAATGACGGGCTGACATACAGATGCACATATCCTGGGGAGCAGAAAGACAAGCAATAAGCGGGGTAATAGGCGTGTAAACACACTCTCAACAGAGCGCCAAACCACGCCCTGGCTAGGATAAGGCATGTGCAGGAGGGTGGACAGGAAAGCGCCTGAGTTCAGGCCATATATAGTCAGCTGACACACGTAGACTGGTCTGGATCCCACAAGTGCCATGCGACCAGACCACACACTCAAAAATCGCAATGCCGATGACAGCGGCATCCGTTGCGCAACGTCGCATGGGCTTCAAGGTCCCAAGAGCTCAGAAATATGAAGGTCAGTCGCCCTACCTGGTTTCCCAAGGATTCAGCAGGGGGGGGAGTGACGAATAGAACAAGAGAGGGGCCATCCTCCTCTGGATTCAGCAGGGGGGGGTATACGGCCACTCTGATGGCAGGTCACCGGAAGATGTAAGAGAGCAAGCAAGTAAGGGACGATCCGTTGACCTCACAAGCGCTCAAAATGCATCAGGGGAGAGCTCAGGGCGCTGATCAGACACCTGGCTGCAATCGCCCGGGTGAGTGCTGCCAAGTCCGAGACATGGATCTTGGTCTTGTGCTTGCGGATGTACTCCATGAAGGGAGTATTAACCCGCGGCACGAACGAGGAGACGGGTTCCCAGGTATCGTATGAGGGCCCATAGCCTCGCCAACGAACCTTGAACTCCAGGCCTCCGGGTGCCGAGGCTTTCGGACGCTGAGCCAGGATATTCTCGACTGTGTAGTCGTCCTGCTCAGCATAGTCGTCGTCCGAATCAGCCTCGTGTGCGGCATAGCTCAGGGACACATGTTGGCCACGGAGGTCGGGTTCCCGCACACGGAGTTGACTCTCGTGGCGCTCCCGGAACTGTCCGTGGCCTACCATGATGCGGTAGGTGTCCTCACCAATCCTGCGAACCACCTCTCCAGGTGTGAACCAGGTTTTGGTGCGTTGGGTGCCGATAGGGCGGGGTCTGATCACCCACACCGGGTCTCCCACCCTGAACTTCTGCGCTGTCGAGCTCGGGGCGGACTTCTGACGCTCAGCATGCTCCTTCTCGAGCTGCTGGCGGATGTCCCGCGCCGTTTGCTCTTGCCGCGCGAAGAATTCCTTGGCATCCATGGCCATGCCATCACCAGACAAGGGAAGTCCCCGACCGAGGGGGTCCCTGCCGAACAGAATCTGGTGAGGTGACAAACCACCCGGTGTGGGGGTGTCATGATGGGCCTTCAGAGCAGGCCACATCTCCTTAAACCAGTTCCGACTTGGATTGGTGATGTGAATCTTGCGCAGCTTCTCAAAAAGCTGCCGTCCAGCCACTTCAGCACGGCCGTTAGACCGGCTGAGATAGGCGACGCTCTTGGCATGACGTATTCCCATGAGGGAACACATAGCCTTGAACCAGCCACCAGTAAACTGGGGCCCTCGGTCACTGCAAATGGTGCGGGGGATGTCAAAGACGGTCAGTCAATGACGAATCATCATGACTGCCACTTCCTTGGCAAGCAACCCCTTTTTGCGTGCCAGAACGGCTACTACGTAGCCACTGTGGCGATCCACACAAAGAACCACACAGTCAAAGGTCTCCTTGCCAATGTGCACTTCGGGCATGGAGAAGACGTCCATGGCCACGCTCTCCATGGGCTGGTCAGGAACCGGGGTCCATTGGGCTTCCCCCTTGACGTTCCGGTTGTCGGGATTGCAGGCCTGGCAGACCGAGCAACCCTTCCTGACCTTCTTGATGGCGGTGTAGAGAACGATATGCTCGATCTCGAACCGGCGCTGCATGTCAAGGGCTTGCTTCTTGACCCCTGGGTGCAGCATGTGGTGGTGCCAAGCTTCACAAAGCTCGAGCACCCGGGACTCCGGTACTAGCAGCTTACCATTCCGGTAGAGCTTGCGATCTTCCTCGGTCAGCCCCGTTGGCCACTTCTGCCCGTCATCAGGGTCGGTCAGAGCCCTATACTCGGCCGCAAAGGCCTCAGACTTGGCGTAGTCATCGGTCCAGTCGTCCTGGAGGCAAGATTCCGGGAAGAGGTGTTTGTCGGACTCAGCTCCCTCAGGGGCGAGTACTCTGACCGCTCTGCCCATCCTCATTACGAGGGGGGCATCCGCAGCCATGACGACGAAGCATTTCACACCCTCCTCCTCCATCAGGCGCTCCATTTCAATGATCCTCTTGGCTTCAGCGGTCTCAGCCTCATCGCCATGGGCAGAGATGTCCGTCATGCCCTTGCTGGCGGGATAGGCCCACCTGCTGAGACAGTCCGCCACGGTGTTATCCTTTCCAGGAATATACACAACCGTGAGATCCAACTTGGCCAAGGTCTCATGCCATCTTGCCCGTCGGGAGGCGGGACCAGAGGGGGTGTCCACGTGCTCCTTGTGCCACGACTGCAGACTCTGATGGTCGGTGCAGACGGTGACAGGATGGAGGGCTATGTACCCAGCCCATTTCCTGAGAGCCATGACGATGGCATACGCCTCCTTTTCTCGGGGCGTCCACGTCCATCTCTGGCCTTCCGCCAGGACTCGGCTCCAGAAGGCCACGGGCACGTGCCTCCCATCGTCAAGCACTTGCTCCAACACAGCGCCCACGGCGTAGTCGGAAGCGTCGGTGCGCAGGACGAACCCTCGGTCGGGATCCACGAGGTGCAGACCCACTGCGGATAGCAGCGCCTGCTTCATCCCCGCAAAGGCACGGTCGGACTCAGCAGTCCAGACCAGAGCCTTCTTGGACCCCTTCTTGGTCTCCTCTCGGTTGCCCCTGAGCATGGTCGTCATGGGGGCTGCATACTCGGCATACATCTTGATATACCCCGAGTAGTAGTTGCAGAACCCCAGATACGCCCGTAGCTCAGAGACCGTCTTGGGCTTTTCCCAGTGCTCAATCGCAGCCACCTTGCCAGGTATGGGCTTTCGCTGCCTGTTCTCAACTACGTGGCCAGCGAAGACCACCTCGCTTACCGCAATGGTGGCCTTGTCACTGCTGCCCGTGAGTTTGTGCCGAACCAGAAGGTCCAGCACTCGAGTGACGTCCCTTTCATGTGCCTCCGGAAGCTCCTCTTAGCTCATACTGGGGTCCCCGGACGCGATGATCACGTCGTCCACGAAGGGGTCCGCACAGTCGCGCACCGGCTCAAGCAGGTTCTCCAGCATCCGCTGAAAAGCCGCATTGCCGTTGGTAACGCCCATGGGCATCACCTTCCACTGGAGAGGTCCAAGTGGGGTGCTCATGGCTGTGCAGGCACGGGACTCCTCGGCGAGAGGCATCTGATGATAACCATGTTTCAGGTCAATCACCGTGAAGATCCTCCGCCGGTGTTGTTTTTGCAGCATGTCCTCAATGAGGGGCAGCGTATAGCTGTCATGCTGCGTTTGGGCGTTTAGGCCGCGGTAGTCGACCACGAGCCGCCACTCACCGGCCACCTTCTTGGGGACGACGAAGCACAGAGAGGCCCACTCGGAGTGGCACGGCTCAAGCCAGCCTCTCTCGATGAAGTCCCGGAGGATCTTCTCCATGGCCTCCTTCCTCTCGCCCCGTAGGGCAAACTCCCGGTGACGATACACACGGGGGTCCTGCTTCAGTCGTATCTTGGCCTCGCCATACGGTCCACGCACCGGTGGGGGAAACACAGGCTTTCCGCTGAAGGAGGTGTCCCCATACTTCTGCTTCAGCCTGGCCCTCAATGCCTGGATCTTGGGGCAATCATCGGACTCCGCCTTCGTTTTTCATGGCACCTGGACCACTGAGCTTACTTGAGGGGTAGCGACCCCACTCGGCTTCGGCTCTGGCGGTCTTCCCAGGTGGCCCAAAGGGCCATCTCTGGTCTTGCCTCGGAATAGATCGCCGTAGGTGGGTGGGTTACCGCCAGGCGGCTCGTCCTAGCTGAACATGTGATCCAGCACCCTCTGTACAAAGGTATTCCCATCATAGGAACCGGAGACGATTGAGTCCAGTTCCCACCAGGCTTTGTCCTTGCCTTTGCCCTCACGCTGGTTTCCCCAGTCGTGAAAGGGCTGATCCATATACACCTGAACCAGATCCAGCTCCTTTTCTGTGAGGGGGTCTTCCGATTCTCCGATGTCAACAGGGGGAACCGCGAAGCATTGCCGCCATGGCTCTGATATAATGCGGTTGACACATACGAAGTCCGTGGTGTCGACCTGATCAAGGCCCCCATCCACATAGTGGAATTCCGTTGGCCATCTCTGGGGTGGCATGGGCTGTCCCTTAGCATCCTGATAGACACTCTCTCCAGCCGGTAGGGCGACCTTGTTTAAGGTCATGTTGGTCAATGAGACTACCCAATGTCGGGTACTTTCCTCCTCGGTGCATCCCATAGGAACAACCAGCACTGCCTTGGAGCGGTCCTTGCGAATCTTCGCTATCGCTCTTGGAATGTCCCAACGGGGGCAATGGATCCACATCAATCCCTGATGCGGACCCCAGTGCTGCTTCCACGCGCAGTCCTGGGCGCTCCAGTACTTCTCACAAACCCGAAGATGGGCGGAGGTTCCTGAAGAGGACGCATCCAGGGCCAGATCCGAAGCTCCCAGGTCCGCAACCACTCGGCTCGCCACTTCCGGCCTTACGCCGTACTCCTGGTTTGCTGGCCCAGTTGGCTCAGTGCCCAGTGCGGCTACTTCGAGCTGATCGCGTTCGGGGTGGATCCATTGGCATTCCACATGGTGCTCAGGTGACGAAAGCCACGAGAGCTGGTCGTCCTGGTACAGGGTCATGGAGGCCTGGGCCGGGAGGACGCCGGAGTCCGTCTCCATCATGAAGTCGTACCCAACGATCATGTCCCAGTCCATCTCGGCCTCGTAGAAGCGACCGTGCAGGAGGATTTCCTTGCCGAGGTCTGGGCGGCTCAGCTCACGTCGGTTCACGAACTGCAGCCCAATGGCCGCTTCCTTCGTGCCTCCCACCATGTACTGGCCGTTCGCCACCTTCAGCCTGACAGGTTTCCGACTGTCGGTCAAACACTCTGGCGGAAGTAGGCCAGCCTTGACCAAGCTGACCTGAGCGCCCGTGTCGACCAACACGTCGAAGACCTTTTCCACTTCCCCGCATAGGGCACGGACCTTAAGGTGCAACTGCCGCTCACGCCCAACTCGGCGCACGGCGTGCAAGCTCAGGATCTCCGGCCGTTCCAGAAGCTCAACAAGCGACTGGTGCAGGTCGTGGACAATGGGCTCAGGCTGCCCATCTGCAGCATCCAGCTGCGGTCCGGGTGATCCTCCGATACTCTCGGATAGATCTTGAAGTACATCAAACACATTCTTGGTCGCGAAGGACGGACGGGTGCAAGGGTTCGTGCCTTCACTTGCCCTCACCCCGCCTCCGCGACTGGGTGCCGGACCGGGCCTTCCGCCCGCGGCAGTCCCTTTGTGCTTATCGACTCCCGACTGGGATGGTTCGGCGCTTCCCACGTCACCATCCTGCGACCACCCTAGCTTGGGCCCTTGGCTGCAGGGGCTCCGCTAGGGGGCGTCGGTTGTGGAAGTAGGGGTGTTCTCCTCCGCATCAACCTCGTTGACGCCCTTCCTCCTTCCCCTTCTAGTCTTCTTGTCCTTGTCCTTGTTCTGGTCATTCTGGTTGTTCTCCTTGTTCTTGTTGTCCGACCTGGGGACCCAGTTCCTCTTGATCTCCTGGATCTCCTTGGCCAACTCGGTCCCCTGCGACACCAGCTTGGAGAGCTCGTCCTTGTCCACCTCCACTTTGGCCTCCCGGATACCCGCAGGTGCACGCCTCTTCCACCCGTGCGCCTTCTTGTAGGCCTACGTGTTAGCCTGGTGGATGGGGCATGTTCGGTGGTCATGGTTGAAGCCTTTCTTCCTCCCATAACACACGAAACAGCCCTGAGGGTGAGCTCGGATGAACTCCCCAAAGGACAGCGGAGGGTCACCAATGCGGCGAGGGTCCCTCTTCTCCTTCTTCTTCCAACCCGGCTGCAGGGGCTTCCAGCTTCCCTGTTTGCTCCCCGCGCTCAGGTTGTTGGCCACGAAGGCACAAACGGCCACTTCGGCGGGCTCATCGTCGTCGTCATCGTCGACGAGAGTCTCGTCGCCGCCGGCTCCCGCTGGGTCCATGGCAGCTTCCCCGCCAGGTCCCTCGCCAACGTAGTTGACGTCGCGGTCGCCGGGCCTCAACCCGCGGGTGGGGTGGAGGTTCCGGTACTCTTTGAGCACCTCCTCTCCAACCCACTCCAGGATCTCGTCGCAGCTCATCCGCGCCGGGAGAGCCTGCAGACGGATGGTCTGGCCGCTCACGTCACACTCGTCAAGGCGCCACATCGCGGTCTTCTCGCGATCGCCTGAGACGGTGATGAGGAGAGCGTTCCGCAGGGAGTGCCGTTTGACATCCCGAGCCACGTTCCTCCTTGCCCAAGCCACCACGTTCGTATGATACTCTTTGGGGAGCATCATCTTGACCGTGTGGTTGGACTTGGCCCTCTTGGCTTCCTCCTTGGTGACCCTCTTGATCCATGCTTCCGGCAGCATGGAGAGCAGGCGAGCCTGCTCGTCACCCTGGTTCCAATCCTCCACGTTGCGGCGGAAGAGGGTGTATTGCCCTCGGAAGTCACGCCAGTCCCGTAGGCGGATCTCCCGTCCATCATGCTGAAGCTTGATGGACTTCCATCGCTTGGCAGCCACCTGCGGAGCGTCCACCCGCTCCTCCTCGTTGAGCCACTTCTTGGCTTCCTTGAGGGTCTTGATTTTCCCCTCCTTGGTCGCCACGAAGTATAGCTCTTGGAGCACTTCCGGCAGGCGGTACCTGAACCGTCTGAAGACATACTTCTCCGCATCAGCGGGATGCATGTCCTCAGTAACGGTTACCCCCCAATCGTTCAGCTTCTCCAAGAAGCGGTCGAGGTTGAGGGGGTTGCCGTCGTACATGGGGGGCTTGATGTCCTTCAAGTCTTCCCACACGGCGGCATCCGCGGCCTTAGAGACCATGAACGCCGGCCGCGAGGTCGACCGAGGTTCCCATCGGCCTCTCCCACGGACTCCCACGGCTGCCACGTCCATCTCCTCCATGGAATCCCTGTGGCTACGCTGCGGTTCCTCCATGTACGCTGAACCTAGATGTTCACGCCGTACTCCTTCCATGTATGCCTCCTCATCACGGCGCCGGCGGCTGCGTTCAGCGGCCCCGTCGTACACCACGCGGCGGGCTGATGTCGAACTCCTCCAGGTCCAGGTCCAGATCCTCACCTCCACCGACATCCCACTCCACGTCTCCTCTGGGGACCTCATCCCTGAGTCCACCATAACGTCCACCAGCCATTGGGATTGGCTCCGGGGCTGGTGCGGGGCGTCGGGGGCGTACCGGTGTCCGCGGTGGAGCATGTCGGTTGTGGTACTCCGCGCTGAGCCACTCATCACGCCAATCCTCACTGCCACTGCCGGGCAGCACGCGCTCGTTGCGGCGGCCCGCGCTGTCGTGAGAGGAGGCAGTGACAGAGGGGGCACTGGCGCTGGGGCGACTCCTGGGGGCTCCGCCGGGGGCGTGGGGTCTGCCAGGACCTGGTCCGGGTCCCCAGCCGTCGTCCGACGAGCCAGACTCCAGGGGTGGGTGGTCGCTGCCGACGCTCCCACAGGCTTCCAGCGCATCCAGCCTCTGCTGCAGGCCGCTGATGACCTTGTTCAGCGACCTGGTCTCGCCCCTGGCGATGTCCAGCAGCTTCTGGGTGGCAGTGGCGACGCCGGCGCTCTTGACCATCTCGATCTTGGCGATGTCCAGCTCTCTCTGTGCGCGCGCGGCGACCCTGGCGATGCGAGTCATCTCGCCCTTGCTCGTGTCTACCTCGCGCTCGAGGAACTGGACCCTCCTGCGGAGCTAGACAATCCACCGCCGGGTGGCATCCGGGTTGCCGTCCCCTGGTGGGTCGTCGGGGTCCCCAGGGGGTCCTCCAGGAGGGCCTCCGCCGGGTCCGCCCGGTCCAGGGGGTCCTCCCCCGCCCGTTGGTCCGCCTCCAGGGGGTCCACTTGGTGGGCGTCCTCCAGGGGGTCCTGATGGTCCTCCGCCAGGGGGTCCCGGTGGGTCTCCGCCGGGTCGCCTCGGTGGGTCCGAGGATGGGCGCTTCTTCGTGATGTCGAAGTCCATGTCGTCATCCTCGTCCATGTCGCCCCACCTGGGCGTCTCGGTCTCAGAAGAATCCGAGCTCCGGTAGGGAGGAGGGAGATCCTCATCCTCACCTTCCGGCTCCATGGGGACGTCTCCGCCTCCTCCGCCCGTCCAAGCCACCACTTGGCGATGTCGGCGGCCTCGTTCATCCCCGTCGCTGACGGTGAAGAAGGGGTCACTGTCGTGGGGGTGTCGGCCCGCTGGCCTCCGTGACCTCTCGGGGGTCTTCCCCTTGCCCTTCCTCCGTCGATGGGCAGTGGGGCCACTGCTCCCACTGCTGCCCGTGTCGACCTCTTCCAGCGTCATCTTGGAGGAGGCGTCCCCTTCGAAGAGCTTTCGAAGGGTCTCCACTCGTGATCCTCCCGGGGGAGTCTCGCGGCGGAGTTTGGCCTCTGCCTCCTCCATTGCGGCGGCGGTGGCTGCGGCAGCTCGCCCTTCGGCTTCCTCCCGGGCACGAGCCGCTTCGTTTTCCCGGGTCTGCTGCAGCCGAGCCTTCTCCGCTTCCAACGCCGCCAACTCCGCCTCCGTCTTGGCCCTCTCCTCAGCGACCTTCCGTCGCGCGGCCTCGATGGCATCTTTCCTGGCGGCGTCCGCCTGGGCCTTGGCCGTCGCTTCGGCGTGGGCCCTTTCCTCCGCCTCCTTCTTTGCCCTCTCTTGGGCCAGCATCTCTTCCAGCGCCTTCACCTCGGCCTGCTTGCAGACAATGGCCTCCTGCGTCAGACGGGCTTCCTCGTCGGCTGCCGCCCACTAACTCTTGACCTGGGCAATCGCTGCCTCACGGGCGGCTGCGGCCGTGAGTCCGGCCGCAATGGCCGCCACGGTGGTGGCGTGGATGGCCATGCCATGTGCCCACTCCGCAGCCTCCTGCTGGGCGATGCCCGCGGCGCCCTCCACGGCAGCGTTCCGCTGCGTGGCCCGTTGCCGGGCAACCCGAAGGTTGCAGGGCACCCCACAGGCGCCCTCACAGGCGCGCGCCACGTCCCTTTGGTCGGGAGCGACGCTGCTGCTGGAGGTGGCCTGGTCGGCCGGCATCCTCCCGCGGTGGGCCGACTCCACGTCGCTGCTGGGGCCTGACTTCCTCAGGAGCAGCAGACGGGGCTTGGTCTTGGTCTGCTTGGCGACTTGGAAGTAGTCGCCAAGGGTGGTGGAGTCGGGGTGGTGACCGCCATTGGCCCGTTGGGGACTGGGGGCTGGGGTTCCGCCCTTGGCGCCTTGGGCGGCTCCGGCGGCCAGGGACTCCTGGTACTCCCGCCACTTCCGGTCCCGCTTCCTGTCCCAGGCGGACCGCTTCTCCTTCCCCGGAGACGCGCTGCTGCTGCTGCCCTGCAGCCTGCGCTCGCTCCCCGGTTCCGGGAAGTTCTTTTCGATCATGTCCCACAGGGAGACATTGATCGAGGCGCCCGACGGGTACTCGTTGGAGTTCTTGTCCTCTTCAATCCCGTCGGGGCGCAGCCCTTCGCTGGGCCCGTCCGGCCGGGTCCAGGTCCTCCAGCGCTTGTGGCGGAAGCGGTACTCATACCCTTCCGCCCGCAGCCACTCCTCCACTGCCCGCAGGCGCTCCTCGCCCATGTCCTCGCGGAGCTCGAAGCTCCCGGGCATGCCGCCTTCGCACTGGGGATTGCTGTGGCGGTACTGCTGCCCCCACAGCAACCCACGCAGTAGGCGCGCCGCATGGGGGTGGGGCTGCGGCCAGGTCTTGCCCGCCTCGTCCCAGTTCACCATCGATGCTCTCCATGGAGTGGTCCTGGGGTGGTTGTTGAGGTGGGTGCTGTAGCACTGGACTGGGAGTGCGGCCGGTGCTGTCCGGCCGGTGGTCGTGGAAGTGGGTGACGCGACTGGGTGTGCGGCCTTGCTGGTCAGCCGATGGAACTCGTCGATGACGGAGTTCCGGTCCCCGCACTTCCTTCACGGACTCGGCGCTGTCGCTGGGCGGCGCTGCGAGCCGCTGCGCTGCGCTGCGAGCTGCGAGCTGCGAGCTGCTGCGCCGCGCTGCTCGGGGTTGGTGGCCCCGAGTGGCACGCGAGGGATGGGTAACCCCGCGGCGGTGAAACGCTTTTGACGCGTTCCCGTGGGGGGCCTGGCCACGGGACGCTGCGGTGGACACGCGCAAGTGAGCAGGCAGGCAAAGCACTACGCTCACAGGGGCATCAATGCGCTCATGTCAGGTGACAAAGCGTTTCAGGATCCTTGCCACTCTGCAAACGAGGGAACAAAAGTATGTGCAGCAACACATCAGGATATGTACACATGGGGTTAAGACTGGACTGGGGTAAGGGCATCACAGGACAATAGACACTCAGTCCTAACTCGTATCCCAATCCCAGGTCCGACCCTCTCAGTGGCTGGTGGGGGCGGGGGCTCAAACACCAAGAAAGATGTCCTTGAATTATGCCCTAGGTCTTTTGATGTATTCCTGCAGGTTTTGTAGTTGAAAACCCCAAACCAAAGCAGTAAGTAGAGCAAGGACTGAATATGGATCGAATCAATGATTGGTTTTGGAATCCAGTGTAACACAGAAGGGCTGCAGATAGACAAAGCAGGTATATGCACATAGATTCAATCACAAATGGATAATACAAAAGGTTTTATATGAAAACTGGTCAGACTCTAGCCTTAGAGGTTGCAATAGGCACTTCATGTGCACTCTTTTGGGTGAAATGGTGCTGGTTAGGACTGAGGGGCATAGATGTCAGGACCACACAGAAAATGACTTGGCCAAGCAACTGAATTCAGAAACAGTTACAAAGTAGGACCACAATAAGTGGTAGAAACAATTGAGTATAGGGGTCTTGGGGTGGGAGACCACTTAGGCTTAGCCTCCAAGGCCAACAAGCATGTAATGCCTGATTTATTTTGGTATGTCCTCCATGAAGGAAGGTACCTCCGCTCAGTTGAGTGGTAGGGGTGAACTTCATGGGGGGGCTAGGGTCACAACCCTAGTTACTTTGAGAAAGTGTACTTTAGGCAACAAAAGAGAGATAAAAACACTTAAGTTTGTCTCAGCATCAACAAAAGGGTTTTAAGGGGGGCTTAGCCTGGATCAAGCCCTCCAAGAAAGACATGGCAGTGACTTTTTCTTACTCCCCCCTGGAGTACTAGTTAGCTAAGCTAGTAGGACCAAGGAAAAAGGCTCAAATATTCCCAAAATTACCTCAACAAAATGCATTAAACTTACCAAAAACATTCTCATCACTTCATAGAAGCCTATCACACTGTAGGGACCCTTGAAAAACAGTGTAATGTACCGTGAATGATGTCCCTTCGAAGGGGCATTCCTCAAAAGTCGCCGGCGTGCGGCGAAAACTTTTGGAAAAAGTGTTGGGGCAGTGGGAAGTGAACCCAGGGCTCCCTGCCCAGAGCACATGTGTTAGTCCACTAGGGTACAGTCGAACGCTCTAATGCGGACGGTTATCGCCGTATAAACAGCGTTTTAGTAAACGTCCTGACCAAGGGCCAGGGCGGAGCAATACTCCCAATGGAGGACATAAACCCCCAGGAGCTGGAAAAAATAGAAAATGGAACCAGCAGGGAGTGATTCCTGCGGTTTTGCGGAAGGGGTTGCGATTTAGCAAGTGAAATCATTGAAAATCGACGAAACCACGCGGGAAATCGTCATTTTTACACATAACTTAAAGTCGCAGACAAGCGCAAAGAAAGCGGACTCCAAGAAAAGGGTTGCGCAAGCGAAAACGGCTTTTGGAAAAGAAGGTATGAGCCGTAGTTTTTAAAATTCTAAAGAAAATTTTTGCACAGTTGCATCAAAATTTTTATAAACTTCAGAGTAAAGCATTCAAAATCAGCCCACACCACAGAGCAGTTCAACAACCCGTCTCTCAGGTATGTCTGTGTCACTTCACACTCACGCATTGCGTTCGTGTTGGTTGTTCCGTCAAAACGTTAGGGTTGTTCACGCTGTGCTCGTTGGGGGGTCGGGTGTTCATCTCTCGTGCTCTGCACAGGTGAAGGCAGGAATGAAAGGTATGTGATGCGAATGGAGCGCGCAGCGCGCACGTAGGGTTAGAATATGCGCTGTGCTCGCGATGCATGTGCCTAATCTAGGCATCCACACGCTGTATCGCTTCACCTGTATCCCTAATTCACCCTTGTTTCCTTCTTCACAGGTTAGCGTTTGTTCGTGTGCGGCCGTGGCGTTCAAGTTGAGTTGCTTAAAACGCTTAGGTTTGTTTTGTGTTCGTTTCAATGCGGCATTCACACGATGCATGGTGAGTAAGGTAGGTTAGCCCAGGAGGAGCTCACCTCCTGGTTGAGTCTGTGGTTAAGCCTCCCTTCCCTGCGTGCACATGATGCATTAAAGGGTAGGCCACGCGAATTGCGCACGGTAAACCTTGTTTAGGTTACCCAGAGGTTCCTCGGTACGTTCTTTAAGAGAACCCGAGGAGTTTCTTAAAGCTTGCTTGCTTGACAGGGGTAGCTGCATCTGCAGCGTGTTTGCGAACAGTGTATTATAGGTCACACTGAGAAGGGTATAATACCTGGAGTGTGGCTTGGTTCCTCAGTCGCAAACGCCCCTTCATCTGCCTCTTTTGTACAGGTGGGAGAGGTTAAGGGTGATTGGTGCACGCAGCAGCTGCCTTCGGCGGCTACCATTTTTCTGCCCCAGCAAAACAGGGGCGCTGATCACAAATCAAATCACTGTGCCTTAGCCAGTACTGGCGAGGACAGTTCGACCTCAACGACATCTGCCCCTCCAAGCCCTAGCAGGGGAAACGCGTTGTGGCGTCCCCTGTTAGGCCACAGCTGCTTAGGAGCGCTGTGTTCTCTCGTCCTTTTCACAGGAGGGCAACTAGGGCCTGAGTGACGTTCGACAGCAGCACCCAGTAGCGTGTGTGGGGGTTAGGGTCAGCAGGCCTGGCAGAAGGTGAGTGCAAGTGATGAGTGCTCACCCTGCCTTCGAAGGCCGGTGCTGGCGTTAGTGAGTGTAGTGTAGTGGTGTCTCCTGTCCCGCGTGCTTTTCCTCGTGGGCAGGGGAGTGCGTTAGCTTTTGGCCTGTAGCAAAAATGGGCGTTTTGTATGCCCTTAGCACACTTGGCCACCCCTCCCCTCTTAGTAGGTAGGGCTTTTGCCGTCTTCCCCCAAGGATAGGCGCCAGCACAGAAATTGGGCGCCATAGGAGTGGTAATAGTACCTGATTAGGACCTTCGGTCCGACGTCAGCGAAGCCCGGTCTCCGGGAGCCACGCTGGGGAGAGAAGTGAGACACATACAGACATACGTAGCACACTTAGGGGTATGGTAAACCCTGTAAGGAAGGGTAGAACCCCATGGGTCTGGACCAGTCAGGGGTCCTAACTGTGGGCTCGCTTGTCCCCAAGGAGGGAAGACACACCTTGCCTCATAACACCTTGCTTGTCATTCCCCCCTGGTGTAGAAAGCCACCGTTCTTCGTTGGCTCACCAAGGTCATTACATTAGGGCAGTACCCATGCAACACATGGTCAACAAGGCAAACACTCGTTGGGTGGCTGCAATCTTGATAAGCGGCCACCTGGCTCACGCTGGAAACCATAGGCGTGGGTCTGCAGGGCACAGACAGGGTCAGTAGACTGACACAGGGTAATTAGTTTCGCTTCTTACGCTCGGACATAGTCTCAGCACGGGTTAGGAGCTGCCCCTCGTTGTTCTCAACGAGGTAAGTGCAGAAGATGGGGTTGATACTCCCATCTGGTTGTATGAAGGCTGACATAGGTTCCCAGGTCGCCTCGGACAACCATTAGCCATCCCACAGGGTAAGGAATTTCCAGCCCTGTTTATACTCGTGGCGAGCAATACCTGCAACCACGTAGTAACCATCGACTGCCATCTCATCGACAGTCATCTCTTCGAGTTCGTCTGCCTCCTCTGGACTGGCAGCGTTCTCTAGGTCTATACGTTCAATCTCACTGTCGCTGAGGCGCCACTCATCCCAAGACAAGTCGTCAGGGGAGTGATAGTGCCTCAACTGCTTAGGAGCACATAGCAGTTCACCACCTAGACGTGGACTGCACCTGACATGGATCCTGGATCCATCTATCCTGATGATACGATAGGGTCCAAAGTAAGGGTCCTGTAGGCAGTTACGTGGCCAGGAGGGTAGGCTCGAATGGTGTACCAAAACAAGGTCACCAACTTTGAAGCTGGCAGGTCGCCGTAGGCGGTTCCGTCGGCTCTGTTCACGGTCACGAATGTGCCTCAGGTTAGTACCAGCCTGGTTAGCCAGAGACTGCTTGTGTTCCAGCCAATCTCCCACAGGACTCTTGAAGTCCTCAGGAAAGGGGGTTTTGAAGAACCAAGCAGATCGTCCTCCATGGAACAGTTCGTGGGGGGTGAAACCCGTAGAAGAGCTCCGCTGTGAGTTCATGGACAGAACTGCCCAGGGCACTAGGCGTACCCAGTCCTTGGTGCGCTCCTGTTTCATCAGGATTCTTAAGTTTTGTTCCACCACACGGTTCTGTCTCTCACAGAGAGGGTTAGACGTGTGCGTGTAGGGCACACCTCTGGTTACCTCCACGTTGAGGGAATTTAGCACTCGTTTGTACCACCCAGTGTCACTGCGGATGCGTACATCTTCATCAGAGTGCACCTGTTTAGGTGCTCCATAGGGTTCGAGCCATTGTTCGACCAACATTTTTACAGTCTGCTCACCTGTGATTTTCTTATTGCAAGGGAACACACGGGTGAAGCGAGATAGACCACAGGTGACCACGAGGCAACTATCATAGCCGCCAAAGCGTGGTAGGCCGTGGATGTAGTCCACGTAGAGAAGAGAGTTAGCACAATAGGGTATGGGTAAGCTGGAGATCAGGCCCCTATCCCTACTGTCGCTCTGCTTGCTGGCATGACAGCCACAAGCATCCACAATGGTCTGCATACGCGACCCAAGTTCAGTCAGGGTTAGACTAGAGTAGAAACACTCACGGAAGAAGTCCACTGAGCGATTAGCGCCCGTGTGACCAGAACTGAGATGGGACCACTGTAGGCACCCATCCAGTCGTGCCTCAGGCACAACAATTCGGTCCTCGTAGAAGAGGTACTGATTGTTTTTATACCACTGGTGCCCGTCAATGACACGGGGTTCCGTGGTTTTTTTGTTGTGTGCTGACTTGAATATTGGCTGCTCCCAAACCAAGTCCTCCAATGATAACCCAAGACACACGGCGAGACAAATCAATTCAACATCAGTTTTGATCTCGATCACAGTGCATAGTACTGAGATCGTAACGATCCCAAAGCACACTAAAACAATGTACATTAAGGGCATCCACAATTCATGCATGTCGCAACACAATTACATTCCTACAAAATCAGATGTTTTTATAATAAAACCAAGCTTTATAAAAGCTAATTCGGTGCACAAATCCGTGCGCGCGCATGCTCTGCAGTGCCCAAAAGAGCGGCATCTGCACTGCACTGCTAAACAGCATAATATATGGGTTTATGTAACATACATGTGTCAGTACAGCCAAGTACTGAGCACGATACCTTAATGAACAAATAGCAATACATATAACGAACCGCATCCTACAGCAACCACAGGATTTCAGGCTTGTCCTCACCTTTACACTCCCCCCCCAAGCCCACACAGGGCCTGACCCAGGGTGGCTGAACCATACCAACCCAAAGGTGAGGCAAGACGGTTTGGGTGGGTCAAAAAGCACTGCTTTGGGTGGGTGTAAAACCGTTTTGCCTCCAAAATGAGCCTGCAAGGTTTTACACTCCCCCCCCAGGCTCAGAACTACCCTCCCAAGGGTGGCTCTGACCGGACAAAAATAATGAAACCTGCAGGCTTTAAACCTACAATAGTATACACTATATTCTACATCAAGTCTGACCTACATTGCCCTTCCAACAATGTAAGGCAACTACTTTTGTAGCCTTCTGCTTGACAAAAGTGCCCACAGGGTGGCGTGGGGTGGTATCTGGACCTATACCCACCTGCACACCTCACTGGGTGTAAAAAGCTGTTAAGTGCTCGTGGCACAAAACCTGAAGCGCTCATGGCACAGATAAAATTTAGTATAAAAATACTGAAACAAAACCCCTGCTTGTTCCCAACAAAAGCAGAAAAACAAACAGGAAAACCACTCTGCTTTTTCTCCAAGACAGAAGCAGTTGAAAAACAAAAAAAGACACACTGCTCACAAGCAGGCAGGTGCAAAGCAAAACAGAAATTGCAAAACTGAGTAAACCAGAGTTCACTCAAAGTGTAAAGCAGGGTGTATCCCACCACTGCTCATTGCAGATCCAAAATAGTATCTACAACGAAAAAGAAAGCAAAGGCACATGTCAGTGCCAGCAAACAAGGCGCTTGGCGCCCAGACAGAGGCCAGACAGGACCTCGTTGTGCATCTCAAATGTACATGCCAGGGAATCTAAATCAGATCCCTGCATATATGAAGCCCAACAGGTGATACACTGTGCAAGGCACAGTGGTTGGCAAAACACAGCGCTCGTAGCGCCAAACTTTGATGAAACAGAGCGCTCCAAGCGCTCGACATACGCGCAGGGTAACAGAGCGCTCTCAGCGCTCAAAAACTTAAAGGAAAGGGTTGTACTCATTCGTGGGGGCCAAGCATTGACCCCAGGCTGAACGTGGTGGACACCTCCTCTTCAACGAAGTAGTCCTTTCACTTGAATACCCCACCATTGAACGTATAGTTTCCAAGAAAAACGCAGCAGCCCTGCGGCGCTGTACAGCTCGTCCTCCTCTTCGGCCACGCTCCCTCACGCGTTCGGGTACCTTCCCCTTGGCTGTGTTGGAAGCGTCCCCGTGGTTTCGTTCTTCTTCGCTCGCCTGAGCTCTTGGTTTGGGTCTGGCGACGTCATTCATGGAACTGCTTCGCGCTACCCATTTTTCTTGGGCTGGTGGGTTTCGTCTCGTTTGCAACTCCTCCGCTCGGCGCTCATTTCTTTTCTCCTCGGTTGGACTGCGCGAAGAGGTCGGTGTTAAAAGTGTCAGTATCCTTTTTAACTCGGACAGTGACTTCTCTACGGCCGTAAGTGTACCTGAATGGTCTGGTATTGGCGTCGCCTCAGTGAACTCTTTTTGACTTTTTGGCGTCGAGCCTGACTTCCTCACTTCATTCGGCGGTTCTCTTGTCTCCTTCACGCAATACTTGTCTGTATTTTTCGTGTCACACGTCTTTGGCTTCTTCCTCATTACGGTCGCGGCCAATTTCAGCTGTGCGGCGAAGGTAGAGAAAAGCTGCTGGAAGCGATAACCAAAATTTGCGTAGAGGCGTGCCGACAGGTTATCCTGCTCATACCTCAACCTTTTTCGAATTTTGAACTCTTCACTGACCAACTCGTTGACCTGCACGTCAAACTCTTGTTCTTTTTCGCCTTTTGTCACTCCGGTTGTTCCAAATCCTTCAACGGTCTCCATTTTGGCTGCAACTGAACGTGGCGGCGATGGTGCAGGCCTTCGGGGAGCTGGCGGTGGTCTTGACGGCGCTTGGTTGCCTAAGCAAAGTTGTATTGACAGCGGCCGTAACCCATCAGGGTTGTTTCGTGGCGTCGGGGTTGTGGATCTGCAGTACTCTTGAGTCATCATCTTCGGACGTTACGATCTTCTGGAAAAAAACCCTTCCGTGGTTTTTTTGTTGTGTGCTGACTTGAATATTGGCTGCTCCCAAACCAAGTCCTCCAATGATAACCCAAGACACACGGCGAGACAAATCAATTCAACTTCAGTTTTGATCTCGATCACAGTGCATAGTACTGAGATCGTAACGATCCCAAAGCACACTAAAACAATGTACATTAAGGGCATCCACAATTCATGCATGTCGCAACACAATTACATTCCTACAAAATCAGATGTTTTTATAATAAAACCAAGCTTTATAAAAGCTAATTCGGTGCACAAATCCGTGCGCGCGCATGCTCTGCAGTGCCCAAAAGAGCGGCATCTGCACTGCACTGCTAAACAGCATAATATATGGGTTTATGTAACATACATGCGTCAGTACAGCCAAGTACTGAGCACGATACCTTAATGAACAAATAGCAATACATATAACGAACCGCATCCTACAGCAACCACAGGATTTCAGGCTTGTCCTCACCTTTACACAGTGCTGAGGGTTTGGAGAATTTCTTCATACCCTGACTGATAGTCGGTTAGACTCCAACCCTCCAGGATTCCAGCAGAGCGCATGGATAGGTCAAGCTGGACATCCATACGCTGGAAAGCCTCTTTGGCGAGCGCCTCAGAGCTCTCACCAATAAGCGCATCGAAGTTGTTGCGCGATATATAGTCAGACAGTTCATTCTTAATCCCGGGGATATGATGCACTGTCAGCCTGAACTGGCTCAGGTAAGTCCACCACCGTTTTAGCTTCGCTTTCTCTGGTGGTGGGCCCTTCTGAAAAGACTTCACAGGCTCCTGGTCACACAGCCAGACAATAGGGTTAGACCCCAGGAGTCGGGATTGTGACGATAGCACCAACATACCGGCCAGGAGTTCCTGGTCATAGGTGCTGTAGTTGGAACGCGCTTGGTTCCATTTCCAATTCCAGTGTCCCAGTGGCACCAGTCGCCACTCACTGGTAGGATAGTCATGTTTCAACGAACCATCACGGTTCAGTCCAGTAGTACGATAATGGCAGTGGGTTAGTTCAGCGGGGTTAAGCTCCTGCCATTGGTAGATCGTACCTCCCCCCCCTACATCACTGGCATCAGTGATCAGGACTATCTCGCCCTCAGGGCGGGGCACTCCCAGGCAGTTGGAGGAGGCAATCTTCTTCTTCAACTCCTGGAAACACTCTTCCTCTCTGGAGGTCCATCTCCAGGGAGTAGTTTTCTTGATCAGGTCAGTGAGGGGTGCAGAGGAGTAAGTAAAATTGTGGATGTGACGCCGATAGAAATTACAGGCGCCCACAAAACTCCTCACATCGTGTAGACCCTTCTTAGGGTGATCGCGAATCTGCATGTCCTGTAGGGGCTGCATCTTAGACGCGGCTGGTTTCCACCAGCCATACCCCACGTCGAAACCCAAATACTCCATCTCCTCTTTCATGAACACACACATTTTTCGAGTTTGATTCGGAGATGGTTTTCTTGACAGACAGTGAAGAATTCACGGAGGAGAAGGACATGGTCCTCTTTGGTATTAGTACCCAAACTCACGTCGTCGATGTGAGCCTCCATTTCTGCACCCCGAGAAATCAACTCTTGTACTAGAGGCCTGCGCCTCAGTATGTACAAAATTTTGTTCATAAGCTCCTGGAAGAGCGCTGGGGCGTTAGCCACCCCAAAAGGCATAACCTTCCACTTGAAGACACGACCCTTAGGGGTCATAAAGGCAAGCAGCTCCTGAGCTGCGGCGGTTAGGTCAACCTGCCAGAAACCAGAGCGTTTGTCCATTTTGGTCTTATACCTGCATTTGGCAATACGCTCCAGGGTGTTTTCCATGTTAGGAATACTCCCCGAGTGGTTCTGAGTTTTCTTGTTGACCTCACCATAGTCTACAACAAGACGTAGAGCAGTCGACCCTGGTTTAGCAACAAGGAAACAGGGGCTGCAGTGATGGGGATAGTCCCCATGTTTATACTCTTCAACGAGGCCAGCATCAATGCATTCTTGGATCTGGCGTTCGATTTCTTAAACCTGTTCCTGTGGAGCGGGATAGGGACATCGCCTCACTCGCGTCTTTTCAAATTTGGGTTCCAATTTCAGGTCAATCTGGACCAGTTTTTTACAAGATAGGGGAGGCGGCAAGGCGCCGAACACCTCCTCATAGGTTATAAGCAGTTTCTTCAGGCGGGGGTCAAGGTTAAGACTCTCGACTTTCTGAAGGGAATCCTCCTCAGCATGGAGGTTGCTTTTTCCATGTTCTTTCTTTTTATGCCGATCAGCAGTTTCGGCAGGTACAGTACCATCGTCCCACTCAGGGGGACATTGCTGCCCATAGTGTAGAGAATACACTAGAGGTATCTCAGGATCAGGCAGCGTATAGGACTCATCGTCCTCCTCAGACCAGCAAGAGGAATTCCAGGTCTGTCTGAGGTATTGCAGCCGCTCTTGGCGCTCAATACCTTCGGCCTTCAGGTACAACAGCCGTCGGAGTTCTTGAGTGTCATGCTCAGACAATGGCATGTTATTAGCAGCAGGCTGCGCCAGAGCATCAGTACTCCGGGCCACGGGTTCACCTGTGTGCACAGGCTGCATGTGTAGCACTGGTTTCCCAACAGAGGAAGCGGGTTCAGAGGTTGACTCTAGATTTACCTCCTCTAGCAACAGCTGGGCCAGGAAAGCACTATGTTTTAAGTCAACACAGCTGGGATCAACAGAGGGAATAGTGCTGGCGATCTCAGACAGTTGGTCGTCAGCATCCTCTTTTACAGTTGCAGGTTCCAGATAGTCATCAGGAGACTCACACCCTGTAAGTGTGGCAGATAGGTGCTCAGGAGATCGATTTTTGAGATCATAAAGGCTCAAGCCACGATTTTCGGCCATGACCTCTTTTAGTAGCAGCTGGTCCAGGTCACACAGGGGTACAGGATTGAGAGATCCATCGATGATGGACAGGAAACTGGCCCACTCAGGGGCCTGCATAGCTGTGTCTGAGTCCTCAGGCACATAGATGGGGCCGTCGGGGAGTTGCACTCTCCCCACGGTCATTCGGTCAAGCATACGACGCCAGTAAGCATGTTCACCAGAGCAACCCCAGTCAGGGGTGCACATAACAACCCTTCCTCCCTCATAAGCGATCTTGGTTAGAACCTTCGCGAGCAGGGAGAAGGGAGGGTTAGCATACGCTAGGCCCATTGCTTTCCAGAAGAAACGGAAAGCATTGTTCAGTTGTTTCGAGCAGTACAACTGCATGATGTGCTGTTGTTGGCTCGCAAACAATTCCACCTGGATCTCATGCAGGTTTACCTGAAGGGCCGCCAGTCCATTTTCGAGAACATGACGGGCCAGTTGGTAGTTTTCAGTACGATAGTTCGTCTTGGCTGCGTAGCGCAGCCCAGACTCTTTTCGTCCTGACAGCTCCAAAGGAACGGAGAATAGCCCACTGCCAAAGTCGCAGTGCAAAGAGTAAGGACGCTGTAGGGACAGCATTTTAACCTGGGGGTTTCTTCTTAGAAAGTCAGTGCCAATGACAATGTCAAAGGCGTCAGTGTCCAACACTCTGCAGTGTTGGGTCACGGTTTCGTCGCCCAGACATATGGTCACATCGACCCCCCCCAAGGAATAGATGGTAAGCCCATCCCCTACTCTTATGGCCACGGTCTTAGTTTTCCTGAAAGTTTTAAGCAGGCGCCGGGCCACTATGGAAAGTGTTGCTCCGGTATCAAGCACTGCTCGAAAAACCTGATCCCCGATTTTCACGAGGATCCAGAAAACCAAGTCCTCCTCTTCGGAGCCGCCCCCCTATTCCTCATCAGGGAACTTGACATCCACTCCTGCAGCCATGAGGGACTTGGCCATCCAGGCCAAGCGCCTCTTCTTAGAATTATTCCCCTCAGGGGTAGCGTTATCCCCTTGGGGGCGCTTCTGGGGGACACCTGCGGCAGGAGCGGGTGTAGCAGCAGGAGTAGGTGTAGCAACGGGCGCTGATGAGCGCCTCTGGGGGTTAGGGGGTCCAGTTTTGCCACCCCCCTTGCCACCTCCTTTACCTTTATCCCCATTCGGGGGATTTCTGGCGGGCGTCGGGGTCTTCTGGCGCTCCGCCTCCTGACGCTTGAGTTTGTCACTCTCGTGTTTCTTGATGTGGCATTCGTCCTCATAGTGACGACGTTTGCCACAGTAACCACAGGTGATGGTACACCTGAAGTGGTCCTGATGGGTCACTGTTTTCCCATCTTTAGTATGCTGCTGACGTTTCATCTGCAGCATACAGCCACTGCGGAGATCGCAGTCAGAGGCATGACAAGGTCCCCCCTTGTCATTGACAGGTCGGCAGTAAAACAGGGGGGGTGTGCCTGCATCAGTTGGAACCTCGTTCATGGCACGTAGGTTGCCCCTCCCTTTACCACCTCCCTGGTTGGTGTTAGTGGGATTTTTATGCCCCTTCCCTTCGCCACATTCGGGGGTAGGGGTACCACCTCGTCCCAAATGCTTCTTGAGGAACTTCTCCATGTGGGAGTCGTTCTCTCTCTCAAGAGCTAGCTCAATCAAGAGATCCACCAGTGTATCATACGAGTTGGTCCTGCTCTTCCTCTCAGAGGTGGAGCGGCAATCATCCCACGTACGCTGGGGGATCTTACTCATGAGCCACAGGTGGGGCTCAGTGGCTCCGTAGGAGCCCACATTCATCCTCGAAAATAAGTACTCCAAGTCGCACACATACTCAGAAATTCGCGCAGCGGAAGGAAACTCCGGGAGCATAGGTAGCTCCTCGATCTGTGTGCGTACGCTGAGGTCAGTCTCATAGACTGGAAATGTTTTCTCTAACCTCAGGAGTACCTCTGCCCAGGTAGAACAGGTTTTCACAATCTGTTTGACCTGTTTTTGCAAAAATTTCTTTTTGCAAGAGCGTTTTAGCAGTGAACATTTGGTGGCCACATCCACGTGGGATTGGCCAGTCAACAAAAGGAACTCCGCAAATTCTTCTGCCCATTCAGGCAGATTTTTGGGGTCGAACTCCGGCAGTTCCAGCTGGATGTTCGCCTGGGCAATTGGTCTGCCCGTCTTCCCACCCCCCGGAGTTAGGCCTGTAGGCGACACGCCGGCAAGAGGGGCCAGGGCTGACAGCCCTCTTCTCTCACTCTCTGTGACAGGCACGTCCTGTAGATCCGCCATAGGCACAGTCCTGGCACGGGGGTGAAAGGGGCTGGGGCAGGTAACCTTAGGCAACAGCCTTGAGACCCTCGATCTCTTGAGATCTTCGGCCAGGGTACTCAGCCCTGGAGAGAGAGAGAGGAACTCAGGCTTGGGTAAGGGTTCTGCAATACCCAGTTTAGCCTTAATGGCCTCTGATAAGGCCGTCACATCTGGATCTTCTGATCCAGACAGGAATTTGGCCAGCAGCTCGGCCGTTTGATCCAGGGCACCGTAGGTTGGCCTTGGATGATGTTCTTCGACTCGTGTTGGGCCCACTTCGGGAGCCCTTGGGGTTGGGTACTCAGGTCGTAGTCGTCTTGGCAGGGATGCTGTGGACGGAGGACCAGAGTGTGCGTAGGACCCTAGATCTGTACGTGGTCTGGATCCATGTACAGCCAAGGGCTCCTCTCCATCTTCCCCACGGATGGATTTATAGTACTCCTCATGCATGATGTACTCATCCATCTTCATCTTCAGCTTCTCATATTCCTCAGGTCCTTCAATGGCAGTTGAGGATGAAGCTGGACAATTGGATCTTGATACTGAAGCAGCCACACGTCTGTTGAGGTGACTGAAGCTGTCTCCACCGTGTGCTGCTAAGGCCTCGGTGGTAAGGCCTTTATTCTCTTCCGCCCTTCTGCGTTCTGGATCTCCTTGGGACCCAGATGCGCCACTGAGGTGATGTGGTGCTCGGTGTGGTGGTTCACTCATTGGGTGGACCACACTGCCCATTTGTACTTGGACAGTTCGGATAGGCCAGGTCCTGACGCTTGGCGTGGACATGTTGGACTTGTTGTTGAGCTTTTGTTTTGCACTTCTTCTCAGGGTCGGTTCAAAAGGTCACAAGGGACTGTCTCTGCTACCGGGAAGATGTCCTTGAATTATGCCCTAGGTCTTTTGATGTATTCCTGCAGGTTTTGTAGTTGAAAACCCCAAACCGAAGCAGTAAGTAGAGCAAGGACTGAATATGTATTGAATCAATGATTGGTTTTGGAATCCAGTGTAACACAGAAGGGCTGCAGATAGACAAAGCAGGTATATGCACATAGATTCAATCACAAATGGATAATACAAAAGGTTTTATATGAAAACTGGTCAGACTCTAGCCTCAGAGGTTGCAATAGGCACTTCATGTGCACTCTTTTGGGTGAAATGGTGCTGGTTAGGACTGAGGTGCATAGATGTCAGGACCACACAGAAAATGACTTGGCCAAGCAACTGAATTCAGAAACAGTTACAAAGTAGGACCACAATAAGTGGTAGAAACAATTGAGTATAGGGGTCTTGGGGTGGGAGACCACTTAGGCTTAGCCTCCAAGGCCAACAAGCATGTAATGCCTGATTTATTTTGGTATGTCCTCCATGAAGGAAGGTACCTCCGCTCAGTTGAGTGGTAGGGGTGAACTTCATGGGGGGGCTAGGGTCACAACCCTAGTTACTTTGAGAAAGTGTACTTTAGGCAACAAAAGAGAGATAAAAACACTTAAGTTTGTCTCAGCATCAACAAAGGGTTTTAAGGGGGGCTTAGCCTGGATCAAGCCCTCCAAGAAAGACATGGCAGTGACTTTTTCTTACTCACCACCCATGCCCTGCTCAGTCCGGACCCTGAAACCCTGCCAATAGGGGAGGTGTCCCGCCCAGCCACAGGCGAGTTCCTGGGAACCAAGGGGCTCCGAACTCAACCCACAGTGGCTCCCTATGCTCCCTCAACGGCAGGTCCCAACTCCTCTCTGAGACAGAGATATGGCCCCGCCATTATCCCCTAGGAGTTGGTAGCTGAAAATGGGCTGTTTCAGCCCAAACTGATGATAGCTCCGAAAACTCCAAAATTGACCCCTCGTTCGGACCCGCCAGAGGTAGGGACGAGGCAACTGACCCTATGCCCTTCGCATACGAACTCCCTGGAGCCCTCACCCAACCTGGTTCCCTCTGAGGTCCCAGCATCAGGGCACCACGGGTTCGTCAAGTGGGGTCATAATTGCCAAAATGGCAAAATCGGCCGTCTCGGGCGACCGTCCAGGGTAGGAAATCTTGGCGATATTGAGGCGCCAAGCCTTGATTCACAGCCCTTGATATCCCCTTTGGTCCCCTGCCCTGGGTTATCGCTTGCTGTCACGCTGGCTGCTTACTGTTCACCGAGGGGATGACCACCCGGACGGGGCAGAAAGCAACATGCGGTGCAAAGAGGGGGATCGTGGATCGCACCAAAAGTTGAATAACTCCGGATGAGCCGGAGGAGCAAATACGAAACTCAATGGCATTCAACCCTTGGTCATCTGCTACAATATTCGCCCTTCTTTCCTGGCTAGATCCCATGTCCCATGGAGATATGGTAATTCCAATATGGCATACAATGGCAAAAACAGCGAAATTTGGCCAAAATGGCCCGCACTCATGATTCCATATCTCCATGGCCACGGCGAGGATTCTTCCAACCAAAAATGCTATAAACACATGGGACTTAGGTCCCGATATATGCCACTTGCCAACCCTCATGATCGCCTCTAGCTATTTTTCCCATTGGAGGGAAAGTGACACGCAAATGGGGCAGAATGGCAACATACCCCAAATTGGGTGACTCACAACTCTCCCATTGAGAGGAGAGGCCACATGGGGAAACACCCCATTCGATGCGGGTTTGTGTGCCCTCTCCGAATTGCCCTTACCCTTGGTCAAGTGGCGCACGCAACCGCGGGGGTGAAATCAGGGGGAGAAGGAGTTTGTGGCCATTTTGGGCAAAACGGCCAAAATTCACCCAAAAGTGGTCCCTCCAAATATTGTATCTCCGTATCACGAAAGAAAGGAGCCTCGGGCTTTTGCATGGATGCAAACCGAAGCTTTGCTTCCCTTTTGCAACAAGGGTTGAGGTTCAAAGCACAATGAAAGCATTTTTAACACCTCAATCCTTGAAGCACACTATTTATGGGAAAAAGTGCATATATCGGCGATATTGGCATGAACATATCTTTGGGTCATTGAGGAACAAAAATATGAGCAAACACGTTTGGAGTAGGCCCATAGTAGGTGCTTTCAAATGTGCACACCATGGTTAGATTGTCTCCGCCCACTCCTGTTAATAGTGCTTGCATATGAGCGCGTGTGCAAAGAGGCAATATGGCACGCGTGCTCACAAGGCGAAATTATATAAAATAGAAGACAAGGTTGTACAAATCAACCAAGCCATCCACAATGTCCTTCGTGGTCTCTACTCTACATATTGCCTTGGTTCGAGGCTCAACTCCCCATAGGCTTCGAGTACGAGCCTCGGGGGTTTGGCCATTTTGGCCTAATTTTCGACCAAAACTTGCCCTTTTTCGAAAATAGAGTTTTGGTACGCATTGAATTGCATGGAGCCATCGTTGAGTTGGCTCGAAAATCAAAAATGGCCTAGGGCTTTTGGTCTTGTGAGCATTGTGTTCGGTTATTAACGTTCATGCTCACAAGGCCACAAAGTTAGCGTTTGCGCACGCAAACGACTTGGGTTTGCGAGACCCATAGGCTGCCTAAAACACCGCCATTGCCCGCTTCCCTATACAAGATGATATGCCCGCGTGAAAGGGGCATGGATGAAAGACATAGGGGGGAGATGAAGGGTTCCGTCCTAACTCATGGTCCTTGAGAAGCATGAGTTCGCACGATCGACGGAAAGCCTTGCGCGCTGATTTTCTCCAAAACGCAACGGCGAAAAATTCTGGTGAACACACCAGATGAAAGTGCATTATATACCCTCTAGATTCAGCCCTTAAGTTCTCTTAGAACCTCACAGGTACTCGAGAAAAGTCAATCACAAAAATCGCCACGAAGAAGCGACGAAGGCGCGCGAACAGGCGACATCAGGCGGCGATTTCACGACAATTAGAAATCGCAGTAGAAATCAGGTATTTGACCGATTTCTGACCGAAAATCGCCTAAGACAATAAAGTTATGGTCATTCTACATCGATTTATTGGTTAGAAATCGGATTCCAGATTCCGCGGGTTAGAGAAC
Source organism: Eutreptiella sp. 'Long Island Sound 2002' (assembly GCA_964036045.1). Lineage (NCBI taxonomy): Eukaryota > Euglenozoa > Euglenophyceae > Eutreptiales > Eutreptiaceae > Eutreptiella > Eutreptiella sp. 'Long Island Sound 2002'. The sequence goes on along the minus strand of OZ038389.1, from coordinate 46,047,105 downwards.
AGGGATATCCCGCTGACAGCCGGTGTCGACGGCTTCCGCACGGGTGTGACGGCTCACAGGCCTCCGGGCCATGGGCCATAGGTTCTGGGTACCCCTTCACTATGGTGAGGTCAACAAGAAAACCCAGAACCACTCAGGGAGTATTCCTAACATGGAAAACACCCTGGAGCGTATTGCCAAATGCAGGTATAAGACCAAAATGGACAAACGCTCTGGTTTCTGGCAGGTGGACCTAACCGCCGCAGCTCAGGAGCTGTTGGCCTTTATAACCCCTAAAGATCGTGTCTTCAAGTGGAAGGTTATGCCTTTCGGGGTGGCTAATGCCCCAGCGCTCTTCCAGGAGCTAATGAACAAAATTTTGTACATACTGAGGCGCAGGCCTCTAGTACAAGAGTTGATTTCTCGGGGTGCAGAAATGGAGGCTCACATCGACGATGTGAGTTTGGGTACTAATACCAAAGAGGACCATGTCCTTCTCCTCCCTGAATTTTTCATTATCTGTCAAGAAAACCATCTCTGACTCAAACTCGAAAAATGTGAGTTTATGAAAGAAGAGATGGAGTATTTGGGTTTCAACGTGGGGTATGGCTGGTGGAAACCAGCCGCGTCTAAGATGCAGCCCCTACAGGACATGCAGATTCGCGATGACCCTAAGAAGGGTCTACACGATGTGAGGAGTTTTGTGGGCGCCTGTAATTTCTATCGGCGTCACATCCACAATTTTACTTACTCCTCTGCACCCCTCACTGACCTGATCAAGAAAACTACTCCCTGGAGGTGGACCTCCAGAGAGGAAGAGTGTTTCCAGGAGTTGAAGAAGAAGATTGCCTCCTCCAACTGCCTGGGAGTGCCCCGCCCTGAGGGCGAGATAGTCCTGATCACTGATGCCAGTGATGTAGGGGGGGGAGGTACGATCTACCAATGGCAGGAGCTTAACCCCGCTGAACTAACCCACTGCCATGATCGTACTAGTGGACTGAACCGTGATGGTTCGTTGAAACATGACTATCCTACCAGTGAGTGGCGACTGGTGCCACTGGGACACTGGAATTGGAAATGGAACCAAGCGCGTTCCAATTACAGCACCTATGACCAGGAACTCCTGGCCGGTATGTTGGTGCTATCGTCACAATCCCGACTTCTGAGATCTAACCCTATTGTCTGGCTGTGTGACCAGGAGCCTGTGAAGTCTTTTCAGAAGGGCCCACCACCAGAGAAAGCAAAGCTAAAACGGTGGTGCACTTACCTGAGCCAGTTCAGGCTGACAGTGCATCATATCCCTGGGAAAAAGAATGAACTGTCTGACTATATATCGCGCAACAACTTCGATGCGCTTATTGGTGAGAGCTCTGAGGCGCTCGCCAGAGAGGCTTTCCAGCGTATGGATGTCCAGCTTGACCTGTCCATGCGCACTGCTGGAACCCTGGGGGGTTGGAGTCTAACCGACTATCAGTCAGAGTATGAAGAAATTCTCCAAACCCTCAGCACTGGTCTCGAACCCCGTGTCATTGACGGGCACCAGTGGTATAAAAACAATCAGTACCTCTTCTACGAGGACTGAATTGTGGTGCCTGAGGCACGACTGGATGGGTGCCTACAGTGGTCCCATCTCAGTTCTGGTCACACTGGCGCTAATTGCTCAGTGGACTTCTTCCGTGAGTTTTTCTACTCTAGTCTAACCCTGACTGAACTGAGGTCGCGTATGCAGACCATTGTGGATGCTTGTGGCTGTCATGCCAGCAAGCAGAGCGACAGTAGGGATAGGGGCCTGATCTCCAGCTTACCCATACCCTATTGTGCTAACTCTCTTCTCTACGTGGATTTCATCCACGGCCTACCACGCTTTGGCGGCTATGATAGTTGCCTCGTGGTCACCTGTGGTCTATCTCGCTTCACCCGTGTGTTCCCTTGCAATAAGAAAATCACACGCGAGCAGACTGTGAAAATGTTGGTCGCACAATGGTTCGAACCCTATGGAGCACCTAAGCAGGTGCACTCTGATGAGGATGTACGCATCCGCAGTGACACTGGGTGGTACAAACGAGTTCTAAATGCCCTCAGCGTGGAGGTAACCACAGGTGTGCCCTATACCCACACGTCTAACCCTCTCTGTGAGAGACAGAACCGTGTGGTGGAGCAAAACTTAAGAATCCTGATGAAACAGGAGCGCACCAAGGACTGGGTACGCCTAGTGCCCTGGGCAGTGCTGACCATGAACTCACAGCGGAGCTCTTCTACGGGTTTCACCCCCCACGAAGTGTTCCATGGAGGACGATCTGCTTGGTTCTTCAAAACCCCCTTTCCTGAGGACTTCAAGAGCCCTGTGGGAGATTGGCTGGAACACAAGCAGTCTCTGGCTAACCAGGCTGGGACTAACCTGAGACACATTCGTGACCGTGAACAGAGCCGACGGAACCGCCTACGGCGACCTGCCAGCTTCAAGGTTGGTGACCTTGTTTTGGTACACCATTCACGCCTACCCTCCTGGCCACGTAACTGCCTACAGGACCCTTACTTTGGACCCTATCGTATCATCAGGATAGATGGATCCAGGATCCATGTCAGGTGCAGTCCACGTCTAGGTGGTGAACTGCTGTGTGCACCTAAGCAGTTGAGGCACTATCACTCCCCTGAGGACTTGTCTTGGGATGAGTGGCGCCTCAGCGACAGTGAGATTGAGTGTATAGACCTAGAGAACGCTGCCAGTCCAGAGGAGGCAGACGAACTCGAAGAGATGACTGCCGATGAGATGGCAGTCGATGGTTACTACGTGGTTGCAGGTATTGCTCGCCACGAGTATAAACAGGGCTGGAAATTCCTTACCCTGTTGGATGGCTATGGGTTGTCCGAGGCGACCTGGGAACCTATGTCAGCCTTCATACAACCAGATGGGAGTATCAACCCCATCTTTTGCACTTACCTCGTTGTGAACAACGAGGGGCAGCTCCTAACCCGTGGTGAGACTATGTCCCAGCGTAAGAAGCGAAACTAATTTCCCTGTGTCATTCTACTGACAGGTGCAGTGAGCACTCTTCTGCAGACGTGCCTGTGTATGGGTGTAAGAGCAGTTGTCACAGTTGCCCCGCATTGCATCGCAGGACAGGACCGTTAGCCCCCCGTGACAACCACTCCCTGGTCGAAGGCCATTGGTTTTTTCACAGACTACTGCGTACTGAGCACTGCACTGACCCTGTCTGTGCCCTGCAGACCCATGCCTATGGTTTCCAGCGTGGGCCAGGTGGCCCCTTATCAGGATTGCAGCCACCTAGCAAGTGTATGACTTGTTGACCATGTGTTGCATGGGAACTGCCCTGATGTAATGACCTTGGGGAGCCAACGAAGAACGGTGGCTTACTACACCAGGGGGAATGACAAGCAAGGTGTTATGAGGCAAGGTGTGTCTTCCCTCCTTGGGGACAAGCGAGCCCACAGTTAGGACCCCTGACTGGTCCAGACCCATCCGGTTCTACCCTTCCTTACAGGGTTTACCATACCCCTATGTGTGCTACGTATGTCTGTGTGTGTCTCACTTCTCTCCCCGGCGTGGCTTCCGGAGACCGGGCTTCGCTGACGTCGGACCGAAGGTCCTAATCAGGTACTATTACCACTCCTATGGCGCCCAATTTCTGTGCTGGCGCCTATCCTTGGGGGAAGACGGCAAAAGCCCTACACACTAGAGGGGAGGGGTGGCCAACTGTGCTAAGGGCATACAAAACGCCCATTTTTGCTACAGGCCAAAAGCTAATGCACTTCCCTGCCCACGAGGAAAAGCACGCGGGACAGGAGACACCACTACGCTACACTCACTAACGCCAGCACCGGCCTTCGAAGGCAGGGTGAGCACTCATCACTTGCACTGAACTCCTGCCAGGCCTGCTGACCCTAACCCCTACACACGCTACTGGGTGCTGCTGTCGAAGATGTCTCGGGTCCTAATGACCCTCCTGTGAAGAAGACAAGAGAACACAGCGCTGCTAAGCAACTGTGGCCTAACAGGGGACGCCACAACGCGTTTCCCCTGCTAGGGCTTGGAGGGAAGAGGTGCTCTTGTTGTGTGCACAGCGCGGATGTCGATGAGGTCGAACTGCCCCCGCCACTCCTGGCTGAGGCACAGTCAATTGATTTGTGATCAGCGCCCCTGTTTTGCTGCGGCAGAAAAATGGGATAGCCGCCGAAGGCAGCTGCTGCTTGCACCAATCACCCTGAACCTCTCCCACCTGTACAACAGAGGCAAATGAAGGGGTGTTTGCGGCGGAGGAACCAAGCCACACTCCACGTATTATACGCTTCTCAGTGTGACCTATAATACACTGTCCGGAAACACGCTGATTTGTGATCAGCTCCCCTGTCAAGCAAGCAAGCGTTAAGAGACTCCTCAGGTTCTCTTAAAGAACGTACCGAGGAGCCCCTGGGTAACCTAAACAAGGTTTACCGTGCGCAATTCGCGTGGCCTACCCTTTAATGCATCATGTGCACGCAGGGAAGGGAGGCAGAACCATTTCCTCACTGACTCAAAAAGGAGGTGAGTTCCTCCTGGGCAAACCTACCTTAGTCACCATGCATCCTGTGAATGCCGAATGAAGCGAACACAAAACACGCCTAAGCGTTTTAAGCAACCCTACTCTAACGCTACGGCCACACACGAACAAACACTTTTTTTACTTACCTGTGAAGAGAAAACAAGGGTGAATTGGGGTACAGGGAAAGCGTCACAGCGTGTGAATGCCTCGATTAGGCACATGCATCGCGAGCACAGCGCATATTCTAACCCTACGTGCGCGCTGCGCGCTCCATTCGCATCGCATACCTTTCATTCCTGTTTTGACCTGTGCAGAGCACGAGAGAGGAACACCCGACCCCCCAACGAACACATCGTTGACAACCCTAACATTTTGACGAAACAACCAACACGAACGCAATGCGTGCGTGTGAGATGGCACTGACATACCTGAGAGGTGGGTTGTTGACCTGCTCTGTGGTGTGGGTTGAATTTGAATACTTTTCTCTGAAGTTTATAAAATTTGATGCAACTGCGCAAAATTTCCTTTATAACTCTAAGAACTACGGCACATACCTTCTTTTTCAAAAGCCGCTTACGCTTGCGCAACCCTTTTCTTGGAGTCCGCTTCCTTTGCGCTTGTCTGCGACTTTGAGTTATGTGTAAAAATGACGATTTTCCGCGTGGTTTCGTCGATTTTTAACGATTTCACTTGCTAAATCGCAACCCTTTCCGCTGAACCGCAGGAATCACTCCCTGTCCGTTACATTTTCTATTTTTTCCAGCTCCTGGAGATTTGTCTCCTCCATTGGGAGTATTGCTCCGCCCTGGCCCTTGGTCAGGACGTTTACCAAAACGCTGTTTATACAGCGATAGCCGTCCGCATTAGAGCGTTCGACTTCACCCTAGTGGGCAAGCATATGTGCTCTAGGGAGGGAGTCCTGGGTTCAAACCCCACTACCCCCAAACTTTTTCCAAAGGTTTTCGTCGCACGCTGGCGACTTTTGAGGAATGCCCCATCGAAGGGACATCATTCACGGTACATTACACTGTTTTTCAAGGGTACCTACAGTGTGATAGGCTTCTATGAACTGATGAGGATGTTTTGGGTAAGTTTAATGCATTTTCTGAGGTAATTTTGGGAATATTTGAGCCTTTTTCCTTGGTCCTACTAGCTTAGCTAACTAGTACTCCAGGGGGGAGTAAGAAAAAGTCACTGCCATGTCTTTCTTGGAGGGCTTGATCCAGGCCAAGCCCCCCTTAAAACCCTTTTGTTGATGCTAAGACAAACTTAAGTGTTTTTATCTCTCTTTTGTTGCCTAAAGTACACTTTCTCAAAGTAACTAGGGTTGTAACCCTAGCCCCCCCATGAAGTTCACCCCTACCACTCAAATGAGCGGAGGTACCTTCTGAAGCGTTTTCGTGACCCTCCTGCAAAGCACCGCAATTTCTGCAAGAATCGAACATTTGGTGAGTCGGTTTAAGTTGCTTAAACTGTTCTAAGGCGTTAGCCACAGGCCTTCGAATCTACATAGATGCCTGTGAAAACACGGAAAAACAGTGAAATCTCACGTATATTTACAAAATGGGGCACAACAGCATAAATTTATTATAAAAAACTGCTATTTTAACTAAAAAACGGCAATCCTAGCTATTGCTCTGTCGCTTTCGTAATCCCATTTTACGTCATAAATTGCGCTGTTCAGCGCACGTGCGAGCCAAAGCGGGTAGCGGTAGGGAGACCCTGCCGCTACCGCTTCACCCCCCTTCTTAAAGGTTTGTTTATCCTCCAAGAGGAAAAACAAACCCCAGAGGTAGCCTTTTCCTAGGTGTCCGGTGGGGAGCACCAATACTACCCTCAGGCAAAAACCTGCTTTGCCACTCTAGGAAAATAAAAGAAAAAGGCCTTGGGTGGCCTGCCCCGTTTGTTTCGAAAACCTGAAAAAGTTTTCAGTTTCCCGAAAACCTCCATGCTTTCAAAAACCAAACAACAGGACAGGCATGCACACGGCACTACAACTCAGCATCAAATCAACGTTGCTGTGTCAGTTCGTGCCTTACCCAGGCACCGTGCACTGTACTGTACAAGTGCGGGTGCGTGCGCCAGGGGCTGATCCGCCCCATATATACATGGGTTTTAAGACCCACATATATACCCGGTTGGTGGAGCCTGACAAGACTGGGCTCTCACCACGGCAAGTCTGACAAGACTGAACCTGCCCACAGGTGTTCCAACAAACGGAATTTTAAATTATTACCGTCTCCAACGACGGCTGCCACTGCCGGGCGTCTGCGTCCCACTGTCTTGGTTGGTCGCTCCGCTGGTCGTGGCGGTCTTTTCCGGCGTCTGGAAGGCGACTTCGACCTTCTTCTTCGCTTCGCCCGTAGCGGACTTCGTCTTGGACGTCGTCTCCAGGCGACGGACTCGCTCTTGCAGACTCTCCTGCTCCGACTTCAGGGTCCGGATCTCCGCTGCTGCGCTCCTCGCCCACGCTGCCATCTCCACGGCCCAGGCTTTCAACTCCACCGTCTCGGTTGGTAGGATGGCGATCTCCGAGCTTAACCGGCTGGGACTGGGGTTCCGTGGATGTCCGGCGAACGCTCCTCCACGTTGGGGTACTGGTCGGTACTCCGGCGCTTTCTGGGGCGCTGTTTGGCGCTCCCTTGACGCTTGACCACGGTCTGCGTGACCACGGCTTGGACCTTGTCTTCGGTGGTGCGCTGATTGGCGCTCCGGCGTTCTCCAGGACGCTGGTTGGCGATCTCACGCTGCTTGACGATGGTCCGGCTTGCGGAAGAGCTCTCTTTCGACGGCCGGTTCGCCGTCATGGTATTCCGGATCGCGGCTGGTACTGCCGCTCTTGGGACGGCCGACGCTGCTGCCGTGCTGGTTCCCACGGCAATAGGGTTGACGGCTGGAAGGGCCATACCTCGGTTGCTCGAACGCGGGACTGCGGCTCGAACTTGGCCTTGGACTGGGACTCCAGTCTGACGCGTCGCTCAGGCTGTCCAGGTTGTAGCCGCCATGTTGCGGTCCCCACGTCCTGACGCCGCTGCTGTCGCTGCTGCTCATCCGGGACTCTGCGGAGGAACTTGCTGCCTCTCTGCGGGCCGCGTGCAGCGGCTGACGGCCACGTTGCGGTACTGACTGGCGCTGCGCCCAGCGCCTTCGGGTTCCAGCGCGTGTTAGCGCCGCTCCTCGGCGCTGCGATGCGCTGCGGCTTGCCGCTGTCCCTGTTCAGGGTTGTTAGAACAGTTTTGAAGCGTTTTCGTGACCCTCCTGCAAAGCACCGCAATTTCTGCAAGAATCAAACATTTCGTGAGTCGGTTTAAGTTGCTTAAACTGTTCTAAGGCGTTAGCCACAGGCCTTCGAATCTACATAGATGCCTGTGAAAACACGGAAAAACAGTGAAATCTCACGTATATTTACAAAATGGGGCACAACAGCATAAATTTATTATAAAAAACTGCTATTTTAACTAAAAAAACGGCAATCCTAGCTATTGCTCTGTCGCTTTCGTAATCCCATTTTACGTCATAAATTGCGCTGTTCAGCGCACGTGCGAGCCAAAGCGGGTAGCGGTAGGGAGACCCTGCCGCTACCGCTTCACTTCCTTCATGGAGGATATACCGAAATAAAATAGGCTTTTCATGCTTTAGGCCTTGGAGGGTAAGCCTAGTGGTCTCCCACCCCAAGACCCCTATACTCAATTGTTTCTACCACTTATTGTGGTCCTACTTTTTAACTGTTTCTGAATTTAGTTGCTTGGCCAAGTCATTTTCTGTGTGGTCCTGACATCTATGCCCCACATTCCTAACCAGCACCATTTCACCCAAAAGAGTGCACATGAAGTGCCTAAGGCTATCTCTGAGGCAAGAGTCAGACCAATTTTCATATAAAATCTTTTGTATTATCCATTTGTGATTGAATCTTTGTGTATAAACCTTCTTTGTCTATCTGCAGCCCTTCTGTGTTACACTGGATTGCAAAACTATTCATTGATTCGATCCACATCCTGTTCTTGCTCTACTTCCTGCTTTGGTTTGGGTTTTCAACTACAAGACCTGCAGGATATCATCAAAATATCTAGGGTATAAATCAAGGACATCTTTCTGGAATCATCGTCCTCGTCAGACCAGGTGGAGGATTTCCAGGTCTGTCTGAGGTATTGCAGCCGCTCTTGGCGCTCAATACCTTCGGCCTTCAGGTACAACAGCCGCCGGAGTTCCTGAGTGTCATGCTCAGACAATGGCATGTTATTAGCAGCAGGCCGCGCCAGAGCATCAGCACTCCGGGCCACGGGTTCACCTGTGTGCATAGGCTGCATGTGTAGCACTGGTTTCCCAACAGGGGAAGTGGGCTCAGAGGTTGCTTCTAGATCTACCTCCTCTAGCAACAGCTGGGCTAGGAAGGCACTGTGTTTTAGGTCAACACAGCTGGGATCAACAGTGTAAGTGCGGCTAGCCCCATCTGCTCAGATTTTCAGACATTCTGTCCAGATTGGCTACATTTTGGTCATTTTCTTTGCTTCGGCGGAATCGCCGCCTCGCAGCTCAGTCTCAGGATTAGACCTATATATTTCTGATATGCCGGATCTGATTCCGCGGTCCATTCCCCGTAAATCCGCCGCGTTCCGATCATTTAGCTGGAATCGCCATTTGCCGCTGACGCGCGCTCGCGGGCCAGATCGGCCAAACATTTTTCATAATTGGATTTATATAAATCTTTTCAGACAGTTTTGGACACTCAGATGTATTTAGAATAATCCGCATCAATTTTCTTCATAGACTGGGATTTTCTGCCGGATAACACTCAACATGGATCTTGCTTCTGTTGTTGGTGCTCTCGCCTCTGTTGGTGTTCGAGTCTCCGGTTCTACCCCCAATAGCAACGTTCAGGTCGACTCCTCGCGTGCCTGCCCCACTGGTCTTGCCGGCCCCGAGCCCTCAAGCACCATCAACGACCCAGGGCAGCACTTTCATGGTGGCAGAGGCTACCTGAATGTTGTTCCTTTGGTGTCCCAACCACAGCTAAATCCCCAGTACGGCCCCGTAGACCCCGCCGCTCCTGGAGACGTAACGATTACGCTGCCGTGGTGCTGTGCGAACGAGGCCTTGAGAGGAATGCCTTGCGCAAGCCCAAGTTGCCCAAGAAGGGCACAAATCAGCAGCTGTGGAGGCCCAGATTACCATCAAGATCCCAGTCGAAATTGGCCATCAAGTAGCTGGAATCTGCCAGCCTACGCCGATGGCAACGCTCCGGTGGAGCTTACGGACCTGGCAGGTACCAATACTCCCTACCAATGTCCACATTTTGAGACCATCGACGCCGACATTGACGACATTGAGATGGGTGGTCCAGGTGAGGTACCTACCTATAATCGACCAGCCTCTTGGGCACAATGGGACAACCATTTGTCTTCAGAAGTGACCCGTAACCTTGAGGCGCTTGAGGCCCTTTGTCTATTAGCCACGTCTAAGCTGATAGGACAAGAAAGAATCGCCTCTGATTTTTTAATGGAATATTTTTTCCTACTTCAGGAAGAAATTAATACCAGGATGTGGTGGCGTTCTCAAGAAGATGACTCTTTTGCCATTTTTTTGCAGATCTGGGAGGCAAGCCCCTTCCCGAAGGAGAAGACCAAGGCACCTGTTGCCGGGCCCTCCGCCCCTCATCCCCCTGTTTCCATCCGCGACGATCTAGCCGCCGCGGTTGAGGAAGGAATTTTAGAGGCAGCCAGGCAGGCAAGCCTGGAAATTAGGGCTGAAGGAGCTCCCCAAGTGGACTCCTGGCTGCGGACCACTGAGATTAGCGGTCCGACAGCCTGCTCAGGCCCTTCAGGACACGGTAGGTACTGTCCTGCCGACTGCTCTTGCAGATTCCAGCGAGACTCTGAGCTCCAATTGCTCAAAGATCAAATGCAACTCATCATTCAAACGCTGGGAATTAAAGATCTTTTCAAGACGCACATGCGATCTGAGGGCGCATCATCGGTGGAACAAACAACAGAACCATCGGAGGAGGCGACAGAAATTTTTTCGATTGCTCCTTCGGTGGACTCTAAGACCACCGACGCTAGGATCAGCAGGACCAAGCTAAAGGAAAGGGTTACAATCTCTCGATCTCAGAGTAGGACGGCGAAGGCTAGGACTGAGGCTCAGAATGCCAAGCGAACTGCCTCCCGTACTGCCCCTCCTGCTGCTGATTCCAATGCATTAGCCCAGCTGTTGCTCGCCCAGACCCTCGCCGGAGCAGGTGTGGCGAATGATGCCGCCAAGGTGTCTGCTATTACGGCCGCTGTTGGGCTGGATTCACTTCTAAATCCTACTTCATTGCGACTTCGTCAGGTTGCCAAGCAACCGAAGTATAATGCGAACCCCAGACGTTGGCCTCAGTTCCAAAGGGAATTTAGACTGTGGGTTAAGACTCAAAAACTTCAAGATGATCAGTTCCTGATGGCCCTCTTGGACTGCCTTAAGGGAGCGCCGGCCAACACTTGGCTCAGGACCTGGAGTGATCGTGAGGATTCAAGTTCCCCCCTTACCTTTGATGAGGTGTGGGAACAGTTGGAGGTACGTGGATCCCGGCTGCCAGAGGACCATTACCACCAGATGTTGAAGAATTTTCCTTCGTTTTCGCGATTAATCTTGCACGAAGTGCAAGACAAGAGACAGCGCTTCTGGAATCTAGTGGAAGAATCTGAACATTCAGGCGAAAAATTTTCTAGTGCCGAGCTGAAAAATCTGATTTTTGATAAGATCCCCTCAGAAACAGCCACCACCCTTCGGAATAAACAGTCCGAAGAAAAGGTCAAGACCTGTTGGGCGGAGGTCGAAGGTTTCGATGCCTCGGCCAACAGGTTCTCCGTCAGGGAATCACTTCAAAAGTGTTCCCCCACGTCGTTTTCCAAAGTGAAATTCACTGAAAATACGTGGAAAATCAAGTTTAATGAACACGAGGATCGGGACTTGTTTGTCCAAGTCCTCAACGGGGGAGTAAGTTTCCATGGCCATCGCCTGAAGGCCAAGAACTGGGTGTTTTCGTTCACCCCGCAGGAACTCTGGGAAGAGGTTGAGCGGCTCGCCGACGCCGCCAATCAAAATTTCCATGAGGGTCTTGGGGGAAACAAGAATACCCAGCAAAACACCCAAAATGGGGCCCAAAAGGGCAACAAAAGGGTGAATGACACCCGGAATGTTCAGGATCACTGTAGCATCTGCCTTCTTTTAGGTTCTACGAACCGAGCTAAGTCGCATTCTACTGGTAATCACCGATGGTCCCCTTACGATCACAAGGTGATTGGTGAAAATATCAGTAATCCGCAGAAATCAGACAGGAATGACAGACAGGTGCATGGTGGAAAGGGGGGAAAAGGGAATCCGACCCCCTCCGGTGGAAACAAAAATACTGGAGGTCCTGGCGGGTCCCAAGGCACAGGAAATCGGACTCCATCCGGCTCCCGTGGGCAGCCGAACGGCCAGAAAAATCCCAATGGCAACGCCGGAGGCGGAAATCGAAATCCAGGCCAAACCCCTCAATCCGGTACAAACAAGGGAAATGCTCCAGGATTCCAGGGTAAAGGTAAGGGAAATCCTTCTGGGACCCCTTTCTCTGGTAAGGGCAGAGGGCGTGGCGACGGTGGAGGTCCATCATTCGGCGGCCGTGGCCGTGGACGTGGAAAGGGCAACCATCGTGTGGATCAGGTCTCAGGTGCAGATCAGGTGTCCGATGCGGATCGAGATTACGTCGAAAATGCCTTGAATCCAGCAGATGATCCGTTCCAAGATGAGTGGGTCGACGAATCAGGGTGTGTTCACAATGTTAACGCAGCCACTGGAGGTCAGAACGCCTAGGGGAGCCACGAAAATCGTCCCTCCCCAGGCGATTTCAGGCATGATCCCCAGATTCCTGATCGACCATTACTTGATGTAGGGTCGCTTGTCTCCTCTCCCCTGGATCCGGCAGCGGATCCTTCTGTTGTAGTGGACGAGGTTGGTGTACAGTCCAAGCACAGGGCCCGTCGGTTTGTCACAAAGCTGTGGGTCTCTAATTGCAAGGGAAATTTCCACCTCGCCACTTGTTTGTGTGACAATGGATCAGAGGTAAATCTCCAATCCAATTCTTTCTTACCCGACGACTGCGTGTTTGAGTCGCCTCATCCTGTTACCCTCGAGGGAGTTTCTGGACATTCTCTCGCAGGTGGGCAACGCGGTTGTTATATATCAACTCATTTGGTCGCTCAAGACCTTTGGGAAGAAGGTAATGTGGAGGAAGTTGTCCTTAAGGATGACTACTTCTATCGTGCCGACATAAAGTATGACCTTTACTTGGGCCATCCTTGGCTTCGCAAGAACAGGGTGGCGCCCGTAGGTCATCGGCGTTGTTTTTTGCTGGAGTCAGGTCCCTTGGAGCGTCCTGAGTTTCGTTTTTTGCACGCAGGGTTTAAAAGTGCAGAAGAATTTTTGAAGCAAAAAGTTACACCAAAATTTGGCGAAGATGTCACCATTGCAGAGGTGAATGGGAGTGCCGATTACTCCCGAGAGTTAGAATGTCTTCGTAGGGACTCCCAGCCACGACGCCCTTCGCGCTGGCACTCTTCATCCTACAGAGTTGTCGACAAATGGCGCGATGCAATTTGTGAATATTTTCATGAACACCATTCCTTTTGGCCACAGTATGATGCCTTTGCTAACCGTAAGAACAAGCGCTTTGACAAGCACTTTAGCGACGCTTGGACCCATAAATGGGACAAGAAGTTGTGGATTAATCCTCCGTTTCACTTAATCCAGCAGGTCATCCACAAAATCAAGCAAGATAAAACCCAGGCAATTTTAGTTGTGCCCTTGTGGGACGACAAGCCTTGGTTTCAGGAATTACAAGACATTTGTGTAGATTGCATCGAACTTCCCAGGAAGATTAAGCTGTATGCCAGGGACGACACAGGTCCCCTGCCACAGCGGTCCTGGATTTCGCTTGCATTCCTGGTGGATGGAAAGCTTTCTGACTCTAATTCTGCTGATTCTAGTACAGATTCCTGTGTTGGGTCTGAATCTGAGGTTGAGCGTGGTACTGATGATGAATCTATTTTTTCTGATTTTTGTCCGTCAGATACCCAAGGTGATCCAACGTCAAATGGATCCGCCTCGTCTCCCTCTTCCCCAATACGATCGACATCGAAAAGAATCTTCAGTGCACGGGCGAAGAAAAATCTTAAATCGCGCCGCAAATTCAGAGTTTTTTATGAAAAACCCCCTGTGGAAGCTTTCATAGATCCTTTCGAGGAGCTGGAGCACGAAGATAATCTCTGGAATGTCGACACTCGACCCACCTATCTTCAAGAGGCAGTTGATACGGACCTCTTTAGGGACATCCGTAAGAAGATTCTTCCTGCCAAGGCCGAAGAAGTCGCCAAAGTTTTTTCGACAGTAATTCCTGGCGATCAGGTAGTGAAGCGGTACCCAGAACCCCATGGCTAGGTTACGGTCTCCGGTCCACTAACCCCATGCACGGAAGGGAAGACGCCCGTTGATGCTCCGTTCCGTGCCGTGAAGCCCCGCATCGGCAACCGATGCACCGCCAGCGGAGATTTGTGTATCAGAATATCAGGAATCAACAGGGTTTTATTTTCATATTGTTTCCGTCAATTTTTACGCTTCCGTTCTGATACTCACTGTTTTGACTGCTGGCGGTTGGATCACGACTTTACCGTAACCGCCAGTTTAACTGTAATTAATGGAAATTTTAACGCTATCCGTCACGAAGGCTCCAAAGTCGCCAGGAACTGCATGGATGCTTCCGCAATTTTCATAATTAATACTCGCAACCTTAATCCGAATTTTTCAGGATGTCGAAATCGGATTTTCGACTTCGACATCCCCGCACTTGATTTGACCTCCTTCGAGTGGACCTACGTGCTTCCCTATGCACGAATCAACTTTCCTTTTATCTTGCCCTCCATTTGTCTTAGAGATACGGGCAAAACAAAGTTGATTCGTGAGGCCACTTGTGAGGGTCATATCTCGTGCCGCTTGCGAGCAATGACGATAAGGAAACGTGGGATGTATTCACAATACTCCCGACGTAATTTAGGAAGCACTATATGCCTTGCGTCTCCACACGTGCGCGCTAGTGTAATGGATCATGGTCAAGAGGGTAGAGTTTGCGTTACAATTCATTGGCCATGATATTGCGTGCGTTAAGATAACTTTCGAGTGTAGCGCGCAAGTGTTGGTGTTGCATAGGAACTCTCCTTGAGTTCCTATGAGCGATTGACACAAAGTTATGCCCTTGGAGGGGCATGACATATCGTGGTTGGAGCCACCTTTTTGGGCAATATGGAGTATGTGCCTTGTGTTGTGTTGCGTGCCCATTTGGCGGGTCTATCGCGCCAAGCCAAACCCGCCAATGGACCTCATATTGTGCAAGCCCCTTCTCCATACTCCCTACGGTCAATTGCAAGCCTAACCTTCGTGAAGGAAAGCTTGTGGGGTGATGCCGAAGCGATGCGTTGGGAGCAAGGTGTGCATTTTGCAATTTTCCATATTTTCATGTGCCCAATTGGGAAGCAGCGCTCGTAACCTTTCAAGGCGCCCCAAGTGGAGCACATATGTGGGATCGAAGGTCATTGGTGTCAAGTCATTGTGTTTAGAAGGATTAAGTGATTGCACGATCCAAGCCGAAGATATTATAATATAATTATGCACCTTTCAAGGCACTTTTGTGTGTCTTTGTACCAATTTTGCCGTTTTTGGCCCGTCATGATGTCAAGTGGCGACCGTGTATTTCAACGTTGCGCTCAATTGACATCATGACCCAAGTATGTTATGAGGGTACATACTTCGGTCCCCAACATATCTTGGACCCGGCGAATAACTCCTCTTAGGCTTGGCATACCGTGGCCGCCATGTTGGCGATTTGGGACTATCCCAAATCATGGGCTCACTTGGCGACCCTGCCATTCCCAATACCGGAGGAGTTGGGCGACGCCCAAAAGATATGTTGGACATATATGACTTGATACCAATCCTATGGCACACTCCGGTCCGAGTCGGGCATGTGCCTCATTTGCCCCAACCATGAGTGTGCGCATTTTTGGCCATTTTGAGCAATTTTCCACTTTTGCTGCCCGCCGTGCACTATGTTCTAACCCTCGTGCACGCCGGACGCATGGACCAATGGACCATATATGACATGGGTGCTATGGATAATGGTCCCCATGGTCCACACACCACGTGGGCGAAGCGGAGCCACCTTCGTTAAGGCGCTAGCCCAAAGTGAGTGTGGGCAATTTTGCAATTTTGGCATTTGTGGACCCAATTGGGATCGTCACCACGCCAAGTGGCATGGAGATCTTTGAGAGCCAAGGGCATGGGAGTCTCCGTTGGACTCCCGGTGGATCGCGTGTGGAATGGCGGATCCGATCTCCAAGCCGGCGTGGAGATATACTATTGGGAGCACACCGAATTTTGGCTCATTTCAAGCAGCCAAAATGACCCAATTTTGGGACCCCAATTTCCCCCTTCCGTGTGGTCAATTGGCGGCCCCATTTCTCTAAGCCCATAGGGAGCCCGGACCTAAATCCAAGTTGTACACTCAGATATAAGTCCTAGGTCCTGCCTCCTACCCTGTGAGCCATTGGCCTCACCTTGGCCGAGCGAGCCGCGCGTGGGAATGACGCCAATTTTGGTGATTTTGGCATCATGACCCCACTTGACTCATCCGTGTTGCCCTGATGCCGGGACCTCAAAGGGAACCAGGTTGGGTGAGGGCTCCAGGGAGTTCGTACTCGAAGGGCATAGGGTCAGTTGCCTCGTCCCTACCTCTGGCTGGTCCGGACGAGGGGTCAATTTTGGGGATTTTTGAGTTAATTTCAGTTTGGGCTGAAACAGCCCATTTTCAGCTACCAACTCCTGGGTGATAATGGCGGGGCCATATCTCTGGCTCAGAGAGGAGTTGGGACCTGCCGTTAAGGGAGCATAGGGAGCCACTGTCGGTTGGCCTTGGAGCCCATTGGTTCCCAGGAACTCGCCTGTGGCTGTGTGGGACACCTCTCCCATTGGCAGGGTTTCAGGGTCCGGACTGAGCAGGGCATGGGTTGTGTTTGAGCCCCCGCCCCCATCAGCCACTGAGAGGGTCGGACCGGGGATTGGGATATGAGTTGGGACTGAGTGTCTATGGACCTGTGATGCCCTTACCCCAGTCCAGTCTTAACCCCATGTGTACATATCCTGATGTGTTGTTGTACATACTTTTGTTCCCTCTTTGCAGAGTGGCAAGGATTCTGAAACGCTTTGTCACATGACACGAGCGTATTGATGCCCTTGTGAGCGTAGTGCCTTGCCTGCCTGCTCACCTGTGCGTGTCACCGCAGCGTCCCGTGGCCGGCCCCCCACGGGAACGCGTCAAAAGCGTTTCACCGCCGCGGGGTTACCCAACCCTCGCGTGCCACTCGGGGCCACCAACCCCGAGCAGCGCGTCGCAGCAGCGCGGCGCAGCTCGCAGCTCGCAGCGCAGCGCAGCGTCTCGCAGCGCAGCGCAGCGGCTCGCAGCGCCACTCAGCGACAGCGCCGAGTTCGTCACGGAGCCCGCAGCGCCGTCCAGAGCATCGCCCTGACCGCGCAGCAACCGTGAAAGAGGTGCACAGACCCGGACTCCTGCATCAGCCCCATCAGCCGACCCGGAGTCCCATCGGCCGACCAGCAAGGCCGCGTCAACCACCTCCACAACCACCGGCTGACCAGCACCAGCCGCACATCCAGCCCAGTGCTGCAGCACCCGCCTCAACAACCACCACAAGTTCGTTGAGTAGAACGGGTGCACACCAAGGACCTCAAGACCAAGCACGTCCCCGCTGCCATGGTGAATTGGCAGGAAGCGGGCAGGACGTGGCCGCGGCCCCACCCCCATGCAGCACGCCTGCTGCGTGGGTTGGTTTGGGACCAGCACTACCGCCACAGCCACCCCCAGTGCGAAGGCGGCATGCCCAGGAGCTTCGAGCTCCGCACGGACATCGCCCCCGACCGCCTGCAGGCCGTGGAGGACTGGCTGCGGGCGGAAGGGTACGAGTACCGCCACCAGCAGAGGCGCTGGAGGACGTGGACCCGGCCGGACAGGCCCGGCGAAGGCCTGCGTCCCAACGGGATTGAGGAGGACGAGGAGCCCAACGTGTACCCGTCGGGCGCCTCGATCAACGTCTCCCTGTGGGACGTGATCGAGAGGAACTTCCCGGAACCGGGGAGCGAGCGCAGGCTGCAGGGCAGCAGCAGCGCGTCTCCGGGGAAGGAGAAGCGGTCCGCCGGGGACAAGAAGAGGGACCGGAGGTGGCGGGAGTACCAGGAGTCCCTGGCCGCCGAAGCCGCCAAAGGCGCCAAGGGCGGAACCCCAGCCCCCAGTCCCCAACGGGCCAATGGTGGTCACCACCCCGGCTCCACCACCCTTGGCGACTTCATCCAAGTCGCCAAGCAGACCCAGGCCAAGCCCCGTCCGCTGCTCCTGAGGGCCCGGCAGGCCCCAGCAGGCCCCAGCAGCGACGTGGAGTCGGCCCACCGCGGGAGGATGCCGGCCGACCAGGCCAGCTCCAGCAGCAGCGTCGCTCCCGAAAGGGACGTGGCGCGCGCCTGTGAGCGCGCCTGTGGGGTGCCCTGCAACCGTCGGGTTGCCCGGCAACGGGCCAAGCAGTACAGCGCTGCCGTGGAGGGCGCCGCCGGCATCGCCCAGGAGGAGGCTGCGGAGTGGGCGCATGGCATGGCCATCCACACCCAGTCCATGGCGGCCATTGCGGCCGGACTCACGGCCGTAGCCGCCCATGGGGCAGCAACTGCCCAGGTCAACGGTGAGTTGGCGGCAGCCGACGAGGAAGCCCGCCTGACGCAGGAGGCCATTGCCTGCAAGGAGGCCGAGGTGAAGGCGCTGGAAGAGGCGCTTGCCCAAGAGAGGGCAAAGAAGGAACCGGAGGAAAGGGCCCACGCCGAAGCGACGGCTAAGGCCCAGGAGGACGCCGCCAAGAAGGAAGCCATCGAGGCCGCGCGACGGAAGGTCGCTGAGGAGAAGGCCAAGACGGAGGCGGAGCTGGCGGCGTTGGAGGCGCAGAAGGCGCAGCTGCAGCAGGCCCGGGAAGCCGAGGCGGCTCGTGCTCGGGAAGAAGCCGAAGCGCGAGCTGCTGCAGCCACCGCCGCCGCCATGGAGGAGGCAGGGGCCAAACTCCGCCGCGATACTCCCCCGGGAGGATCACGAGTGGAGACCCTTCGAAAGCTTTTCGAAGGGGACGCCTCCTCCAGGATGAAGCTGGATGAGGCGGACACGGGCAGCAGTGGGAGCAGTGGCACCACCGCCCATCGACGGAGGAAGGGCAAGGGGAAGACCCCCGAGAGGCCGCGGAGGCCAACGGGTGGACACCCCCACGACAGTGACCCCTTCTTCACCGCCAGTGACGGGGATGAACGAGGCCGTCGACATCGCCAAGTGGTGGCTTTGACGGGCGGAGGCGGCGGAGACGTCCCCATGGAACCGGAAGGTGAGGATGAGGATCCCCCTCCTCCCTACCGGAGCTCCGAGTCCTCCGTGACCGAGACGCCCAGGTGGGGCGACATGGACGAGGATGACGACATGGAGTTCGGCATCACGAGGAAGCGCCCATCCTCGGACCCACCGAGGCGACCCGGCGGAGACCCACCGGGACCCCCTGGCGGAGGACCTTCTGGACCCCCTGGAGGACGCCCACCAAGTGGACCCCCTGGAGGCGGACCACCGGGCGGGGGAGGACCCCCTGGACCGGGCGGACCCGGCGGAGGCCCTCCTGGAGGACCCCCTGGGGACCCCGACGACCCACCAGGGAACGGCGACCCGGACACCACCTGGCGGTGGATTGTCTACCTCCGCAGGAGAGTCCAGTTGCTCGAGCTGGAGGTAGACACGGGCAAGAGCGAGATGGCTCGCATCTCCACGGTCGCCGCGCGCGCGCAGAAGGACCTGGACATCGCCAGGGCCGAGACCAAGTCGCTGACCAACGTCGTCAGCGGCCTGCAGGAGAGGCTGGATGCGCTGGAAGCCCGTGGGAGCGTCGGCAGCGACCACCCACCCCTGGGGTCTGGCTCGTCGGACGACGGCTGGGGACCCGGACCAGGTCCAGGCAGACCCCACGCCCCCGGCGGAGCCCCCAGGAGTCGCCCCAGCGCCAGTGCCCCCTCTCTCACCGCCCCCTCTCACCACAGCGCGGGCCGCCGCAACGAGCGCGTGCCGCCCGGCAGTGGCAGTGAGGAATGGCGTGATGAGTGGCTCAGCACGGAGTACCGCAACCGCCGTGCTCCACCGCGGACACCGGTACGCCCCCGGCGCCCCGCACCACCACCTGGACCACCACCTGTCCCGGTGCCAATCCCAACGGCTGGAGGACGTTATGGTGGACTCAGGGACGAGGTCCCCAGAGGAGACGTGGAGTGGGATGTCGGCGAAGGTGAGGACCTGGACCTGGAGCTGGACCTGGAGGAGTTCGACATCAGCCCGCCGCGTGGTGTACGACGGGAGGCCGCTGAACGCAGCCGCCGGCGCCGTGATGAGGATGCGTACATGGATGCGGTACGGCGTGAACATTTTGGTTCAGCGTACGTGGAGGAACCGCGGCGTAGCCACAGGGGTTCCATGGAGGAGATGGACGTGGCAGCCGTGGGAGTCCGTGGGAGAGGCCGATGGGAACCTCGGTCGACCTCGCGGCCGGCGTTTATGGTCTCTAAGGCCGCGGCTGCCGCCGTGTGGGAAGACTTGAAGGACATCAAGCCCCCCATGTACGACGGCAACCCCCTCAACCTCGACCGCTTCTTGGAGAAGCTGGACGATTGGGGGCTGACCGTCACTGAAGACCTGCCTCCCGCTGATGCGGAGAAGTATGTCTTCAAACGGTTCAGGTACCGCCTGCCGGAAGTGCTCGGAGAGCTATACTTCATGGCGACCAAGGAGGGGAAAATCAAGACCCTCAAGGAAGCCAAGAAGTGGCTCAACGAGCAGGAGCGGGTGGACGCTCCGCAGGTGGCGGCCAAGCGCTGGAAGTCCATCAAGCTTGAGCATGATGGACGGGAGATCCGCCTACGAGAGTGGCGAGACTTCCGAGGGAAATACACCCTCTTCCGCCGCAACGTGGAGGATTGGAACGAGGGTGACGAGCAGGCTCGCCTGCTCTCCATGCTGCCGGAAGCATGGATCAAGAGGGTCACCAAGGAGGAATCAAAGCGGGCCAAGTCCAACCACACGGTCAAGATGATGCTCCCGAAGGAGTATCATGCGAACGTGGTGGCTTGGGCGAAGAAGAACGTGGCCCGGGATGTCAAACGGCACTCCCTGCGGAACGCTCTTCTCATCACCGTCTCGGGCGATCGCGAGAAGACCGCGATGTGGCGCCTTGACGATTGTGAGTTGAGCGGCCAGACCATCCGTCTGCAGCCCATCCCGGCGCGGATGAGCTGCGACGAGATCCTGGAGTGGGTTGGCGAGGAAGTACTCAAGGATGGGCAGATGGGCAGCCTGAGCCCATTGTCCACGACCTGCACCAGTCGCTTGTGGAGCTTCTGGAACGGCCGGAGATCCTGAGTTTGCACGCCGTGCGCCGTGTCGGTCGCGAGCGGCAGTTGCATCTTAAGGTCCGTGCCTTATGCGGGGAAGTGGAAAAGGTTTTCGACGTGTTGGTCGACACGGGAGCTCAGGTCAGCTTGGTCAAGGCTGGCCTACTTCCACCAGAGTGTCTGACCGACAGTCGGAAACCTGTCAGGCTGAAGGTGGCGAACGGCCAGTACATGGTGGGAGGCACGAAGGAAGCGGCCATTGGGCTGCAGTTCGTGAACCATCGTGAGCTGAGCCGCCCAGACCTCGGCAAGGAAATCCTCCTGCACGGTAGCTTCTACGAGGCCGAGATGGACTGGGACATGATCGTCGGGTACGACTTCATGATGGAGACGGACTCCGGCGTCCTCCCGGCCCAGGCTTCCATGACCCTGTACCAGGACGACCAACTCTCGTGGCTTTCGTCACCTGAGCACCATGTGGAATGCCAATGGATCCACCCCGAGCGCAATCAGCTCGAAGTGGCCGCGCTGGACACTGAGCCAACTGGTCCTGCAAACCAGGAGTACGGCGTAAGGCCGGAAGTGGCGAGCCGAGTTGTCGCGGACTTGGGAGCTTCGGATCTGGCCCTGGATGCGTTCTCTTCAGGAACCTCCGCCCATCTGCGGGTGTGTGAGAAGTACTGGAGCGCACAGGACTCCGCGTGGAAGAAGCACTGGGGTCCGCATCAGGGATTGATGTGGATCCATTGCCCCCGTTGGGACATTCCAAGAGCGATAGCGAAGATTCGCAAGGACCGCTCCAAGGCAGTGCTGGTTGTTCCTATGGGATGCACCGAGGAGGAGAGTACCCGACATTGGGTAGACTCATTGACCAACATGACCTTGAACAAGGTCGTCCTACCGGCTGGAGAGAGTGTCTATCAGGACGCTAAGGGACAGCCCATGCCACCCCAGAGATGGCCAACGGAATTCCACTATGTGGATGGGGGCCTTGATCAGGCCGACACCACGGACTTCGTGTGTGTCAACCGCATCATAGCGGAGCCTTGGAGGCAATGCTTTGCGGTTCCCCCTGTTGACATCGAAGAATCGGATTCGGAAGAGCCCCTCACTGAAGAGGAGTGGGATCTGGTTCAGGGGTATATGGATCAACCCTTTCACGACTGGGGAAACCAGCGTGAGGGCAAAGGCCAGGACAAAGCCTGGTGGGAAGTGGACTCGATCGTCTCTGGTTCCTATGATGGAGATACCTTCGTAAGGAGGGTACTGGACCACCTGTCCAGCCAGGACGAGCCAATCGGGGGTAACCCACCCACCTACGGCGATCTATTCCGAGGCAAGACCAGAGATGGCCCTTTGGGCCACCTGGGAAGACCGCCTGAGCCGAAAGCGAGCGGGGTCGCTACCCCTCAAGTAAGCTCCGTGGTTCAAGTGCCCGGAAAAGCCAAGGCGGAGTCCGATGACTGCCCCAAGATCCAGGCGTTGAGGGCCAGGCTGAAGCAGAAGTATGGTGACACCTTCTTCAGCGGTAAGCCTGTGTTTCCCCCACCGGTGCGTGGACCGTATGGCGAGGCGGAGATACGACTGAAGCAGGACCCCCGTGTGTATCGCCACCGGGAGTTTGCCCTGAGGGGCGAGAGGAAAGAGGCCATGGAGAAGATCCTCCGTGACTTCATCCAGAGAGGCTGGCTTGAGCCGTGCCACTCCGAGTGGGCCTCTCCCTGCTTCGTCGTCCCCAAGAAGGTTGCCGGTGAGTGGCGGCTCGTGGTCGACTACCGCGGCCTGAACGCCCAAACGCAGCACGACAGCTATACGCTGCCCCTCCTTGAGGACATGCTGCAAAAACAACACCGGCGGAGGATCTTCACGGTGATTGACCTGAAACATGGTTATCATCAGATGCCTCTCGCCGAGGAGTCCCGTGCCTGCACAGCCATGAGCACCCCACTTGGACCTCTCCAGTGGAAGGTGATGCCCATGGGCGTCACCAACGGCAATGCGGCTTTTCAGCGGATGCTGGAGAACCTGCTTGAGCCGGTGCGCGACTGTGCGGACCCCTTCGTGGACGACGTGATCATCGCGTCCGGGGACCCCAGCATGAGCTACGAGGAGCTCCTGGAGGCACACGAGAGGGACGTCACTCGAGTGCTGGACCTTCTGGTTCGGCACAAACTCACGGGCAGCAGTGACAAGGCCACCATTGCGGTAAGCGAGGTGGTCTTCGCTGGCCACGTAGTTGGGAACGGGCAGCGAAAGCCCATACCTGGCAAGGTGGCTGCGATTGAACACTGGGAAAAGCCCAAGACGGTCTCTGAGCTACGGGCGTACCTGGGGTTCTGCAATTACTACTCGGGGTATATCAAAATGTATGCCGAGTATGCAGCCCCCATGACGACCATGCTCAAGGGCAACCGAGAGGAGACCAAGAAGGGGTCCAAGAAGGCTCTGGTCTGGACACCTGAGTCCGACCGTGCCTTTGAGGGGATGAAGCAGGCGCTGCTATCCGCAGTGGGTCTGCACCTCGTGGATCCCGACCGAGGGTTCGTCCTGCGCACCGACGCTTCCGACTACGCCATTGGCGCTGTGTTGGAGCAAGTGCTTGACGACGGGAGGCACGTGCCCGTGGCCTTCTGGAGCCGAGTCCTGGCGGAAGGCCAGAGACGGACGTGGACGCCCCGTGAAAAGGAGGCGTATGCCATCGTCATGGCTCTCAGGAAATGGGCTGGGTACATAGCCCTCCGTCCCGTCACCGTCTGCACCGACCATCAGAGTCTGCAGTCGTGGCACAAGGAGCACGTGGACACCCCCTCAGGTCCCGCCTCCCGACGGGCAAGATGGCATGAGACCTTGGCCAAGTTCGACCTTACGGTTGTTTATATTCCTGGAAAGGATAACACCGTGGCGGACTGTCTCAGTAGGTGGGCCTATCCCGCCAGCAAGGGCATGCAGGATATCTCTGCCCATGGCGATGAGGCTGAGACCGCTGAAGCCAAGAGGATCATTGAAATGGAGCGCCTGATGGAGGAGGAGGGTGCTAAATGCTTCGTCGGCATGGCTGCAGATGCCCCCCTCGCTTCGAGGGTGAGCAGAACAGTCAGTGTACTCGCCCCTGTGGGTGCCGCGGGCGGAAGGCCCGATCCGGCACCCCCTGTGGGAACTGAGTCCGACAAGCACCTCTTCCCGGAGTCTTGCCTCCAGGACGACTGGACCGACGATTACGCCAAGTCTGAGGCCTTTGCGGCCGAGTATAGGGCTGTGACCGACCCTGACGACGGGCAGAAGTGGCCAAAGGGGCTGACTGAGGAAGACGGCAAGCTCTACCGGAATGGTAAGCTGCTAGTACCAGAGTCCCGGGTGCTCGAGCTGTGTGAAGCTTGGCACCACCACATGCTGCACCCAGGGGTCAAGAAGCAGGCTCTTGACATGCAGCGTCGGTTCGAGATCGACGATATCGTTCTCTACACCGCCATCAAGAAGGTCAGGAAGGGTTGCTCGGTCTGTCAGGCCTGCAATCCCGATAACCGGAACGTCAAGGGGGAACCCCAATGGACCCCGGTTCCTGACCAGTCCATGGAGAGCGTGGCCATGGACGTCTTCTCCATGCCCGACGTGCCCATTGGCAAGGAGACCTTTGACTGTGTGGTTCTCTGTGTGGACCGCCACAGCGGCTACGTTGTAGCCGTTCCGGCACGCAAAAAGGGGTTGCTTGCCAGAGAAGTGGCAGTCATGATGATTCGTCATTGGCTGACCGTCTTTGACATCCCCCGCACCATTTGCAGTGACCGAGGGCCCCAGTTTACTGGTGGCTGGTTCAAGGCTATGTGTTCCCTCATGGGGATACGTCATGCCAAGAGCGTCGCCTATCTCAGCCGGTCTAACGGCCGTGCTGAAGTGGCTGGACGGCAGCTGTTCGAGAAGCTGCGCAAGATCCATATCACCAATCCACGGCGGAACTGGTTTAAGGAGATGTGGCCTGCTCTGAAGGCCCATCATGACACCCCCACACCGGGCGGTTTGTCCCCTCACCAGATTCTGTTTGGCAGGGACCCCCTGGGTAAGGGACTTCCCTTGTCTGGTGATGGCATGGCTATGGATGCCAAGGAGTTCTTCGCGCGGCAAGAGCAAACGGCGCGGGACATCCGCCAGCAGCTTGAGAAGGAGCATGCTGAGCGTCAGAAGTCCGCCCCGAGCTCGACAGCGCAGAAGTTCAGGGTGGGAGACCCGGTGTGGGTGATCAGACCCCGCCCCATGGGCACCCACCGCACCAAGACCTGGTTCACACCCGGCGAGGTGGTCCGCAGGATTGGTGAGGACAACTACCGCATCAAGGTGGGTCACGGACAGTTCCGGGAGCGCCACGAGAGTCAACTCCGTGTGCGGGAACCCGACCTCCGTGGCCGACATGTGTCCCTGGACTACGCCAAACATGAGGCCGATTCGGACGACGACTATGCTGAGCAGGACGACTATACTGTTGAGAAGATCCTGGCTCAGCGTCCGAAGGAGTCGGCACCCGGAGGTCTGGAGTTCAAGGTTCGTTGGCGAGGCTATGGGCCGTCCCACGACACCTGGGAACCCGTCTCCTCGTTTGTGCCGCGGGTCAATACTCCCTTCATGGAGTACATCCGCAAGCACAAGACCAAGATCCACGTTTCGGACTTGGCAGCACTCACCCGGGCGATTGCAGCCAGGGGTGCCTGATCAGCGCCCTGAGCTCTCCCCTGATGCGTTTTGAGGCGCTTGTGAGGCCGACGGATCGTCCTTTACTTGCTTGCTCTCTTCCATCTTTCGGTGACAGAGTGGCCATACACCCCCCCCTGCTGAATCCAGAGGAGGATGGCCCCTCTCTTCTTCTATTCGTCACTCCCCCCCCCCTGCTGAATCCTTGGGAAACCAGGTAGGGCGACTGACCTTCACACTTTTTGAGCTCTTGGGGCCTTGAAGCCCATACGACGTTGCGCAACGGATGCCCCTGTCATCGGCATTGCGAATTTTTGGTGTGTGGTCTGGTTCCATGGCACTTGCGGAATCCAGACCAGTCGACGTGTGTCAGCTGACTATATATGGCCTGAACTCAGGCGTTTTCCCGTCCACCCTCCTGCATTGCCTTATCCTGACCGTGGCGTGGTTTGGCGCTCTGTCCAGAGCGTGTTTACACGCCTATTTACCCAGATTGTTGCTTGTTTTTCTGCCCTCCAGGATATGTGCATCTGTATGTTAAGTGTCATCAGCCCATCGCTGAGGGATGGACTGTTTTTCACCACGTATCGGGATACCGAGGCGCCTTGAGTCGCCGTGTACATATTCTTACAGCCTGGTCCAGCCTGGACCAGTACTTGATAACATGTTCTTCTGTTTGAGTGCCTGTGATACCGTGTTGCCCTATTCGCTGTGATGTGTGGAGATCCTGATGGCGCCAGGCGGGAAGCCCAGTTGCCTGACTACACTCCCAGCGGTCCGCCACTGTCAGTCCCAGTGTGAGCCTACCGATTCGCAGACGCACTTGCATTCGGATGGCGGCCTCCGGTGCTCCTGACCTCGGTCAGTCTGCCTGGGAAACTGGTGGTTTGAGGAGTCGACGCCTCCGCCCACACTGCATGAGGACTCCCTCATGTATGGCCTTCGTGGCAGTAGGGCGAGGGAAAAGACGGCCTTGATGCCCGATCCCTTCAGGAGGAGTTCCCTTAAGATTTGGGGTTCTTAAGGAGTTCGACTATGGCACTCTGGACTCGCGTCGTATGGATATTGACATGGTGCGCCCGAGGAAGGACCCGTGGGGACTCTCCCCAGTCGGCGGGCCTTGGGAAGCTTGGGGTAGCCTGATGGATCTTTGTGGTCGCTCTCGACTTGTGGGACCACCTCGGTCGTCGTGTGTCGCCTATGTTGGCCGTGTATGCCACTGCCACTGTGGTGGTGACCGTAGCAGCCGGCACCCGGTGCGCCTGGTATGGGTTAACGGGTCCTTTGGATGCCGAACAATCGCCGCCAGGACCCGGGACTTGATACTTGATACTATACATGTGCTACGAGCTTACACAGCTCATACCTATCTTACTGTGACTTACTGAAGTGAGGATGTGACACCCCCCCCCCTTCAGGATATGGTCCTGGGTACCCGCTGCCATGCTTGGGTGTTATCGAGCCCCCCCAGGGTTTGCTCTAAGGAGGGGGGTGATGCGGTACCCAGAACCCCATGGCTAGGTTACGGTCTCCGGTCCACTAACCCCATGCACGGAAGGGAAGACGCCCGTTGACGCTCCGTTCCGTGCCGTGAAGCCCCGCATCGGCAACCGATGCACCGCCAGCGGAGATTTGTGTATCAGAATATCAGGAATCAACAGGGTTTTATTTTCATATTGTTTCCGTCAATTTTTACGCTTCCGTTCTGATACTCACTGTTTTGACTGCTGGCGGTTGGATCGCGACTTTACCGTAACCGCCAGTTTAACTGTAATTAATGGAAATTTTAACGCTATCCGTCACGAAGGCTCCAAAGTCGCCAGGAACTGCATGGATGCTTCCGCAATTTTCATAATTAATACTCGCAACCTTAATCCGAATTTTTCAGGATGTCGAAATCGGATTTTCGACTTCGACATCCCCGCACTTGATTTGACCTCCTTCGAGTGGACCTACGTGCTTCCCTATGCACGAATCAACTTTCCTTTTATCTTGCCCTCCATTTGTCTTAGAGATACGGGCAAAACAAAGTTGATTCGTGAGGCCACTTGTGAGGGTCATATCTCGTGCCGCTTGCGAGCAATGACGATAAGGAAACGTGGGATGTATTCACAATACTCCCGACGTAATTTAGGAAGCACTATATGCCTTGCGTCTCCACACGTGCGCGCTAGTGTAATGGATCATGGTCAAGAGGGTAGAGTTTGCGTTACAATTCATTGGCCATGATATTGCGTGCGTTAAGATAACTTTCGAGTGTAGCGCGCAAGTGTTGGTGTTGCATAGGAACTCTCCTTGAGTTCCTATGAGCGATTGACACAAAGTTATGCCCTTGGAGGGGCATGACATATCGTGGTGGGAGCCACCTTTTTGGGCAATATGGAGTATGTGCCTTCTGTTGTGTTGCGTGCCCATTTGGCGGGTCTATCGCGCCAAGCCAAACCCGCCAATGGACCTCATATTGTGCAAGCCCCTTCTCCATACTCCCTACGGTCAATTGCAAGCCTAACCTTCGTGAAGGGAAGCTTGTGGGGTGATCCCGAAGCGATGCGTTGGGAGCAAGGTGTGCATTTTGCAATTTTCCATATTTTCATGTGCCCACTTGGGAAGCAGCGCTCGTAACCTTTCAAGGCGCCCCAAGTGGAGCACATATGTGGGATCGAAGGTCATTGGTGTCAAGTCATTGTGTTTAGAAGGATTAAGTGATTGCACGATCCAAGCCGAAGATATTATAATATAATTATGCACCTTTCAAGGCACTTTTGTGTGTCTTTGTACCAATTTTGCCGTTTTTGGCCCGTCATGATGTCAAGTGGCGACCGTGTATTTCAACGTTGCGCTCAATTGACATCATGACCCAAGTCTGTTATGAGGGTACATACTTCGGTCCCCAACATATCTTGGACCCGGCGAATAACTCCTCTTAGGCTTGGCATACCGTGGCCGCCATGTTGGCGATTTGGGACTATCCCAAATCATGGGCTCACTTGGCGACCCTGCCATTCCCAATACCGGAGGAGTTGGGCGACGCCCAAAAGATATGTTGGACATATATGACTTGATACCAATCCTATGGCACACTCCGGTCCGAGTCGGGCATGTGCCTCATTTGCCCCAACCATGAGTGTGCGCATTTTTGGCCATTTTGAGCAATTTTCCACTTTTGCTGCCCGCCGTGCACTATGTTCTAACCCTCGTGCACGCCGGACGCATGGACCAATGGACCATATATGACATGGGTGCTATGGATAATGGTCCCCATGGTCCACACACCACGTGGGCGAAGCGGAGCCACCTTCGTTAAGGCGCTAGCCCAAAGTGAGTGTGGGCAATTTTGCAATTTTGGCATTTGTGGACCCAATTGGGATCGTCACCACGCCAAGTGGCATGGAGATCTTTGAGAGCCAAGGGCATGGGAGTCTCCGTTGGACTCCCGGTGGATCGCGTGTGGAATGGCGGATCCGATCTCCAAGCCGGCGTGGAGATATACTATTGGGAGCACACCGAATTTTGGCTCATTTCAAGCAGCCAAAATGACCCAATTTTGGGACCCCAATTTCCCCCTTCCGTGTGGTCAATTGGCGGCCCCATTTCTCTAAGCCCATAGGGAGCCCGGACCTAAATCCAAGTTGTACACTCAGATATAAGTCCTAGGTCCTGCCTCCTACCCTGTGAGCCATTGGCCTCACCTTGGCCGAGCGAGCCGCGCGTGGGAATGACGCCAATTTTGGTGATTTTGGCATCATGACCCCACTTGACTCATCCGTGTTGCCCTGATGCCGGGACCTCAAAGGGAACCAGGTTGGGTGAGGGCTCCAGGGAGTTCGTACTCGAAGGGCATAGGGTCAGTTGCCTCGTCCCTACCTCTGGCTGGTCCGGACGAGGGGTCAATTTTGGGGATTTTTGAGTTAATTTCAGTTTGGGCTGAAACAGCCCATTTTCAGCTACCAACTCCTGGGTGATAATGGCGGGGCCATATCTCTGGCTCAGAGAGGAGTTGGGACCTGCCGTTAAGGGAGCATAGGGAGCCACTGTCGGTTGGCCTTGGAGCCCATTGGTTCCCAGAAACTCGCCTGTGGCTGTGTGGGACACCTCTCCCATTGGCAGGGTTTCA
Source organism: Eutreptiella sp. 'Long Island Sound 2002' (assembly GCA_964036045.1). NCBI lineage: Eukaryota > Euglenozoa > Euglenophyceae > Eutreptiales > Eutreptiaceae > Eutreptiella > Eutreptiella sp. 'Long Island Sound 2002'. Next base: position 46,017,261 of record OZ038389.1, on the reverse strand, counting down.
GGGTCCGGACTGAGCAGGGCATGGGTTGTGTTTGAGCCCCCGCCCCCATCAGCCACTGAGAGGGTCGGACCGGGGATTGGGATATGAGTTGGGACTGAGTGTCTATGGACCTGTGATGCCCTTACCCCAGTCCAGTCTTAACCCCATGTGTACATATCCTGATGTGTTGTTGTACATACTTTTGTTCCCTCTTTGCAGAGTGGCAAGGATTCTGAAACGCTTTGTCACATGACACGAGCGTATTGATGCCCTTGTGAGCGTAGTGCCTTGCCTGCCTGCTCACCTGTGCGTGTCACCGCAGCGTCCCGTGGCCGGCCCCCCACGGGAACGCGTCAGTAGACACTGATTTGTGTTCCAAGGCAAGAGAAAAGATTTTTGAGGAACGGAAGGACACAACCCTTTCGGGGAAGTTGATCAAAGACCCCCCTGTCCGTGGGCAGTTCGGTGAAGCCTTCATCGAGCTTCGTGAAGGTTACAAGGCGAAGAAACAGCGTCCTTATGAGAACCATGGACATAAACATGAGATCCTCAGAAAAATCATCGAGAGAAATCTCAGGGAATTTGGTTGGCTTGAGGGTTGTATGACCAGCGAATGGTGCTGTGCACCCTTCACAGTCCCGAAGCCGCCGCCTGCAGACCAGAACACTATTGATGGTTGGCGAATGGTTGTTGATTTTCGCAATCTCAACGCCGAAACCAAGGCGGATTCGCACCCCCTGCCCCTCATTGAGGAGGAAATCGCCAAGAGGGCAAGAGGTCGTTTGTTTTCTGTGCTGGATCTCCGTCACGGCTTTCACCAAATGCCGTTGAGGAAGGACAGCCGACCTCTCACTTGTATGTGCACACCATGTGGCCCAGTCCAGTGGACAGTCATGCCCATGGGCCTGAAGAACGCCCCTTCGTTTTTTCAAAGAATGATGGAGGATGTGCTTTTTACAGCCCATCCTGAGCTTCGTGCCTTTGTGAGTGTGTACATAGATGACATAATCATCGCGACGGAGGGGGAGGGACTGACCGAAGCCGAGCTGGTGGCCCTACATGAAAAGCAGCTGAACCAAGTTTTGGACATTCTTGATGCTAATCAGCTGATTTGTGGGCCAAAGAAGGGAAAATTATTTTTAAAATCAGTCGAATTTTGTGGTTCTCTCCTAGAGAATGGCACCCGACGACCCAGTCCAGGGAAGCTCGTCGCTATTCAGAAGTGGAAGCGCCCTGAGACGATCACGGAGTTGAGAGGATTCCTGGGTTGTTGCAATTTTTACCACACTTTTGTGCCGAATTATGCCAAATTTGCTGCCCCCCTCACTGAATTATTGAAGGTAGGGAGAGATGCAGGCAAGGCAGGTTCAAAGGTTCGTGTCAAGTGGACTGACGAGTGCGAGGAGGCCTTCCATCTCTTGAAGGCGGCCCTCTGTGAAGTCGCCACGTTGCATGTGCCCCAATTCGACCGACCCTTGTACATTAGAACCGACGCTTCTAGGTACGCGATCGGAGCTGTCCTTGAGCAGGTTGATGAAGCCACCGGCGATGTTTTCCCTCTTGCATTTTGGTCTCGGAAGCTAGCCCCACGCCAAATGCAATGGTCGCCGCGTGAGCAAGAAACCTACGCCATAATCTGTGCTTTAAAAAAGTACCAATCGTGGGTTGGCACCAATCGAGTCGAGGTCCTGACGGATCATCGATCTCTGGAGTATTGGGCCACCGAACACATTGATACTGTCGCGAGCCCAGCTGGTCGACGGGCCAGATGGCACGAATTTCTCAGTCTGTTTGACCTCCATGTGTCGTATTTGCCTGGAAAACACAACACGGTAGCGGATGCTCTGAGCCGATGGGCTTACCCCGCTTCAGAGGGGCTGCAAAGTACCAACATCCATGGTACGGAGCAGGACTGCCATGTAATAATCGAATGGGATCAAGAAGAAAAGAAACTCATTCGACGTGCATGCATGCAATGCGCTGTTAAACAGCACGCATTACCGTGCCATGACATCACGGCCATCTCAGATCCGGCGCATGCTCATGAGATCTGCACCAAAACACTGAAAGTTGTGGAAAAAGTCACCGATCCCTCCTCAGGGAGTGTGAAACGGTTTGACTATACCCGACGAGTAAGTCGATTTCGGTTGATCCAGGGCATTAAGCGTCGAGATCCGGCCAAAACTCCACCCCTGCCGAAAGATTCCCTTATCATCCGTGACTGGATGTCCGATTATCTGCAGGATCCCATGTTTAAAGAGGTTTTTGGAAATCTCAAATCCAAAGATGCTCACAAGGATGGGATTTTTTCTGAGTATTCGTTGGATGGGGGGAAACGGTGGATGGAGGGTAAATTGTGCGTACCAGACGCCCTGGCCCCCCGAGTGTTAAACTGGTGGCATAAATGGGAGTCCCCCCACGCACATGGCCGTCGACTGTGGTCGATGATTAAACATAGGTTGTTTGGCTCACGGCTATATACTCACTGCATGAAAGTAGCCGCCGGATGTGCCCAATGTGCTGTCTCGACGCCCCCCAGCGCGAAGAAGCACGGCCATCTGAGGCCTCATCCTATTCCGGAGCGCCTCTTTAACAGAGTCACCAGTGATTTCTTCTATCTCGGTGAACTCGATGACGAAGAGTGCCATTGGACTAATAAAAAAGTCAATGGTGTGCTCCTCATTCAGTGCCGTCATTCCGGCTACATTCAAGTGTTGCCTTGCAACATTGAGTCGATGACTGGCAAGGCTGCCGCCAAATGGTGCGCGCAGACCTGGATGGGAGGTTGGGACGTCCCATCCGAGGTGGTGACGGATTCAGGCAAAGAGTACACCTCCGAATGGTGGAGAGAATTATGTGCTCGCCTTGGAATCCACCACCTCCGATGTGAAATCCACTCGCATCGAGCGCTGCCTGGCGAAAGAGCCGGCCGCTCACTTATAAATATGCTTCGTAAGGAGCTCGCGAGTGAAAAGGATTTCCATTGGCTTGAGATTCTGTTCGCCATGCTTCGCCGTTACCACAACACGCCTTTGTATCATGGCCTTTCTCCAAATGAAATTGTCTTTGGACGAAAGAAGTGTTGGTGGAACATGCCGTTGAATAATCCTCGCCCCTGTAAGGATGCTTCGTTGTTTTTGGACGACGTCCAACGAGCAGATAAAACTGTCTCGAAATTAATCGAAAAGCATCAAGCTGACTGGCTTTGGGTTCAGAATCAAGGCCGAAAAAACCCCCACAATTTTGAAGTCGATGATCGAGTTTGGCTTCGAAAATCCGAAACCACCCTGGACGGAGATGACAAGCTTCTTCCCTTGTGGGAGGGGCCATTCGCTGTTACAGCGCGTCTTGGTGAGAACAGGTGGAGGATTCGTGTGGATGTCAGCAGGGAAATTGACGTTTCGGGCGATCGCCTCGAGAGAGAGATCCCCTCCCCCAAGGATCGGGTTAAACCCCTTTTTTGGACTTCGAAAATTTTGTCAGATCGGGTCATCGAAGGGGGGAAGTACGAACTCAAGAGGATTTTAGAAGCAAGACGTGACGCCAAGGGCGAATGGGAATTTCTGTGTGAGTGGAGGGGCTTTGATTCCAGTCACAACAACTGGGAACCAGCCCAATCTTTTGTCCATGGATACACCAAGGGGTTCATCGACTTCCTGAAGAAGCACCCCGAAATTGGAGTACTACTGACAGACTGTCTGTCGAAACCAGACAGACAAGTGGAGAGCGACGGAAAACGACCTGTGGTGAATCGAGATCCAGCCTTTTACGGCCCTCAGCAGCCACATTCCAGGGCTGATCCGTCGATCCCCCCTCCTGCGGTCAGGCCAGCCCAGGAGCCAAATGAAGACCAAGCTTCAAGTTCGGCCGCTGATTTGCAGCGCCCAAGCCGTACGAGGGCCCGACCAGACAGGTTGGTGGTCACATGTATTCGTGCGTGGCCGACTTCAGCCTCGCCCCAACCACATTCTGCTCAATCCACTGTTCATTCTTCCTGATTTCGAACTGATGTGGAGAACTGCAAATGTTTGATAATTTGACGTCAATCAACTTTTTCTTTGGTCTCCGTTCGGCAGACAAGGCGTAGATACGCTGCCGAAAGCCACGGAGTGTGCTGCCGTGTTCAGAAAAAACCAACCTCAGGCTTAATTCAGGCAGATTCGGGGTAATCTTGTCTCTGTTGGTCTGTGCATTTTTGGAATTTGGCTACTCGTGCAGATGGAAGCAAATGTACATAGTAAAAACACCGGCCGGTGACATTCACCCCTACAGGCACCCCCTGTAGTACTGGCTGCACCAGTTGCGACGCCAGGAACTCAGATCTTACCTTCATTTGCCGTGATGCTGAAGTCAAAGTCCAGATTCAGATCCAGATTCCTTGAATTTACCTTGAATTCCTCAGGTTTGTCCATCATTCTGCCACTGTTGCACGAAACCCAGACGTCAATTGTTCAGACAACTTTCACATAGGAGCTCTAGGGACTTCTAACAGCAACCTCTGAAGTCCGTAAGCTTCGTTATATTTTTGGCACACGCCAATGTGAGCTCAATCCGACTTGAAACTGTCGAAAATGGTGAATCCAAGTGTCTTGTGGGACTCCATCGAAAGATTGGCCTTGTCCAAGTCGATTGACACCACCGCCACTGTAAATAAAGGACTATTCGGTGTCTCTCAGTTATATACTGTCAGTAAAGCGCCTTCAGCGAACCTTCGGCGCGTTACATGCCAAGGATCCAGGGCCAGCATGTCCCATCATGATGCATCATCACATGATCCACATTTTCATAGAATCTGTTAGATGCTCGCGAACCAACGTGCCGGAAAGCACAATTGAGCTGAATAAACGACAATATATATTAACTTTAGTCTAAACGAAAGTATTAGTAGTTTCAGTTTTAGACATTCCGCTTCATTTCACCTTCATCTTAGGGAATTTCCTCATTTTAGGACGATTTAGGTTGATTTCCTTGTCATCTCCTCTCATGCCTCGAAGATCTGTTTAGATCTAAGTGCACAGAAAAACATCCCTACCTTCCGTGGTGCACTTAGGGTCTGTAGACTACATTTGTATTTGTTTACCCTCTCTGTGATTGTTTAATCTCCTTCATCTTTGCTCAAATTAACTCTCAATTTTGCTGAATCTTGTGATCATCCACCAGATGCGCCAAATCTGAAGCACATGCTGCACTTTTCAGAACGAGAAAAGCGGGAAGAACACGATGTAGAGTTCGGCGAGGACACCGTAGCGTGCCCGCGACAGCCAAACTGTGCCAGAGCGCTGAGATGTCACTCCATTTCTTGATTCCCCCACTCAATCCACCAATAATCTGCCTCATTCTCAACCAATGCATGGTTTGGTGTCGATTCTCGATACGTTTACATGCTTTTTAGCCCTTAACCTAATGCTTGACTGCACGAGGGACTGTTCGTCACTCCTCATTCTGTCTCATTTCAGGTTCATCCTTCCTGATTCAGTGCCAATTCAGCCCAAATCAGGTCAGATCAAGCAGATTTCGCCCCATCAAGGCTACATTTCTATTTTTTTTCTGGGACTTACCCGCACTACGTTCTTCGTTGACGTAGCGACACACCCCAGTGTGTTTTTGGAGGGGGAGTGTAAGTGCGGCTAGCCCCATCTGCTCAGATTTTCAGACATTCTGTCCAGATTGGCTACATTTTGGTCATTTTCTTTGCTTCGGCGGAATCGCCGCCTCGCAGCTCAGTCTCAGGATTAGACCTATATATTTCTGATATGCCGGATCTGATTCCGCGGTCCATTCCCCGTAAATCCGCCGCGTTCCGATCATTTAGCTGGAATCGCCATTTGCCGCTGACGCGCGCTCGCGGGCCAGATCGGCCAAACATTTTTCATAATTGGATTTATATAAATCTTTTCAGACAGTTTTGGACACTCAGATGTATTTAGAATAATCCGCATCAATTTTCTTCATAGACTGGGATTTTCTGCCGGATAACACTCAACATGGATCTTGCTTCTGTTGTTGCTGCTCTCGCCTCTGTTGGTGTTCGAGTCTCCGGTTCTACCCCCAATAGCAACGTTCAGGTCGACTCCTCGCGTGCCTGCCCCACTGGTCTTGCCGGCCCCGAGCCCTCCGGCACCATCAACGACCCAGGGCAGCACTTTCAAACAGGAGGGATAGTGCTGGCGATCTCAGACAGCTGGTCGTCAGCATCCTCTTTTACAGCTGCAGGTTCCAGATAGTCATCAGGAGACTCACACCCTGTAAGTGTGGCAGATAGGTGCTCAAGAGATCGATTTTTGAGATCAGAAAGGGTCAGGCCACGATTTTCGGCCATGACCTCTTTCAGTAGCACCTGGTCTACGTCACACAGGGGCACAGGATTGAGAGATCCATCGACGATGGACAGGAAACTGGCCCACTCAGGGGCCTGCATAGCTGTGTCTGAGTCCTCAGGCACATAGATGGGGCCGTCGGGGAGTTGCACTCTTCCCACGGTCATTCGATCTAGCATACGGCGCCAGTAAGCATGTTCACCAGAGCAGCCCCAGTCAGGGGTGCACATGACAACCCTTCCTCCCTCATAAGCGATTTTGGTTAGAACCTTCGCGAGCAGGGAGAAGGGAGGGTTAGCATACGCTAGGCCCATGGCTTTCCAGAAGAAACGGAAAGCATTGTTCAATTGTTTCGAGCTATACAACTGCATGATGTGCTGTTGTTGGCTCGCAAACAATTCCACCTGGATCTCATGCAGGTTTACCTGAAGGGCCGCCAGTCCATTTTCAAGACCGTGACGGGCTAGTTGGTAGTTTTCAGTACGATAGTTAGTCTTGGATGCGTAGTGCAGCCCAGATTCTTTTCGTCCTGACAGCTCCAAAGGTACGGAGAACAGCCCACTGCCAAAGTCGCAGTGCAAAGAATAGGGGCGCTGGAGAGACAGCATTTTTACCTGGGGGTTTCTTCGTAGGAAGTATGTACCAATGACGATGACAAAGGCGTCGGTGTCCAGCACTCTGCAGTGTTGGGTCACGGTTTCGTCGCCCAGACATATAGTCACATCGACCCCCCCCAAGGAATGGATGGTACGCCCATCCCCTACTCTTATGGCCACGGTCTTAGTTTTCTTGAAAGTCCTTAGCAGGCGCCGGGCCACTATGGAAAGTGTTTCCCCGGGGTCAAGCACCGCTCGAAAAAGTTGATCCCCGATTTTCACGAGGATCCAGAAAACCAAGTCCTCCTCTTCGGAGCCGCCCCCCTACTCCTCATCAGGGAACTTGACATCCACCCCTGCAGCTACGAGGGACCTGGCCATCCAGGCCAAGTGCCTCTTCTTGGAGTTATTCCCCTCAAGGGTAGCGTTATCCCCCTGGGGGCGCTTCTTGGGATCACCTGCGTCAGGAGGGGGTGTAGCAGCAGGAGGGGGTGTAGCAACGGGCGCTGATGAGCGCCTCTGGGGGTTAGGGGGTCCATTTTTGCCACCCTCTTGCCACCTCCTTTACCACCTTTATCCCCGTTCTGAGGGTTTTTGGTGGGTGTTTGGGTCTTCTGGCATTCGGCCTCCTGACGCTTGAGTTTATCACTCTCGCGTTTCTTTATGTGAAATTCGTCTTCGTAGTGACGATGTTTGCCACAATAGCCACAGGTGATGGTACACCTGAAATGATCCTGATGGGTCACAGGTTTCCCATCCTTGGTATGCTGCTGACGTTTCATCTGCAGCATACAGCTACTGCGTTGATCGCAGTTAGGGGCATGGCAAGGCCCCCCCTTGTCATTGACAGGTTTGCAGTAGAACAAAGGGGGTGTACCTGCATCAGGTTTAACCTCATTCATGGCACGTAGGTTACCCCTCCCTTTACCAGCTCCCTGGTTGGCGTTAGTGGGATTTTTGGGCCCTTTCCCTTCGCCACGTTCGGGGGTAGGGTTACCCCCTCGACCCAAGTGCTTCTTGAGGAATTTCTCCATGTGGGAGTCATTCTCCCTCTCAAGAGCTAGCTCAATCAAGAGGTCCACCAGTTCATGGTACGAGTGGGTCCAACTCTTTCTCTCAGAGGTAAAGCGCCAATCATCCCACGTACGTTGGGTTCTTACTCATGGGCCACAGGTGGGGCTCAGTGGCTCCGTAGGAGTCCACGTTCATCCGCGAAAACAGATACTCCAAGTCGCACACGTATTCGGAGATTCGCGCAGCGGAAGGAAACTCAGGGAGCATAGGTAGCTCCTCTATCTGTGTGCGCACACTGAGGTCAGTCTCATAGACTGGGAACGTTTTCTCCAACCTCTGGAGTGCCTCTGCCCAGGTGGAACAGGTTTTCACAATCTGTTTCAACTGTTTTTGCAAAAATTTCTTTTTGCATGAGCGTTTCAGCAGTGAGCATTTGTTGGCCACATCCACATGGGATTGGCCAGTCAGCAAAAGAAACTCAGCAAATTCTTCTGCCCATTCGGGCAGATTTTTGGGGTCGAACTCCGGCAGTTCCAACTGGATGTTCGCCTGGGCAATAGGTCTGCCCGTCTTCCCACCCCCCGGAGTTAGGCCAGAAGATGATACGCCGGCAAGAGGTGCCAGGGCTGACAGCCCTCTTCTCTCAGTCTCTGTCACAGGCACGTCCTGTAGTTCAGCGATAGGGACTGTCCTGGCGCGAGGATGAAAAGGGCTGGGGCAAGTGACCTTGGGTAGCAACCTGGACACCCTTGATCTTTTGAGATCATCAGCCAATGTGCTCAATCCGGGTGAGGGTGAGGCGAGTGCTGGCTGGGGTAAGGGTTCAGTGATACCCAATTTAGCTTTGACAGCCTCAGAAAGGGCTGTCACATCAGGGTCTTTGGACCCAGACAGTAATTTGGCCGTAACTCGGCCGTACGGTCTAGGGCCCCATGAGTTGGCGCTGGTAGATGGGAAGCTTTCACATATGCGGGGCACACTTCAGGTTTCCTGCTAGTGATTGGCAGCTCCGGACGCCATACTGGCCCTGGAGGTCGCCTGGGTAGAGACACTGTGTCGGCCACGTCCGTAGGTGGGCCGGACTAAGGGTAGGAACCCATGTCCGTGTACGGTGGGGATCCCAAGGCGTCTAGTGGTTCCTCTCCATCTTCGCCTGTGACGGACTTGTAGTACTCGTCGTGGAGAATATTTTCGTGGATCTTCCTTCTGAATTCGCCTTCTTCCTCAGGTTCTCGAGCTGGGGTAGCCTTTGAAGAAGAAGCTGGGCATATGGATCTGAAGAGCGACGGAGCAACCCTTCGGCGGAGGTGCTGAGGGCTATCACCATGGGCCGCTAAGGCTTCCGTGGTTAATCTGGGCGCATCTTGTTCCGCCCTTCTGTGTACTGGATCTTCTTGAGACCCAGATGCGGCTCGGAGTTTGGGCTCACTCATTGAGGTGGGCCCACTGTTGCCAAGTTCAACTTGTACACTCCGAACTGGCCAAGTCCTGGCGGACATCTGTACTGATGGGGTGGACATTTTGTTTCTAGTTTGGGCTTGTGTTCTTCTCAGAGTCGGTTCGAAAGGTTCTCAAGGGTTGCCTCTGCTACCGGAAAGATGTCCTTGATTAGTGCCCTAGATATTTTGATGAAATCGTGCAGGTTTTGAAGTTGAAAACCCAAACCAAAGCAGCAAGTAGAGCAAGAACACGATGTGGATCGAATCAATGAATAGTTTTGAAATCCAGTGTAACACAGAAGGGCTGTAGATAGACAAAGCAGGTTTATACACAAAGATTCAATCACAAATGGATAATACAAAAGATTTTATATGAAAACTGGTCTGACTCTGGCCTGCAAGATAGCATCAGGCACGTCATGTGCACTCTTTTGGGTAAAATGGTGCTGGTTAGGAATGTGGGGCATAGATGTCCGGCCAACACAGAAAATGACTTGGCCAAGCAACTAAATTCAGAAACAGTTAAAAAGTAGAACCACAATAAGTGGTAGAAATAATTGAGTATAGGGGTCTTGGGGTGGGAGACCACTAGGCTTAACCTCCAAGGCCTAAGGCATGAAATGCCTATTTTATTTCGGTATATCCTCCATGAAGGAAGGTACCTCCGCTCAGTTGAGTGGTAGGGGTGAACTTCATGGGGGGGCTAGGGTTACAACCCTAGTTACTCTGAGAAAGTGTACTTTAGGCTTCAAAAGAGAGATAAAAATACTTAAGTTAGTCTTAGCATCAACAAAAGGGTTTTAAGGGGGGCTTGGCCTGGATCAAGCCCTCCAAGAAAGACATGGCAGTGACTTTTTCTTACTGCGCATCACCCGAATCAGGTTTCGCTGCACTTTGAGCCGTCTAGCGCCTTCTATGGCCGATTCGGTGTCCAAAAATTGCCGTTTGGGGGCTGTTTTCAGGACGAGTGTCCTGAAAACTCAGAACGATTGTTGGTGTGTTGCGTAGGTGTTTCCAATGAGGGCCGTTGTTCTTCCATAGGGATTGGGCCATCAAAGGAATGCCAATGGGTGGGGACTACGATGTGTGCCACGTGGTACCCAAGGGGGGGCGATTTCGAGGTGAACGCGGTGGTCCAATTTCAGGTGAAAACAAGCCGTTTTTGAGCCATGTTTCAGATTTGTGTCCTGACCGTGGAGAAACATCTACAAAGCAAGCGGGCTTTCCTCCTCGGTGATTTCCAATGCGTTAACCAAGACTAGGACCCAGCTCGGTCCTAGTCGTGAGTCTTGATTACCGAGCTGGGTTTACCCTGTCGAGGTCTTACACCCCTTCTTACGGTCCAAGGAGGAGCTACACATTTTAGCAAGCAGCAGTAGCAGCAGCAACGGGCGAGTAAAAAGTCCCAGCAAGGACACGGTGGCTCAAAACCGGCATCCAAGAAGCTCAAAACGACCGGGGAGCAAAGGCGCATCACCACAAACAAGTTCCGTGCTGTTTCGAGCTGTCTAGCCCGTTCTATGGCCCATTTGGTGTCCAAACATGGCCGTTTTGGGGCTGTTTTCAAGACGATCGTCATGAAAGGTGAAGACGATCGCCGGTGTGTCAAGTGGGTGTCTTCAACGAGGGCAGTTTTTCTTTGAGAACGATTGGTCTATGAAAGGAATGCAAATGGGTGTTCAATGAGTCATGTGCCATGCCATGATGCCACATGGTGGTCCATTGAAATGAGCCGTTGTACAAGCGCGTTTGAGGACGATCGTCCTGACCGTAGAAGCACATCTCCATAACAAGGGGTCTTTCTTCTACGGTGATTTCTAATGCGTCACGCAAAACTAGGACCCAGCTCGGTCCTAGTTTGAGTCTTGATTGTTTGCCTTGACCATGCGAATTCTTTTGCTCTTGAGCCTATGGCTTTGATGCCTTCCTCGTAGGTTCTTTTTGAGCTAATGAGATAAGCGAAAAACCCTCCCCTTCCCCCGCTTTGCAAATGGTAATCCCACCTCTCCCTTCTCATTACACGAAAAATTCGGCATTCAGCGCTCCCCACCCCTCCAAATCTCATCTTCTCTGATTCCTTTTACAGTGTGGATTCAGTTGTAAGGAGGAGCTCTTTAAGGGTTCTCTTCTTAGCATTTTTAAGTCTCATTCCTCATCGTTCAAATTGTCTTACATGGCAGCGGTGGCCCAAAAAAAAATATTTCCGGCTCCGCTTCTTGCTGTGGGTGTTTCTAACTAGTGCGTCTGCACCGTATTTGGACAAAGAAGGCAAAAAACAAAGCATATTTTCCGAGACACTCTGGCCTAGAGGGTATGTGGCCACTGGGCACTCTCGCCCTCCAGGGTAGCAGTGGCTCTGCAATGTACCTGACTCTGTAGTGGCGGAGTCAATGAAGTCCCAAAGTGGGACAGTGACGTGGGAGGGTACCAAAAAATATACTCATAGATTAAAACGTGGGAGTGGAGCAACCACAAATGCATGGACGTGTTCCAGCTCCCAAATAGGAGTAAAGAGTTCAAAAAGAGCCACACTGTGACTTTGATAAAAATTCAAAAGTGTCTTGAAAAAATATTCTTCGTGTCATCAAACCAATCCTACAATGGGTAGACACCTCGCAAGCCAAAAGGCTCAAAAAACAAGCAAGGGAAAAATTTGATTCGGATATTTAGGTTCGCAAAACTAAAACAAGGCTGCATGTGAATGCAAACTTTACAGCACAAAAGCAGCGATGCTTCAGTACCTCTGGCGCCGAGTGTTTTACACATTTTTCACATTAAGCTCATTTGAGGTTGAATGTACTTCAAAATGATAAAGCCCGACGAACACCGAAAACTCCAAAGCCGGCTTATCGGTGTATATTTGTCCAATTGTTGCGTATTTGTGTTTGTATATTTCTCGATATGTTTCCAGCATTGCAAAGTGCCTATGCTAATGCGGGCATGTTCTGGCCCAAAGATAAGCGAGACGAACAACATTTTCAAAAAGTAAATAAAAATAGATTTTATGAATGTAGGTGAACATGATCATATTAATAGTGCGTATGAAATGAAATGATATGATATGATATGATATGATATGATATGATATGATATGATATGATACGATCAATGTTTTCCAAAACCACAAAAATGCGTACTTGGTGCAATGTGCTCTATATATCCGCCCTGCACAGTGGTTGCCATGACGCGGACAACATGTATCTAGTTTACGGTTTGGAACCGGTTTTAATCGGGAAAACAGGATATCAGCAATAATCAGAGTTTATTTTCAAAACTATTGGTACCACCGCTCGTTTTTAAAAAGAATTGAAACGAATTCATCGGAATGGTTGCAAATTCTTGAGGTTCTTTTGAGCAATGCATTTTGTCCGGTTTTTGTAATAATAAGAAGCTTTGGAAGCATCAAAAGATAGTTCGTGGTGAAATACAACTTCCGCAGAGGCTTTGACCAATGCTGTCCCGGTGATGTGGGCTCTTCTGCGAAAGATGGCAAAGTTTTGGTCATTGATGGCCTTTTAATCAAAAAATCAGTCATTTTGAAAACCATTAATCAGCAAAACTTGTTTTTTTTATGTGAAAATAATCTTTACAAACCGGTTATTTTGCTTCAAACCTTAGTCTACTTGAGCTCAAAAGGTTGTAAATATGCCCAATTGGGGTGAGGCGTGCTCACATATCGTTGAATTTGCCGTCTTTTGCATTGGCGAATGTAACAAAATCGACGTGTATTCAGGATAGAAAGATGCAATGGCGATAGAGATAGCCGGCTTGAGGTCTTTTACATTATTCATTTTGTTTCATTGTTTGGTGATCGTTTCGTTTCTATATATTTGCTCTATTTCCATTGGCCGAATGCTGCTTGGTCACACATGTCCTTGAATGTTTCACAACGGGAATGTGTATAAATTTTCTTGAATTTCTCAAAAGCTAACATTTGTGTGATGTTGTACCCCTTTTGAAGCTATGTTAGGTGCTATTTTGTACGTCATGATCCTCTTTGGTATAACAATGTCAGAACTCAAGTGTGCAGCTGAAGATATCAACATGCTTCGTGCTTTGCATGCTCTCTTGATTAGAGATGTTGGGAGGGCGGGTCTCAGCCTCATCTTCTCATCACAGAAAAAAGCAGTTCTAGATAGAAAATTTTGGCCCTTTAAAGCCCTTTAAAGGCTAGTGGTGCTATCTCTCCCCTTGTTCTAGTTGCCATTTCATACTCCGGTGTTTGTAGAAACATTCTCTGCCTTCCCTTCTGCGTTTCATCAGTAGTAGTCCTGTGTTGGTGATGCTTAGCACCTGCTTGCCTCGTATGGAGGTTGGTATGAAATGACTGCTCCTGAATGAAATGGTGCTCCTCTGCTGGCTGTCACACTGTCGACAATACTCTTTTCCATGTCCTGGCCCGAGAAGGAAGTGGCGCGTGAACTCATCGAATCGGCAAAAGGACAGTGGTGCCAATTCCGGACTCAAGTCCATGCTCAATGCTTTTGTATGTTCCCTCTTTTTGTATGTTCCCTCCTTGCATAAGGCGATACCAATTTGATTGCCTTTTGAGGACACGACCGCATTCCGGTGCTTGCGTTCATATGTGCTGTATCATCGCTTGCTGGCTGTGTATGTAGTAAACCTCTGAGGAAGCTCTCACCCTTACGTATTTTCTGTTTCTAGAGCCGAGGACGAAGCCATCGTACAACGATGTGTTTCGCGGGACATGAGCGCAAATCTACTCACGTCAACGTGTGCTTCGGGTCTTGCCGACCTGCGCAACAGTCCGCACCTCGATAAAGTTACAAGCATGCTTCTGAACCGCAGGCCACTGCTGCACATAGTATGCAAATCTGAGAACTGCGGCTTTCCATAAACGGCTGCACAGACCTTGAGCCACCTTTTCCGTATTTACTTATTCAGGTCGTTTTGTTTGCGGCTGATCAGCGTGTTCGGAAGTATTCGGAAGAGGTCCAAGAAGCTTTTCTACGAGCGGGCATTAACGTGTACGTACAAATGGAGCTGGAAGGCAAGCAGCTTCGAAATTGCACCACAACTCCTGCGTTCATTCGGCCAGAGCATCTGTTAGAGGTGATAGCAAGCAGTCTGGCAGACTATTTAATTGTATTGGGTGTGTGTTGCGCCACATTGCTGCACGACTCATATAACCGAGAGGCAGGAAGAATGGAACCGCACTGTATGAGCTGTATTTGTACCACTGCATAAAGGGCCGAGATGCCGCAACGTTTTGGTTTCACTCAGTAGCGTTGCCAGGAGCGACTAGCATGTATTGGGCTTGTAAAAGAAACCCATATTCACGGTTCACGGGTGTTTCGTAGCGGCTCTCTGTTGGTATTTTCACGTATTTCCTGGGAAACCCACATTTTCTACTCGTTTCATGGTTTCTGAGGCGGAACGTGTGCACGGTACTGTGTAGGGTACCTTGTTTGGTGACGTGGCACCTCTCCGCCATCTTCTTATTTCCCCTCAAATCACGAAGACTGGCTTGGCTTGTTCGAGCATTTTTCTTGTGCATGCAGGCTTCAAGTTTCATAGGTTCTTCTTTATACCATCGTGCCTGCTGAATTCTGTTTTTCTGACCAGATTTTGCATGCTGACTCACAAGGACTGCCCACCTTCGTGCTGTGTTGCGGAGGGGGCCACTGACGTTGTATGTGGTTCTAAAAGTTCAGTGGCTGCGAGCAAGGGCAGGGCCCCACCGCATGCAACACACCCAGTGACCCTTCTGACTACACAGCCACCCAATTACCAGTCTGAACGAACACCTTGCAGGCCGAACGTTGGGCCTTGTTTGCTCGTTGCTTCTGGCATTGCATTGACAAAGCTCCACAGTACATAAGGCATACATTGGGGTCAGCTCTCATGCAGAATATGCACACCCACCCACACACGCACGCACGCATACAGACACTGACTTTGATTGCATTACCTGAAGGAAAAAATCGGAACCCCAAGTACTTTGCTTTGTTCGCAGATTAGCATAGGTGCCAGAACTATGACACAGCCATGATGCGTAAGCTCATTTTATTGAGCTAATTCTAGCATCTCGAATTTAAGCCATTTGGACATTCTGCTTAGAGCGCGTCCCTGGGAACCCCTAAGAAACACCAGGATGACAGCCTGCGAAATTTAGAAGAAAGAGAAAATGATTGCCTAAAAATTCAGGTATTGAACCATCATACTTCAAATCAAAGAAAGAAAGCCTGGGTATCTCAGGGCAAACAGAACAGAGACACCCATCAAATACTGCTTACATTGCTGCACTGTGTGTGTGTGTGTTTCCTATGTTGACTTCACCCTGACCTGTATCAGTGATACACACTTTTCACTTGCTGGTGTGAATGCTTGAATCAATACAATTTCTGAAATTCAGGCTAAAACAAACATGATTTTTGTTGGTGCAGTTTTTCCTTTTGCATTGCTGCAGTGTGTGTGGGTGTGGGTGTGGGGCACAATTTTTGGGTACGCTTCATGCGCCCACATCTGCACCGACCGCATGCGTGCAGGCACAGAAAGTGCAGCAAGCCTGCTGTCTGGTCGAGGAACACACAAACCTTTCTGAGTGATGACAAGGTGGAGGACAGGCGTCCTTCCTTGTCAGCAGACTCCCTAAATACCTTTGTGTACTGACCCCCATACTCCCACTTGAACAAAAGGGACCTGGCTGGTCCTAGATGAACAAAAGGGACCTGGCTGGTCTTAGAATATCTGGGAATCATTGGACTTTTGTGGTACACACACGTGCAGAGGGGGAGCAAAGTGGGAGCAAAGTGCGTGCTTGTTGATGTTCTGGATACAGATCAGATAAGCAGACACTGTTGCAAAAGACAGGGGTCAGAAATAGAACAGCGTGGACGGAGCTTCCAGCAGGCTGACTCTGTTTAACAGAGCTGTACGGTGCTGACTGGAATCCATATGTGTGTACGTTTTTTTCTGTTTTTTTCTGACATCATGCCATCATGATGGGCTTGCTCCTGTGTGCAACCTGCCACAGACTTCATAGAAATGCATCAACCCGGCACCACGTGTGGCAATTGTGGCGCACAAGCACACAAACAGACACACGCGCAGACACAGACATACCCCCCCCCCCCTTATATAAGCTACGCCCTTGTCCAAGCTACAGTAGGCGTGGGGACTGTAATAATTGTGTACGTAATTTTACTTACGTACGGAATGTAGTGCGGCCACATAAGACATGGGTTTGTCGTCACATTTGCCAATTACATGGAGCCATGGACACATGCAACATGCCACATACAAGGCAAGCTCATTCCCAAGAATTTGAAGTTGTCCGAGCCCAAACCAGCCCCTAAGCCTCAGCCAAAGGCATCTTCAAGTGGTGAGCATGTGCAATTGTTCCGCATGGTGTATGGTCGCAAGAAGGGTTTCCAAGCCGAACATTTGTAGGCTTCGCATTCTTCATTGCTTGTGCCAACATGGGTGTGAACCTGAAATTTTCATGTTCCCAAGGCTGTCTTGTGTTTGCATACACTTGGAAATGTGGGCAGAGGTCAAGGTGCACTCATACCATGCGCGCGCACACGTGTCTGTCGGTAGTTGTATGTGTTTCGCGCAAGCTATGCCCTTGTCCAAGCTACAGTGGGCGTAGGGACCGTAATAATTCCGTACATTGGCGTAGCTTATACAAGGGGGGGGGGGTACATACTGGTGCAGACACACACCACACACAAAACGCGCGCGCACGCACACCCAGGTACAGACACACATGCACACGGACACGACAGAGCCCATGGTTTCTTCACTGGCCATCTTTTTGGCTGCATGAGAAGTTCGATTGTCTCCCTCTCTGAGTCTGTTTTGGGGGGCTTTTTTTTCCCAACAAACAAGCAAACAAGCAGGTGACAACCTCAGAGAAAAAAGTGTCGTGCTCCACAGTGTACAGTAGCGCAGCATTGCATGCACGGCAAATGATAACGGCAAATGATATGTTGTCTGTTGTCTGGCAGGAGACAGGAATATGAAGAACGAAACGTGCCAGGCAAGAAAGAATGGGAAGTTGGTTGAGATGCGGGTATGCTATGCTGTAGGCGGCGCTTGTACCGTGCATGCACCATGCAGTAGCTGCCACAAGACTGATTCAGATGTTCCGTTTCCGTTTGTTTTTTTTTCCCGCTGCTTGTGGGTTGCCTCAGGGTTTGAGTGCAGTAAGCTTTATCAGCTTGTTGCAACTGCCACCATGTGGGTGGAAAGGGCCAGAATGATCCTCTCTTCTGGCCAATCCCTGAGTTGCGGCATGAGAGCAAACAGATGCCAATTCTGTCACTACAGCAGCAGTCACAGAGAAAGAGTTGGGGGGGGTGGGTCAAGTTACGGTCCGTCACGGTAGCGAACGTGGATGGGTAATTTGCCAAAACCCCCCTTTGAGGCCCCCACGCAAGTGTACTATGGTTTGTGACCCCTCTACGGACATATTTTCTTATGTTTTAAGGGCACCAAAGGCAGGTACAAACCAGGAAGAAGAAGAGCATGACTCATGTGAATTTGACAACCCCTGTTGGTTGCATGAATATAGCATGGCCCAAAGCCGCAATGCTCGCAGCAATGCTTCTATTTTGTTGCTGCACATGCAATAAGTCAAAACAAGCCGTCGTCACAAGAACCAGAGTTGCAGAGTTGCAGAGTTGCTTGCTCCTGTTGCTCCTGCCCCATGGCCCTCAGGGAAACAGCCATCTTTTTCGGCTCGTCGGTCACGGTCCGTCACGGTAGATTACCCACCCCCTGGGATGTGGTGCACCCTCGTCAACCACTTAGCATGGCGCGCTCCTTCTGCCCTTGACAGGTCGATGAACGCATTCAAACCATGTCCAGCGAGTTCAAGTTTGGAAAGAACCGGAAAGACCCGCTGGATTTCCAAATTGCTTCCCTGTCCAAGGATCAACTACTGGAGTTGACACAGGCGTTTGCAGGCATCCGCAACCTGAAGGAGAGAATGCAGCGCTTGAAATTAGGCATGGCGCATGTACTTGCGGAATGTGCATGTGGATGGCCTGCAGTTTCTCCGGGGATGGTGTGTGGTTATATTTTGATCACCGTAATGTTAAGAGGAAAGGATTGCTTTTACATTGGTGCTATGGTGCTTTCGGGCAGCACTGCGGCTATACTTACGTGCTGTCCAAGGCACCATCACCCGCCAGTCAGTAGTGCGTCCTGGATACCAATGAAAGATACTTTGCATCACCCCCCCCCCCTCCCCCCGCAGGGTAGGCCATTGTGGGGGACTTTGGGCAGCGCCAAAGGCGCTGTTCAAGGCATTTTGCCTATGGTAGGTGGGTGGGTGGGGGTGCCCCCCCCCCCCCCATTCAGTGCGAATTGAACTGAGAGAGGTGTATGGCGGACATGCCACTAGTGTCCGGCAGGGGAACTGAGTTTCGTAAGGAGTCAGCCCTGTACCAGGGTTTTTCTTATTGTGTGTGCCCTACCCTATTGGGGGGGGGGGTGTCAGAATTTCTTCCCCCCCCCCCCCTCGTGGTTAAGAAAGACCCTGCGCTGTACCACTCCTTAATATCTGCTCCTTTTGCACTCGGAGCTCAGTAGGAACCAGCTGCGTCCTGTGTCTGGCCCAGTAGGACCCAGCTCCACCTGATCACGTCTGGCCTGGCGGACGCTAGTGGCAAGTCTGGTGCATGGCGTTGCGTCGTCAGTCTTCCTTTGAAAACTCGGGACTGTTTGGCACATCCCCCAGAAGTGATACCCTCCTCAATAGTTGGTGCCCAGCGACAACAATGCCCCGTATGCCACAAAGTATGGGTCTCTGGTACGGCGCCTCACAAAAAGTGCACATGGCGCATGCGCTGTGCCCCCTGAGCAAATCACATCGAAGAGAGGTTGTTAGATCAAGCGCAGGCGCAGGCGTCGTATACCCCCCTTTTTGGGGGTCATTCGCGCAGCATACCCCAAGGCATGATATTTGATGTCCAAGGCCTTGTAAAATCATTATTTTGCCCAATAAGACCATCCCCCATTGGATTTTTTAATTCTGGGGCCTCTATCCCCTAAAACTGGATATCATTTTTTTGAAGGGGGGGTCAAAAGTTTTCGCTCAGAAGGCTCCAAGCAGTGGGGAGGCACATTGCTGTCACATCAAACCTCGGTTGAATGGTAATGCAGCCGACTGCAGAGTTGTAGGTCGGCAGTTCGAATCCTGGTCGGTCGACTGTCATCGGCGGCGGCGCTGCCGCCATGTTCGCCCGTCCAAAAAGTCTGCAATCGGCTGCATTACCATTCGGCCACTACTTGCCCGGAGAATGGTGGTCCTCCCCACTGCTTGGAGCTGAGTCTGCCACTGACAAAAAACCCAAACTGTGTTTTTCTGTCTCACTGACTGCTGGCCTGGCTAACTGACTGATTGGCTGACTGTCAGCCTCTCTTCGAGGTGCACTGCCGAAGGCAATAGAATCACCTCGAAGAGAGGTTGTTAGATCAAGCGCAGGCGCGGGCGTCGTATACCCCCCTTTTTGGGGGTCATTCGCGCAGCATACCCCAAGGCATGATATTGGATGTCCAAGGCCTTGAAAAATCATTATTTTGCCCAATAAGACCATCCCCCAATGGATTTTTTGATTCTGAGGCCTCTATCCCCTAAAACTGGATATCATTTTTTTGAGGGGGGGGGGGTGGGTGGGGGGGGGGGGTCAAAAGTTTTCGCTTAGAAGGCTCCAAGCAGTGGGGAAGCATGACGCTAACACGCAACTGCCGATCGAATGGTAATGCAGCAGACCGCAGCTCTTTGCGGCGGCGGCGGCGGCGGCATATTCACCCGACCGGGGTTCGAACCGCCGACCAAAAAGTCCACCGCCAGCTGCATTACCATTCGGCCACTGCTTTATTACCAGGACAAAGGAGTCCCCACTGCTTGGTGCCGTGTCTGCCACTGACAAAAAACCCAAACTGTGTGTTTCTGTCTGACTGACTGCTGGCCTGGCTCAGGGACTGCTTGGCTGACTGTCAACCTCTCTTCGAGGTGCACTGCCGAAGGCAATAGAATTTTTCTCACCCGCTTCTGTAGCTGCATGTGTTGTACACTCTTGTTGCCATGCTTATGCATGGACCCAGACCTCGACACAGACATGGACAGAAACACAAATATGCTGATGGATGCCCCTTGCCTCGCAATTCCAAATGATGGCAGGCAGCCACGGCCTTTGGGTTCACAATACAACTAGAGATTGATCCTGATAACATTGTATGATGCATGTGACAAGCACCAAATGTGCTAAAGGTCTTTGTAGGATGGAACACTTCGTTTGCAACACCCTCACTGAAGCGACCATCATGAGCCTCAAACTCCACAAGGATGTTAGCAATGGCTTGTACACACAATTTTATGATGTCACCAGAATGCGTTCACCGGTTGAGAGAGCAAGCGATGTTCACGAACGGGTTTGCCTGAGCTGGGTGGGCCCAATCTGTACCATAATTTGCTGTGTTTCGTACCTGGTGCCACTGCACGTGACTCCCTCGTCTCCCCCCCCCCCCCCCCCGTGCCCCACCCACGCCAGATTGTGGCCCTGAAAATTATGAGGTGTGGGCGGCTGCTGGTTGGCTTGAGAGGCAGGGGCCCCCACTCTGTGTGCGGAGCAGCTTGTGTGTCGCAGCATCCTCAAGAACCTGTGCAATACCAGCCACCAGAGTTTATCATCGAGCAAACACTTTCTTGCTGACGATTGGGAATTGGATTATCATTCTTCCATGGCACAACCATCTGCCCAGTTTGCTGTTCTGTGGGTCATGTCAACGATGTTCATCAGAGATTTCATGCAAAAGGCAAAACTCCACCTACGTGGCCACATTTTGAGAGCTCCAAAGCCCTGCAATTCTTTGCTGTTGTGATTCTGATTGTGATTGAACCCAAGCCTTTTTTAGTGGCTGCCTGCCTTTCTTGAAATTGTGGGTGCTTTTGCCAAACTTCCTGAAACCCCCTGGCCCTGTCTTTCATTTCCCACAGCGGTAGTTGTTAGCACCCTCCAAACTCCGTGGTTTCGGGAAAGACTTGGTATGGAGCATGCCACCGCCGGTGTGGGAGGGACGCCAAGGGGCAGGAGGAGGTTGGAAATCGGGCTCAACCCCCCCCCCCCTCACGCAAATTTTTTTTCCCCATCTGTACGTGGTTTCTCCTTTTGTTCCTCTCTGTCTGTTCCTTTCAAGTGGGGTATTCTTTTTCTGCACACAAGCATCCCTCTTGCCTTTCATATTTCTTCAGGAGTTGAGGAAATCCGAATGATGTGTAGTCCTCAGGACAAAAAGCTGAAAGGCAAAGGCATTGCAGGTGTGGCACGGTTTCTGCCCCTAATTTCTGGTGTCTCCGTCTGTTTTTCCGTGAAATTGCTCACGGTCACGTTACAAGCTCTGTGCTTCGTTGTTGCCCCCTCAGGCAACGAGAAAGTAATGCAAAAGCTGACGACGAACCAGAACACTGCCATCCGATTGCACAAGGATTGTCTAATTGCATTGAAGTATGCAGCAGGGGAGCACAGCTTAGTGGTGAGCAGCCCCGGTCCCCAGATACAAGTTTCCTCACAGGGCAAACGACAGAGCGCTGCGGCTCATGCATTCCTAGTATTGCCTGGATGATGAATATGTACATCCTTGGGAGAGGCATTCGACATTGTAGGGCCGATTGGCCATCTCATCGATTTGGCTCAATGCAGATATGTGGAACGCGAGAAACAAACCACTGTCAGTTCCCTTTGTTTCCATTTCTTTGACGTTGGGAAACAGTGTGGTAATCAAGTGACCCAAATCCTGAAGCGCGCCTGGAAGTGTTCTCTTCTAAAAACATTCAATGCTATGTGCACATGCGTTAAATGCCACATCTGCATGCGTTAAATCTTCTTCCGCATTTTGGATGATGCATTCAAGGACTGGATCTGTTGTCTTTTGTTGAATTTGATTTGAGAATTGCTCATGGAATGTGCAGAATTTCACCTGGATGCAGCGGCGGACAGAGTGGGGGTAGGGGGCTGTCCCATGAATTCTTTGAACCACATTTTATGATTTGTTGTTTTTCTCTTTAAAGGGTCATCCATTCGCTCCCAACATTGAACGACGAGAATGCTAATGGTGGTGGAGTGCAACGAGGCCTGTCTTTGGGGCCGAATTGTTTGGCAAGGACCAACGGTGTGTGGGGTGAGGCACAGGGATGCATGGCTTATGGATTGATTATGGGACGTCCAGGGCATCCGAGTTTTGCATGTGAAGCATGTCAGTAGAAGATAGAGCAGTAGATTGCAGTCTGCACCATCCCAAGGCATTCTGACATTTTCAAACCATCTAAGTCAACACGCCCTGCATCCCGGTGGTTTTGAGGCATTGTTAAAATCCTCATGTTGTGTGGTTTGTGAGGACAAAGAGTAACCAGTAACCTGTGGCAAGAGTTGAGGGGCCTTAGAAGAGGGCAGCAGATTTGCAATACTCAGGTGGATTCTTCTGTGCTTGTCACGGAAAGCCAAAGTGCCCACAGTGCATCCCAACAAGCCATATTCCACACATTTAGTGCTAGTTCTCACCATTGTGGCCTGCGTGTGCAGGGGTGTGCCGCGCCCTGTGCCACAAGCTGGCAGTGGAGTGTGAGGACATGCTGCCACGGGTTGAAGCCATTGGGGAGCAGCTGGCAGAGATGGGCCCTGGCAGTTCACCTTGGGAGGCTTATTGTGGAGAGCGGCGAAGCCTCAACAGCAACAGCAACAGCAACAATTGGAATAGCTGCAGCTACGCTCATGACAAGCTGAGATCTGATTGCGCTTTGTGCATGGTATGGCTGTGGTCGGAAGTTGTGTGTATGGGGGGGCGTGTTGACTGCTTGGGGGTTTTCAGGAGGCAGAAGACTGTCAGTTGCTTGCAAACCCACCCCTCCCATGGCACTCAGCAACGTGGCATGCCCCTGCTATCAGGTTGGCTGGTCTGGGGAGGGAGGCGGACATCATCATGCAAAGATCTTCCATGGGATGGATATGGGAGCAAATGCGGGTGGGGCAGGGGTCCCAGGTTTGATGGTTGCACGCCTCCACAGAACACAACCTGGTGCCTGGTGCTTGAAACCAGTAGCATCAGCCGGCAAACCAAACCGGTGTTCATGGTTTGCCTCCCGCGCAGCGAGCTTTCTTTCCGGCGGAGTAGGGGGCAAGGCCAAACAACAGGCGGGGGAAAGGCAACCCCCGTGCTTTTTCAGCCAGGGTGGTGACCGACACCAACCACAAAAACCCAATGAAGTCTACACATGCACCGAGTTCTTCTCGGGGTCCAATGGGGCCTCAACAAGATGCCCGATGCCGCAACGCAAGCCCACCGGGGGCCGCGCTCTCAAGGGAGTGACCATGGCAGTAAGTGGTGGAATTGAGAAGCGAGCAGGGAGAGACATCTTCTCTTGCGTAGCGACTCAACCAGAAAAGGGACGCACCACATCGTCAAGCGCCCGGACCAAGCCGGGCTAAGGGTGCCAGCAAGGGGCCCATCACACCTCCACCCAACACGGGGCACCAACCTCAACCCAGCAACAACTTGCTCCTATGTGGAGGTGGTGTGGGGAGTCACGCCAAGAAGTGGGCTGCCTACCGTGGCAACTGGCCCACCCCACAACATCCCCTACAACGTATACCCCCGCGCACCCACATACACCTCGCAACACCCGCCACCCCGGGGGCACCAGCCCATCCCTGGGTGACGTGTTAGATCCGACCGTTGTTCCCCCCCCATTCCACCACACGATGAGTCTGAGCATTGTTGGCATGCCAAATTTGTAAACTTTGTGAGGAAAATATCGGTCTGCAAATAGGATAGGATAGGCTGTTACGCAGGCGTACATATCTGTAGGGATGTACAAAGGACTTTTGATGTGCCCTTCAACCTCACCAACCACACCACCCAACACCCACCACGACATGAGGCCCCACGATCACTGCGCCGAGGAGGAACTGCCCACGTCTACCCAACCACCGACACCACCCGCCACAACCCATGCCCGTGCGTGCCATGCGTGGGAAAGGGGACACATCATGCGCAGCAAGGGCATAAAGGAAAGGGTAGGGGGTGTGCGATGCGCTCGCCAAAGGGAGGACTGATCGCGGGAATTTGGAGGTAGGAGGTTGTTAAGTGCCCCCGTCGGGGAAAAGACCCCGCAAGTGGACATCCCAGGGCCTAGCTGCCGCCATTGGGGAGAGGTACCTCACCGCTGGCTTGCGGTGAATTCTTGGACGCACCTGGCCAACGGCGAAGGCAGTTGCCTTCCTCTGCGTGGACTTGACACAGAGAAGTAAACAGGGCAAGTCCGGGGGCTCCGTTGGCACAGCCGACCAAGGGAATGGAAAGGGAAGGAGTGGTGAGAGGCTGATGGGCACCACGGTCTATGGAGGGAAAGGCCAAGGGGGAACGCTTTCCCTGCGGTGCGCAGTTTGGGTAATTACACTAGAATACGGGTGGAATAGTGCCGCATGCATACACACATTTGTTACATACCGTTTATACCCCCACACCACTTTTTTCTCCTGATTGATTGATACATTCCCCTTTTGGGGCCTCTATCTTTCACAAATGGTGCATTTGATTCCGCACCCAATACGGTTTGGGCTCACAAGATGGTAGTGGTTGAGGAGCCACCTCTGATTTTGTTCCCAGGCTTGACATGTGGTCATTTTCCAAAGGAGATGTTTGGGACGAAGTCCTGTACCGTTGATAAGGACTCGTCCACATCTGACTCCAACTCCCACTCCGATTCACACTTCACCACCGATTCTGACTTAGGGTCGAGCTTGACCTCATGCTCTCCGGGCTCTTTGTCATCAGAACCCCACTACTCACCCGATGATGAGTAGTCTTGGTTACAAGCGAAACGCGAAACTTAACAAAACGAATGTCATAGGGGATGGATTCCCTTTGACCAACTTTTGTAGAGAGCGATGGTGTCAACAGATCAACGTGCCCGGAATTTTTTTTTCGTTCCGGTGTATATTTATTGGACAGTGTACACTAAAGCTAATTATTATGTCTTCCAAAATGATGATTTCACAAAGGGTGAGACATCTGATACAATTCCTTGGGGGTTGCTATGTGAAGGGGGGGTTTCTGGTGCCCGTGCTAGGGCTTGATCTAATTACCCTCAGGAGGTGATTTGGAGGGCACTGATGTGGGAAATGGGTTGGGTTGGGTTGGGTTGGGTTGGGTTGGAGGGGGGGTTTGGCACAAGGCCTTGGTGGTTGGCTCTGTTAGCCTGAGGTGGCGCCTATTGGCCTCTCGCCCTTGAACCTTCTGCTATGACAATGGGTTGGAGGGGAGGGGGGGGGGCGTTTGGCATGACGCCATGGTATATTGTTCTCGTCTGCAGCTAGCGGCGCGTACTTGCCGATTGCCATTCGCTGCCCTTCCCTTGAACCCTTTCCCTCCATAGGCGGTGGTGCCCATCGGCTTCTCACCACCCGGTGACCTTCCTCTTTCTCCTTGCCCTATCCTTCCCTCTCCACTTCCCTTTCCTTTCCCTTGGGAATGCTTCTTGCGTGCCGCGGGCGCGCCACAGATCCCCCAAAGATTTTTTTCCGATTTTGACCCCCCTACCCCCATCCCGTAGCTGGGTGCCCCATTTTTTGGGATCGTGGGAATGGGTTTGGGTGGTGGGTCAAAAGTTCTTTGCGTATTGTGGTGTTGTGTGTCGATTTGGACCTGGGTGGTAAAAAAAAAGACGTTTTTTTCTATATGGACCCCCTAACCCATGGCCGGGTCCAAACTCCGGGTACCCCCGGTTGTGCCTCCCCTTCCCCCATATGGGGGTGCTTATCCTGCGAGCGCACCCTGCGGCGCGCAATTTGGGTAATTATCTTGGAACAGAGGCGATATAGTGGTACATACACACATGCTTTTTTTATGTAACATATACCCCTATACGCCTTTTTCGCCCTATTTTTGTTACTATTTTTACCTTTTTGGGCCTCTTCCCCCCAATAAATTATGCATTTGTTGCCCGCCCCCAATTTGGAATTGGCTGTGGATGAATTTTGCGTCGACCTTGCTCTGGGCACTCCTAAGACGGCAAGGGTTAGGTAGCACGGGCATGGTTGCCAGTAAGGACCCGACCATAAGCGGGGACGGGGGGGAACACCCCCTTTACGGACCCCAAATTGGTTCTACGGAACAATGGGTTTTGTGGGCTTCGGAGGTAATCTGCTGAACTAAGCTAAACGAAACCAATGGTGGCGTGTAAGAGTGCTTTGAGCGCCAGATCGGGCAACACGAGGCACTATACAAATGTCGTTTGTTCCTCATTGAAGATCCCGCCCTCAAGCTCAGCCCCGGCTTGATGTGGTGTTGCCGTAGTCTCTCTTTCGGAGAGAGTGATGGTGTCAACAGATCAACGTGCACGGAATTTTTTTGTTCCGGTGTATGTATTTCCTAGACACTGTACAATGAAGCTAATTACCCTTGCCCTGCGGCACGCCCGCGGCGCGCAATAAGCACTCCCTATGGCCCCTTGCTGGTGAGGCAATCGCGTTTTTCACACTAGTTGGGGTGTTTAGTGGCACCTGATAAATTTTCAAAATTCAATGATTTCAGAAACCCTTCTGTTGCCCCTGGGATGGCTTTGGGTGATCGTTTGGTGACAAATCTGGTACTTGAGCACATAGTGGCCGCTAGGCCCATGTAACCCACGCCATGGGCCCCTCAGAAGGTCCCGTAAGCTATGATCAGCAGAAGTATGGATCCGAAGGATGCGATAATGGGTGTTGCAGGGACAGGGGAAATCCTCCCACGACAAAGGCCCAACCCCCACCCCTCACCCCACACATAGTAGCGCACTACGTAGGTGCCACCCAAGGGTTTTTTCTTGGTGCTGCGGCTACCCTACTGGGCTGTGTGGTAGGAGGATGGGTGGGTTTTCGGAGTGGGTGGGTGGGCTTTGTGAATTGACCCCCTGCGTGGGGATATGCCATGAGTGGGTAGGATTTTTTTTTGTTAAGGACAGTCCTCAAGGACGGCGGTTGAGTACACTCAGTGGCTGCCGTTGGCCAATTATGCAGTCATATTGACAATTTCTCCCCCCCTTTTCGGGACCCAAGAAGGCCCTTGTTGGGTGGGTGGGTTGTTGCCTTGGTTGACCTCCCAATGCGTGGGTAGGTGTGTTTTGAAAAGTGGGTGGATGGGTCCAGTTTCGCCCCCCCGCCCCCCAGGCTGAGTGTAACACTTAGTGATATGGAACCTTCTGGGTCTATTGTTACATTTCCCACATCAGTGGTGGTGAGCACCCTCCAAACTCCGCAGTTTGGGGAACAATTTTGTGTGGAGCATGATGGTGCTGGCATGGGAGGGACCACACAAGGAGCTAGCACCTACCCAAGCAATTTGTGACATGTGTCAACCCCCGCCCAAAAAGTTTGTGACACCTGTCATCACCTGCCGGAACATTTTTCGACACCTGTTGACATCTGTCCCAACAGTTTTTTGGGTGTGCAATGCAATGGCATTTGTTGGCTTCAGTTGTGTGTGTGCGTGCGCGCACGCTTGTGTGTGGTATATATACATATATATGTCTTGGATGTCCCAGCTCAAGTATATTTTCCATCTTTGATGGCAGCCGGTTGGTGGATAAGTCCAGCTGTGAGGTCAATGAAGAGGAAGAAGAAAAACCCTCGGATCTCATTCTCTCATCATCCCGAGGACCCGGGAGCGGAAGTTTGATTCCTGCTGTCCTTTTCTTGGTGTGGCTAATGTAGATTGTACAGCTGCCCAGTAATTTCTGCTCCCAACCCTGCGGCTGGTGGTTTTATTTGAAACGCCTCTGCATCCCTCATTGACATGTTTTTGACTTGGACTTGCATATCCTCACGGACTAAGACCAACCGCCAGACTGACTTGCTGCCAGACTGACTTGCTGCTAGAACATGCCAATACCTTTATTTCCTTTGGTCGAGCTGTGTGTGACATTATGCCCCGTTGGGCACAGCTGATGCATTATGTGCACTCCGTAATCCATGAGTCCAAGATGGATTCTTCTTTTTCACACAATATGTCCCATACATACATGCAATTCTGTATGTGCCTATGTGCCTGTGCGTATGTGTGTGTGTGTGTGCAAATACTCCAAGTGTACACCCACCCTTTGTATTGCATTGCACAGTATATGACAAGAGTACATGTGTGCATGCGTGTGCGTGTGTGTGGGTGTACATGGGTGATCCCAAGTTGCAGCCAGTCCGGACTAACTGCTGTACGAGGTGTCACACAATGCAATACTGCATACCGAAAAAAGATTGGCTGCAACAAAGAAGTTGTTGGTATGTAGTCTCCATTCTAAAAAATTGCATTGATTCAAGCATCCACATCACTGAGTGAAAATGTGTATCACTAATATAGGTGCAGGGTGAAATCAGGCGACTTCGGGGGAAGCAATGGTTGGGGGGGGGGGGTGTACATGGATATTGGGTAATGAGGCTAATCCAATTGTACCCTGACATGAATTCCCTACTTCAGGAGCTCCAATAAACCGTAAGCTCTCTATGTGAGCTTGTTGTGGGGAACTTTCTTTGTTTGGTGTTACAATTAATTCTGTACATCAGTGTTATGTTTACATGTGAGTGGGGCTACAGCCGTCAATACCACTCGTCCTGCGTTCCTAACTCACCACATGCCCTACCATGTCTTCGTTCCCTCACAAATGGAGCATGGCCCTTCCTCCTTGCTTGGTTGTACACTTACTCGTCTCTAGTTTTGTTGATTTTACCAACCGGGGTATGTATGTGGAGTCATTTTATGCTGTTTTATGATTGGTACCCCACAATGGTATACGATGGATGGACCCTTGGTGCAGTGACTTACCCCTCACAGAAGGGCAGCAATGTCAAGTGATGTTAGTGAGACATCACACCAAGGTGCTCGCTGATGGAGAGGGAAAACATGGGTGAACCAAAGTTGCAGCGAGTCGAGAGCAACATTCGTCTATTGTGACATTCTCAGATATCCGTGTACACCCCTCCCCCCCCATTGCTTCCCCCAAAGTCACCTCCCATGATGATTTCACCCTGCACCCGCACGTGTATCACCTGCATCAGCGATGCACACTTTCACTCACTGTGTGATTTCTTGAATCAATCCCTTTTTTTAGACTTGAGACTACATACCAACAACTTCTTTGTGGCAGCCAGTCTTTTTTCGTTTTGCATTGTTGCATTGTGTGTGTGTGTGTGGATGTCTGGCACTGGTTGACACCTGCCCAAAAATTTTGCGACACCTGTTGACACCTGCCCTAGAAGGTGCTAGCTCCACTTATGGAAGGGACGCTAAGGGGCAGAAGCAGCATTTGTGAGTAGCACGATAACTGTCCCACTCTCACTGAGTAAAATTAATTTTCCCCGGCGTTAGGGGCAGCCAAGCATGCTGCCTACCTCTCACAGTTTTTTGAACCCACCCTCTTCACCCATTGGGTTGATTCCCTCAAAAGGTGAACAAGTACTGACACCTGGAAGTACCAACCAGCATCCTTGTCCAGCATTTATGGCACGCACCACCACACACACGGCCATGCCGCTAGTGCCATAGTGTCTTTACCTCGTCAAGGACATTGCCCGATTTAGTCACCTGCAACACTTCAACATTTTTTGATGCCGAGTTGTATGCCGACAGTGGTTCCGAAAAGCATAAATGCAGACAAACACAGACACACACACACACACACACACACGCACGCACGCACACACACACACACAGATTTGACCACCGCCAGACACAGGGGAACAGCGAGGCCCACAGACCATGGTTGTAGCGACCAGGTACTGGAGTGCTGCCCCAGGCTGGTTTCCGAGGTTCTGTGTGTTTGGCCCCTCCCACACAAAGGTCCTGGCAGCAGTACCCAAGGACCACAGTGCCAAAACCACCCTTACTTTTCCCCAGAAGGTAAACGGCCTGGAAATGCTGCGAACCACTGGTGTGTGACACGTGGTGATCCAGAATTTCCCCTGGTTTAAATTTTCATGAGGAATTTGTCAATTTGTCAAAACGGGAAGTGAGAGTGAGACTGTTCACACGAGTGGTTTTTATGGGAAACACCCCCAAGACGCTGCCTTTTATCTCCTGCTTGGGGGACGTCGCTCTTTGAAATCCCATTCTTTCTGTGGGTGTTAGTGGGTATACTGTTGATACCCCCTGTGACAGTTGTTGCTTGCATGATGTGCAGGGGGACACAGGAGAGGATTGGTCTGGGAGAAAGCCACGCAAAGTCAAGCCTGGGAAAGACGTGGCCCCCTCAGGCCATGACAAGTACTCACCAGTTGGTTCTGATGGATCATCTAATCGGGTGTGCATCTTTTGAGCTAAGACCTCATCCACCCACATGCATGCATGCAGTCACATCTGAAGGACGGCTCCTGCACACATTCATTCGATTTTGCTTGCATCAGTGCAATTTATGTTGATGCGCCAAACGAGACCACCAGCATCAGCGCAAACACTGCTCCATGTTGTCTGTGTTCGGCACATTCCAATTTGGGCTAGACCAGGCAAAATGTATCCTCTAGGTGCATCTTAATGGTGACGTAGTAGCAGTGATCCAAGCACTCTTGGGTGATTACCAGGTCCACGCCCCAAGCGTCCTAACAACTGCAGTTTTGTCCCAAGGGAGGCTGAGTGGTGCTCATTGGTCCCCGAAAGTGCCGTTTTGGACCTGTCTGCACCGCGCCAGGCAAAATTTAATTGGCCTCTAGCCACCACTGTGCGTTGTTTCAGACCCTCTTCCAGTGGATGTGGGTCCCCAAGTGTGCGCAAAAGTGGCGCTGGACCAAGTCCGGCAACACCACCAGAAAACAGTACAAGAGCTTGGGCCGGAGAACGTATCGCGTGTCACGGGATGGATGACGCTTGAACACCGTTTGCACCCCCCCCTTTTTTGGTCCGGGTCCCCAGGGGGCAGGGGGGTTGAACCATTACTTGTAATGGTTCCCCATTAATGGTTAAGGGCTTGAGAACCCACAACAGTGCAATTTTTGGGCTCGCCTCCCTCCCCCTTCCTTCTTAGGCGGCCTTTTACATACAACCTTTAAAAATGAAAACTCCCAACCCTAAAAATGGACAAAAAGAGGCTATTTTTCACCCCCTGGAGCGCGTAAGAAAACTTTTTTCGAGTTTTCAGCAATGGTTCTTCCATTTTCTAAATACCAGGTTGATGCACACCGAAAAAAAAATCAAGGCATCATGCTGCACTTGGGTACAACGGTGACCTACCATGGGTCACCCCGTCCAAGTAGTGTCAAATACAAGTCCGAAATGAAATGGTGCATCAAACAATACTGTCAGGTGAACACAAATTAAAACACATTGCCTGCAGGCACATGGCCCCTCCAGTGGGCACCAAAAAAAGACGAGTTCGCATTCCAGTGCGCTGCAGCGCACTGTAACATTTGAAACTGGCATAAATAGGGTCTGAAGTTCACAGTAGCGCGCTTTTCCTTCAAAACAACAATCACAACACTGCACACCAGCAAAGACATACCATACGGTAGACATATCATTCATTCTTACTCTTACTGGCAGTGGATTTGCCTGCTTCACTCGTGAGTGTAATGCGCCCAGTTCCTTACCACCACTCTTTCTGTCGGACTGGGGACCTTTGGCCTTTTTGGCAGGAAACTTCAGCAAGTTTGGGGTTTTTTCTGGGTGTAGCTTTGTGGCACTGCAGTCCTCAACGTCATCATTGGAATCTTTGGACTCATCAACATCCTGCGCTCCACTACCAACAACAAATGTCTGAAACATCCCAACCTCACCACGCAACAACCCCTTGCACACACCATCCCATTCAATCATATAGGTTGCATCGAACTCCTGCACACACTTACTCACGGACACGTAGTATTCATCTAGCAGGCCTGTTCTCCCGTTGAACACAACAGCGACATTTACCATAGCCTCCAGGTAGGTCGCAAGCAGGGCAGGCGGGTGGGGCAGCTGAGTAACACACAACAGCCAGATCTCTTGGTCCTTAGCACAGGATACAATTTTCAGTTCCAGCAGTACCCAAGCAACCAGTGACGGTGGCATGCTACATTTCACTGTCTTCTGTGAGTAGGACACATAGTTTGGTACCTTACCGGGCAGACGGTCAAGTACAGCAATGACACAAGTGTGCTCAGTGAACCGGTGCTTCTGTTTTCTTCTACATGGACCCCCTAACCAATGACGGGGGCGCCAGGTTTTCTTCAGGTTTCAAAGATCGGCCCCCCTATGGGGCCAAATGGGTGCGATTTTCAACCAACCCATGCCGGCCTGAAAACGGCCAAGTCCTCACCCGTAGGGCCCCATAGGGCCGCTGATCTTGGAAATGTGGAGAAAGAACCTGGGACCCCTGTCATTGGTCAGGGGGTCGATCTGTAAAAAGGTTTCCCTGGACCAGGGGCCCAATCAACGCACAGTGCCAGTTTTCAGCCAACCAGCACAGTGCAAACAGGTCCAAAACAGCGCTTTTGGGGACCAGTGAGGACCACTAGGAGGGCATGATTGTGGCACATGGCTCCCCTGGGGTTATACGTTTTCTCGTTGTCACCAAATGATCACCCAACAACGACCCAAGGGTTTCACGGGGATTGTCGGAGGTCACCCAGAAATCACCTCAAAGAGAGGTTGTTAGATCAAGGGCATTTCAACTTCAAGGGGTCTTCCTGACCACTTTGGTGCATATGCAGTGTGATTTTCTCTTTGGTTTATTTTCTTGTGTCCTGACAAAATCTTTCTGCTGTGGGTACATTTTGCCCACGCTGGCACAGAAAAGAAGTCTGTATGTCATAGAGCGCTGGTCAGAAGTCTGGGCACTCAGTAAGCATGCAATAGGAAACAGTCAAAAGGCAGGCTGGAAATTCCACGTGCAACACTGCACAGCCCAACCCACACACAAGGTGGGCAACAGTGACAGCAGAGCTGCCAACAGAGCGTATCCTTCTTGATTGCACGGCATATGCCAGAGCTGGGATGCTTTAACCAGGAGGACACTTGGAAATTCCCAAGCAATGAATTTTTGCCCCACAGAAGAGGAGGAGGGGTTTGGGATCCGGATCCATGGGTCAGTGGGCAGCAAGGTTAACAAGGTCTGTTATGTGCATGCTGTTCTTGTCAGGACAAGAGTTATTCTGAGTCTTCAAATGCATCAGATGCTTCATCCAATGGCAAGTCGAAACGCATGACAGTCTCGAGCAACGCCAGCCGCCAACCGCAGGGTTGGAATGGCATCCCCCCTGCACCCTCGGCATTGCCAGGTGCACCGCAGCAGCAGCCCCGGTCACACCCCAATGGAGTGTTGTACAATCCTGACTCCAACACATTTGATTCCCCAGGCGTACATCAGCCTGGCTCTCAGGTATTTGTGCACAATGACAGAGCACCGAAAAATTATTTGGTTTGGGTGTGTGGGGATTGCGGGTTGCTGGCAGTATGCAGCCAAAATGACAGAGGCGATGGGAACTGAGATTAGCAACCATCAACAATGCTACTACAGAGCTGCGATCATGATGCCGCAGCAACCACAGGCCTGCTACTACAGCCCGTCAGCCCTCTTCTATGGAAGTGAACTCACTGCTACTCACCTGCATGATGCAACCCATACACCTCTTGATGTGTTCAGCACGTGTGTGTGTGAAACATGGAAATTTTTTTTAGGTTGCATGGTACCAATTTTGAAGTCTGCCATCACCAAATTACAGTTTTCCATGTTCCTCGTGTCTTTCCATTCACCAATTCCACAGGGCTCAAACTCGTTGACCTACAATTTGCTACATACCTTAACGGGGGAAGCATCATACAACCAGCAGCAGCCCAACAGCACCACTGGCATCCTGTCAAGCTCTTATGAGAAAGATTATCCCGCACTGCCCCATGCTTCCAGTTCTTCGTCCTCGACGTCCACCACAACTACACACCCTGGTCCGGGTGTTTTGTCCACTGACAAGGTCATTTTCCCCAATCACCTGCTTGTGGCCTGTGTTGCGATTTGCAGTGTGTTACACAGTCCAGTCCGTCCAGTCCACAAATGGTGTCTGTGCACACATGTGATGCAAGCAGGTTATGCGCTCTCAGACATAACCGTCAGTTGGCATTTAACCAACAGCATTGCACCAACTTTCATTTGCTGATGGCAGGTGCTGTGTGGGTTACACTTTCTTGAATTTCATTGCAGCTGTGGATGAAAAAAAATAGGCAGACCCATCAAAGAGAAACGTGCCAAGGGTACTGACAAACTGCTTCAGCTGCACGGCAGAAGAGTCAAGCACATGGGTCATTGTGCCTTTCAAACAACAACCTATCCGGACCTTTTGCAGCCATGGGTCAGAGCACGGCAGCAAAGGAGGGCAGGGGGGGGGGGCATCCCCCCCCCCCCCCAAGGAACCCAAACCAGTGCATACACCCAGAAGTTCAAGTGGCATACTTACTTGGCCTTTGTGGTAAACCTCCCAATCCCCATGAGCCCTCGCATGCTCTGGCTCATCTGAAAAGCAGGGCCTTTGGGGCATTTCCCAGTGGCACCAACATTTTTCCTGTAGTACCTTTGGCAACCATGGAGAACGTGCTTCGTGATCAACATCTACCCAATGCCATTTCCGTGACAAGGTTACAAGTACAATGCCCTCACGCTCTTTGACTGCATTTTTCATGCCCTTTTCTAATTGCCATCATGTGCAAAAACACAAAGATGTCACAATGCCATCTTGTATTTTCAATTTCAACATAGGCTCAAAGGAACAGTGCAGGAACCTCCTAGAGCCAGATCACCCCCCCTCTTCAAGACACTTGGTGGGTACCAATGAGGCAACAATGTTACTTGCCCTGAAAAATGCTCCATGTTGGTGCATAGGCAGACAGAGACAACGGCCCAAATGGCCCAAATTGGGAAGGCCATGTGTCAAAGCAAAAGATGGCTCGAGTAGAGTAGAACCTGAAGCGGTGGGATGGAGTAATGGCCAAAATGGAAAGGAGATGTGTTGCTTGTGGCTTGTTGTTGCCAGCTAAATTGAAGGGGAGAGGGGTGTAGTAATATATGGGCGTTGGATGGATGGGGGGGGGGGGGGGCTATGTACCACACTGGTTCGTTCAGCCCGAACCCTTGCATCTTCAAATCACTGAAAATGAAACAGGGAATTCAAAAATGCCCCCCAAATCTGAACCCTTCCCCCCCCCCCCCCCTCCATCTGCACCCCCCTGCCCACGCTGCAGGGGTTGAGGTCCGGCACTGAACTGAAGCCCCTTGTGGGTTGCCCACCCATTAGAGTGAATGGATGTGGTGAGTCCCAGCCAGGCTTTGAGTACTTTGTGCTGAAGACCATCCGCTTCTGGCTTGGTTGGGCTAAGTAGTAGGTAGGATGACTGGGACAGAGACCGGGCACCTCAATGTGTGGGCCACAGGAGGAACTCAACACTTGTGGCATAGACATAGTCCCCATATGCACTGATGCCCCCGATATACGCCCACTTACAGGGGGGGGGGGGGGGTTGGAGCCAAGTCAAATTGGCGTAGGAAGTTTGGCGTTTCAATTTGGCCGCCAAATTTACCACGCGAAATCCAGGGGTTAAGTCAAAATTTTGCTTCCGCGCCTTTGGCGCAAGAGGATTTAAGCTTGTTTTCTGGGAGTGTCCGCCAAATTTACCACGCGAAATCCAGGGGCTTCTGCAAAATTTCCCATAGCCAAATTAACCACAGCCAATTTGACTTGGCACCAATCCCCCCCCCCCCCTGTAGTACTGGCCCATGGGCCACGGTGGGTGCACGGGCAGCATTGGCATCTATGAAGCAGGGGTGCCTATTTCTCCAACCTCCAATGCACTGCAATCGTACGCACACCGGCGCTCGCCTGTTGTTTTAGGCATACCCAAATGAATGGGATATCTCAGCTGCAGCAGGCTACAAGAGCCGGAAGTCAAACCCTCAGATCAAGATCCTCACATCTTCCAACAAAAAGTATCAACCTCCACTGAGCTCCAAAGTGCAGGGCAAATCCTCCAACTCCTCTGGACCGCCCAGCCCACGCTCACACTCCTCAGAACCATCCACCCCTCGTTCCCCACTAAGCACTGCTTCAGGCTTGTCCAGTGCCCATTCCATTGCCTCGGGACAAGCAGCCAATGGACAAACCTCTGCAGCAAATGGGTATGTTTGCTGCTCACATGCTTTCAATTTTTGTCAGCATTTCTCAGCACTCGAAAATTGGGGCCTGTTTTCCTTGTATGCCCCACTGTATTGCAGGGTCAGAGTTTATGTGCAAGTGGCCATCTGTCTGCTTCCCTCTTTCCCTCCCACCTTCCCTTTCTTTCTCTCTTCCTCAATCTGTGTCCTCCATCTGTGTGCTGTCTGAAGGGAACAGCTTTCTGAAGGGGACCGGGATTTCGGAGGGATCACAAGGGAACACAGATTTGAAGGGAACAGGGATTTGGAGGGAGGTGGATCCAAAGGGAACAGGGAATTGAAGGGATTTGAAGGGATGGTTTTGGAATATAGGGTTCAGAAGGGAATAGGGATTTCAAGGGAAGGGAATTTCAAGGGAATCGAAGGCGTGGTTTTGAGCAGGGAACAGGGAACAGGGATTTGCGGGGAACATGGATTGGAAGGTAAGAGAGTTTTGGTGGGAACAGGGCTTTGAAGGATTTTATGTGATTTGCACTCCTGGTGTCTCGCTGTCCCCAGTTTGCTGTCCCACCCTCTGCCTTGCTCTCTGTTTTGCTTGCCTTGCTGGATTGCTTTCTTGCGTGTTCTGCCTCTCTCTCTCTCTCTCTCTCTCTCTCTCTGTCTATCTTTATCTTTGAGTGGGGCATGCGCACCAGAGGGGGGAAGAAGGCGACCTCTTACTCTCTCTCTCCTCTATCTCCGTTTCCTTAATGTGTCCCCTCGCTCTGTGTGTTTTGATTGCCTCGCTCGCTTGCTCACTCATTTTCTTGATTGTTCTCTCTCTCTCTCTCTCTCTCTCTCTCTCTCTATTTTGCTCCTCCCGGGATGCTAGAGATGAGGAAGAAGGTGTGAGGGGGTTGGACAGTAGCAAGTAGCAACGGCCGCAGCATGCTGCAGCACTAGATTTTAGGAGCCGTTGGTGGGGCCAAGCACCAACAGTCCCCAAGAAAAATTTGGTCCGCTGCGGCATGCTGCGGCATGTTTCAATTCATTGTTGTGGGGCAATGTCCTTTTCCAACAGGTGCAAAGGTGGCAAAATGCTGCCTCTTTCTTGGGAGGTGGTGCAGGTTGAGGTTGTGTGGGAGGGACGTTGGCAATAATAGTAGGTGGTTGTTGAGGTGCGGCTTCTGGTGCCTGTTTTCGTACAGGTTGTGCAGCAGCTTTACGGGCATGGTTAGTTTTACCAGGTTTCTGTGCATATGAACGGTCGGATAGTTTCACATTTTCCCCCAA